>CAWUFW010000542.1:1777500-2977500 GCA_963921515.1 Calotriton arnoldi
CAGCACCATATACTCTTAATGGCATTACTGCACTTACAATGTCTAAGAATTGGCTTAGATACTGTAGGGGTACATGGCTCATGCACCTGTACCCTCACCACTGGTATAGTGCACCCAGATAGAGGGGTGGCTGATCTATGCCAGGGCAGTGAGAGTAGGCATGGCACACAGGGATGTGTGCCATGTCCACTCTTCACTTTGTTCTGTACCAAAACACGCAGCCTGCAAAGGCAGAGTGCGTGTGTGCGTGTGTGCGTGTGTGCGTGTGTGCGTGTGTGCGTGTGTGTGTGTGTGTGTGTGTGTGTACAGGGCCTCTAAGGGTGGCACAATAAGTGCTGCAACCCTTTGGAGGCCTTCCCTGGCCACAGTACCCTTGGTACCATTTACAAGGGACTGACCTGTGGCCAAAGAGTGCCAATTGGGTTTTGTCTTAATGCAGTTTTAGGAATAGAGCATAGGCCCCTGGGTACCTGTTTGGCAGGAACCCAGGGCACACTCAGTCAAAGTACATTAGCAATTTAGCAAAAAGTGGGGGCAACCATGCAAAAAGAGGGCACTTTCCTACAGTGTTGTCTTGAAGAACGTGACGTGTTGGGCAAGCCAATAGTGCAATTCTTGCACATTATATAGCATTGATGCAGATGGTGACCATGACATTACCCCAGCACAGATCATATACACACTGCTTGTAGGTGAACTGTCAGATGGCATGTTTGTCCTGAAGAGACTCCTATGAAATAACGTGAGGGTCGAAACATTGACTATTCCTATTGGGATTGTCTGATTGTTTAAAGTACATTGTGGACAGGAATCGATGATTGTATCTTGGACTTTTTCTTATCCCGCTTTAAAGCCCTAGACATCCAATTGTATAAATGGATCATTATAAATATTGCACTTCATTGCACCTTTTGATCACTGCACCGTTTGCACTTCTTTTGATTTTGATGACATTCATATGATTGTTTAAGAATAAATTGAGCAATATTGTTTTATAACGTAGAAAGTGTATTTGGTTTGGTATATACACAGATAAAAAGAGACCCACGGAACGATTGTTGTTGAATTTCACCAAGAGTTAAGCAACACGAGTGCGGTGGTGGGAGAACACCGTGTAGTGATCGGTATGCGCAAAAAGGTCTTTTTTAACTTGTCACTGGAGTGAGACCTACAGTCTCACTCGGTTTCTTTAAAGTTCTGCTACTGTATGTTTAACTCGCCCCTTGGCCTACTTCAGTTTGAGGTGAAGTGCTGCACATCGCAGGAGTAGCGACTCTGTGCTACATGTATGTGTGCCTGGGAGAAGTACAGCACAGGGATACAGCAGTGCTGTGCATGCATGTGAGTGTGTACTGGGTGTATGTTTACCATAGAAGAATACATTACATGAGAGATGTAGTGCAGTGTGTGCGTAGTGAAAGCATGTGCTTGGTGTATATGTGCTTGTGAGAAGTACAATACATGAAGGGTGAAGTGCTGAACAGTGCACGCATGGTGAATGTGTGTGCTTGCAGTGGGTCTGTTTGCATGTAGCGCACCATAGCACAATGCAGAAAGGCTACAGTCCTGAGCAGTGTGCGCAGAGTAAATGTGTGTGCTGAATGTATGTGCACGAAGGGTGGCACTTTACATGGACCTAACAGTACTGGACAGTGTGTGTGCTGTGTATGTAAACTTACTGCGAGCATGCCTGCAATGGCACATCATATGGAGGACACTGGGTTCCATTTTGAGAGACCCAGGCCTGCATGGTGAAGACAGGAGTAGAGGATTCCCCTAGGCATATTTGTGTATTGCTATATTTCCATGAGCTGGGTGAGACACACTGAAGAAGGGAGGGATAGAAGACTCCTTCATTCCCTTCAAAGTGTGCTCTTTGATTCAGTGAGATATCACAAGGAAAAAGCCTGGATACAGCTCAGGAAGGAGATGGGGCTGATGAGGGAATCATAAAGAGTAGGGCTGGGAGCCTGGTATTAACCTTTTGAATCACAAATCACTGTGGCTGACTAGTCACTCCAGTGGCCTGTGCTGTGGGACTATCAGCTTTGGAGTCTCTCCTGCTGTGACAGACATCCATGGGAGAGGAAGAGTGTACACTTCAAAAGAACCCAAACCTTAAGATAAAACTTCAAAGACCCAGACCATGAATCACATTTGGTGTCTGGAAATGGACTATAAGAAGGGTAGGTTGAGACCCCAGAAATTTGTCATCTGCCAAGCAGCCAGATGGGCTGTGTGAGGAGAGGAAGCTCTGAAAGACTTCCGGCTGTGACCAGGACTGGGGGCCAAGGCCTGCTAGTTTCCCTGCTTGCTGAGGAGATATCACCCGGGGAAACCAAGACCACCTGCTCTGGAGCACCGGCGCCTGCCTGCTTGCCGACTTGAGGTGTGAGTAGATGGTTGCTGCACCGGGCAGATTGTTGCCAGTGAGCAGAATCAGGTGAGCGAAACCCCCGCCCCTCCCCCGTATGCTAGGAGACGGCTGCTGTGATCTGTATGCCGTGTGGAGTGAATGAAATCCATGCCACATCATTGTGGCGACCCCGTATGCCAGCGGGGCTTTCATGGTATAGTCTGTCATGCAGTAAAGGCTGGTGCCTTGTTTGCATGTACTGCTGCAATCCCGTAAGCAGGAGGGGCTGCCGGTACCGAGTGAACGGTGTAGTTCGGGTTGCTGCCCGGAGAACTGATGACTGCAACCTGTGGGTCGAAACAAGCATCAAGGACTGCACCCAGCCTGTCCACTGAACTGAGGAGGATGTAGAGTGTGCATCGCCACATCGATGGGACCAGAGCAGGGGCACAAGGATCATCCCCCTTCCCCAGATGGGAGGCGATGATTTTACCGTGCCGATGGAAGCACCGGAGCACCTCAGATCGCTGCTGGAGCAGACTGCATGCTCAGGGAGAGCCTGCACTTGCTGGGTGCTGCTGCGCATCACACCCGACCAGACTCAACCGAGCAGGATTGGAGCATGCAAGTACCCGGGGTCGGGTTACCCGCTGGGATGCTGAATACTTCCTCGTTACTGGAGCGGGTAAGACGTGTTACGGGCCCTGGGTGACTCTGCTAAGGTGATGCAGCACCAAAGACACTTTTGAGTTACTTTCTAAGAGTTGAAGTGGACTCCAGAGTAATGTCTAGTGGTGAGCATTCCCTGGATGCAGCCACAGTGAATGGGGAATAACCCTGACTGCATTATGAGGAGCAGGTGGGGCAGGAGTTTGCCAGTGAAACACTAGAGCCCCAACTTGGAAAAGATTGTGTTATTGCTTATGAGTGTCGTAATACTCCTTTGAATGCTTAGTTAAAAATACAATTTGACCGGAAAATAATTTATTGATATTGCTGTGCACTCTTTGAGTTATGAGTCGTGTTCACTAACCTGTATCTACTCTCCAGTGCCGCTCCTACACCCGAGGGAGCCTTTGACTGCTCAACCATAGCTACCACTGAGAGTCAAGTGGCCCATTTGCTCAGGATCCATAATAGGTCAGGCCCCGGGACATAAGGAGTAAAAGCCCTCCACTCCTACGGTTGGGCCCTGTAACCCCTGCATGCCCCGTCGTCTTCAGAAAGGGGTTCTGACAATGGCATTTTAAAATTACCAAATTGTAGTTTGCTATTATTCACAATTAGTAAATTGCAAAAAAATATTAGTACATCTGGTCCTATATTATTATTCCCAATCTAAGATGGGATTCTGTAAGTCTCTCTTGCAATAATACCTCAATACATACAAGAAAGGAAAGAAATGATTTAGGAGCACATAAATAGGTTTCCCTTTTGTGTGTTCAAAATTGCAAATGTAAAAAATGTCCTTTGGGCTGAGAGCAATGGCCAGGTTTAGACTTGGTGGCTCATGATGCGTGATGGCTGATCGCAGTGCCAGGCCAAAGGACTGCCACTGTGCTTAATACGTGCTGCGCTGGTCTGAAGGCTGTACATAGGATGCAGGGGGCTAGTGCAGGTGTCCAGAACCTGCTGTACTAGGTTAAAAAGGCCCTGTGCCGCAGGGCTGATGCCAGAAGGACTAGGGCAATGCCATCCCTTAGACCAGAGCCTGCTCCATATGGGGGATGGCAGTGCATAGCTGGCTGGATGGTAAGGGGCATGGCACAGTCTGTCCGCAGAACAGGCCCAGCAGACAAAGCACCATGCTATCACTAATGTGGTCCTAAAGCTCAGTTTGCTTACTTTCAGAAAGCAAGCATGTGCATGACTGTATAAGTAAGGAGGATGATGGTTGGTGGAGCCCATGAGTGGGAGTGATTATTGTATCCAGTATATGACCGAAAACCTCCAATTATATTCCTGGCGGTGTGAAGGGATGTAAATGCATATCAATCTAGCTGCACATGAAGGGGGTAATTCGGAGAGGCTCTGCATGTTCTTGTGAAGGTGGTGATACATAGGTAGCCATTTGATTATAAGTGGACGGAATCAGGATGAGAGTGCTACATGTGTATGTTATTGATGTGTGTGGGAATCAAAGATGTGCTCCAGTCTTGATGTGGTCAGCACAATTATTTCATTGTTAAAGATATTGTAGGTACCTGTTTGCTCATTGGTGGTTAAAAGTTATTTACCCCTGCGTCCTGTTGAAGACTAGTTGCTCTGTAGCTACTCATGGGCATGTTTATTACAGGGGTTGCATTGTGTGGCTAAAGTGGATGGAAATAGCCAAACCTTCAGTGCCTTTCAAAAATCCCTAGACCATCTTCAAAATTACTTATTTTAGTTGGTAGTCCGTACCGGAGCTTTGCAGTTTTAACTGAGAAACTTGTGCACATAGTTGGGGATTTGCTGCAGATTGGTGCCTTGTTTTGGATGTGCCATTTTGAGTGGAGACTTCATCTGGGGCGAATTTCCCTATGAGGGAAGAAGGGTTCAATTCCATGTATATCATGGTGAGGGCCTGAAAGGAGATTCTTTCAACTGGATGCCAGTGTGTGAATCATAGAGCCATGCTGATAGGATTTTAGAGTGACAAATGCAGAAAGTGTCTTGCTGCAGAGTTTTTGGATCTCTTGTAGCATGTGAATTAGATATTGTGTCATGACAAGTAGTGTTATGAAGAACAAGGGAACCCAAATAAGGTTGGTCAGGGACCTTGGGTAATCAATTATTTCTAAAGACAGTGGTCCCTAGACAAGGATTAATGAGAGCAAACAATAAATATAGACCCAATCAGTACTATATTTTACAGCTGTCCAGCCGGACAGGTGTTTTTAATATATAGCTGCTTAAATATACACAAAATTCAGCAAGAAACAAATAAAGTGGGACACAAGCCTGTATCCAACTTAGTGGGAAGGACGTACAACATGAAACAAAAAGGCTCAGACAGAGTAAATTGTTTGTATGAGACACATTTTGGTAGGACAAACAATTTATAGTGTAGACACCATTACACAAGTATTAAATAAAGAGGTGTATATGGTGTACAACAAGTCAACGGCGTTTCGATCCTTACAAAAGATATAGGATCATCATCAGGACATTAACAATGGTATGCCTGTATACATTTTGCCTAGATCCAGGTCAGAGTGACTTGGAGGAGGTTTGTTTCAGGCGAAGACCGAGTAGAAGTCCAGGCCAAGTACAAGGAGAGTAAAGGATGCAGACGGCCGCGGTCTGTGCAGTTGGATGCTGGGTCAGAGTCGACCTAATAAGGGCTGTAACAGCTTAAAGGAGGCGTTTGAAATGTTCGCGCTGCGGAGCGGTCTCGAAATCAGTGGCCTATTGCAGTGGGCTGCTGTATATCGGGGACGGCAAGCCAGTAACCTATGAGCCGCGTCCGCGGTCTCTAGTGACAAGAAATGGGGTTGAGGCCAATCTGTGAACAACCTCTGTTACAGCATGTCTTGCCTGTCGGGATCGGGGATATTTGTTTCTTGCTGAATTTTGTGTATATTTAAGCAACTATATATTAAAAACACCTGTCCGGCTGGACAGCTGTAAAATATAGTACTGATTGGGTCTATATTTATTGTTTGCTCTCATTAATGACAAGTAGAGTGTTGTGTGGGATAGCTCAAGAGTGATTGTTGCCTGGTCCCAGTGAGAAAAGCGCAGGAGGAATGAAAAGGTGCTTCTTTGGATTCACCTGATTTCAAGGTTACTTGTGTTTCAAAGCTGTTGGCTTGCATGAGTAATCTTCACATAAGGATTTATGTCTTTCTAGTGTTCATTGTAAGATGGGTTATGGTCATTTAGTTAAAGATAGTTGTGAAGCATGACACAAGTGCTACACAGTGAGTGTTGCAGCATGTTTAGCCAAAGGATACAAAGAGATATGGCATTGGGGGCCAGAGGTAGATATTGAAGAAGATTGGATTAATTACAGAGCCCTGTGATTCTGAGATATTATTAGTGTGCAGTCTTAAGAAAAGGAAATCAAGTGCTCTTTGTTTATGATGTTGAGAAGGCATTCAAGCAAGATAGTGTCCCAAATGCTTCAGAAAGCGCCACGAGATTTGATGTGACAACTCTATTCTTGTCCACTTTGGAATTTAAGTCCATCCCATGTTTTGATTATGGAGGTGTCCATTGTGGCTATTATTGGCATACCACTATTGTAAAGAAATCAAAAAAAGTTTACTTTAGTTCATTAATGTCTTCACTGTTCTATTGTCTCCTTTGTTCCCTTCTGTGTTTTATGCTCAAAGTTCAGGATGACCGATATCCTACAGAAAACAAGGAAGGCAGTCCATAAAGTTCACTCTTATTGTATTAGTTCACGATTCACAAAGGAGATTTTTCTCCTATTCGTTTTGTAACCATCAGGGCAGCAGTTCATTCTCCTGTGGGAAGAAGAAAAGAGGGCACCCATGAGAAATTACCCTTCTGCTCCAGTAGTTCCCTTACTCCTCACTTCTGTCTTTGCTGTACTCCTTTCTTCTTTTCTACCCTGGTCAGTATATCAGTCATTTGCTTGTAGAAAGAAAATATGCCTATCACGTGTTCCTTGATGAGGATTGGCTGCCATATTCATCACACTTGCTTCGGTCGGCCTCCCTTTCCTATTGGATGGTGTTTCCTCCACCTCTTCTTTCTATGAGGAAGCAAAATGGCGGTATTGGTGTCTCGACCACTCCAAGGCCTTGGCGTTTGTCTTCCTGAAACAGCTCGACCCCTTCCTGACCAAGTAATGCTACTGCATCTGTTTCGGAGGTCATTAACAACTCCGCATACCTGCTTGAGTGATGCCTCCTTTGTGGCACAGGCAAACCATATGGAGAGCTGTTGGCAGCTTTCTTCCTGGGTAAGTGTGCCAGCAACAGAGTTAAGAGTCGAGCCTTGAGGGTGTCCCGTACAAATCATTTTCTTCCCTTGATTATCCTCCAGCCTGTAACACATTCCCCCATCAGGCCCTGACGTTCGGCCATGGATGAATCCAAATGACCGGACAGATAGTGTACATTGGCCTGTAGTTGGTCTGGGCAGTGCTCATGGTAAGAGTATGACTGGATGGCCAATTAGCACTGTGTAGAACCCTGGCATTGCTATCCTTTGAAAGTGCTAGCCATTGTAATGGTGCATTGTCGGTCAAAATATGAAAGTAACGACCATTAGATAATAATAAATGACTTCTAGTGCCCATTTGATCTCCAGGCATTCTGTTTTTTGACGGTGGCAATAGCTAACTCATGGCTTAAAAGTTTCTTCCTGACATAGAAAATGGAATGGATGTTGTCAGGAAATTCCTTGAACACTACTGCTTCTTGGTGTTACGATCTAAAACCTGCCCTTACCTCTTCACGCTACACTAGCATAGAGTGCCTGACAGTACATCCATACAGAAACTGAAGTGCTGGCTGTGTGCTCATAGAGTTGGTGCCGCCTGGAAAGAGGCTTGGCACTTTAATGTTTTGCGCTACGTAAGACACCCGAGTTCAGTCAAGGAAACTAGATGTCTCATGAAGCCACAGGGCTTTCACGAGGTTACCAATTAGCATGACCATTTTGAAGTCCCAGCCCTTGCAAGGTAATTGAGATACATTGTTACTGCAGCCAGAACGTATTGGCTGAGTTAAGCAAAACCTTGAGGACTGTTTGCAATACTTTTGGACTGAACAAAGAAGTATTCTAGGAAACCGTTCATGTTCAAAGATTTAGATGACATTTCCAAGTGCTATTTAAGGAGCTATCCTTTAATGATTATTGTTGGAAATTTGCCCTTTCAGCAATATTCCCCACCCTTTTCTTTTGCCTTTTTGTGAACTCCTTTTTGCTGGCTACAGAACTCGGTGTATTTACCACTGCTTACTGGGGGGAAAGTGTTTGTGCTCCTCTTTTCAACAAGATAAGATTGATATACTTCTGATTGGCACATTTAGTTTACTCCTAAATCCTGAGTATATGGTACCAAGTGTACCCAAAGCCTGTGACTTAAGGAGTACCAGGACTGCAACACTGAGTGTGATGTCCTCTAAAATGGCACTATAAAGCGTGTCTCCAAGCATACCGCTGTAGCCTGGCTGCACAGTTTTAAAACTGCAAAATGAACCTGTCAAAATAACTTGTTGACCGGCCTAAACCTTCCTTTTAGATAATAAAAAGTCACCTCTAAGTAGGCCTTACTGCACTTAAGTCAGGGTGTATGGTGTTTAAATGTAAAACATGTAAAAGTTTAATGTAAAACGTCCTTGCAGTGAAAAGACCCTATACCAGGGGTCTCCAACCTTTTCAATAGTGAGAACTACTTCTGATAATTGAAATCCGTCCTGAGCTACTACCTCATATATGGATTAGATTAGGATAGAAAAAGGCCATGCAACTTAAACACTTCCTCTAGGACACCCAGTCCTACTACACTGAGCAGACATTAGTAAAGGCACAAAAGCTATATCCTATGGGGTCCCTAAGGAACGGTTTTGCACCTTTGCTCTTGTTTATTAATCACTTGTGAGAAGGGAGTGTCTGGGGTTTGTTATTTCTTTGTCATGACGTACATGGAATGACTGCCCTTAATATATGAGAGAAGGCCCGGAAACCTGCAAGTTGCCCTAAAATGCATTGGTTAACTCACAGAAACTGACAGTGCCTTAATTAGTCAGAATTAAGAATAATTAACAAAGATGATCAGCACACACATTTATAAACATATGGTACACATCTTGTTTTTAACATCTATTTAAGACATGGGATGCACAAACCTCTTTTTATATGTTCTTTATTTTATATAAAAAATATTCCTTTATTCTTCTTAGGCTACACGGAAAATCTGATTTTAAGAAGATAAGAATAAAGGTATATTTTTTTATATAAAATAAATAAAGAACATATAAAAGAAGTTTGTGCATTCCATGTCTTAATAGGATGTTACAACAAGATGTGTACCATATGTTTATAAATGTTTGTGCCGATCATCTTTGTTAAATAACAGTATGGAGTCTTACTCCTGTTAGGAAGACTAGAAGGCTGTTCTTCCAGATCAGAGCACCACAAAAGTCTGACTAGATTCACTTTTTGTGATAGGTGCGTTTTCTTTTTGCCTCAGCCTCATTATTTGTAAATCACAGATTAAGAATAACCTCTACGGGTGTATGGATGTACAAGAATTAATGCCAATGGTGGCCATAGAGTTTTTGCTGCTGTAGGGGAAAATGCCAAAGTACTCCAAGGCACACTCTCTCACACACATGTAAATTAAATCGTTTGTTTTATATATCCATTTCACCCTTAATTATGATCAATATATGTATGCAGACAATTAATAGCACTCTGCAACTAGACATATCTTTGCAGCCATCCCCATGTACCTGGGTATACATTTGAGGCAAAGATGAAGCACTAAATGATGAATTAAGTGCTCATGAATAAAGGCAGGAGAGAACACTAGCAAAGAACAGAGGAAGAAAGAAAGAAAAAGACAAACATGAGAGAGAAAAAAATGAGACAAGGTAAGAAATAAAAGCAGAATGTAAAAATGAATGGAGAAAAAGAAAGAAAAATAAAGGTGAGAAGGAACAAATTGGAGGAAGAAAGAAAAATGGGAGCATGGCGGAAGGAACTGAGTGAGAAAGAAGGGAGAGAAGAGGGAAGGAACGAGAACAATGAAGGATAGAAGGCAAGGAAGGAAAAATGGAAAGGAAGAAGAGATGCACTAGAAGGAAAGAGAGAAAAGAAGGAAGGAGAAAATGGAAGGAAGAGGCAAACAAATCAAGGAGAGATGGAACAAAAATGATTGCGGAAGAGGAGGAAAGGAAAGAAGGTCCGAATGGGAAAAGGAAATAATGAAGGAAAGATATGGAAAGAAGAAATGAAGCAGAAAAGAGTAGAGGAAAGAGCAAAAAAAATGAAGGGATGTGAAATGGAAAACATGAAAGGGAAAGGAGGAACAAAAGAAAGAAAGCCATGAATGAACTCAGGAAAGAAGAAAAAAGTGAGAAAGCAAGAAAGAAATGAAATACAGAAGGTACGAAGGAGCAGGAGAAACACAAATATGGAAATGACAGGCAACAAAGAAGGTGGAGATAGAAAGGAAAGAGGAGAGAAAGAAATAAATAAAACAAAGGGAAGGAGAAGCGAGGAATTGAAAGGAAGAATGAATGAATGAAAAAGAAGAAAAAAAATTCATTGTTGTGGAACTCTGAAAAATGCATATTTAATACAGCAAAATAGTCCACCAAATATTTTACATTGAGTTAAATGAAGTAAAGGGTCATAGAGGCAATATTTAACAGGGTAAAAGTTTATAGTGTGCTCTAATCTGAGGCATATATTTAGGATCAGGATTCTTTCCAGGCAGCAGCACAGGATTGTTTATTTAAGAACAGGGTAGGCTGCATGCTCCTCCAGTCACCTTCTTCTGCCTCACAAGACAGGGGTTCAAAAGTGGAGCATCAGCTGAGAGACACCTGCCACTGCCAAACTCAACTGAGAGACAGTGAGCTACTCAAAGACAGGCTATGACTACTGGTAGCTTGCGATCGACCTGTTGGAGACTTTTTGAAATCTTTATTACAAGCCAAATTCCCTGCTGAAGTTGATTTGCAATAAATATTTTGGAAAGATGACTTTTTAAAAGTTACTTTGCCTTGCCTGAAGTTCTTGGAAGCTAAATCCGTGATTTGCTCTCCCACCTCTGCCAGCCAGTAATTAGCATTTGAATAGGGGTGAATAAGTAAACGATTGGCTGACCTAGATGGGTTGAGATGACCCCTCTGAACCTGACAGAATATGCAGGTTGGGGATGTGAGGATCATTTATTACATTATAGTGTCAAATCCTCTGCTTGGATTTATCATATGACACTAGGGGTGTATTTCAAAGAGGCCTCCCATGTCACAGGCAAATGTTAGCTGACACTTGGGCATGAGCCTTCTTTTGTCCCCTTAGCCAGACAGGCCTTAATCACAGTGGGTCTCTTTGACATTGCAGTGTCAAATCCTGTTTGACAGCTCTGCTGGGTTTACATAACGTGTATTTTTAAAGCGCGGGGTCACCCGTAGGCATCTTGGCGCTGAATAACAGATGTTTATTGTTACCCAACTTAATGGTATTCATTTTATCGATTTCAGATGGATTAAAGGCTGAATGGATCCGACAGGTTATGAACCGGTGACGATGAGGTCTAACTCAGGCCCCTGTAGTGGACACAGTACACCGAGCCACTAGACCCGGACATATAACATTTAGAGTGCACTTCAAAGGAGAAAGATCAGGATGCCAGAACAATTCACGTGTATGCACTGTCTGGTTGCTGAAAACTCAGCTTTGTTCTAACAGACCTTTATCTCTGAGATTGTTGTGGTACAGGACATGTCTCAAACTGGTTATTAGTGTTAGATGTGAGGAGGAAGGCAGAACGTAGCAGTCAGTCTAGGCAATTGACTACAGCTGGTGGGCTTCCAGCCTTCCAGTTTATAGAAAATACCAACCAGAGTTCATCAGTGATTGAAGGCGCTGAATATGTGGAGGTGTTGAAAGTATTTTACCATGGGTAGATCTTGGATCTTGTGTCTCGTTGGTTGGGAAAGTTGAACCAGATGTTGAAAGTGAGTGATGTGTGGAAATATTAGCCATTGGCTTAAAGTTATGGCTTTGAGATCAAGATGCTTTAAAACTATTGTATTCTCAATTTTATCCATCCATCCTTGTTAATTCAAACAAATTTCTACTACTCGCCTGATGCTGTGTTTCCTAAAAGAGAATGACAGCGAAATAATGGGAACATGTGCAATTTTGGTAAAAAAAACTTTGGTAAATGTTTATTGCTTAGTTGCAGTAATGCTGAGAGGTATATGGTAAGGCATTAGGTACACTGATTACAAGTAATGGTTATCTCCTTGTACTTGATGGACTGGGATAAAAAAATGCCATTGCATTGCAGTTTGACCTCAGAGACCGAAATTACACTGTAAGTGGAATTCTTGAGATAAGATGAAGATAAGATTTTTGCGACATTCAGTTTTAATTACATAAAATTGCAAGAATCCTGGAGTGGTTATATGTCTGTTATACACATTGGCAGCATTTACTTTGCTGTGTCACACTTTGTTGACATTGTTAATAAAATGTTTAATTTTCAACTTGCACGTCAAGCCCACTTGTATCCTCTGCTTTTACGTTCTTAACAGTTAATTTTTAAATCGCTTTTGTGTTATTCTTATGTTTACAGTCTAACTTACCCATAAACCTTTTTGGAATTTTCTTCAGCTAGTGTACACTTGTGTTTGTTTATACTGCCAATGCGTTAAACAATCTTGCCATTCATTCTCTTAATTCCATTCTCTACTAAGAGTATCTCAATTCACTTCTTATTGACAGCACGCAATTCATTACTTTGTTTTGTTGTTCCTTGCTGTAGCCACTAGATTATTTGCTTATAGTATCTCTTTCACTAATCCTTTCCCTTTATTTCTGTATTTATTTGCTTGTAGACCACTTTAGCTGTGTGTTGTTGACAGAAGTATTGTTTCTATAGATTTAAAGTGGGCTTTGGGTCAGCCTATTTCAGTCATTGACTTATTGTGTTGTTCTTGTTTTTTAGACACTGGTTTCACACATTCACAATACCATCATAGCTCTGCCCACAGGCAATTAGCTCTCTCACATCATTCTCTCTATCTGATTTTTATGGTCATTTGTTTCTCCTTCTGGAGTTCAAGCTTACCAGTGCATGAGTGTGAGAAGTTGGCCTGGTATATGATGTCCACTAATGAAAGAGGGCACCTTGCACCAGTCCAAACAACCCTTATGGTGATTAAAGAGGTCAAAAATAACCTTATGAAAGCTATACAAGTGGTAGCTGTGGAGAGCAGCCTTCAGGCTTAATCTTGAAGGAATGTTAAGCAGCTTGTTTTACCAGAATGCAATCTTATTGTATTGGTTAAATGAAAGGAGAACCACACAGTAGTTATAAGAATATATATTTATTATTATAACACCTTAAATACCTCACAGTGCCTGCTGCTACACGCAGATAAACACAAAGCACACAATACTGTACCACAGAAACAATCGTAAGTAGCACTAATACACCGTGGGCTCCCGGGGGAGACCAAACCATATACTAAAATAGTGGTATAAGAACCACGACTCGAGTTAAGACAATGTCTAGATTGTATAGAATCCCTAGGACCCCAAGGAACTACCCAAGGTGAGTAAGTAGGGACGAACAAAGCAAACACAAGGAAATGATGGACGGAGCACTGAAACTTTTCAGACACTCACCCCCAGTCACAGATCTGGGTTGAATCCATCATCATTCTTCAGCTCACTTCGCCACCCCCGTTCAGACACAGCTATATGGAAATCAGTCTTGACCCTGTGCCTCATGGGAACAGTCCAGCCCAAACTGCCAAGCCATGTCTTCCCTGGATCGGAAACAAGCATCCTGGGACCGGTTTCGGGCTAACAGCCCTCATCAGCCAGGCTAGCTTGAATCCAGTAGCAAAGTGAGCAAGGGACCCACGTCTGGGCATACCCTGCCAACTTAGGGCGAACAAAGCAAACACAAGGAGATGATGGACGGAGCACTGAAACTTTTCAGACACATTCACCCCCCAGTCACAGAGCTGGGTTGAATCCATCATCATTCTTTAGCTCACTTCGCCACCCCAGTTCAGACACAGCTATATGCCCAAGAAAATCAGGATTGTCCCTCAAATGGACCAACAGGCGGAAGGCACAGGAGTCGCGAGGGGACCTCTAGCAGTTTCACCAAACAACAGCTTGCAGAGGAGGCCGAAGTCCTTGGTACGAAATGTGCCCAGAGGTTGGGGCTATCGACAGCCCAATGCACGAAGTTGAGGAACACCAACAAGCATATGCAATTGCAAAAGTACGCGGTGCACAGGAGTTCGGGTTATGCGGTCCCCACGAGGGATACTGGCCTCAAACTCGGTGAGAGGGCAGCTCAACCTCAAGGAACGTACCTCCTGTGTTGCTGGAGCCTTTGTAGTCCGCAGGAGCTCAGGACCAGCAGACCGGTCAGTTGCGTTATGGTGCCTGCAAATGCAGGGGAGTGACTCCTTCACCCCAAGGGAGATACTTCAGTTGTCCTTGATGCTCCACAGGTCCTGCATGGAGCCTGTATGGTGCATGGGCACAGACGATGCTTTGGCCGGAGAGGGGGACTAAGTCGAGCTCAGTCGAAGTCCAGAGTGTCCAGGCGGTCGAAGGTCAGTGGTTTCTTGTTCAGAATCTTGTCCATGTCGAATCTAGGGTCCTACAGCCAAGTAAGCCCTTTTGTACCCACGGGAGAGGGTTGGACAGATTCAGGGGATCCTCCCAGGGGAGGGTCAGGACAAGGGGGTGGTTACACCCATGTCCTTTGTCCAGTTTTGCGCCAGAGCAGGAGCCAACGGCTCCCAGAACTGGTTTGAGCTGGACTATGCACAGGGACACCAAATGTGCCCCTCGTGCAGACTTTCAGGCACTTTTGAAGTGCACCCACCGAGCTCCAATACACTAAATCCTGTCTGGGAGGTGGTCACACCTCCCTGTGACAGGATGCCTATTGTGCTGCCTTCCTCTGCTCGAGCTTGGCTCAGCAGCAGGAGGGCAGAAATGTGTCTCTGGTCGGCAGCATCCATTTTGTGCTGTCCGGGTCGAGAAGGCTGGTACCGGGAAGACCAGGGACCCACGAAGCTTGCTTCTGAGGGGTGGCATGATACCTCCCACACTGGTTAGCAGTGTGGAGGTATGATTCCAAGGTGTTTGATACCAAACACAACATGTTTTGTTTCAGCCGTTTTCGAGATAGCATTTACCGCGAGGTTATAATGCACCTCTACCTATATGTCTGGCTGAGTCACAGACAGCCCGGGAGAATGGTCTCCAAAGGCTGCAGAGGGGCTCTGCTCATGCAGGGGCACCCTCTCACATAAAACCCAGCACCCTGCCTTCAGGATTGTTAAGGCCTGCTATAGGGGTGACTTATAGGTTTTAAGTGTAGTGACCCATAGATATAGTGAACCTATATCTATCGTAAGTGGTGCAGGCACCAGCTTGCACAGGCTACAATGGCAGACCTGTAGTTCCATTTTGGATGGCCTCTCATGGGTGGCATAATACATGCTTCAGCCCATGGGAGACCTCTGGGGTACCTATGCCCTGGGTACATGGGTACCATATACTAGGGACTTATTAGGGTACCCCAGTATCCAATCTGGAGTGTACCTAAGTACATGTCAATACATTTTCAGGAGAAAGCAGATAGACTGGGGTCCTGATTAGCAGGATCCCAGTCAGAGTAGTCAAAAACAGTGTAACATCCAGCAAAAAGTGAGGGTAACCATAAGAAGCAGATCCTACTTTCGTACACAGAGGGACTATTTTCTGCCCTGCACTTTTTTCTCACTGCTGATCTCTGCGGCCCCCTGCCACCCCCACACCAGCGGTGTCTCTTACCCCTCTACGGGGCATGGGATCTTGCACCCCAAAAGCACTGGACAGGACCGAAGAGGTCAAGGAACAGGACGTGACCTCACTGGAAGTGGAATGGAGGAAAAGGGAGGAGCAGAACATAGGGAAACACATTTATTCCTGGCACGAGCTATTGGGTGGGAAAGACACTGGGGATGCCCTTACCAATGGGGTGCAGGTTCTCGGGACTAATCCTACTCACTTTGGGCATTTTCAAGGTGGCTGAAGTCTTTAGCCACACTAAACTTGGCTCTGAGGGCATATGTGAGGTGTGTACTATGGTACTCATGGTGTCCTCCCACATCTAACACTAAAATCCAGTTTAGGCACTTCCTGTCCCCCAACAGACTCGGAGACAGAAGTCTGGTAAAATCAAAGCTGAGCTTTCTGCAACCAGACAGTGGATACACACAAAGTGTGGTGGCATTCTGTTTTCTTCCTTTGAAATGTGCCCCAAATGTTACATGTAAACCCAGCAGACCTGTCAAACAGGCTACAATGCAATGTCAAAGAGAGGCCCGCTGTGACTGGAGCACGGCCATAGATGGGCCACACCCAAGTGTAAGCTAACATTTGCCTGTGTAGGGTAGGCCTCTTTGAAGCGCTCCCCAAGAAAAACCATAGCAGACCGGTCAAGCAAGATATGACATTTAAGCAACATTTCACACTTTGATGTTAAAGAGTATCCTTCCAGACTCCCATGCATATTCTATCAGGTTCAGAGGGGTCATCACTGCTTATTCAGCTCAGCATTTTGTTTGCTGCTGGGAGCAGTTCACACCTCACCACAGTGGGGCCATCAGGTGACAGTTGGAAGCCATTTAAAGGCCGTAGAATCTTTAAGCTGGCCAAAGGTAACTTTCCTAGAGTACCTGCTCTACAATGTTTATTACAGTTCTGACTAACCATGAATTGAGCTTGTAATAAACATTTTAAAAAGTCCAAATATGAACTCTGTATCTGTTTCATAAGCAGAAGTAACAAATATCAAATTTAATTTTGTATCTCGGTGCTTTCCTTTGGAACAGCTAGCCTTGCTCTAGTGAAAATAGCCCTAAGGATGTTTAACAATAAACCTTTATGAGTTCTTTTAAATACCATGCACCTTGCTGTATGCGCATGTAAGGCCAACTTAGGGATGACTTATTAATTTTTAAAAGGAAGATGTATGCCTGTCAAAAGTGGTCATTTTGTGCAGCCAGGTTACTGGTGGCAGGCTTGTAGTCATGTTTTTATTGCCACTATGGTGGATTGCACAATGAGTGCTGCAGTCCACTTCTCACATTTAACGTACAGGCCCTGAGTACACCGTTGTACCATATGCAAGGGACGTGTAGGTAAGTTAAATATGCCAATCAGGAATATGCCAATGTCATCATGCTGAAAGGGGAGCACGGGCACTTTATCACTGGTTAGCAAGAGTTACGTGCATAGAGTTCATTAGCCAGCAAAAGAATATGGTTCAGCAAAGAGGCAATAAAAAATTGGGGCAACTCTGCAGAAAGGGCAATTTTCCAACAACGCCCCCTAACCCCAGCCAAAAGCTACAGTAGATAAATCAATACCTTGATGGACTTCCCTGCTTAAGCTATAGAACATGGACAGTTTGTCTGTTCTGCAGTGGCACTTGTCTCTCTATGCCCTCTGACCCTTTCTGTACACCTCGGTCATATCTTCCTGGGCCACTGTACTGGCACATGGGGAACCCTTCTCATCTGCAGACCCCATCTGTGAGATATTATATTGCTCAGGTTCAGGCACTAGATTTAGATAAGGCAGAGTATGCTCTTCACAGAGCAAAGCAGAAACATTATGCAGCAGGATATAGAGCAGAGCGGCTTCTTGCCACTCAGTTGAGAGCTAAGATCACAGGAGAAAGGTCCAGTAGATCAGAGACTGGGCAGGCCGAGCAGTGTTGGAAAAACAGACCTCGAGGAGTCATTTTTGGACTTTTACTAAACGTTATATGATGAAGAGCCGGTAGAGGACAGGCAAGTTGAGAAATACCTGGGGTGATCCTACCTCAGCCACTGGGAAAGCTACAGCACTTCACCTGAAGCCCTCTTCCGGGCCTGGGCTGCTCGGCGCTTCACCATTGAGTGCACCTTTCCACTGCTCACAAGAAGATACAAAGGTCTCTGTTCCTGCAGACTGCCATTAGGAGGGAATCCCAAGTGCTGTTTCTTCGCTCTGTTGCTGGCGTCAAGTGTCTACAAGAGGCCTGGCACAATGGTGGGCGCAGTTCTCCAAGGCCCTCTTTAGCCGGGTTCGCTTCACCTGCAGAAGACTTTTTTTTACAGGAGCAAGATGGCCGCTAGATAGGAGCTCTGCCTCAGAGCTCCCGGGTTGGGGATCACCAAATCGGTGACTATCCCTGATAACCCTGCCATCCACCTCTCGCTGCAGCACTCCACAGAAGTACTGCAAGCTGCGATTCCGGACCAACAAGTTTCGAGAATTTTGGCTTACCTGCATCGGAGATCTCTGTGAGAAGGTCGCTGCATTCGCCCCGACGCCGACCGTCTGGATCGCCTCCCGTGGAGACACCGCGGCGCCCTGGCGTGAAACGGGTCCTCTATTTGTTTTACCGGAGGGGATCGTCCGGCGAATCTTCAACCGGGTTCGTGGTGCCCCGGTGAGGAGTTGGCCTCGCATGCCGCGACGTCCTCAGCTGGACTGCTTGAGACTGCATGACGCCCGGCGAAGTATTGACCGGGTCCCCGGTTGCTGGAGTCTGCTTTTTCGCGCTGTTCCGGCGCTTTGGGGTTGTGACTTGTGATGATTGCCGCTCAGCCCGCGATTTCAGGTTGAACCCAGCCCCTCTCGCCGAGACCTGGGCCGGTGTTGAGCCCGCCTTTGATGCAGTTTTCCTCACGGCGCCCCAGCGAAGAGCCGGCTGGTGCGCGAGGGTGTGGACGATCGTGTCCTGCGGATTATTTCATTTGGCGGACCGCCCTGACCCGAATTGCCAAGAAGAAGCGGGGAGCGCCCCGCAGGGCGTCTCGCCTGATACCCTCTGACTCTGGTCCCGGCTCGCCTGCTTGCGACGTATCCGTTGACTGCCCAGACCTAACAAACGGTGAGCGCCATGCTACATACATACTATAAACCTATAGTGGTGGACTTTATATGTGCTGGCTTAGCCACTTGAAAGACGCTTACGTTGTATGCACTCTAAGATGGAAGCTGTTTTAGATGGCCATCTTGACTTTTTATGTGCTGGCTCATCCATTTTTAAGAAGCTTGCATTGCATGATAGAAGCTGTCCTCACATGCCCCTATTCATAGTAAGTGAAAGAGGACTGATCTACGCTTTCACAACAATAGAAAGAGGACTGAGCCAGAAGCTTCCCATAATAACAGAAAGAGGACTTCTGTAGCGGCCATCTTGGCATGGGCATATGTTTAACAGCCCTCTCAACTTATTCTACTGAAAGAGACCTGGTAAACCCCCACCTTGGCATGGGAATATGATTAACAGCCCTTGCATTTGCTCTTTCGCTGCTCATTTAAGATGGGGCATCTTGGCGCGGTAGCACATTCCCTAAGTAAACCTTGATAGTAGGGCAGACCTGCTGATATATTTCACCACGCAAACCGACCGCTGGGGCAGTAGTCTCATCACTCTCCCCAGCATGGCGGAGCCCTGCCTGACCTCCACGGGCGACAACTACTACACCGTTATCTATCCTCCTAATCTCTCCAAATCCGCCTCTAAATCCCTCAAACACTCCATCCTGAGACCCTGATATCTGATCTTCGTCTCTGCGTGGACAAGGGCACTGTCATTAACGACCTCATCTTCCACTCCAGGAAAACGTCTCTCTGGCGCAATGCCTTGTCGAGCCTCCTCAAAGTACAGGAAGCCAGGAACATCCCTCACGGAAAAAAACTGAGATCACTCCATCTGCAAACCTGCGTGCTGACCTCACCATCACCTTGTAAAACAGCGGCATTATCCTGATTCAAGGGCCTCCCAAAGACCTCATCAAATTTGCGGACTTCTTCACCCTCCTTAAATATGTTCACAACCCTTCCCAGTCCACCGCTCCACCTCTCGCCCAATCCGCCAAGTGTACCTAGCCTCTCTCTAACCACACCTGCCAGTGACCATGTCATTGGGCGACCCTGCCACCTTGTCACCAACGCATGCCAACCACTGCGCGCCCATACCACTGAACTTAGGCCTACAAGCGCTCCCCTCTCCGTCGGCTTCCGAAACTCCCCCTAGGGCCCACATCTCGAGCCAGCCTAGCCCCGCTATCACGCTACCAGCACTTGCCATCAGAAGCGTCCCCAAACCCTTACCCTCCTGCCCGCATAATCTTCCCGCACTCCGGGCTACTGAAACGTCTACTAGGGCCCACAACACTGGTATTGAGACGTCTACTAGGGCCCATGACTTTGGTCGATTTAGCCCCACCACTAGGCTGCCAACTCAGTCCGACAGAATCGCTCCCACCCCTTCGGCCCCCTGCCTGCAAGATCTTCCCTCTCATAGGGACACTGATCGACCTAGCCCCACCACTAGGTTTCCGGCACACTCCAGAATCGCTCGAATGCAACCGGCCCCCGGCCCGCCGGAACCCACCTCTAGGCTACCAGCACATTCTATCAGAATCGCTCGCATGCAACTGGCCCCCTGCCTGCCAGAACCTACCTCTCTTAGAGATATTGATAATCTCCACCGCAGAGCCACCGAATTAACACTGAGCATCCACAAGTCCATTCTGGACCTAAAGCACCTCCTTCACCTCACCGAACTCTCCTTCTCGAATCTCTGGCTCTCGCAGAACGCGACACACATCCCCTACACTAAGCCCCTCCTTCACCCACTACCACTATCCCTGAGACACTTGCGCCCCCGCAAGCAACCCTGCCACCTCTTGGAGGAGGAAATTCTTGCCCTCCTCCATACCTACAAACCCACCCCTGGCACGCTTAACCCGTCAGACCTCACGGAGGAAGAAGTGGTTGACCTCCTCGTTAGCTACGATTCTGCCTTGACAACCCCATGCCCCTCAGACCTGAGGGAAGAACACCCTATCTGCACGGTTGCAACCAACCCTAACAGATCTGCTACCCTCCGCATCAGAGGGGTGGTCAATAGCAACCTAGCTAGAGTTCCCATCTCTGCATCTACCCTTAACACTCACTCCTACCCCTCCCTAGCCGGCCTCCTAATAAACTGCCGGTCAGCTGTAAAGCATGCATCTGATGTCGCCGACCTCATCCTGAGACATAAATCGGACTTAGCGATCTTGACTGAATCTTGGCTCAAGAAATCCTCATCGCCCTACCTAGACCTCTTAGTCCCGCCCAATTACAACATCGTAAGGATGGACAGGCACTCAAAGAAAAAAGGGGGAGGCATTGTCTGCATCTACCACTCTAACCTCCTTGTTACGGAACTGCCGGTGGACCCTACAGACTCCTGCGAATACCTCGCACTCTCTATTTCCAACAACACCTCCCAACTGTGCAGACTTCACATCTTTTACCACCCCCCAGGCAAGAATGACACCTTCACGGACCTCCTCATGGAAATCATCACAGCCAAGGTTTCTCCAAACTCTAATGACATTTTCCTTGGCGACTTCAACTTGCATTGGAACGATCCTAAGGACCCTCAGGTCAACGCCATCAGAGACTTCTTGGCCGATCAAGCCCTTACCCAAGCCTGCTCTCTCCCTACTCATTCGAAAGGCGCCACCCTAGACTGGATCATTGCTAAGGAATCAGCGGTCAAACTTATCTCTATTGACCCTTGTGGTTGGTCGGACCACCACGCCATCACCTTCCTCCTGCCTAGCACCCACAAGACATGGTCACCACAACCCGTGATTCCCAAACGATGGGTTAGAGACACCAAGAACCTTGATCACGGGAAACTGGCAGCGCGTTGTGAAATCGACCTCGCAAGCTGTTCGACTTGGTCAAACACCAATCCAACAAACTAGCGAAAACCTCCAAAGAAACACCTAAACCCCTAATATCAAGCGAGGAATTTTCATCCTTCTTCTGCGACAAAATCTCTGCCCTAGGAAATGAACTTAAATCCGCAACTCACCATCAAAATCTGCCAGCTCTACCTCTTCTCTCCGCGCTGTCTTCCCAAATCTCACCCAAAAACCAAGCGCACTGGTCCAACTTTAAAATCTATGAAGAACACTCTATCTCGAGAATTCTGGCCTCCTTAAACCCGAACAATCACTTCAATGATCCTCTCTCTTCTAACTGCCTAGCTGCCGCCTCTCAGGCTATCATCCCTTCCTGGACCTCAATAATCAACGCCTCCCTCTTACAGGGCTCAATTCCTGGTTCTCTCAAGGCTGGCCAAGTTGTCCCCATCCTAAAAAAACCTACGCTGGACCCTGCTTCCGCTGACAACTATAGACCCATATCCAACATCCCACTCCTAGCCAAAGTTCTGGAAAAATGTGTGCAACAGCAGCTGAGCCTACACATCAACAACTTCCACCTTCTAGATGACTTCCAATCCGGGTTCAGACCTGGACACAGCACGGAAACCACCCTCCTCCACATCGTGGATGACGCCCTCCAAGCCCTCGACCAAGGCAGAACCTGTCTCCTAATCCTCCTAGACCTATCTTCTGCCTTTGATACGGTTAACCACGAAATTCTCTTTGAACGTCTCAAACTCAGGATGGGTTTGGATGGCACTGTCCTTGAATGGTTTAGATCCATCCTCCAAAATCGCTCACAGAGAGTCCTCATCAACGGTAATCTATCCGCTCCCTCTCCGGTTACGGTTGGAGTCCCCCAAGGATCAACCCTCTCCCCTACCTTCTTCAATCTTTACCTTGAACCACTCACCGAGGTGCTACGTACCGCCAATATCTCCTACCTTATGTACGCCGACGATACACAGATCTACATCAAAATCTCTTCCCCTGAGGACATTTTCTCCCTGAATGAGGCCCTGAAGCTGACAGTCCATTGGCTCACCGCCAACCAGCTTAAACGTAACGCAAGTAAAACTGAATTTCTTCTAATCTCCCCACCCAAAACCAATCCAGACATCCAGGAATGGATCAAGACCATCACAGCACTAAACTGCCCTCCTACCATTGTTGACTCTGCGAAAACCCTTGGAATAACCCTTGACGGCAGCCTGAACATGCGTGGCCATATAAACTCGATGGCCAAAACGGCCAGATTCCACCTGAGTTACCTAAGAAACCTAAAACCCTTCCTCGATGTTTCCGACCTTAAAACGGCAATCCAGGCACTAGTCATTTCCAGACTAGAATATGGATGTTCTACTCTTGCAGGGCTATCCAAGAACTCTCTGGCTCCATTGAAAGCCTGCCTCAACGCCGCCGCCAGACTCCTAACTGGCTCAAAGAAATTCGACCACATCTCTCCCCACCTCAAAGTTCTGAACTGGCTTCCCCTAGAGGCCAGAATCCAATTTAAACGGGCCTGCATCACTCACAAAGCTCTTTACTCCAATTCCCCTGCATTTCTCGCCCAAAAACTCGTGATATCCGGAGGAGCCAGAAACTCCTGATCTGCCAAAGACCTGTTGCTGCAACCAGCACGCTTCTGGAAGAAAAAAACCTACAATCTGGCCTTCTCTGGGGCCGCTCCAAGAATTTGGAACTCTCTCCCACCCGCCATCAGAAGACTTCCGTCCTTGGCACACTTTAAAAAGGAGACCAAAACCTTCTTAATGGGCAAATACCTTGTCTAACGATTACATTACAATCACCTCAGCGACATGTTCCACCCTCCACCACGGCATTATCCATGGCTTCTACGGATGATACCTATTCCTGCACTCCTGGGCATCGCACCCAAGAGTTGAGACTGCGTGCCTTCTTTTATAATGTATCTACCTGTTTTAATTTTTATCCCATATGTAGCCGGGACCTTAGACTGCGTGCTTTTTTCTTGTATAATGTATCCACCTATTTTACCCAATTGGTCCCTCCCTTCCTAACGCTTTGTATACCACCCTTAATCCTGTAAAGCGCTCTGATACCCTCACGGGTCTGGTTCGCGCTCTATAAAACTATAAAATAAATGTGGAGGATTTGCTGACATCTGCAGGGGCCGGGAGGAGCCCTCGGCTTAGGCTTAAAATCAATGTTCATTGCTGGTTGTAGGATACAGACTGAAGAAGATTATGGCTGGTGGTTGGTGCAGAGTCCCCTAACATCATGCCTACTCCATTTCTCTTGTAGGCCACCCTGTTTGTGTGTTTTTTGGTGGAGGGTAGGAGTGTTCATGGCAGTACTCAGACAAAGCCCTCCATTTCAAAACCCCCAGTTATCTAGCGCAAAAGCTAGAATTATCCAGAGGGGGTAGACCTTCTAGGAGTGCTAACTCTCTCCTCCTGAAACCACAGATCTTTTGCAAAAAGAGAACGTGTCACCGAGCTTTCTCTGGCTCTGCTCCGAAGATCTGGAACTCTCTCCCACCGGAAATACGCAGAATCTCCTCCAAGGTTGCCTTCAAACTGGAAGTAAAAAGATTCCTCATGAACAAGTTCTTACCTTAAAAGGGTTTTGGACCACCTGCTCTATTGCATCGGACCTACACCTAAGACCTGCGCTGGGTGTGATTTTTCTTTACCAAGCATTTGCTCCCCTCCCAGTTTGCTATGTACCAGTTATTATTTTATTCTTTGTTGACCCCGGTCGATTGTAACCTTTTTGTTTGGTATGCCTATTTGATATGTGTCTTGGTTGGTATTCCTATTTGATGCCTGTACAGCAATTGTTACCTTCCTTCCCTCCAATTGTAAAGCGCTCTGATATCCTTCGGGATCATGTTCGCGCTATATAAAACTTTATAAATAAAAAAATAAAAATTAACCTACGCATAAGCCTCCTCCATGGCTTGCTGTAACAGCTTCAAGGACCCACACCCTCTCCAGATCCTCCCTCAAAGCCTCCTCCTCTCACAGTGAGAATTCTTCCGAAGTTGGCAGGTCTAGTGTTTCCTGATTTATGGTGCTGAATGCGAACAACAACTCCAACAAAACCAGGAGACATAGATTGCTTCCATCCAATGGCAAAATAATCTCTTAGCAGTGCCAAGCAGTTGATGTGTAATCTGAGATCTGTTAGTCTTCACTAAAGATACTCCTACATCAATCCGCCCAGGAAGAATAAGATGGTGAACAACTCAATAAGCAGGTCGGTGAAACCGAAAAAAATAGCATGTCTAATGCAGGTGTCCAAAGAATGCTCCGATCTCTGTTTTTCATACATCACACTGCTAAGCACTGCATCCCTTAACACAATACCTGCACCTCTATGGTCATCATGCATGACATGGGAACACTTTCCACATATAACATCCTTAAAACCACACACACTACATGATGTTGCCCTTGTAGGCAAGTGCTTTGGTGCCCCACATAGGGGTACTAAGGGCAATATGAATATTTTAATACAATAACTCTGAGAATGTCTCTAGTATCTCATGGATCGCTATTATGGTGCTAAATTTTAGTCCATTCCAGACTGAAAGGACTTGAGGAGCTTCTTTTAGGTGGATGGAGCCTGTTTGGTTGCAAAAGGCCTCTGGCAGGCTGACGAAGAGCTTACAGGGACTTAGAGCCAGACCACTGCTTATCACTGGTTGGCTTGATTGTCGCTCATTTGCTTGCTTCTTATTTGATGGCTTTCCTTGTCCCAGCTCGTCTATCTTATATTTGGCGTCCCAACCGGGAGCATAGCTTCTCTCAGATTGGCTGGCTTCTGTCCTTCCACTACTCTTTTATCAACTTTTTTTTTATTTTGGAATGAGCACTGCATGAGAATGCATGTGTTTTTCAGATCTCTCTTTGTATTTCTGCCTCCCAAATACCTGCCACTGATGCCTTGTTCGTGTGCTGCAAACTCTGTCTAGTGTGCTTCTTCCCCTCGCCAAACTCTCCAGTGCTCCTCCATGTTGCTTTGTCCCTTGTATGTTTTTCCCATCACTCTCCGTGTTGCTTCTCCCCTGTTCCCTTTTGCTTCTCCCGACCACCCCCACCCGCTTGGTCTTTTATTTTGGAGCCTGTGTCATTTTGCAGGCATGCATGTGTTGGCACACCTATATTTATTTACTTTTTCCCATTTTGCGTAGCAGTTTGCTGATGCTGTACACAGCATCGCTACCTATTGGCTTTCCCTAAACTTGTTGGATATCTGTGATGGGTTGTAGCTAACAAGGAATAGAAGTTTGGAAACATTCATACACATTTCCCACTATAGAAATTGATTTTTAGCAGCAGCATTAAACTAATTTTCTTTCAGATTAACCAATGAGAACCACTACCAAAATATTTAACAAATCTCTACTAACCACTCACAACCAAACACTAATCGGCTGAAATCGCAGAACCATAAGAAAGTAGTACATTGCTTAGGAGAACGCTACTGCCCTACCAATGATAGAAGGCACTTGACAATTGCTGATAGAGTAACCAGCATCCATCTCCTCACCTTAAGTAAGTGGCATTTCAGTCTGTTTGCCCTTCCCACACCGAGGGCATGGACGCCCTGGGTTTGTAACCCCTATCCTAGAGACTCTGGCCCGTTTATGTCAATCAGAACTTCAAGAGGGCCGGGTTCTGACAGGTTTCAGGATTGGCAGTAATTAAGAACTCACTTTGAAATGGGTCCCTATATTCAGCTCCTTACCTTTATACGCAAACCATTAATCAGTTTCTCAACAATGACTGTAAACACCCTTAAGGTAATCCATGTTAGCAACGAAGTTATACATTTATATTTCATTTTTTTACTTCATCTTGCATTCCCTAGTAGTAGTTGCTTTTTCCATATGTGGTTTCTTTTGGTGTTTTTTCCAAGCAACATATGACTGTTGTGTAGCGCATACTGTGAAATAAGTCGCCTCAGGTGTCCGAGTGAGTTCCTGACTAGGCACGATCCGGAACTCTGGAACGGAGGCGGAAGGCAGTGGGAGTTTCTCACAGCACCTATCCGTGGATCATAAAGGGGGACAAACTGTGCACATTCAATCCTTGGCCTCTCTGCATGGTGCAATGGTCCGATTTGTGCTGGTTGTGCTGGTTTTAATTGTGGAAAAGTTGGTAGTGGAGGTGGACGGCTGTAAAAAAAAATATGGACAGTACCAAAGGAAAAGAAAATTCAGTGCTTGCATGTGAGTAGGTTGGTTGTGTGTGAGTGGATTGTGAAATGGAGGAGATGAAAGGAAGTATATGCAGAAAACGAAAGTGAAAAGACGTGCCGGCCCGAAAAGAGAGGATGTGTGTGATATACAGATGTAGGATTTCAGAAATGCGATGTCTTGAAGGCACACATATTGTTCGGGTGATATTTGTCTCAAGTACGGGATTTTAGTTTACATGTTTTAAGCCACGCCTTTAATGAATTAAGTCACAACTCTTCGAAAGGATTTCTAGTTTACGCTTCCTTTACCCACACCCCTTTAACTCCCTCCCAACTTTTTTCCTTCCACTTAAAGCCCTTTCCCCAATAATGACATGCACTCTGCGGTTTCCATTACTGACTCCGTGGTGTGTATGAAGAATACTTGCCCTCAGAAGTGCAAGACCACTTTCTCGATGCGCAAAGTCAAAACTCTTGGCTTTGTGGATGTTTGCTATAAACGGGTACTAGTAAGTGAACTTTATAAAATGGTAATACAAGCATTTCAATATACATACCATCAGATAAAACAATAAAATGTTCAACCCCTTGTGAAAAGAAACTAAAATAAATTTAATCATGGGGTTGATTCGAAAATATAACTAGAAAAGGACCATACAGTAATTGATAATTGATTCTGTGTCGGGACTGGTGGCTTCAGATTATGCATCCTGTTCTCTATCCCAGTAGCAACCATGTATACATATAAAATTATCACCATAAGGGTGCAGAAGGTCAAGGACTACAGTGCCCTTAAACCACAAAGAAAAAACATCTTCCATGAATAGAGTCCATCCACCAATCATAATGCGGGTAGCCATATAAACAGTAGTAGAAACATATAAACACCTTTTCGATGCTGCTCGGCTGCCATGTTAAGTACCCTTGCTTTATTATATGCATATATAACATTTTAAGCGCCTTATTGTATGTTGTAGTGCTGGTAGTTTATGGTTTCAGCCTTGTCTTTTTCATGTGGCCAGGTCAGCGGCTGTTTATTATATTTAATGTAATTGTTTGCTGCCGCTCAGGTATCATCCCATTTCCCGAGGCACTCTTTCACGAATTCTTCCCACACAACCTCCATTGTTATTGTCATTGTTATGTTATGTTATTTAATTTCTTAAGCGCAACGGTTACCCGAGGGTGTCCTGGCACTGGCTGCTGCTTTCCGATCGGCGAGGTGTGAGATGACTATGTAGTAAAAAGCCAGGTTTTCAGTCCCTTCCTAAATGTAATGAGCTCAGTGGCGTTCCTGAGGTGGAAAGGAAGTTCATTCCAGGCACTGGCGGCGCATGTGATGAAACTTCTCCCCCCCCCCGTTGACTTTTTTAAATGGGGGTATGACTACCCCTTTTGCTCCAGCGGAGCGGAGGGCTCTTCTGGGGACGTACCATTTAAAACGCCGTTTCAGGTGGTCCGGGCCTACTCCTTGGAGGGCCTTGAAGACCATGCATAGGGATTTGAATTGAATCAGTTGTTTAACTGGGAGCCAGTGTAGCTGTTTTATTTCTTTTTTGACAGAGACAAACTTTGGTGTCCCGGTCAGTAGTCTGGCTGCAGCATTTTGCACGAGTTGAAGCCTGTTTAGGTGTTTCCTTTGGATATTTAGGTATAGACTATTACTGTAGTCCACACGTGATAGGATTAGAGATGTTATCACTACCCTGTGGCTGTCTGCCGGTAAGAATGGAATGGCAGGGTGAGCAAAAAAACGATGGATTTAGGCCCAGATCTCTGTACTGGGGTGAATGTATGACATTGTTCTGCATTCTGTCCATCAATTGTTCTTTTTGCATTTGTCACCCCGAGTGGGACGGGTATGCCCAGACGTGGGTCCCGTGCTCTCCATGCCACTGCAGTCAAGCTATCCTGGCTGATGAGGGGTGAAACCCCGAAACTGGTCCTAGGATGCTTGTTTCCAGTCCAGGGAGGACCTGGCCTGGCAGTTCGGGCTGGCCTGTTCACATTGGGCGCAGGGTCAAGACTGATTTGCATATGGCTGGGTCCAAACTGGAATGGCATGGTGAGCAAAAAAACAATGGATTTAGGCCCAGATCTCTGTACTGGGGTGAATGTATGACATTGTTCTGCATTCTGTCCATCAATTGTTCTTTTTGCATTTGCCGGTAAGAATGACATTATTTTCCTTATCGTTCTAAGAAGATGGAAGCTGGCAGAGACAACCGCATTTACCTGGTCCCCGAAGGTAAGTTTATTGTCGATTACGACCCCCAGATTTTTTGTTTTCCTAGTTGGCTTAGGGAGAGTCCCTAGTTCTTCTGGCCACCAGTCTGGCATCCAGAAGTTGGCATTATTGCCAAAAATGATAACCTCCGTTTTGCTTGAATTTAGCTTCAAACAGTTCATGGTCATCCACAGCCTGACCGCTTTCATGCAATCGTGGAACCTTTTCCCTTTCTCAACCTCTTGTCCGGGTCGTAGTGACATCACTATTTGCGTGTCATCTGCGTATGATGTCAGCTAGAATCCAAAGGATCTGATCAAAGCAGCCAGAGGTGTTACATAGACATTAAAAAGTGTAGGACTAAGGGAAGAGCCTTGTGGTACTCCAAACGGGAGGGAGAAAGGTTTCGAGCGGGCTTTATCTAGGGCCACCGTATGAATTCTTCCTGTAAGGAAGGATTTCAGAAGGTTCCAAGCATTGCCTTGTACCCCGCATTCTGATAAACGGCTCATCAGAACATCATGGTGGACTGTATCGAAGGCAGCGGACATGTCGAACATGATTAGTGCTGCATTGCCTCCTTGGTCCAGGGCTTCTCTTACTTCCTCTGTGGATTTTATCAGGGCAGACTCTGTACTATGTTCTGCCCTGAATCCATATTGAGTGGGATCTAGTATGTTATTTGCTTGGAGAAACGTGCTGAGTTGAGTATTCATGTTTTTTTTTGGACTATTTTAGCCAGCAAGGGGAGACGAGAGATTGGCCGGTAATTATTGGGGTCCTTAGGGTCAAGATTGTGTTTTTTGAGTAGCGGAAGGACGGACGCAATTTTCCATCTCTTGGGGAACTGCCCAGACTCAAACATGGTGTTGAATAAAGGGGTGAGTGCTGCGCTGATGAGTTCAGGAACTTGTTTGATCACGGAAACTGGGCAGGGGTCATATGGGGATCCTGATCTGATGGAAGCCAGGAGATTAATAGTATCCTGCTTCGTCAGTGGTGAAAATCTGTCTAGGATTGGTCGAGATTCAGTTGTGCTGCTTGCCAACGTGGCTGGCTCACCTGTCTCTACTGTCTGGGAGAGTCTGAACGAGGAAAACATGGCTTCCACCTTCTGTAAAAAGATGGTGGCTATTTCCTCACAAAGTTCTGGACTACTCTGGGTTTTTAGGGTAGCGGGGGCGGTCAGGTTGGTTACTGTCTTAAAGAGTTCTTTAGTTGAAGATTTTGCCTGTATAATTTGCTCTGTGAAGAAGGCCCTTTTGGTGTTAAACAGTAGTTTTTTGTAAAGGGTTATGCTCTGTTTGTAAGACTCTTTATCTGCATCATTATAGCCTCTCCTCCAATTGCACTCTAAGCGCTTACAGGCGTGTTTTTGCTTCCTCAATTCTTCAGAGTACCAGGGGGCTGAGGGCTGGGAACGCTTGGGGGTCCATAATTTCACCGGGGCTAATTTCTTGCATGCTATATCTATCCACTCTGTGTAGGAGGTTGTGGCATCTTCTACTTCAGCGGGGAGATGGCGGGCCGTTGTCCTGAGAAGATCTCCTAACTCAGAGCATTTCATTTTCTTCCAGGCTCTTGTTTCTATCTCCTTTTTAGGTGCTTCCTTGATATGGTGGGGGTTAGGAGGTGTTAAATCGAATAGAATGGCGGCATGATTTGTCCAGACAAGTGGCATCACCTCTGTGCAAGTCATTTGAGGGTTGTTGGAAAAGATCCCTTCAAATGTGTGCCCTGCCGCATGCGTTGACCCTCTACAAGTTGCCTTAGCTCTCCACTGTTCATCACCTCTCCCAGACTAACTGTGTCAGGGTCGGAGAGTGCTTCCAGATGGAAGTTAAAATCTCCAAGGATTGTAAATGAGTCGGAGAAGAGCCCGTCCTCTAACAAAGTCCCAACCGATGCTAGGAAGGCACCTCTTGGACCTGGAGGTCGATAAAGAAGGATGCCCTTAGAGGAGTTGTGAGGAGTTGTGTAAAAATTAAACGAAAGTGCTTCACAGTCCGAGCTGGATGCTGTCTGGAAGGAGGACTGTATGGAGTTGTGATAAATGACTGTCAGTCTCCCCCTCTCCTGAGAGGTCTATCTTGAGTGTAGCACAAAAACCCCGGAGGTGTGGCTTTAGCCAGGTCTGGCCCTGAGGCCTTATCTGACCATGACTCTGTATGGAATGCAAGTTTTATGTTGTGCTCCTCAATGAATAATGCACACTCTGTGCTGTTTGACCAGTGATCTAGCGTTTAGCAGTAGGTAACGCAGTGAATCGACGTCAGGCCTTTTTTGTACCTCTTTCTTTAGTTTGGGTGGTTTGACAGGGTGAAATAAAATATGGGGAAGAGTTAGGTAACAGTTATGACATGTTGCTACCGGTTCTTTTGGAGTAGCCCTGAGTGTTAGGCATGGACATGTGGTGTTCTTACCTTTTAGGGTTCATAGCAAGAAGGTCATCCCTTGAGTAGGCCAGTATTCCTGGCTTCTGAGAGCCAGGGTGACTGGCCCTGAGCCCGTTCCGAGCGCGGATGGGCGCAGAAGGGCTTGCCTTCGGCACGCCAGTGGCGCGCGGTCGCGTCAGCATGCCCATTAAATAGCGTGTGGGCTGAAAACAACTAGCCTGCTAACCAAGATGGCGTCCCCGCTCCCTTGCGAGGACCAGATTCCCCTGCTGGTCAGGCAGAGTCAGGCAAAGTGCAGCGAGAAAGTGCAGGTGAGTAAAACAAGGTCACACTATTTTATAATTCTTAAAAACACATAAATGAGTTCAAGTAGTTTCCCTGGTGAGCTATAACACAGCTCAGCAACCAGGAAATGCAGCGCTGCGCGGTCGCGTCAGCGTGCCCATTAAATAGCGTGTGGGCTGAAAACAAGTAGCCTGCTAACCAAGATGGCGTCCCCGCTCCCTTGCAAGGACCCGATTCCCCTGCTGGTCAGGCAGAGTCAGGCAAAGTGCAGCGAGAAAGTGCAGGTGAGTAAAACAAGGTCACACGATTTTAAAATTCTTAAAAACACATAAATGAGTTCAAGTAGTTTCCCTGGCGAGCTATAACACAGCTCAGCAGCCAGGAAGTGTATTGTGTTTCTACATTGTATAGAACAGTAGCAGATGCAGATCATCAAGCTCTTGGCCATACTCACCTTTTTTCCCCCTCCCCTGAGGTTTCTCCAACTCATACCCACCTTGGATGAGTGTGTATTAGGAAGCTGGCCCCATTCCACAGAAGAGTGCGTCTTCAACCTGATAGAAGACTCAACTGAGGCTGCTTTCGGCCCGCCCTCAGACAGCCTTTTAGGTCGGATTTTCACCTTTACTATCTCTCACCCTCTGCCTGTCCTACATTTGCTATTAGTGATTTGGAGGCTGTGTGAGTGCCTTTTTTTTTTTTAATCCCTATTGACACCCTGTTTCTCACAGGGATACAGTAATTCACTGATCTGTGCTATGCCCTTGCCTAAATGAATGGTGCAGTAATAATTTATCAATCCCAGGACTCTGTGTAAGGGGCTAACAGTTTCAGCTTGATACTGGACCCAGCAAAAGAAAAACAAATGTATATGTGCGTGTGTGTATGTATGTATGTATGTATGTATATGTGTGTGTGTGTGTGTATATATATATATATATATATATATATATATATATTTTAAATAGGATTATCCCATCGACAAATAACCATCCGGCACTCCAAAAGGTACTGGTCACTCGGTAATTTATTTTATGACGTTCTTAACATCTACGCGTTTCAGCAGTCTCACGCTGCCTTGTTCACGTATATATATATATATATATATATATATATATATATATATATATATATAGTGTATCAACAGGTCGATCGTGCGCTAACAGGAACACGTAGCTTGTCTTTGAGTAACTCTCTGCCTCTCAGTTGAGTTTGGCAGTAGCGGGTGCCTCTCAGCTGATGATCCACTTTTGAACTCCTGTCCTGTGAGGCAGAGGAAGGTGACTGGAGGAGCATGCAGTGACGCAGCCTACCCTTTTCTTAAATAAACAATCCTGTGCTGCTGCCTGGAAAGATGCCTGATCATAAATAAATGTCTAAGATCAGAGGGTATTTGGACATAATATCGAGTCAAACATATCAAGTCACACAAATATCGAGTTTTAATATCGTGATACAAAAATATCATGATGCAGAATTATAGTTTACAAAAATATTGTTTTTTTTTTAAAGGTAAGTAATATTGTTGTTAAAAATATCTGTGCTGTTACTATAGTTTACAAAAATATAGTTGTAAAAATATTGTTTTTAATTATCTTTATGTATTTTAGTTTATATTTTAATATATGTTATAAATTGTATAACTTTTGTTAATGTTTTTAATATAGTTTGTAATTTTTAGTTGTTTTTAAATTTAATTGTAATTTTATAGTGTGGTAGCGGGTTGTGGGGTTTGGGGTTTGTAGGAGTACAGGGTGATAAGTTAATTCAGAATCAGAACAAGCTTTATTCGATTTTTGGATATAAAATCATAAAAGCAAACTAAGTTAAAAGCACAATGTCTTTTTTTGTTAAAAATACAATTCATATCACAAATAACGATCACTACAATGCGTCAGAGATTCAAATTCATCGGGGAGTTTCAAATACACATACCCCTATACATTTTTAGATCAGAAAGTTTTTCTGGCTTTCACAGTGCTTTTTAAAAAAACAAGCAATTGCATTTGTAAAACATTCATTTTCTAAAAATTGCAAAAATAAAAACGCTGGTTTACATTGTGCCCATCCCCCTAGTCTTAGGATTGGTAAAATTGACCTCCTTCTTTGTATTTTATAAAATTTACAGAATAAAACCACATTAATTGACGATTGCTGGGACTGATTATCACATGGGCAACTGCATAGCTTGTTCGACCAGTTGTTTGTTTCAGGGAAGCTTATCAGGCGATGGAAAATCCCAAATCTGAAACGAGTCAGTACAAATCTGTCATACCTGCTTAATGTGTACTGTATATACGGCTGTATGATATAAGTGGTTAAAATCAATTGATGCGATTGTACTGACGGTTTACTTGCTTCTAAGGTAAACCTATTTGCCTCCAGGTGTGTCATACAGATTCTTTTGCAACTCTTTCCTGGAGTCAGAATTTATGTAGTCTGGAAAATTATAATAGTCTGGGTGACCGAGATCATGCATACATTTTTTTTATATATCTTAACCATGGGATCTCGGTGACCTGATCCAACTTCATACTATCGCTGATGATATCACGGTTGAGATCAGTTCTAGGGGAGGTCCAGATCCTATGCCACAAGAGAGCAGGTTGGGCTTTAATGATATCAGAGATGTACGAAACGCCCAATACTGTATGGCAGTTGTAAGTTGGGGTACTACCAGGGACCGCCAAAAAAAAGATATCTTAAAAAGGCGTTTTCGACCTGCTGATAAGTTGAGTATCTCGGAAACCCCACACGCCAGCCCCATCAGTGGCTATGCTAACACATTTTGCTTGGTAAATTTGCAGGAGCATAGCTGGTGGCCTTCTGCCCAACGTCTTTGAGAAGTTGGCCAGAGCTGCTGTGGATTTCATAAAAAGTAAGCTCCTGCTTTTGACTGCCTGATACCACGTCCCCTTGTAGTCAAATAGGATACCTAGATATGGGAATGTCTTGGTTACTTCCACCCTACTGTCCCCAATAAACAAACTCCTACATTTAGAACTACCCTTCCCACACTTCATAATATAAGTTTTTGAAACATTGAGTCTCAGACCCTGATTATCCATGTACGCAGTGTAGATTAAAATTGCCTTTTGAAGACCCAGTTGCGTACGGGCCATCAGCACTGCATCGTCTGCGTACAAAAGGGTGGCTTTAGGGCGTTTATTTATGGCGTATCATAGGTCTTCTCCACCATCGCTTGTTCCAGGCCATTCGTGTATAATGTAAATAAAAACGGTGCCAGGACACAGCCCTGTCTAACCCCCCTTTCCACGCTAAACGGTGCAGTGCATTCCCCCCTGGTTCCGTAGCGGACCGTAGCTGTCCCCCCGCAATACAGCTGCCTCAAGAACTGGATCAGTGGGGAGTCCACCCCCATATCTGTTAAAACGACCCAGAGTTTGCCATGTATGACACAGTCGAATGCGGGTGTAAGGTCGGCAAATGCTAGAGAGTCTACCTTTTTTGGCCTGCGTATATTTCCCTATCAAGATGTTAAGATTGAGGCCTTGCTCCATAGTGCCAAACCCCTGTCTAAAACCAAATTGTACATCAGACAGAATGTTTTTGTCTTCTGCCCAGTCTTGGAGCCGATTTAGGACGATCCGCCCTGCTACCTTTACCAAAGAATCCAACAAGGAAATTGGACGATAGCAAGCTGGATTATGTGGGTCGCCCTTCTTGAACATAGGTACTATTATTGACTCTGACCAGGTCTTAATAAATCCGGCCGAGCAACAAGCGTGCAGTACTTGCGTTAGTAATGGAGCCCAAAGGGTCAAATTTGATTTATAAAAGTCAATTGGCACACCATCTGGGCCGGGAGCCTTACCGGCCTTACTCGCATTAATTGCGCTAATGATTTCGTCAATAGTAAAGAAAAGATCAATGAGAGGTTTTTTATGGGCGATAGTGCCCTGTTGACTACAATGGGAATTCGTGGTAGCCTCGCCCGGTTGTTGATTGTAAACTTTCGAAAAGAAATCCACCCATTGCCTTTCATCTATGGCGACCTCTATCGTTGCTTTATTACGATCTATGGGGAAAAAAAGGTGGGGAAAAAAGTTAATTATAATTAATAATTAATTAATAATTATTTAATTGATAATTATGTTAATGTAATTAATATATTTTTTCAAATAGATTTCAGGTGCGGGTTGTTGGGTTTGTAGGGGTAAAGGGTGGGAAGTTAATTAAGTATAATTATCATCAATGTCTTTCTTTTTGTTTTTTTGAGCGGGTGTTGACGCATACTTGGTGGTCAGTCCCTCCTGTATGACATCAGACATACGCCCTGGAAACAGAGGTGTGCACACTATGCCGTGCACAGATCCAGATAAATACCCCAGATTGAGGACCACAATGAAATAGTGCAACTGCAGATCTTCAATGCCAAAACAATTGGCGCCAAGAGAGGGAAGGCGCAGAGGAAATGGTTGCCAAAAGATGCTGAAAGCACAAAACACAATGTACAGGGGAGATCGGGGTCTGAGCCAAAAGGGTCAGACTCCAGGACTTCGACATCTTCAAGGATATCTTCATTGACTTTGAAGGCTGAAAAACCCTAAATACACTGCTTGTACTGAATAGAATAGAAATTTATATTAAACAATCAAAGCTTATAACGCTGCCGTCTATTAAAATTATTTGTACCAGGCATCTACCTCTGTTATCTGAGAATAACAAAACAACCCATCTCAGAATGTAGTCTCCAAGACGGGAGGCAGAAAGTGCTGCTTCCCTAGGAGCCAAAAGTGAGTGAAAAATATAAGCCCCTACAGTGCTCAACAAGTCATTGTGAAAATGAACTTAAATCAGAGGTGGGGCTCCTGACCGGCATTGGTATCTAAACACAGATCTTAAACTGATTCCTTAAGTTTTTTTGTTTCTTAACTATTTCAGAAGCGCCCTCTAGATGGCAGAAATGTGCATGGCATATGAATATGTAACAGATTTCATACTGCAATTCCTGTGTTAAAGTGATTAGTAGATCACACAAGCACATCCAAAATGCTGTATTTTGATTGGAGCCTGGCCAGCCAATATCTGCAAAGAAGAAAAGTATTTAAGCTGAGACCAGCTTCGTTATGGCATTAAATATCATTAGACTTGGATTGTAGAACACGTATTGATGATGGTTGGAGAGTTAAAAAAAAAAATACCTAGAGTGTTAACCTCACTCGGTGACTGCACCATCACTGGATGACTTGTTTCTGGATAAAAAACGTATTATGACTCATCAGAAAAAGACAGCCTACCTGTGCCCCAGATTGCAGTGAGCAGAGTCCAGGAAGTGGTAAGGAGGCAGACTAATGCTGTCTCTTTCCTAAAAAAGTTAAAAAACGATTTTCCCTACCTGTGATTGCATCATCTTATTTTTTTCTTTTTAAATTTCTTTAACTGTCTTTGCCTGTGGTTGTTACAGTTTAAAATTGTAGTTTTAACCTGCCAGTGATTGCATAAATTTATCCCATGTTTTTGTGTTTAAACTTGTGGTTTTTCCTGCCTGACTGCTTCCAATTAACCTGTTGAATTGTGGGATTTGCAGTCCAAACTCTGGGGCCGATTCCGATCTCGGTCGGAGGCGCACCCAATACCATTCGGTCGGGGAAAAAAGCCATGCGAAAGCCTGTTTCCTGACCGATCCGTACAGCACACCGAGCGAGTAAGTACGATGCGCACAACAGCAAAGAATCCGGCCGAGCCGTACTCACCCAAACCAGGTCCTGTTCTCCGACCAAGGCGAATCCGGAAACGCCGAATCGAGTCGCACGGAAGGAAAAATGCAGCCCCGTCCGGCCGGACAAGTACGATGCGCTTTCCGTACGCGCCGAACCCGTCGCTACGCACGGCACGTCAAAGCATCCGGGAGAGGCGCACATAAGCTCCGATTCGCGCCACAACACGATCCACGGCTGCGAGACGAACACAGCAGCGACGAGGACGACGCGAAGCGACGAGGACGAGTCGAAGCGACGAGGACGACGCGAAGCAACGAGAAGGACGAACGACACGAACCAACCATGAATCCCTTCGTCCCGATCATACCAATATTCTACATATACTACCGGAACAGGCACGGACGCGTACGGCGCAGAAGGTAAGCCAGACACCAACCACAAAACACATACAACACGTACACAACACATCACACACACACACAGGGATGCAGAATATACTTACACCAGCAACAGCAGCACCATAGGGCGGGATGCCCATCACCAATGCCACATATGCACACAGGGGCCTGAATGCGCACCACCACCCCTACCCAGGGGGGCAGGATGCCTACCACCACTACCACCCTTACCCAGGGGGCTGGATGCCTACCACTACTACCACCCTCACCCAGGGTGGGCTGGATGCCTACCACTACTACCACCCTCACCCAGGGGGGCAGGATGCCTACCACTACTACCACCCTCACCCAGGGGGGCAGGATGCCTACCACTACTACCACCCTCACCCAGGGGGGGCAGAATGCCTACCACTACCACCACCCTTAGCCAGGGGGGGCTGGATGCCTACCACTACCACCACCCTCACCCAGGGTGGGCTGGATGCCTACTACTAGTACCACCCTCACCCAGGGGGCAGGATGCCTACCACTACTACCACCCTCACCCAGGGGGCAGGATGCCTACCACTACTACCACCCTCACCCAGGGGGCAGAATGCCTACCACTACCACCACCCTTAGCCAGGGGGCTGGATGCCTACCACTACTACCACCCTCACCCAGGGTGGGCTGGATGCCTACCACTAGTACCACCCTCACCCAGGGGGGCCAGGATGCCTACCACTAGTACCACCCTTAGCCAGGGGGGGCAGGATGCCTACCACCACTACCACCCTCACCCAGGGGGGCAGGATGCCTACCACTACTACCACCCTCACCCAGGGGGGCAGGATGCCTACCACTACTACCACCCTCACCCAGGGGGGCAGAATGCCTACCACTACCACCACCCTTAGCAAGGGGGCTGGATGCCTACCACTACTACCACCCTCACCCAGGGGGGCAGAATGCCTACCACTACCACCACCCTTAGCAAGGGGGGCTGGATGCCTACCACTACTACCACCCTCACCCAGGGTGGGCTGGATGCCTACCACTAGTACCACCCTCACCCAGGGGGCAGGATGCCTACCACTAGTACCACCCTCACCCAGGGGGCAGGATGCCTACCACTACTACCACCCTCACCCAGGGGGCAGGATGCCTACCTCTACTACCACCCTCACCCAGGGGGCAGGATGCCTACCACTACTACCACCCTCACCCAGGGGGCAGGATGCCTACCACTACTACCACCCTCACCCAGGGGGCAGAATGCCTACCACTACCCTTAGCCAGGGGGGGCTGGATGCCTACCACTACTACCACCCTCACCCAGGGTGGGCTGGATGCCTACCACTAGTACCACCCTCACCCAGGGGGGCCAGGATGCCTACCACTAGTACCATCCTCACCCAGGGGGGGCAGGATGCCTACCACTACTACCACCCTTAGCCAGGGGGGGCAGGATGCCTACCACTAATACCACCCTCACCCAGGGGGGGCAGGATGCCTACCACTACTACCACCCTCACCCAGGGGGGGCAGAATGCCTACCACTACCACCACCCTTAGCCAGGGGGGGCTGGATGCCTACCACTACTACCACCCCCACCCATAGGATGGACAATGCATGACACAACCAGCACACCACAACCTAGGGAATGCAAGAAGAAGACATCCCCCCAACACCATGACAAGCGTGTGTAGACTGTGTCAAATGCCTACAACACCGAACATGACTTCGAACATACAATGTGACCCCCTAGCACATGTGCCACACAAATATGTGTGTGGCACACACAACGCAAGCAGGCCATGACCATTGTGGCAATGGGGTCCAAACCCCCATCATCACAGTGACCAAAAGGCAAGTGTGGGGTCCATAGCTGCAGCACATTTTGAACATTGTGGCAATGGGGTCCAAACCCCCATCATCACAGTGACCAAAAGGTAAGTGTGGGGTCCATAGTTGCAGCACATTTTGAACATTGTGGCAATGGGGTCCAAACACCCATCATCACAGTGACCAAAATGTAAGTGTGGGGTCCATAGCTGCAGCACATTTTGAACATTGTGGCAATGGGGTCCAAACCCCCATCATCACAGTGACCAAAAGGTAAGTGTGGGGTCCATAGCTGCAGCACATTTTGAACATTGTGGCAATGGGGTCCAAACCCCCATCATCACAGTGACCAAAAGGTAAGTGTTGACAAAGTAAGAGGTGCAACTGCCAAACTGCATGGATGATTCATGGTCACAGAACAACAAACACATCAGTGGCAAAGTAGTGTATGTGTCCCATTGCAACATAAATTGGGGAGCCAAATCCTGCAGTGCAAATAAGACATAACTTTGGCCATGTGCAGACAAACAACACCCATGGGGGCTGACACCGTCAACAATCATCAATGACACAATGACAGAAGTGACCATCCGAATGCAGACCCACATATTTGCACCAATGGGCACACACATGCAGATACCCTGTGGAGACTGCAGATGTGAGGCGAACAGATACCATACCATGGCAGCAATGGGACACACAATCAACAATTAGCACCAAATGAGGGCTCCCGTCCCATCAGCCTGGTCATGGAAGTGCCAACGGAATCATCAGCACAGATCCAACACACTTGTATAGCAATGTTGCACTGACAACAGATGAGTCCTTCCCCATTGATGCCCAAACCTGCATGTTCACTGGAGATGGCCACACGGTCAGGGAAGTAGACGAATAGAACAATGGCAGGCACAACAGATGTGCAGGGGTGGAAGCCACAGATGTGAAATTGCCAATCTAAGTAGGAAATCCCATTGCCAAATACTGAACACATGACACCCTCAGATGCTGCTATGGATGACATGGATACACCACAGGATAGGACACATTCCCCCTGGACCACATGGGTTCCTGGACAGTAACACTTCATTATCATGAGACCAAATATCACCATCACTGCAGCAAGGGCATGGTTAGCATCATCAACATCATGTACATCAGAAGCAAAAGCACTAGAGAACAGAAAGTTGCTTTATTCAGCATATGTGGCATTAAAAGTAGAAGTCCGGTAGAACATAAACAAAGGCCAATGGCCAGTCCATCAACAAAGTCACAAGTGGGTGACAGTGGCAGATGCCACCCTACACATGCCTGCACAAAACCAGGGACAATCCACTAGGAGGGGCAACCGGGGGGTAGGCCAGGCACCGCAGGGACAGGATCAGGGCTCACCAGGAGGAAGCAGGGAAGGGGTGGTGGGTGCTGAAGAGCCACTGACAACTGCAGTGGAGGTATCTGACATGGTGTGTGCCGGCACAACTGGGGGGCATGGCTCAGATGTTGTGGGTGCCGGCACGACTGCAGTGGACCCTGCAGATGGAGTGGACAGGTCCGCCACTGCAGTGCCTACCACCAGGGGAGGAGAATGGGGAACAGGCAAGGTGGGCTGGACAGAGGGGGAGGACACCCTCACCACATCAGTGGCACAGACAAGCGCAGCGGGGGTGTTGTTCCGGGAGAGAAAGTGGCAGGGGAGAAGGCCGGAGCCTCTTGGGGATGGTATATCTGTGGGTGGGGGAACCTGGGGAAGGGTGTGGTGGGGGCACCTGTGGAGTGGGGGCCTGAGGGATGGAGGAAGGAGACCTGGTGCTTGAGCTGCAGGGCGGCGGCGGTGTCTTGCTCTTAGCACTCCGGGGGACTTGCGGGTGGGGGCCTCAGTCTGTCTGCGCCTGGGGAGGGTGTCCGGGGCGAGGGGCACTCTGCTCCGTGTGGGGGGCTTCCTCTTCCCCCTGGATGCTGGGGCAGCTGGATCGGAGGGGAAGAGGCCGAGGTCACTGAGGAGGAGGCGCTGGGTCTTTGGGGTTGCAGGTGAGGCAAGGGAGGGTGCTTTGGAGGGAGAGGCAACTGAGGACTGCGCAGTGCCCGTGGATGCGTGTGTGTGTGTGTACCAGGGCCCCATCCCCTGTGAGTCTGGTTTCAGTCCCCTGACTGTGCGTGCGTGTGCGTTTAGTTTGTGGCGTGTGTGTCTGTGTGCTGGACGTGTGTGTGCTGGTGTGTGCCTGTGCCGGTGTGTGTGTGCTTGGGACGGGTAAGGTGCTGGGGAGTGTGGATGGAGCAGAGGCAGGAGGGGTGAGGGACTGTCTGAGGAGGGACACTGCTGCCGTCAGGGAGGAGTCCATGGACCGGTTGCCCCTCTGTAGGTCAGACATGCCCGATGAGATGCCCTCCATGAACGACACCAGCTGAGTCAACAGTGCGGTGTGCGCATGGAGGACACTCAGCATGGCTGTCTGCCCTACATGGAGCTGGCGAAGGAGGTACACAGACTCCTCACTCAGGGCAGCAGGGGACACAGGGGCAGGGGGTGGGGTGCCTGGGCCAAAGGAGACACGCTCCCGAACATGGGAGCCTCCACGGACCTGGGGAATGGGAGCCGATGGGAGGGCGGTGGTGGTGCTGGTGGTGGCGGGGACAGCAACACTAGCTGGCGTGTGGTGGCTGCTGACACCCGCCTCCACAAGGGAGTCATCCTCCGAGTTGCTCTGGTCCTCAGCTGAGGTGGATGGTGCTGAGGACTCCTCGGTGTGGCTCCCCTCGCCCTCCGTGCCACTGGGTCCCTCCGACCACTCCTCGGCTGCTGACCCAGTCTGGCTCTCTGGCTCCTCCTGGTCCGTGGAGCTGTCCCCTTCCGTGGCCGTGGATGTATCTGCAAACAATGGGGAAACAGACAGACATCAGTCACCTGCACCAAACGCACACACCACTGTGAGCACAGCACATTACAGAGCAAGCCCTGGCATCATTAGTTGTACATTGCTAAAAGTGCCCTAACTGAACAGGAGAAGCCAATTGTCAGTCTGATGCCAAGCATGGCACTCACATCCCACATGGCCTTGCACCCATCTGTCTGGTGTCTGTTGGATTGCAACACCCCAGTGTGGACACATGCACCAAGTACACAGTAGTTGGACAGTGCAGAGGACACGGTGTAGCATGTGGACATGCACACATCACAGCTCTTGCCACTGAGTCAGTACAGGTTTCCGGATGAAAGGGATGCCCAGAGTCAAATAGGAAATGCATGTGATGCATACCAGCGACAGACACCATGATGCACCCATGTCCTGATAGCCAGCGCCACTATGGTGTGCATGTAGCACATGTCACTCCCCTGCAGGACCACCAATAAGTTGACACATGCCATGGCAGAGGCATGACTGCTAAGTCATACATCACTGTCTCAGTGATGTATGACTTGGCAGCCAGACAACAACACTATGCACTGTGTCACAACAGTAGGTCATGGGGAATGCAAGTCCTGGAGCTGCACAAGTGCACATGTACATCCCCCACACAACACATCATCTTAACCCTCATCTGTCCAGGTCACACCTATTGGACATATGGGAGACCTGTGACACTACCCTTGGAACCTGAGCCCCTCACAATTTGCTGTGAATGGGGAACAGCTGCCTGAACTTCACATTCGCATACCCCAGTCTGCACGGGCAGCTGATCAAACACCTATGTGACACACAAGTATCGTCTGCTATGGTCACATCTCCAGGGGCATGCTGAGCCCCTACCAAGAAACACCCCAGCAGTCCTGGCAACTAATCCACAGCACACTGACACAGAGGCAGACACCTGAGGGGTCAAATCACTGTGCACAATGTGTCAGCTGATACACGGGAGTGGGAGTACAGAGTGCATTGCATGGCCTGGAGTAGGCATGACTGTCCTGCTCCACATGAATGAGGGATGTGCCCTGGACAGTGGATAGCTGGCCATGTATGTGTGACACACGTAATCTGCACACTCCTGGGGCCCAAACATTGTTCCCACCCGCTGCATGGGCGTGTGCCACATACCCCAGGCACATGTGGTGGCTCAGCTCAGCAAGTGGACCGCATATCAAAGCAACACGCAGATCACATGTCCAAACCCAGGCGTTGTGTGAACAATGGACCCACCCATGATGCCCACAACAGAGTTAGGGAAACAGATGCTGTCCCCCACCTTTAGTGAAGCAAACTGCAAGGACATAGTCCCAAGTGACACAATTCCCTGAATGTAAGGGCCACACCTGGGTATCAGATGAGCAGTGGGCAGTGCACAATAGAGGGACATGGCTCCTGGACAACATGACTGCTGCACTGTGGCAGTTGAACCAGGCCAGAGGAGGGCACAAAGCATGTAATACAGAGTTCACAGTGCAGTCTTTGACTCACCCCTCCTTGCTGCTGTCTGGCCTTCAGCTGCCCATCCAGGTCTGGAAACACCACCGCCAGGATCTGGAGCATGTGGGGGTCAGGGTCCGTGTTCCGCCCCTCCTGCGAGGAGGCGACAGCTTCAGCTGGACCCGTGCAATCCTCCGGGTCCAGCCCCGAAGGTCCTGCCACCTCTTCTGGCAGTTGCGGATCCGGCGCTTGTAGACCCCCACGGACCGGACAGCCCGGACGATGTCCTTCCAGATTTCCTGCTTCCGATGGGCATTAACCTGTCAGGATGACAAAGTGAAAAGGCCATTACCACACATGCAACATATCCGTGCATGACACAGTTGTATATACATGTCTCAATCACAAGGGCACATGATGTACACAGGCAGTGCAAAGCTGCCCATGGACAGTTTGCCAGACGTCACTACATGGTATCATTCCATGGGAAGTAAAACCATGTTCAAATGCACTGTCACTGCACCATACCTGTCCAGTGCAAGTCACTACACACTATGGGGGGTGACAACTACTCAGTGAGCCTGCTAGCCAGTGGCGTGCAGACTCTCAGCCTTGCTAGTCACACAAAATGCACATTCAGAAAGGCAGTGCACAGAACACTCACCTGCTCCCCTGGTGTCCCATACAGCTTGCTGTACTGTGGAAGTAGGCTGTCCAGCAGCGCCTGGTTCTCTTCAAGGCTGAAGGCTGGGGCTCTCTCCACAGTACGTGCCATTGCAGGGTCCAGAGGGGCAGAGACAGCAGCAGTGCAGTGGCAGATGTCGTCCTGGAGCATGTAGTGCAGGCAAGTGAGCTCTTAGGGGAACAGCCAGCAATATATATGTGCTGGAGAGGCAGATACTGTCCCTTGTGTCCAAAGTGATAGGTCCAAGTCGTTTGCATCTTCTGAATCTGGCCAATCCATGGAATAGCAGCACCAAAACACGCCCACAGCATCCTTCAAATCCTCAACTTCATAACATACATGATTTTGCAACATTGTTGTGGGTGACCAACTGAATTTCCAGCAACCGACTCGTTCGAAATTCGAAACGCGTCCGTTGCCAGGCAAGCCCATTGTCAATGGGTGCGCACCGATCGGTCCATTGCGATACAACGCGCACAGGGGTACAACGCGTACCCGCACACATTGAATGCAATGGGCCGGCCGGAGGCACCGATCGGTCCATTGCGGTTCAACGCGCACAGGGGTACAACGCGTACCCGCACACATTGAATGCAATGGGCCGGCCGGAGGCACCGATCGGTCCATTGCGGTTCAACGCGCACAGGGGTACAACGCGTACCCGCACACATTGAATGCAATGGGCCGGCCGGAGGCACCGATCGGTCCATTGCGGTACAACGCGCACAGGGGTACAACGCGTACCCGCACACATTGAATGCAATGGGCCGGCCGGAGGCACCGATCGGTCCATTGCGGTTCAACGCGCACAGGGGTACAACGCGTACCCGCACACATTGAATGCAATGGGCCGGCCGGAGGCACCGATCGGTCCATTGCGGTACAACGCATCACTGTACATGTGACTGGCATATGTCAGCATGCCTGTCTCAGATGGACATATGCCAGCCACAGATAGCTCCCAGGGAGTGAGGGGCACACCTACATCACGACAGCCTCTCCAAACTTTATCATAAGGCATGTAAGGATACATTTCCTATTGTGTGTATGTTGGTGTACATGTTGTCCTGTGGGTGTCACCTGTGGGCAGCCACCCCCAGGCTGTGCACGTGTTCATGGGGACAGGATCCTGGGTGTTACGTGTACATGACCACTGTGATGTGCAACTGTTCATATCTGTGCATGTGCCATGGTCACATTTCACAGTGGTGTATGTGTATGTCATGTCACATACCCCGTGAGTCCCATGTGGGACGGTATGTTTGAGCCAGGGTGTCCCAGTGGCACAATAGTGATGGTCCTCCACAGTCTTTGTGCATGTAGTGTTTACAATGTCTCTGATTTCATGTGCACAATGGGAGACAGTCTCCACATCCACGTTGTGTGTGCATGGACTCTGATGTTGTGCGTGTGTGTCACAGACGTCCATGTCTGTCCTGCCGTGGCAAGTGGGGCCACTACCTGTGGGGGTCATGGTTGTTTTGCTGTGGTGTATACATGATACTCCATGTAATGCCAGTGTCCATGTGGCATTACAGGGTCCCTGGGAATGTACCTGTCGTTGAGCTGTGGTGCCTGGGGCACATCTGTCCTCACATGTCACTGTGGGGGTTATTGTGACACGGCAGAAGGAGATGGGAACTGTGACACGGCCTCATGATATCCAATGGGCCAACCTGGGACTAATTGATGCCACCTGTTGGACCGTGTTGACAGATGTTGGCCATGTATGTACCATACATGTCCTTCCGGTACTGCACACTTCATGTAGTTGTGCCTCATAATGATGTATGTTGGGATCTTGAGTGTGTTCAATGCCGCATATGTGGGGTGACTGACAATCTTGCTTACTTCTCCTCTGCACTGCAGGGCTCCTGCTGTCCATCGGCCATTCCCAGACCTGGCAACGATGGTGGAACGGGACAGCATCCGACGGTACCGCTTCACCAGGCAGCTGATTGAGGATTTGGCAGTGCAGTTGTCCCCACATTTTCAGCCTGGCCGGCCGTATCCTACAGCGCTGACCCCCTAGGTGAAGGTGATGGCAGCCCTACACTTCTTTGCCACTGGTACCTTCCAACATACTGTGGCGACTGCTGGTGGGATGTCACAGACCATGTTCAGCCGTGTGCTCCGCGATGTTTTGGCGGCAATGTTGCTCTTCCTGAACCGGTACATCTATTTCCCTAGACTGCGACGACTCACTGACGTGAAGAGTGACTTTTATGCCCTGGGGAGGATGCCGCATGTAATTGGCTCCATTGATGGGACACATGTGGCTTTGGTACCACCCCAGGCCCAGGAGCAGGCCTACAGGAACCGCAAGCACTACCACTCGGTCAATGCACTGGTGGTGTGTCTTGCAGACATGACCATCACACACGTGTGTGCCCGTTTCCCTGGTTCAGCACACGATGCCTTTGTGAGGAGGAGTAGTCGCATCCCCAGGATGATGGCACAGATGCAGAACCAGCGTGCCTGGCTTCTCGGTGTGTACTGACTTTGTGGCATTGTGTGTGATCTGATCTGTAGCATTCCGCCCACTTTTCCAAGTCAGCTAATGTGCACTTGTCTGTCCGTAGGTGACTCGGGATACCCCAACATGCCGTGGTTGCTGACACCCCTCAGGAACCCTGTGACACCAGCCCAGATGCGCTACAATGAGGCACATGGTCGGACCAGGAGAGTGATTGAGCGGACCTTTGGTCTCCTGAAGAGCCGCTTCCGCTGCCTGGACAAGACCGGAGGGTCCCTCCCATATGCCCCTGCGAAAGTGTGCAAGATTATCATCGTCTGCTGCATGCTCCACAACCTGGCAGTGCGGAAGGAGTTGCCTCTCATCCAGGATGACAATGACCAACATCCGCCACCTGTGGAGGATCCTGGCCTGGACCACGATGCCAGTGACGATGATGATGGTGATGGTGATGTCCGCACACAGCTCATCACCAACTTCTTTAGCTGAATGTGAGTATCCTGAGGTGTCATGTCAATGATGTGAGTTGGCATGATGTGTGGGTGGTGCTCTGGTGCTGTTGGAGTGTGTCCATGGGCTACTTGACTGGATGTGTGTTGCGATGTGTGGTGACAGGTGGGCTGTACTCCCCAACAGTGTTGACATGCTAACTTGGTTCTGGGTGGGTATCTTGTAACATGTATTGTGCATGAGTTTTGCTGTTCTGTCCTGTACTCCATTGCTTTTGACTGTGTGTCATTTCTGTCCTTCACAGGGTACTTTCAGATTTGTTTGGTCAACTGTGTCCACCGACGACGTGATTGCACATCCAGGCTGGTAGCTGTTGTGTCCCTACAGGTGATGTGCGCCACACCCATGGACTTCCTTCCGTCTACAGTTGTTGACTGTGTGCCCGCTGCCAGGTGGGGTTACCTTGCATCTGTAGTGGTTACGGCATGTTGCAACTGTGTAATAAACCTGTGCTCCACTTTGTGATGTGCGTTGTCTGTGGTCACACATTTGACTGCCATTTGCTTACTGCACCTGTGGGCTACTTGACTACAACTGGGAATGGGTGTGGTGTCTGTGCATTGCACCGTCTTCCCTGGCAACATCAGTGTAGGCAATGAGTCAGATGGCCTAGGTGTGTATGTGTTGTGTAGCCCTGGTGGTGTGTCTCCCTCATGTGTGTCACGTTGCCTGTACTCACATGCCTGTGTTGTCCTTGCTGTTGCAGTTCGCATACACAGTGTAATTTTGCAGTTCATCATCCCCATAACAGCACCCACGTTGGAATCACGACAGAGGCAAGTATGGTGTATTAGTGTGTTTATTGTGATACATTTGTGTTAATAGTGCATAGGATGGGTTGTGCTGTACATAAATCTTGCAATCCCAAGTTCCTAGGTGAATTGAAAGTCCTGGTAGACAGGATCCCCAGTATCGGGGCCACAGTTGTCTGACACATTGGTCCAACTTGTACTCCCCATGCAATGTGTGGGAGTAGTGTTGCCGTCAACAGGGTGAACAGTCTGTGCACAAAGGCGAACATCCAGAACAGGTTCAGGCTTCCTGGGAGTTGCGCTTGGCCATCGGCCTCTCACTTTTCCCTCCTCGGACGACCCCTCTTCTTGGGGGGGCCCTCAAGTACAGGCTGCTGCGGTGCAGGGGACTCTCCGCCAGAGTCCTCCTCCCTCCCTGTGGCAGTTGCAGTTTGTTCGGCACCAGATGTTGTTGGCACACAGGGAGGTGTTGTCTGGTTGCTGTTCATCTGGCGGAGGCATTGTAAAATGTCCCTGTGCACCGCCGTCATCTCATGCAGTGCATCCCACTTGGACTCCACGCGGGACATGTGTGAGTCCACACGGGACATGTGTGACTCCACGTGGGACATGTGGGAGTCCAAGCGGGCATGATGGGCAGCCTGCTGCTGTTTAATGTCTCTGAGGAGCCCCACTACCTGGCTGAGCTCTCCGGTGCTGGACTGGTACGCATCAGCTATGCGTACCAGTTGTGGGTCATCATGCACACCAGCAACGTCTGCAAGCAGCGACCTCTGTCTCCCACCCCTCCCACCACCCCTGCTGACATGTGCAGTGTTTGCAGTGGCACGCACAGATAACCCTGGTCCACCTTGGGGTTGGTGGTGGTGGTGGTGTCCATGGCCCCAGGTTGGTCCAGGGTCACTGTGCTGGTGTTGCTCCTTGTTCTGTCCATGTCGGCAGGGATGGTATTCGTGGTGACAGTCGTTGGAGGGGTGGGTGCAGGGGTGCAGCTGGTGGTCCTGCTGGTGCTGCAGCTGGTGGTCCTGCTGGTGCTGCATGTTGACTTGCACCGGATGTGCCAGGTTGTTCTTCATCGTCCGAGGAGGACAGAGGCTGTACGACGCCAGTGAGCTCGGCATCCTCTTGAGCCTGGGACTGGGACTCCTCAGCGTCTGCTGCTGTGTCCCCATCATCACCTGTTTTTGGGAGACACAAACAATGTATGTTATGTTTCTGCAGGCATCAATGGTTGACACACATGACAGTTGTGACTGCCTCTGGGTGCGGGCCTGTACATTGCATTGTCCTAAGTCGTCACAGTCAGGGGTTGATATTGGTGTGGCACATTGTCCTGCATTATTTGGGCATTTCTATGTATTTTCTGGGGTGTGAACATGGTCTGCATTGGTTGTGTTTGGTTGACAGCCGGCCCTCCTTCCCACCCACCCAGCCAGTCAGTTATCCCACCATGGAACGTGCTTGCGTTGCAGGGAGTGTAAGTTGTCTCTCAGGATGTCACTCAGTGGTGTCCTGCTGTTTGTTGGTGCACATTTGCCAGCAGGGCCTTGTGCTCCCCACAGCAGTAGCCAGTGTCAGCCATCTTGTGAGTCCTTCTCCACTCCCTGTGATGTGAGCATGGTTCAGGGTGGTGTTGATGGGACAGTTGTGGGGGTGAGCTATGTCTGTGACTACGACTCCCATCATGCCATTGCCTCCACCCCACTTCCCAGCATTCCCATACTTACTTGCATTTGTGTGGAGTTCAGTGTGTGTGGGTGTGAGAGCAATGGCAAGATGGCTGACAGTGGTGTCCTGCTGTTGGTTGGTGTGCAGTACCCAGCATGCCCTTGTGCTCCCCACGACACAGCAACAGTGTCAGACATCTTTGATGGGCCTTTCCACTCTCTGTGGGATGTGCATGCGTGAGTGTGAGCTTGCTGGGCCATGTGGTGGGGGATGTAGAGCTGTGACTACGACTCCCATCATGCTATTGCCTCCTCCCCCTTCCCAGCATGCCCATGCTTCCTTCCTTTGACTCTGCTTCCCTGTGGGGTGGGCTGGCTGTGCTGACAGGATGGCTGGGAGTGTTGTCCTGGCAGTTGTTTGGCTAAGAGTCCCAAGAGTGTCCCTGTGCTTCACACAACATAACCCAGGGTGGTGGTTCTTTGTGGGATCTTGTGTTAGGATGGGGGCATTGCATTCTACCAGGTGGGTTCTGTGGAGTTTGTGTTGGGGGGTGTGAGGGGAGGTGCTTGTGACTATGGTCAGTGCTGCAAGTCCCCCTTCCCACCCAGCTAGCCAGATATCCCACCATGGAACGTGCTTGCATTGCAGGGAGTGTAAGTTGTCTCTCAGGATGTCAGTCAGTGGTGTCCTGCTGTTTGTTGGTGCACAGTTGCCAGCAGGGCCTTGTGCTCCCCACAGCAGTAGCCAGTGTCAGCCATCTTGTGAGTCCTTCTCCACTCCCTGTGATGTGAGCATGGTTCAGGGTGGTGTTGATGGGACAGTTGTGGGGGTGAGCTATGTCTGTGACTACGACTCCCATCATGCCATTGCCTCCACCCCACTTCCCAGCATTCCCATACTTACTTGCATTTGTGTGGAGTTCAGTGTGTGTGTGGGTGTGAGAGCAATGGCAAGATGGCTGACAGTGGTGTCCTGCTGTTGGTTGGTGTGCAGTACCCAGCATGCCCTTGTGCTCCCCACGACACAGCAACAGTGTCAGACATCTTTGATGGGCCTTTCCACTCTCTGTGGGATGTGCATGCGTGAGTGTGAGCTTGCTGGGCCATGTGGTGGGGGATGTAGAGCTGTGACTACGACTCCCATCATGCTATTGCCGCCTCCCCCCTTCCCAGCATGCCCATGCTTCCTTCCTTTTGACTCTGCTTCCCTGTGGGGTGGGCTGGCTGTGCTGACAGGATGGCTGGGAGTGTTGTCCTGGCAGTTGTTTGGCTAAGAGTCCCAAGAGTGTCCCTGTGCTTCACACAACATAACCCAGGGTGGTGGCTCTTTGTGGGATCTTGTGTTAGGATGGGGGCATTGCATTCTACCAGGTGGGTTCTGTGGAGTTTGTGTTGGGGGTGTGTGAGGGGAGGTGCTTGTGACTATGGTTAGTGCTGCAAGTCCTCCTTCCCACCCAGCCAGCCAGCCAGTTATCCCACCATGGAACGTGCTTGCATTGCAGGGAGTGTGAGTTGTCTCTCAGGATGTCAGTCAGTGGTGTCCTGCTGTTTGTTGGTGCACAGTTGGCCGCAGGGCCTTGTGCTCCCCACAGCAGTAGCCAGTGTCAGCCATCTTGTGAGTCCTTCTCCACTTCCTGTGATGTGAGCATGGTTCAGGGTGGTGTTGATGGGCCAGTTGTGGGGGTGACCAATATCAGTGACTACGACTCCCATCATGCTATTGCCTCCACCCCCTTCCCAGCATGCCCATGCTTCCTTCCTTTTGATTCTGCTTCCCTGTGGGGTGGGCTGGCTGTGCTGACAGGATGGCTGGGAGTGTTGTCCTGGCAGTTGTTTGGCTAAGAGTCCCAAGAGTGTCCCTGTGCTTCACACAACATAACCCAGGGTGGTGGTTCTTTGTGGGATCTTGTGTTAGGATGGGGGCATTGCATTCTACCAGGTGGGTTCTGTGGAGTTTGTGTTGGGGGTGTGTGAGGGAGGTGCTTGTGACTATGGTTAGTGCTGCAAGTCCTCCTTCCCACCCAGCCAGCCAGCCAGTTATCCCACCATGGAACGTGCTTGCATTGCAGGGAATGTGAGTTGTCTCTCAGGATGTCAGTCAGTGGTGTCCTGCTGTTTGTTGGTGCACAGTTGCCAGCAGGGCCTTGTGCTCCCCACAGCAGTAGCCAGTGTCAGCCATCTTGTGAGTCCTTCTCCACTTCCTGTGATGTGAGCATGGTTCAGGGTGGTGTTGATGGGACAGTTGTGGGGGTGAGCTATGTCTGTGACTACGACTCCCATCATGCCATTGCCTCCACCCCACTTCCCAGCATTCCCATACTTACTTGCATTTGTGTGGAGTTCAGTGTGTGTGGGTGTGAGAGCAATGGCAAGATGGCTGACAGTGGTGTCCTGCTGTTGGTTGGTGTGCAGTACCCAGCATGCCCTTGTGCTCCCCACGACACAGCAACAGTGTCAGACATCTTTGATGGGCCTTTCCACTCTCTGTGGGATGTGCATGCGTGAGTGTGAGCTTGCTGGGCCATGTGGTGGGGGATGTAGAGCTGTGACTACAACTCCCATCATGCTATTGCCTCCTCCCCCTTCCCAGCATGCCCATGCTTCCTTCCTTTTGACTCTGCTTCCCTGTGGGGTGGGCTGGCTGTGCTGACAGGATGGCTGGGAGTGTTGTCCTGGCAGTTGTTTGGCTAAGAGTCCCAAGAGTGTCCCTGTGCTTCACACAACATAACCCAGGGTGGTGGTTCTTTGTGGGATCTTGTGTTAGGATGGGGGCATTGCATTCTACCAGGTGGGTTCTGTGGAGTTTGTGTTGGGGGGTGAGGGGAGGTGCTTGTGACTATGGTCAGTGCTGCAAGTCCCCCTTCCCACCCAGCTAGCCAGATATCCCACCATGGAACGTGCTTGCATTGCAGGGAGTGTAAGTTGTCTCTCAGGATGTCAGTCAGTGGTGTCCTGCTGTTTGTTGGTGCACAGTTGCCAGCAGGGCCTTGTGCTCCCACAGCAGTAGCCAGTGTCAGCCATCTTGTGAGTCCTTCTCCACTTCCTGTGATGTGAGCATGGTTCAGGGTGGTGTTGATGGGACAGTTGTGGGGGTGAGCTATGTCTGTGACTACGACTCCCATCATGCCATTGCCTCCACCCCACTTCCCAGCATTCCCATACTTACTTGCATTTGTGTGGAGTTCAGTGTGTGTGGGTGTGAGAGCAATGGCAAGATGGCTGACAGTGGTGTCCTGCTGTTGGTTGGTGTGCAGTACCCAGCATGCCCTTGTGCTCCCACGACACAGCAACAGTGTCAGACATCTTTGATGGGCCTTTCCACTCTCTGTGGGATGTGCATGCATGAGTGTGAGCTTGCTGGGCCATGTGGTGGGGGATGTAGAGCTGTGACTACGACTCCCATCATGCTATGGCCTCCTCCCCCCTTCCCAGCATGCCCATGCTTCCTTCCTTTTGACTCTGCTTCCCTGTGGGGTGGGCTGGCTGTGCTGACCGGATGGCTGGGAGTGTTGTCCTGGCAGTTGTTTGGCTAAGAGTCCCAAGAGTGTCCCTGTGCTTCACACAACATAACCCAGGGTGGTGGTTCTTTGTGGGATCTCGTGTTAGGATGGGGGGCATTGCATTCTACCAGGTGGGTTCTGTGGAGTTTGTGTTGGGGGGGGTGAGGGGAGGTGCTTGTGACTATGGTCAGTGCTGCAAGTCCCCCTTCCCACCCAGCTAGCCAGATATCCCACCATGGAACGTGCTTGCATTGCAGGGAGTGTAAGTTGTCTCTCAGGATGTCAGTCAGTGGTGTCCTGCTGTTTGTTGGTGCACAGTTGCCAGCAGGGCCTTGTGCTCCCCACAGCAGTAGCCAGTGTCAGCCATCTTGTGAGTCCTTCTCCACTCCCTGTGATGTGAGCATGGTTCAGGGTGGTGTTGATGGGACAGTTGTGGGGGTGAGCTATGTCTGTGACTACGACTCCCATCATGCCATTGCCTCCACCCCACTTCCCAGCATTCCCATACTTACTTGCATTTGTGTGGAGTTCAGTGTGTGTGGGTGTGAGAGCAATGGCAAGATGGCTGACAGTGGTGTCCTGCTGTTGGTTGGTGTGCAGTACCCAGCATGCCCTTGTGCTCCCACGACACAGCAACAGTGTCAGACATCTTTGATGGGCCTTTCCACTCTCTGTGGGATGTGCATGCGTGAGTGTGAGCTTGCTGGGCCATGTGGTGGGGGATGTAGAGCTGTGACTACAACTCCCATCATGCTATTGCCTCCTCCCCTTCCCAGCATGCCCATGCTTCCTTCCTTTTGACTCTGCTTCCCTGTGGGGTGGGCTGGCTGTGCTGACAGGATGGCTGGGAGTGTTGTCCTGGCAGTTGTTTGGCTAAGAGTCCCAAGAGTGTCCCTGTGCTTCACACAACATAACCCAGGGTGGTGGTTCTTTGTGGGATCTTGTGTTAGGATGGGGGGCATTGCATTCTACCAGGTGGGTTCTGTGGAGTTTGTGTTGGGGGGTGAGGGGAGGTGCTTGTGACTATGGTCAGTGCTGCAAGTCCCCCTTCCCACCCAGCTAGCCAGATATCCCACCATGGAACGTGCTTGCATTGCAGGGAGTGTAAGTTGTCTCTCAGGATGTCAGTCAGTGGTGTCCTGCTGTTTGTTGGTGCACAGTTGCCAGCAGGGCCTTGTGCTCCCCACAGCAGTAGCCAGTGTCAGCCATCTTGTGAGTCCTTCTCCACTTCCTGTGATGTGAGCATGGTTCAGGGTGGTGTTGATGGGCCAGTTGTGGGGGTGACCAATATCAGTGACTACGACTCCCATCATGCTATTGGCTACACTGACTTGGCCAGCATACACAGAATTCCTTCCTTTGAGTGGTCTTCACTGTGTGTTGGTGTTGTTGTGGTGGCTACATGTCTGGATGTGTTTGTTAGTTCTATTTGTGCCACTGCCTAGCTGTAGTTGTAGTTGTGTTTGTACATGTGTTGGCACAGTTGGATGTGACTTTCTTGATGGCATGTGTTGTGTTTATCTGACTGACATACACATTTTGGGATGATTCTGTTCTGGTTGCTGTGTAATTGCTATGAGTGCATGGTTTGACTCTCCCTTGACAGTGATGTGTGTGTTTTGTGGCAGTATATTGTGTACATTTGTTGTGTACTCACCAGGCTCTGGGATGTCCTCTAGTCCATATACGCTCACTGGCGGAAGGATGGCCCGCACCTTCTCCTCCCAGGGCCTGAGGTATATTGGCTTGGCAGGAGGGCCACTGCCGGTGTGTTGGCTGTTGATGTAGTCTTGCGTCAGCATTTTCCGTACCCTCCTGCGCACGTCATACCACCTGTTCTGGATGTCGGTCTTTGTGCGCCGACATGGTGATTGTGCGTTCACCCTGTTGATGATCCTCTCCCACATCTTGGTTTTCTGCGACATGGGGGTCTGTTGGACCAGTGTGCCAAACAGCTGTGGCTCCACCCTGAGGATCTCATCTACCATGACTTCCAATTCACTATCTAGGAACTTGGGATTCTTCTTGGGGGCATGGTGATGGGTGGCGATGGTGAGTGATGTGTGTGTTGGTGTGCAGGTGAGGGTGTGTGAGTGTGTGTTTTGCTGGGTGTATGTGAGGTAGGTATTTGTTGGTGTGCTGATGGTGTGTGGCTTGTGTGAGGGATGAGCTGTGGGTGTGTGGTTGCTTTCTCTTGGGTGCTGGCAGTGGAATGGCATTTGCAAAGGCTCATGGTAGTGATTTGTGTCCTTTATATAGGTGGAGTTGTGGGTGTGTCTTTGTTCTCTGTCCCCCCAGTATTTATTGGCTTGGTAATTGCTTGTTTGGCCTTTTTTTGGGTGATTTTTCCTTTGTGCTGTTTGTGTATGTTGGAAACGTTCTTGTGACCGAGTCGGACCCTGCATTGGTCTCGTACGGTGTTCTCCGTTTCGTTCACGCTGTGTTTGTGCAGTTTTCTATGCTGCGTACGCGTCGGTCGCGGTGTATTGTGTTGCTTCGGCTCGGTTTTGTATGCGTGTCGGTCGTACGGCTTGTCCTCCGTCCGACTCGGTCGTGGTTTTCGCGCCTTGCATCGTACTTTGCGTTTTGGAGTTCGCGTGTACGTTTCGGTCGGATTTGTTCCGGGTGCGTGTCGGTCGGTTGGATTCGCGTGTTTTTCCGGCCGGATTGCTGTTTTCCGTGCGGCTCGGTCGGTCGACTTGGTTTCGGTACGTGTCGGTCGGATTTTTCGCGCCTTGCATCGAACTTGGCGTGTCGTGCGCCACGGGTACGTGTCGGTCGGTATTTTTTCCAGATCCGAGTCGGTCGGTGCTTTTTCCGGCCCGAATCGGAATCGACCCCTCTGTAGTTTTTCCCTCTCATTCCCAGCGACTATCAGTTTTTCCCTCCAAATGTCTCCTTTGCTCTGTGCTAAGACCTGTATGTTAAGCAGTGCACCCCCAGCGACCATTTTGTGCTAACAAGTCAGAGAAACCAGCCCCCTCCCCTTCCCCCCTGAGACAGCAGTAATCTGCTGTAAGCTGTTTAAACTGTGTTTAATAGGGACTGTGCACTTCGTTTTTTGGCCAGGAGAGGGAGTAAAGTTTTATACAAATAGTGTTGTTAGAGGACAAGTTTGTTAGGGCCTTACCAAAGTGTGGATTGAGCCTGTCTGTCTCCTAGGAGATCTCTGAATAGAGGAGCAGCTTCCAACTCCCTGGCCAGCAAACCTTGTCTGAGGTAGCTGGGACCTTATATAGTCTGATATTGTTTGGTACATGTGTACACTGATTGGTGGTTGTATCTGATGTTTCTATTGGATTAGGGTTAGTGTCCACATTGGTTGGGTATTTGAGGGTTCTGATTGGTTTCTGGGTCTGTGATTCAATCAATGTAGGGTTGGGACTAGGGCTAGGGTTACGATTGCTATTGGAAGTAGGGACTAGGGCTTCCTGTGTTATTGGTTGTTGGGACTAGGGCTAGGCCTTTAATTGGAAGTAGCGATTAGGGCTTCTGATGTGATTGGTTGCTGGACTAGGTGTGGGACTAAGAGTAGGGTTAGGCTTTCTATTGGAAGTAGGGACTAGGGCTTCCTGTGCCATTGGTTGCTAGGACTAGGGTTGAGACTACTGGTAGGGCTAGGGCCTCTATTGGACGTAGAGATCAGGGTTTATGAAACTTATTGGGTGCTTGGACTAGGGCTAAGATTGGCTGTAAGGTCCTGGTCTCCTATTGGTTCTAGTTTTTAGGGCAAGTGTTGTGATTGGATAGTGTTAGGGCTAGGGTTCCCATTGGCTGAAGGGGTCACCTGACTACCAGGGCTATAAACGGCCAAGGCTTAGGGCGTCGAAGCTAAGGGCGTCGAAGCTAAGGGTGGAGAGGACAAGGGTGAGTGCCTGTTTGAGCCTGGTCGGGACCAGGGCCAGGAATGCTGCCCATTTTCCCATTCAGTAATACCCACCCTATGTATTTGTCCCTCTGTATATAAGCATTTATTTTCACTATAGATATGTGCCTATCTTTGTGTATTGCTTTGTATAAACATGTACAATAATTGTTATAAAAAAATTTTTTAAAATCATCTTTGGTCTACATGTACTTGCTTCCATTGTGCATCTATGTACCTCCATGTACTTGGATCTGTGTGTCTGTTGCTTTTCTCCTTAAAAAGCATATCCAATGCACTACCCTATTTCTCATCCTGTACCTCTATCAATATCTTTAATCTACATATACTTACCTCCTTTTTGCATCTATATACTTTCAATGTACTTATGGATCTATATATTTATCACTTTCTTCTAATTCAGCATTTCCAATGCACTACCCTATTTCTCAGCCTATACTTCTCTCAATATATTTTCTAGCCCAACTTTCTGACTCATCTCAAACTTCTTTCTACTACTCTTAGCAATGCACTACCCTAGCTCTCACCCTATACATCTATCATTATATCCTCTACATCCACACTCTCATTTATCCCTAACCCCATACCACTACTATGTTCCCCAAAATAACCCTTTCTTGACTCTCTCCTACTCTACCCCTCCTTGCATCATCTGACACCTCTTTTACTATACGGATCCCCCAAAACAAACCTTTCTAAACTCATCCCTCTGACTCTTCCCCTCCAAAAACCCTTTTTACTCATCTAAAAGCCTCCTCCTAGTGCTATGACCTAAAAAAAGAAATCCTTCACTCTTCTATCCCTCCACTATCCTTTTCAATCAAAATAACAGACTAACATGTTCACTTCTCTAATTCCATATTCCACTATACTAATTCACCACTTATCCTTTATGGGTTCCAGAGTAGCGTGCTACTCGCCAACAAAGCGTTTCAACACCTCATCAGGGTTACAAGCGCTATATAAATGCAAACCTTTTTTCCTTTTTTACCCCTCCCCAACCCTTCTCAATCCAAATAACTGACTAACATATCCACCACTCAAATTACTTCATATTTCACTATACTAATTTTCAACACTAATCATTTTTTGGGTTCCGGAGTAGCCTGCTACTCGCCAGAAAAGCGCTTCAACACCCCATCAGGGGTAACAGGCGCTATATGAATGCAAACCTTTCTTTCCCTTCTATCCCTCTGCTATCCTTCTCACTCCAAATAACTGACTAATATCCACCACTCAAATTACTTTCATATTTCACCATACTAATTCACCACTAATCCTTTATGGGTTTCCGGAGTAGCGTGCTACTCGCCAAAAAAAAGCGCTTCAACACCCCATCAGGGGTTAGAAGCGCTATATAAATACAAACCTTCTTTCCTCTTCTATCCTTCTGCTATCCTTCCGAATCCAAATAACTGACTAACATATCCACCACTTAAAATTTACTTGCATGTTTCACTATACTAATTCAACACTAATCCTCTATGGGTCCCGGAGTAGCGTGCTACTCGCCGAAAAAGCGCTTCGACGCCTCGTCAGGGGTAGTAAGCGCTATACAAATGCAATTGCAATACAATACAATTAATTATTGATTTATTATTAATTGTTTATTTGACAATTATATAAATTGTGTAATTATATTTTTTAAGATATATTTTAGGTGCGGTTGTTGGGTGTGTAAGGGTAAAGTATGGGAAGTTAATTATAATTATTAATTATTAATAATTTAATTGATAGTTATGTAAATATTGTAATTATGTTTTTTAAGCTCTATTTTAGTTGCGGGTTGTTGGGTTTTAGGGGTGCAGGGTGGGAAGTAAATTAAGACTTAATTTAATGATAATTAATTTTTCATTTATTAATAATTATTTAGTTGATTATCTAACTTGTGAAATTATCATATTAAGTTAAATTTTAGCTGTGGGGTGTTTAGTTTGTAGAGGAATAGGGTGAGAAGTCAATTAAGTAACAAATTAATAATTAATTTCTATTGAAATATTTAATGTATTGATAATTTTGTAAAATATTTAGGAATGTAATTTTTTATGTTACGTATTAGGTGTGTTTTGTTGTTTGTAGGAGAATAGGGTGGGAAGTTATTTAAGTAATAAATTATTTATTCATTTATTAAAAAATGTTTTATTGGTTGTGTCATTTTTTTTATTTCAATTACATTTTAATTGTTGGCTGTTAGGTTTGTAGGAATATAGTGTGGCATTTAAAAAAGTAATCATATTTGTTTCAATTGATGATAATTATTAAAAATTGTAGTAATTATGTAAATTGTTTAATTTTTGTTAAAATTTAAACATCATTTTTGTATTTAAAAGTTTATATTTTTGGTTATTTAATAGAGTTGTTAAAATATGTTATTTGTTTGAAGTGAACTACTCTCTCTCTCTCTCTCTACTGTTGCACAGACTGGAGTGGGAATAGTACATTTTACCCCTCCGGAGACCAACGCTTTACCTATTGTTATATACATTGCATTAGAAATGGTATATCTTTTTTTCACAGATGTTACTACTTTTTAATAGTTTAAATGTATAATATTATTTATTTGTTTAAATTTATAATATTTTTGATATTATTTGGATACATATATATATATATATATAATATTGTGCTTTTAAATTATTTTTGGTAAATGTATTTTTTTGTTTAATTTGTTTTATATTTTATGTACATATATGTATGTATTTTGTTAGTAAATTTAAAAAACATAAAACATTTAATTTGTGAAATATTTTTTCATTAGTGTTGTGATATATGTATATATTAATATAGAAACATATTTGTGTGTTTGTTAGTATATATTTATATATAGTATAAAATGTTACTTACATTGATGTATTTAAAATTATAGTTATGTTGTATTTAATATTTACTATTTTAACCAATATATTTCTATTAAAAATCAATATTTTTGTACTTACCTTTATATTTATAGGAAAATTACATTTTTGTGGTCGATATTTTTGGCATGATTTTATGTAGCACAATATTTGTGGTCCTGATACTATGTCAATGAACCAATCGGAGCACACTGTAAACTTCTATCCTGGTAAATATTGCTTCTATGACCCTTTACTTCATTAAACTCAATGTACAATATTTGGTGGGCTATTTTGCTGTTTTAAATATGCATTTTCCAAGTTCTACTACATTTAATTTTTTTTTTTTATTTCCTTCTTTCATTAATTTTTCCTATTTATTCCCTTCCTGGTTTCTCTCCTTTCCTTTCTTTCTTTCTCTTTCATTTGTCTTCTTTCTTTCTCTCCTCGTTTATTTCTTTCTCTCCTCTCTTCCTTTCATTCTTTTCTTTCTCTCTCCACTTCATGCCTTTTTAAAAAAAATTTTTAAAGAAGCTTTATTGGTTTTAACATGCACTTTCAACTGACATCAATATAACACATGTTCCTTGGTCAGGTTCACAATTCACCTAGTCTTGGTGCGGTTGTCATTAACCTCTTCTATTAGACAATTCGGATCCCCTGTGCGTGTCCTTAATCTAGAGTGAAGTCCCTTATTTAACACAAACCCCCCTCCCTTCCCTGCCCCCCCCCCCCCCCGGCGCGCCACTGGTACACTGATCTCCAACCTGTAATCCGTTTCTTCTCCAGTTTTAGTTACGCAAAAATTCTAACGCATCAATATATGGTTCCTCATCTAGGAAGGCAATGTCGTGCTATTGTTGGGGTCCCTCTCCCGTCGCTCACGTCATATAGCTCGGTTGTCTGTATTCTATCCTATTCCTGCTGGTAGCTCTGCTAATGGTTTCTCCTCTTCGTCGGTAGTTGGGTTTTTGAGTGTCGCAACTAATGCTTCCCATGCCCTCTCTGTATCTAGAGCCTTCTCACTCCCCGTTCTTTTGGCTATTTGTAACCTGATTATTCCCTCACATTCTGCGCACTTAATAAATTCTTTCTTCCATCTGGCCGTGTTTGATCCCTGTTTCGCTTTCCAGTGCATAGTAATATCCCTTTTGGCTAGGAGCAACCCCATGTCTAAAAATGTGCTGGTGACTTTGTTTTTAGATGTGTGCGGGAACCAATGGAGCAAACCGTGTTTGTAGGATGCCTCAACTTCCCTGTCGGTGGTGTCAGCTAGTACCGCTATCACCTCCTCCCAGAAGTTACCCAAGTTTGAACAATCCCAGAACATGTGTCTGAAGTCTGCACCTCCTTGATTACACCGGGGGCAGGCCGCTGCCTGGGTCGCAAAGTACTTGTTAATTTTTTCCGGCGTAAGGTAGGCTAGGTGTAGTATGTAAAAATGTACTAGTTGGAATCTGGCATTTCTGGTGCTTTTCCAAGCCCTCTCCACTAGTTCTCCCCAGGCTTTCTCTGGGATGTCTTCTCCCAGGTCCGCCTCCCATTTGAGGCGTAGCTCCGATAAGGGGGGATAAGGTCTCCCTCGTAATACGCCTGTACAAACAGGTGACTGCTTTAAATGTGCTGGCTGCCATCATCACGTATTGGCATCCCAGTGATGGTGGTTCGGTGAGTCCCCCTCCCCAGTGCTTCCGTATGGCCTCGGTGAGGGCAGAATGCAGTAAGAAATCCCCCCAGGGCAGGTCATAACGGTCTTGCAGATCGTTGAACGGGATCATTGCACCCTCCTCATATAAGTCTCCCATTATTGCGAGCCCTTGGTCCGCCCAGGTCGTCAGCCTCTGCCAGCTACCCCCATGTGGTAAGGCCTCACACATGAGTAACAAGATTTCCGGGGCATAAGGGTTCCGGATTCCGAGGCGCCTCCGATACCTGTGCCAACATCGCCTAGCTGTAGCTAACTCCGTAGGAAGTACCTGATTGCGGATCGGGAGCCTCAAAGTGATCTGGGAAAGTAACCTCAGGGTCATCATATCATCGCCCATTTCCTCTGTGCTCCTTAGGCGCCCCACCACCCATTTTGTGAGCCACTGAAACTGTGCCGATAAGTAATAAGCCTCAAAGTCAGGTACTGCCCAACCCCCTTCCGCTCTCGGTCTCATTAACACGTTGAGAGCTACTCTCCGCCTCCCTGTTCCCCATAAAAACCCTGTAACCATTGATCTGAGTTGGGTAAAGTATCGTGGCGGTATCCAGATTGGGAGGGTGCCAAAGTAATATAGCAGCCTCGGCAGGGTCACCATTTTAAGTAGGGCCACCCTGCCGCCTACTGACAATGGCAAACTGCCCCAAAAGTTCATGCCTCTTTCTTTGTTGCCTCTCATTTCCAGAATTGTTTCTTTCTTTCGCTTCTTCATACTTTCTGTATTTTGTTTCTTTATTGCTTTCTCACTTTTTTCTTCTTCCCTGGGTTCATCCTTTGCTTTCTTTCGATTGTTTCCCCTTCCCTTTTCATTGTTTCCATTTCACATTCCTTCATTTTTAGGTCTTTCTTTCCGCTACTCTTTTCTGCTTCATTTCTCCTTTCCTTTCCACTTCTTTCCCTTATTTACTTTTCTTCTCCCATTCGGTCCTTCTTTCCTTTCCTGCTCTTCTGCAATCATTTTTGTTCCTTCTCTCCTTGATTCCTTTGCCTCTTCCTTCCATTTTCTCCTTCCTTCTTTCTTTTTTCTTTCCTTCTTGTGCATCTTTTTTCCATTTTTCCTTCCTTGCTTTTTATCCTTCATTGTTCTCTTCCTTCCCTCCTCCTTCTCTCCCTTCTTTCTCCCTCTGTTCCTTCCTCCATGCTCCCATTTTTCTTCCTTCCTCTAATTTGTTCCTTCTCTCCTTTGTTTTTCTTTCTTCCCTTTCTCCATTTTCACATTCTGCTTTTTTCTTTCCTTATTTCTCTTTTCTCTTTTCTTTTTTCCTCTGTTCTTTGTTATTGTTCTCCTTCCTTTATTCATGAGCACTTAATTCATTATTTTTTGCTTCATCTTTGCCTCAAATGTATACCCATGCACACGGGGATGACTGCAAAGATATGATGAAGCCTGCATATAGTGATAATGGTCATAATTAAGGGTGAAGTGTGTGTGTGTGTGTGTGTGTGTGTGTGTGTGTGTGTGATTGTGATTGATTTTATTTCCTCTCTTTGGAGTACTTAGGCATTTTCCCCTACAGCAGCGAAAACTCTATGGCCACCCTTGGCATTAATTCTTGTACCGTTTCATACACCCGTAAAGGTTAATCTTAACCCATTAAGGCAGGGTCAGTTTCTGTGAATTAACCAATACATTTTAGGGCAACTAGCAGGCTTTCGGGCCCTAGCTCTCATATTAAGAGCTGTCATTCCATATACGTCATGACAAAGAAATAAACCCCAGACACTCACCTCTCACAGGTCGTTCATAAACAAGAGTAAAGGTACAAAACAGTTGCTTAGGGACCCCATATGATATAGCTTTTATGCCCTCACTAATGTCTGCTCAGTGCAGTAGGACTGGGTGTTCTAGAGGAAGTGCTGAAGTTGCGTGGCCAAAAAATCTTTCCTAATCTAATCCACATATGAGGCAGTAGCTCAGGGCGGATTTCATTGATCAGAAGCAGTTCTCACTAATGAAAAGGTCGGAGACCCCTGCTCTAGATACATCACATGAGGAAAGGCCTCTTACTCAGTTCAGATTTACTTGACCAGAGACATTTGTCAGGAACTGCATGGAGTGGCTCGATCCCATGGATGCATGGAATGGAAGGGCCATTTTCGGTCTCATTACAGACATGGTGATAAAGGCATTTGTGAGACGCATTGGCTGGGGCAAGATGTGGGGAACTGACAATGCGAGGCTGATAGTCTAAAAAGGAACTCTCCCTGCACATGAACTGCATGCAGTTACTATCCGGTTCGTTTGTAATCTGCTCTTTCTCCACTCAGAGAACCCACTGCTTTATTCTGCCCAAAATGGTTTCCTTCATACCCATTCTTCATTTTTATATTTTAGCATATGAATTGCTGTACAGTTGGTACACAATGAAAAATCAGTGTAAGGTGCAGCTCAGTTGTTGGCTATGGGTATCGCATGTTTTTGAGGTACCAACAAACCCTATATATTGCTGTGACCCAGAGGTTCATTGGACATAACTGTATTTTGAAATGGTCAATCGGCGATCGTGACAAGAAGTACAGATGAAAATGTTGTCATAAATGGTTATTTTCATACTCCCTTAACTTTTTTTATTTTAACAGTTAGTTTCTTTGGGAAAACCTTGAGGGATGTACACAAATGTTCCCTTGCTGAATTCAGAATTTTGTCTACTTTTCAAAAATGTTTAACTTTCCGGGATCACCCATACGTTTCGCACCTGTTTCCACCACAAACTAAAAAGTCGGTAGAAATCACAAAAATGAGGAAAGATAGACTGTCTCTCCAAAAAAAGGTAGAAACTGTGATAAAAAATAGTTTTTTTGATACACCTGTGCATGTTCCTGAAAGGTGGGAAAATGGTCATTATAATCACATTTTTATAGCGCTTACTACCCCTGAAGAGGCGTTGCAGCTATTTACGCTAGGCAGCATTGTGCTCGGGACCCAAGGTTAGTGGTTAGTCCAGTATTGGTTATTGTTGACTATCCGAATGAGTCTTGTGTGCCCAAGCACACCATTCCATGCGATAGTTGTGGGTATGTTACGCATGCATAAGGTTGGTGGGATTAATAAATGAGCTACAGGAGATTAGGGTTTTGTTAAATTGTGATACTAGCACAGCAAGCCTTTTGTTGATGCTATTTGTAGTAAAATTAAAAAAAATCCATAGTTGCTTGCTCAGCGCTTTTTCTCCATTCTCCCCTCCACAGAAACAAAATGTAGCTATATTTTGGCTACTTTCTCTGTTCCCTCACGGGAAATCCACAAACCCTGGGTACCTTCATAATCTCCCGGATTGTGGAACAAAAAGATACAAATTTGCCGTGGATTCTATGTCCAGACCGGAAGCTCAGACTATGCTTCTTTCTCTTAACTAGATCCAAAACAGCAGCCAATCTACACAGTAGAAAACCTTTTTAAGTAAACCACAAATCCCATAAGCCACTCATACAACTGGGAGACACCATCTTGACTGCCTCTTTGTTTGCTGCTCCGCAGTCAAGATAAGTGCCTCATCTTATTACTGTTTTAATGTGTTGCTCTGTGTGTTTGATTACTGTATATTTTGCCGTGTGCATTTGGGCCTGCCTTTCCTTGTCCTTGCGCACTGTGGCGTGTCTCACCTTGTCTGCCTTCGCTTCAAGCGGTGCTCGTTCATCTTGTGCCATGTGCCGCTTGCTCGCAGCATTTCCCCCCTTCATTGCTGAGCGCGTGTAGCGCTACCCCAACCTCTTTTGGTTTGGCGGGTTGCTTTTCCTCCTGCCACAACTCCGCCTGGGAGCAAGGGACGCTCGTGTAGCCCTCTTTCAACCTCTATACAGCAGTGCTTCCTACGCGCTCCGTGAGGTTCTTCCGTGGCTGAGGTGTCAGCACCTTCCCCTGCGATGCAACAACAGGGGTTGCCTCTCAATTCTGCCTGATATCAGGACAGATTTTTCTAACTTGCTCTGGGTGGCTCTAGAATTGCTCCTTCACAATGCTCTGATTAGCCGAATCTTTCAGGGTCTTAATAATTTAAGTCTGCACTGACCACTTTTCCCTTGCGTGTTATCGAGTTGGAGTTTGGGTTATTGTCTCCCCTCGTGCTGGGGACTGTTCCTTCCCTCTGGAGGTGATTGATTGCAGTTTGGTCTCCATTGTTGGTTCCTGTGAACTGCATTATCTATTCCATCATATCTGATTGTGAGCCTTTTAACCGCAATGAGTATGAGGCCTATGAGCAACAGGACAATAAGTTGTACTATATTGATGACTGCTGTGAGATGTTGGCCTGGTATATGATGTCCACTAATTAAAGTGGGCACCTTGCACCTGTCCAAACAACCCTTATGGTGATTTAAGAGGTCAAAAATAACCTTATGAAAGCTATCCAAGTGGTAGCTGTGGAGAGCAGCCTTCAGGCTTAGTCTTGAAGGAATGTTAAGCAGCTTGTCTTACCAGAATGCAATCTTATTGTATTGGTTAAATGAAAGGAGAACCACACAGTAGTTATAAGAATATATATTTATTATTATAACACCTTAAATACCTCACAGTATCTGCTACAAGCAGATAAACACAAAGCACACAATACTTTCGCACATAAACAATCGTAAGTGGCACTAATACACAGTGGGCTCCCGGGGGAGACCAAACCATATACTAAAATAGTGGTATAAGAACCACGACTCAAGACAATGTCTAGAATGTGTAGAATCGCTGGGACCCCAAGGAACCACCCAAGGTGAGTAAGTAGGGACTGTACCACATAAAGTACTCCTTAGAAGCGAAGATGATACCCGCGTAATAACAAAGGTATAGATGGGAAGTCCTGAGATGAAGAGACCCACTATGGAGTGGGGAAGGAAACAATTCCTTTTGTTTTAAATACCCTCACACACCCTAGTGGTGTCATGCTTCATCATCGGGTCACCCTAACGCCTAAAAGTCAGGGTGGGCTCGACCGTATTTTCAGGAGCTCTTAGGAATAATAAGACCAGGGGGAAAAGAAATTAAAAACCTCCAACAAATCCCAGTATCCCTTTAATATTGGATTCGTTAGGGTTATTAAAAATATGTAAACAGGGGTCAGAAAAGGAGTGTTTATGGTCCTATGACCCTTCAGCCGACATGTTTCAGTCCTACTAGGGCCATGACGGTCCCGGACTTTCTTCAGGGCAACAATATAACCTCCCTGGACAGCGCAAGAGGAAATACCCTACACTGCTGTTTCTTTAAGGGCAGATAGCTGCTCCTTAATTAATTTGAAGATAATTTATCTTCTTGATCCTGTTAACGCTCCATCTGTAAAGACAAACAAAGACAAACAGGGCCAACAACATATATTACTCAACGAGTACATGAAATTACTTCCCAATAGTGATGTGCTGGCCAGGGCACCAGTGTCATTAACTTGGTGTCAACAAACCATCATCTCTTGTAACCACGCGGATCCGTGGTTATTACACACATGTATAGTTTAATTTTTACCACACTCTCATAGGTGGCATAGTATGGTGTAGTGGCGATATTTGTCGCATCCTATTGATTTACACACTCTCGTGTTTGTGGTCTCAAAGTGTATACACCCGTGTCACTCTCACACTACAGCACTAGGCTGCTATCAATCATCGTGTTTTAGTCTTTCACACGCAACATTCAGATTTATACCCTTACCCAGATATGGGCGAGGAACTCTTCTCCGGGTACCTCGCAGAGTAAGGGGTAGCCCTGTTGTCACACACTGCAAATTGGCAAGCAGTAACGCACCAGAAAGGAAAAGATAAAAACACCAAAGTTTGTGAGCCGAGGAAGATACTCATACTGCATGTATAACAGCGCGCACATACCTGTAATGCCATTCAGTATTCGAATTACTCACGTCATCAAGGGTCCTCCCCGCTCTCTCACCTACTCGGTGCGGGTCCCACGGGTCTTGGTGTGGAGACGCCATGTATACGGGGTTTAAATACTTCTAATGGGCGCGCCATAATTAATTCAACTGAACTAATTGGAGAGATCACGTGTGTGTGTCTACAGATCAGGCGCCGTCGCGCAGCGTCATATTAGTGAAAGGATGCTGGGAAATGTAGTATATTAACGAGTTTGTTAAAAAAGAGCTGTACTGGATAGACTAGAACACACATCAGTGTGCGCGTCATCCAACAGATGCCGTCGCGGCCCGTGTAAAGTATAAACAGAGTGCCAAATTGTGTAACGAACGAAAGCCCATTCTATAAGCACATCACCATTTAAAGGGCTAGTGTCTGGTGGCCAAAGCTGAAAACAAACGGACTCGATTGTAAAATACTGAACCTATTGGCAACCCAACATTGGTAAAATAAGTTTAGTTCATCAATCCAAATCAGGGCATTCTAATATCAAAACAAATTGGAAACCTTTATTGAGACACCCAGTATTGCTAATCCTAGTATTAAGGGCTATTGCTGTTAAAGTATCAGTAACTACCGTGCTGTGTTACATCTAGGAGTCAATGCAATGTGGGAATCAATGCAATGTGGGAAGAATGATCAACCAAAGTAAAGAAGGACACACAAGTGTTACCTCCTATATATTTGATTCCACGGAATGGAATCATTAAGGCCGATAACGTGTGTCTTCAAACGGTAAACCCAACGTTGCTCACGTTCCAGTAATCTACTGCTGAGGTTACTTGTGCCACTCACTTTCTCAATGACTGTCCATTGAATATCTGTGTCACTGTGTTTATGTTCAAGATAGTGAGCAGTGAGTTTAGTGGCAGTAATAGCCCTCCCTAATCGTGCTTCTATGCTCACCTATTCGTGTTTTTATTTTTCTGCTAGTCATGCCTATATATAGAAGTTGGCATGGACACTTGATGACATATACAACGTTTTCACTGTTACAATTAGTATGTGAGCGTTGTTCCCAAGGTGATGTCATCCCAAGATCGATTTGTTTGGTGTGTTCCGTAAGAGGGCAAGCCTGACTTTTAGGCGTTAGGGTGACCCGATGATGAAGCATGACACCACTAGGGTGTGTGAGGGTATTTAAAACAAAAGGAATTGTTTCCTTCCCCACTCCATAGTGGGTCTCTTCATCTCAGGACTTCCCATCTATACCTTTGTTATTACGCGGGTATCATCTTCGCTTCTAAGGAGTACTTTATGTGGTACAGTGTTAAATACGGGAGGGTGTACTCCCTTATGAGATTTCCTCTCGGCCCTCACGACATTGGGAGAGGGTTCTTTCCCATTTCTGTCGGCAGTGTGATAGAGTAAGTAGGGACCCCACGGAGGACCGGTGCTGTGTGAGAACACGACAGCGTGCTACGTACAATTCAATGGGAGAGTCGCAGTTGCAATTTTAAAGTTAAAGGACCCTTCCCAATGGATTACGAGGAAACCCTTTGGAACATAGAAGGTGGGAGAGCCACCCCACCCGTGGATACCGAAGTACCAGAGTTACCTATCCCAGGGAATCCGGGTGCATAGGTCTGAAGTGGCGTCGGAAACCGCTGTCGTTCTCAATGGGAATCTTCAAAGAAATGCCACTGCTGGAAAGAAGAAAAGTGTCCGGTGGAATCCGCAGGTGGATTCTTGATGGAAGGAACCTGAAAGCAGAGGGGACAGAGTCTGGATCGCTCAGGAGTGACCAGGGGCTCGGTAGACGAATGCCCACCAGGTGCGAAGGAGACCTTGACTCTACAGCTGCAGGGACCAGGAGACGTCGAGGACAACCAGGAGCCGGATACGTGCTGTCCCACAAAGGATGTCGAGTGCTGAGGTGTCGGTGTCCGGCGGGAGCACCAACAAGCCTTGGCAACGGCAACCCACGAAGAAGGTCAGGAAAGGTTACTGTCTGGCCCAGCCAGGACCAGAGGACTCACCATAGCAAGGGGAGTCAGGACAAGCCTGGAGCAACCAGGGGAGCCCAAGAAAATCAGGATTGTCCCTCAAATGGACCCACAGGCCGAAGGCACAGGAGTCGCGAGGGGACCTCTAGCAGTTTCACCAAACAGCTTGCAGGGCACAGAGTGCGAGGAGGCCGAAGTCCTTGGTACGAAATGTGTGCAGAGGTTCGGGCTATCGACAGCCCAATGCACGAAGTTGGGGAACACCAACAAGCATATGCAATTGCAAAAGTACACGGTGCACAGGGGTTTGGGTTATGCGGCCCCCACGAGGGATACTGACCTCAAACTTGGTGGGAGGGCAGTTCGACCTCAAGGAACATAGGAACCCACCTCCTGTGTTACTGGAGCCTTCGGAGTCCGCAGGAGCTCAGGATCAGCAGACCGGTGAGTTGCGTTACGGTGCCTGCAAATGCAGGGGAGTGACTCCTTCACCCCAAGGGAGATACTTCAGTTGTCCTTGATGCTCCACAGGTCCTGCACGGAGCCTGTATGGTGCACGGGCACAGATGATGCTTTGGACGGAGAGGGAGACGAAGTCTGGCCCAGTCGAAGTCCAGCGTGTCCAGACGGTCACTGGTTTCTTGTTCAGAATCTTGTCCACGTTGAATCTAGGGTCCTACAGCCAGGTAGCCCTTTTGTACCCATGGGAGAGGGTTGGACAGATTCAGGGGACCCTCCTAGGGGAGGGTCAGGACAGGGGGGTGGTTACACCCATGTCCTTTGTCCAGTTTCGCGCCAGAGCAGGAGCCAACGGCTCCCAGAACTGGTTTGAGCAGGACTATGCACAGGGACACCAAATGTGCCCCTCGTGCAGACTTTCAGGCACTTTGGAAGTGCACCCACCCAGTTCCAATACACTAAATCCTGTCTGGGAGGTGGTCACCTCCCTGTGACCGGATTCCTATTGTGCGGTCTTCCTCTGCTCGAGCTTGGCTCAGCAGCAGGAGGGCAGAAATGTGTCTCTGGTCGGCAGCATCCATTTTGTGCTGTCCGGGTCGACCTATTCTTCTAAAATTATCCATTGAGAATTTGATTTGTTTTGAGCATTATAATTGATTAATTTCAATATTGTGATGGAATAAAATCACATACATTGGCAGATTGTATGTTGGTGCTTGATCTTTCATTATTACAATTGATTAATTCTTGTACTGATTCTTCTGTGTTATTAGTTCTCCACTGGGACATTCTCCTTTTGAACTACTGTCCGGGTCGAGAAGGCTGGTACCCGGAAGACCAGGGACCCACGAAGCTTGCTTCTGAGGGGTGGAATCATACCTCCCACACCGGTTACCGGTGTGGAGGTATGATTCCAAGGTGTTTGATACCAAACACAACATGTTTTGTTTCAGCCGTTTTCGAGATAGCATTTACCGCAAGGTTATAATGCACCTCTACCTGTATGTCTGGCTGTGTCACAGACAACCCAGGAGAATGGTCTCCGAAGGCTGCAGAGGGGCTCTGCTCATGCAGGGGCACCCTCTCACGTAAAACCCAGCACCCTGCCTTCAGGAGTTTTAAGGCCTGCTATAGGGGTGACTTATAGGTTTACTATATCTATAGGTCACTACACTTAAAAACCTATATCTATCGTAAGTGGTGCATGCACCAGCTTACACAGGCTGCAATGAAAGACCTGTAGTTCCATTTTGCATGGTCTCTCATGGGTGGCATAATACATGCTTCAGCCCATGGGAGGCCTCTGGGGTACCTATGCCCTGGGTACATGTGTACCATATCCTAGGGACTTATAAGGGTACCCCAGTATCCAATCTGGAGTGTACCCAAGTACATGTCAATACATTGTTAGGAGAAAGCAGATAGACTGGGGTCCTGATTAGCAGGATCCCAGTCAGACTAGTCAAAAACAGTGCAACATCAAGCAAAAAGTGGGGGTACCCATAAGAAGCAGATCCTACTTTCCTACACCTCACCCCTACCCCCCCAAACGTAAGGAGATGAGACTAACCTTGCCCAGTTGAGTCTTCATTTTCTAAGTGGAAATATCTGGAGAGTCCATCTGCATTGGCATGGTTACTCCCAGGTCTATGTTCCACTGTACAGTCCATCCCCTGTAGGGAAATGGACCACCTCAAAAGTTTGGGGTTTTCGCCCTTCATCTGTTTTAGCCATAAGAGGGGCTTATGGTCTGTCTGAACAATGAAGTGAGTGCCAAACAAGTATGGCATCAGCTTCTTCAGAGCCCAAACCACAGCAAAGGCTTCCCTCTCAATAGCTGACCAACGTTTCTCTCTGGGGGTCAACCTTCTGCTAATAAAAGCTATTGTTTGATCCTGACCCTCTGCATTAAGTTGTGACAACACAGCCCCTACCCCCAACTCAGATGCATCTGTTTGGACAATGAATTGTTTGGAATAGTCAGGACTCTGCAGAATGGGAGCAGTACACATGGCCTGCTTGAGGTCATTAAATGCCTTTTGACAGCTAACTGTCCACTGAACTTTCTTGGGCATTCTCTTTGATGTAAGATCATTCAAGGGAGTCACTATAGACCCATATCCCTTCCCAAATCTTCTGTAGTGCCCAGTCAGGCCCAAGAAAGCTCTGACCTGAGTCTGGGTAGCTGGAGCAACCCAGTCCATGATGGTCTGGATTTTTCTCTGCAATGGTTGAACCTGGCCTCCACCCACAAGGTGGCCCAGGTATACAACCTTACTCTGCCCTATCTGGCACTTGGTGGCCTTGATAGTGAGGCCTGCTTTCTGCAGAGCCTCCAAAACATTCTTTAGGTGGACCAGGTGATCCTCCGAGGTGGAGCTAAAGACAGCTATATGAACAAGATATGCTGCACTATAGGCTTCCAGGCCTGTGAGGACTTTGTTCACCAACCTTTGGAATGTGGCAGGTGCATTCTTCAAGCCAAATGGCATTACAATAAATTGATAATGCCCACTAGGGGTTGAGAATGCTGTTTTTGCTTTGGCATCCTCAGCTAGTCTGATTTGCCAATATCCAGCAGTAAGGTCAAATGTGCTCAAGAACTTGGCTGAGGCCAAAGTTTCAATGAGTTCATCTGCCCTAGGAATAGGGTAAGCATCAGTCCTGGTGACTGCATTGAGCCCCCTGTAGTCCACACAAAACCTAATTTCTCCCTTACCACCCTGGGTATGAGGTTTGGGTACCAGGACCACTGGACTAGCCCAAGCGCTATCTGAGGGTTCAATCACTCCCAATTCCAGCATCTTTTGGACCTCAGTCCTGATGCAATCTCTGACATGGTCAGGCTGTCTGTAAATCTTATTTTTAACAGGTAGGCTCTCACCTGTGTCCACCTCATAGGTACACCAAGTGGTCTGACTAGGAGTCAAATAAAACATGTGTGTATTAATTGAGGACTTTCCTGCAATCAATCTGCTGTTGCTCAATGAGGCTGCCTGCCAAAAGCTACACCATCGACTGAGCCATCATCAGGGTTCTGTGAGAGGAGGTCAGGGAGTGGGTCACTCTCTTCCTTCTGTCCCTCACCAGTAGCCATGAGCAAGCCCATGTCTGCCCTGTCCACATAGGGGTTGAGCCTGTTTACATGGAGCACCCTGTGGGGGCTCCTGGGAGTTCCAAGGTCCACCAGGTAGGTAACCTCTCCCTTCTGCTCAAGTATGGTTTGGGGTCCACTCCACTTGTCTTGGAGAGCTGCTAGGGCCACAGGCTCCAACACCCATACCTTCTGTCCTGGCTGATACACAGTCAGTACAACCTTTTGGTCATGCCAAGCTTCTTGCAATTCTTGATTTGCCTCAAGGTTTTTGCTGACCTTCTTCATGTACTCAGCCACACTGCAGCGGAGACCAAGTACATAGTCCACTATGTCTTGCTTGGGAGGTTTGAGAGGTAACTCTCATCCCTCCTTCACCAAACACAAGGGACCCCTAACTGGATGCCCAAACAAAAGTTCAAAAGGGCTGTAGCCAACCCCCTTTTGTGGGACCTCTCTGTAGGCAAAGAGAAGGCAGGGCAACAGAACGTCCCATTTTCGCCTAAGCTTTTCTGGGAGGCCCATGACAATGCCCTTTAGGGTTTTGTTGAACCTTTCAACTAATCCATTGCATTGTGGGTGATAGGGTGTGGTGAATTTGTAATTCACTCCACACTCCTTCCACATTGCAGTAATGTAACTAGACATGAAGTTTGTACCTCTGTCAGTTAAGACCTCCTTAGGGAAACCCACTCTGGAAAATATTCCCAGGAGGGCCCTGGCCACCACAGGAGCTGTGGTGGTTCTAAGGGGTATAGCCTCTGGATACCTAGTGGCATGGTCCACCACCACTAGAATGTAACTGTGCCCAGATGCTGTTGGAGGGTTCATGGGACCAATTATGTCAATCCCAACCCTCTCAAAGGGAACCCCCACCACAGGTAGTGGTAGTAGGGGGGGCCTTTGTGGTACCACCTGACTTACCACTGGCTTGACAGGTAGTACAGGAGCGACAAAACTCCTTGGTGTCCTCTGACATATGAGCCAGTGAAAGTGAGGGACAAGCCTGTCCCAAGTCTTACTTTGGCCTAGGTGTCCTGCTAAGGGAATGTCATGTGCCAAGGTGATTAGGAAGCCCCTAAACTTCAGAGGTATGACCAACCTCTTGGTGGCACCAGGCAAGGGGTCTCTACCCTCTGAGTAAAGGAGTCCCACATCCCAATAGATCCTGTGGGACCCACAGACACTCCCAGCAGCCTCAGCAGCAGCTTGCTGTCTGAGGGGTTCAAGAGAGGGGCAGGTTTGCTGCTCCTCGCTCAGCTCTTCCCTGGAAGGGCCCCCTGTCCCCAAAAACTCAACCTGATCAGGTTCCAGTTAATCTGAGACAGTTCCTTCACAGGGAGTGGAATCCTCTCCCTCAAGAGATGGATCCTCTCTCTGAGCCCGGGGGGGGGGAAGACACAGCCTTACCCCTCCTGCTCCTACTCTTGGAAGGCACCTAGTCCATTTTTTCAGAATCCAGGGCCTGTTCAGTAGACATCAGTTTGGCCTGTGACCTGGTCACAGCAAACACATCTGCAGAGATGCCCAGCATTGCTGCATGAGTCCTTAATTTCACTTCAGCCCAGGCTGAAGTCTCCAAATCATTGCCCAATAAGCATTCCACTGGAAGGTCTGAGCTAACCACAACTTTCTTTGGGCCAGTTAACCCTCCCCAGCTGAAATTAACAACTGCCAAGGAATGATCAGTCCTGACATTGTTAGCATTGGTCACTTGGTACATCTCATCAAGTATGATCTGGTCAGGGTCCACAAGATCTTTTGTCACCATAGTGACACTTGCACCTGTGTCCCTGTATGCCATGGCCTCCTTACCATTAATCAAAGGCTGTTGTCTGTATTTGCCCAGGTTACTGGGACTGACAAATAAGGTGGCAATATCCATGCCACCATCACAGACAAGTACAGCCTGAGCTGGAGTTCTGACTAGGCCAGAACCCATCTCAGAGCCCAAGGTTAACCCTACTATTCCATTATCCCCTGCACCACCACTTGAAACTGTACTAAGGGGAGCAGTTGCCTTAGGGGCAGTGGTGGTTGGAGTTGAATCCTTGGCCTTTGGACAATTGGCATATTTTGTCCAATGGGTCTTTTCTTTACATAAGTAACACCAAGGTTTCTTTTTGCCTTTACCTATGTTGGATTGTGACTCTCCCCCCCACCCCCCATCCCTCCATGCAGATGCAGGTTTTTGGGGCCCTGATGAAGACTTGCCATCTTTACCTTTGTCCCCACCCTTATCTGAAGTTTTAGCATCGTGCTTCTTTTGGTCACCACCATTGTTCTGGTTTCTCTGCTTCACCCTGGTTCTGACCCACCTATCTGCCTTCTTTCCCAATTCTTGGGGAGACGCCAGATCAGAGTCAACTAGGTATTGATGCAACAACTGATTTTGGCAATTATTAAGGATCTGCTCCCTCATAATCAAACTGTACAATCCCTTGAAATCATTCACTTTGCTGCCAAGCAACCAGCTTTCCAGAGCCTTAATGGCACTATCCACAAAGTCTACCCAGTCCTGATTCTGTGCCTTCTGGGTGTCTCTGAACTTAATCCTATACTGTTCAGTGGTTAAGCCAAACCCATCAATGAGAGCACTCTTCAGAACTGAGTAATTGTCAGCATCCTCTTCTCTAACAGTGAGGAGCTTATCTCTACCTTTGCCAGCAAAGGAGAGCCACAAGATAGCTGCCCACTGCTCTTGAGGGACCCTCTGAACTTTACAGGCCCTCTCTAAAGCAGTTATCCATTTATGGATGTCATCGCCAACATGGTAGGGCGGGACTATCTTGCTCAGGTTCCTATTGTCATAAGAATGTTCCTTAACTCTAGGGACACTGTTGCTGCCACCATGAGACTCTAGTCCCAATCTTTTTCTAGCCCTCTGGACTTCTAGGGACTCTTTATCCAGGGCCAATTGCTGTTGCCTGAGCCTGGCTTTCTCAAGTTCCAGAAATTGGTACTCCCTGTCATAAGAGTGGTCCCTCTTGCTAGATACAGAGGTCCCTACAGACTGTCCTGAGTGATGTGACTCTGCAGAGGGAGATCTAGATCTCCTTGGTAAACTCTGCACTCTTCCAGGAGGGGTGAAGAGAGGGCCATCTTGGCCGCCTTCATCATATCCATGAAGATCTGAGTTGTCCAGGTGGAACCATCTTGTTCCTCCTGGCCAGGGTTTGAGTCTAGGTCATAAAAGGTGTCACCTCCTGACCTGTCCTCATTCCCTGCCCCACCCACTTTCTCCTGTTCATCTGACCCTGGGGTCTTCCTAAGATCATCAAGCAGTAAGGCCTCTATGAGGCGGGTGTTTTCAGTTCTCCCTGCCTTCAGCTTTCTAAAGGCACACAGGGCTTTCAATTCTTGGAATGAAAGCTCACTGTATCTAGGGGGCAGAGAGCCACTGGCATCTCCTTTAGAAGATATACACAGGGACCGATTCCGATCTCGGTCGGAGGCGTACCCAACACCATTCGGTCGGGAAAAAAGCCATGCGAAAGCCTGTTTCCCGACCGATCCGTACAGCACACCGAACGAGTAAGTACGATGCGCACAACAGCAAAGAATCCGGCCGAGCCGTACTCACCCAAACCAGGTCCAGTTCCCCGACCGAGGCGAATCCGGAAACGCCGAATCGAGTCGCACGGAAGGAAAAATGCAGCCCCGTCCGGCCGGACAAGTACGATGCGCTTTCCGTACGCGCCGAACCCGTCGCTACGCACGGCACGTCAAAGCATCCGGGAGAGGCGCACATAAGCTCCGATTCGCGCCACAACACGATCCACGGCTCCGAGACGAACACAGCAGCGACGAGGACGAGGCGAAGCGACGAGGACGAGGCGAAGCGACGAGGACGACGCGAAGCAACGAGAAGGACGAACGACACGAACCAACCATGAATCCCTTCGTCCCGATCATACCAATATTCTACATTTACTACCGGAACAGGCACGGACGCGTACGGCGCAGAAGGTAAGCCAGACACCAACCATAAAACACATACAACACGTACACGACACATCACACACACACACAGAGGGATGCAGAATATACTTGCAACAGCAGCACCATAGGGGCGGGATGCCCATCACCAATGCCACATATGCACACAGGGGCCTGAATGCGCACCACCACCCTCACCCAGGGGGGGCAGGATGCCTACCACTACTACCACCCTTAGCCAGGGGGGGCTGGATGCCTACCACTACTACCACCCTCAACCAGGGGGCTGGATGCCTACCACTACTACCACCCTTAGCCAGGGGGTCTGGATGCCTACCACTACTACCACCCTCACCCAGGGGGCAGGATGCCTACCACTACTACCACCCTCACCCAGGGGGCAGGATGCCTACCACTACTACCACCCTTAGCCAGGGGGTCTGGATGCCTACCACTACTACCACCCTCACCCAGGGGGGCAGGATGCCTACCACTACTACCACCCTTAGCCAGGGGGGCTGGATGCCTACCACTACTACCACCCTCACCCAGGGGGCTGGATGCCTACCACCACCCTTAGCCAGGGGGGCTGGATGCCTACCACTACTACCACCCTCACCCAGGGGGGCTGGATGCCTACCACTACTACCACCCTTAGCCAGGGGGTCTGGATGCCTACCACTACTACCACCCTCACCCGGGGGGCTGGATGCCTACCACTACCACCACCCTCACCCAGGGGGGCAGGATGCCTACCACTACTACCACCCTTAGCCAGGGGGTCTGGATGCCTACCACTACTACCACCCTCACCCAGGGGGGCAGGATGCCTACCACTACTACCACCCTCACCCAGGGGGGCAGGATGCCTACCACTACTACCACCCTTAGCCAGGGGGTCTGGATGCCTACCACTACTACCACCCTCACCCAGGGGGGCAGGATGCCTACCACCCTTAGCCAGGGGGGCTGGATGCCTACCACTACTACCACCCTCACCCAGGGGGCTGGATGCCTACCACCACCCTTAGCCAGGGGGCTGGATGCCTACCACTACTACCACCCTCACCCAGGGGGGCTGGATGCCTCCCACTACTACCACCCTCACCCAGGGGGGCAGGATGCCTACCACTACTACCACCCCCACTCATAGGATGGACAATGCATGACACAACCAGCACACCACAACCTAGGGAATGCAAGAAGAAGACATCCCCCAACACCATGACAAGCGTGTGTAGACTGTGTCAAATGCCTACAACACCGAACATGACTTTGAACATACAATGTGACCCCCTAGCACATGTGCCACACATATATGTGTGTGGCCCCCACAATGCAAGCAGGCCATGACCATTGTGGCAATGGGGTCCAAACCCCCATCATCACAGTGACCAAAAGGTAAGTGTGGGGTCCATAGCTGCAGCACATTTTGAACATTGTGGCAATGGGGTCCAAACACCCATCATCACAGTGACCAAAAGGTAAGTGTGGGGTCCATAGCTGAAGCACATTTTGAACATTGTGGCAATGGGGTCCAAACCCCCATCATCACAGTGACCAAAATGTAAGTGTGGGGTCCATAGCTGAAGCACATTTTGAACATTGTGGCAATGGGGTCCAAACCCCCATCATCACAGTGACCAAAGGTAAGTGTTGACAAAGAAAGAGGTGCAACTGCCAAACTGCATGGATGATTCCTGGTCACAGAACAACAAACACATCAGTGGCAAAGTAGTGTATGTGTCCCATTGCAACATAAATTGGGGGAGCCAAATCCTGCAGTGCAAATAAGACATAACTTTGGCCATGTGCAGACAAACAACACCCATGGGGGCTGACACCGTCAACAATCATCAATGACACAATGACAGAAGTGACCATCAGAATGCAGACCCACATATTTGCACCAATGGGCACACACATGCAGATACCCTGTGGAGACTGCAGATGTGAGGTGAACAGATACCATACCATGGCAGCAATGGGACACACAAGCCATGATCATTGTGCTGACCGATGACCTAGGAGTCCCAGGGACAGCAGGGGAAACCCACCAAACTACATACAGCCAATGGCAGACCCAAGATATGCCAATGCAGTGGTGCAGATGCACAAACACAAACAGGCAGACCCACCCTGCACATCATACACAACAGGTGAGGGTGGGGGTGCCAGTGTCCCCAGGCAACCACACAACACATGAGGAGACATGAATACCAATCATACAGATGTGCATACAGTGCCACACAAAGGTAACTCATGGATCCAAATTCCCTATGTGGGCAAGCAGGCATTGTCAGATGAGAGGGAGCACAAATCACACATGTCACACAGGCACGTAGGGACAGCAACTGACACAGCAAGACACAGACACACCACAGCACCACCCCCAGGGCCCCCACAATGTGGTGACCCTGGGCTGCAGTACAATCCCACTGTGATGACAAAGCTAAATGTGGTTCACACTGTGAACCACAGTCATGTGTACTGAGCAACTAACTACCATCACACCTACACAAGCACAAATCAAACAGCATGGCCAGTGAGCCAAGGCCAACATGGAGGCAGGGGCCTAGCCGGGCAACAACTCTCATCTGCACACACTCAACACCACACCCCTCGACCTCCAACAATGTGCAGCAGTGAAGCACACATGCACTGGTGACATTGCACATGCACCCATGACTATTCCAGGGTGGTGGGTGGGAACCAAGGTGCAGAAACACATCACACATGGACACTCAACAAGACTCCTGAATGTCTGACACACTGCACACTACGCCGTACATGGACATGACGGCAATACCACACCAACCAATGGGATCACAGCCACAGTCACACACCAATGAAGAAGCCAAGGTCACCCACAAAGAACACACATAGACAACAACCAACATTGCAGCCCGGACCCTGAGGAGTGCCAGCAGTCACACACACAACATGTCACAATCACTGAAAGATAACACAAACTGGAAATCACATGACGGGGGCAAACAACAAGTGCCAAGGGGAAACCTGACTGTGACCCAGCTGCGTCTGCACACAAACTCAGCCCTGACAGCAAGCACACCTATGGGTGACACCCTGATGACCAGTAATGTGCCATGCACCCACATCACAGAGAACCCAGGGAGAATACTTTGGGGGAACATAGCTCAACTCAGCTAGCATCACAAACAGGTACAACACTAGGGATCACAGCATGCACAGCTAAACGGAAGTGAACACACAGACATGCACATACAACACACACCTTGGGCGCAGGCAATGTCACAGGAGTACACACTGCCATGAGGGGACTCCACTCCTGTGTGAGGAAAGCTGTGCCATATGTTGCCTCAGTAGGGCCCCACCATGTCAGCTGAGCACTTGGTCACACAATCAACAATTAGCACCAAATGAGGGCTCCCGTCACATCAGCCTGGTCATGGAAGTGCCAACGGAATCATCAGCACAGATCCAACACACTTGTATAGCAATGTTGCACTGACAACACAGATGAGTCCTTCCCCATTGATGCCCAAACCTGCATGTCCAGTGGAGATGGCCACACGGTCAGGGAAGTAGACGAATTGAACAATGGCAGGCACAACAGATGTGCAGGGGTGGAAGCCACAGATGTGAAATTGCCAATCTAAGTAGGAAATCCCATTGCCAAATACTGAACACATGACACCCTCAGATGCTGCTATGGATGACATGGATACACCACAGGATAGGACACATTCCCCCTGGACCACATGGGTTCCTGCACAGTAACACTTCATTATCATGAGACCAAATATCACCATCACTGCAGCAAGGGCATGGTTAGCATCATCAACATCATGTACATCAGAAGCAAAAGCACATCATCCCCTTTTGTATCACCATGTCAGCTGAGCACTTGGTCACACAATCAACAATTAGCACCAAATGAGGGCTCCCGTCACATCAGCCTGGTCATGGAAGTGCCAACGGAATCATCAGCACAGATCCAACACACTTGTATAGCAATGTTGCACTGACAACACAGATGAGTCCTTCCCCATTGATGCCCAAACCTGCATGTCCAGTGGAGATGGCCACACGGTCAGGGAAGTAGACGAATTGAACAATGGCAGGCACAACAGATGTGCAGGGGTGGAAGCCACAGATGTGAAATTGCCAATCTAAGTAGGAAATCCCATTGCCAAATACTGAACACATGACACCCTCAGATGCTGCTATGGATGACATGGATACACCACAGGATAGGACACATTCCCCTGGACCACATGGGTTCCTGCACAGTAACACTTCATTATCATGAGACCAAATATCACCATCACTGCAGCAAGGGCATGGTTAGCATCATCAACATCATGTACATCAGAAGCAAAAGCACTAGAGAACAGAAAGGTGCTTTATTCAGCATATGTGGCATTAAAAGTAGAAGTCCGGTAGAACATAAACAAAGGCCAATGGCCAGTCCATCAACAAAGTCACAAGTGGGTGACCGTGGCAGATGCCACCCTACACATGCCTGCACAGAACCAGGGACAATCCACTAGGAGGGGCAACCGGGGGGGTAGGCCAGGCACCGCAGGGACAGGATCAGGGCTCACCAGGAGGAAGCAGGGAAGGGGTGGTGGGTGCTGGAGAGCCACTGACAACTGCAGTGGAGGTGTCTGACATGGTGTGTGCCGGCACAACTGGGGGCATGGCTCAGATGTTGTGGGTGCCGGCACGACTGCAGTGGACCCTGCAGATGGAGTGGACAGGTCCGCCACTGCAGTGCCCAAGTCAGACAGGGTGGTAGTGGACTCCACTGCAGTGCCTACCACCAGGGGAGGAGAATGGGGAACAGGCAAGGTGGGCTGGACAGAGGGGAGGACACCTTCACCACATCAGTGGCACAGACAAGCGCAGCGGGGGGTGTGGTTCCGGGAGAGCAAGTGGCAGGGGAGAAGGCCGGAGCCTCTTGGGGATGGTATATCTGTGGGTGGGGGAACCTGGGGCAGGGTGTGGTGGGGGCACCTGTGGAGTGGGGGCCTGAGGGATGGAGGAAGGAGACCTGGTGCTTGAGCTGCAGGGCGGCGGCGGGGTCTTGCTCTTAGCACTCCGGGCGACTTGCGGGTGGGGGCCTCAGTCTGTCTGCGCCTGGGGAGGGTGTCCGGGGGCGAGGGGCACTCTGCTCCGTGTGGGGGGCTTACTCTTCCCCCTGGATGCTGGGGTAGCTGGATCGGAGGGGAAGAGGCCGAGGTCACTGAGGAAGAGGCGCTGGGTCTTTGGGGTTGCAGGTGAGGCAAGGGAGGGTGCTTTGGAGGGAGAGGCAACTGAGGACTGCGCAGTGCCCGTGGATGCGTGTGTGTGTACCAGGGCCCCATCCCCTGTGAGTCTGGTTTCAGTCCCCTGACTGTGCGTGCGTGTGCGTTTAGTTTGTGGCGTGTGTGTCTGTGTGCTGGACGTGTGTGTGCTGGTGTGTGCCTGTGCCGGTGTGTGTGTGCTTGGGACGGGTAAGGTGCTGGGGAGTGTGGATGGAGCAGAGGCAGGAGGGGTGAGGGACTGTCTGAGGAGGGACACTGCTGCCGTCAGGGAGGAGTCCATGGACCTGTTGCCCCTCTGTAGGTCAGACATGCCCGATGAGATGCCCTCCATGAACGACACCAGCTGAGTCAACAGTGCGGTGTGCGCATGGAGGACACTCAGCATGGCTGTCTGCCCTACATGGAGCTGGCGAAGGAGGTACACAGACTCCTCACTCAGGGCAGCAGGGGACACAGGGGCAGGGGGTGCGGGGCCTGGCCCAAAGGAGACACGCTCCCGAACATGGGAGCCTCCACGGACCTGGGGAATGGGAGCCGATGGGAGGGCGGTGGTGGTGCTGGTGGTGGCGGGGACAGCAACACTAGCTGGGGTGTGGTGGCTGCTGACACCCGCCTCCACAAGGGAGTCATCCTCCGAGTTGCTCTGGTCCTCAGCTGAGGTGGATGGTGCTGAGGACTCCTCGGTGTGGCTCCCCTCGCCCTCCGTACCACTGGGTCCCTCCGACCACTCCTCGGCTGCTGACCCAGTCTGGCTCTCTGGCTCCTCCTGGTCCGTGGAGCTGTCCCCTTCCGTGGCCGTGGATGTATCTGCAAACAATGGGGAAACAGACAGACATCAGTCACCTGCACCAAACGCACACACCACTGTGAGCACACCACATTACAGAGCAAGCCCTGGCATCATTAGTTGTACATTGCTAAAAGTGCCCGAACTGAACAGGAGAAGCCAATTGTCAGTCTGATGCCAAGCATGGCACTCACATCCCACATGGCCTTGCACCCATCTGTCTGGTGTCTGTTGGATTGCAACACCCCAGTGTGGACACATGCACCAAGTACACAGTAGTTGGACAGTGCAGAGGACACGGTGTGGCATGTGGACATGCACACATCACAGCTCTTGCCACTGAGTCAGTACAGGTTTCCGGATGAAAGGGATGCCCAGAGTCAAATAGGAAATGCATGTGATGCATACCAGCGACAGACACCAGGATGCACCCATGTCCTGATAGCCATCGCCACAATGGTGTGCATGTAGCACATGTCACTCCCCTGCAGGACCACCAATAAGTTGACACATGCCATGGCAGAGGCATGACTGCTAAGTCATACATCACTGTCTCAGTGATGTATGACTTGGCAGCCAGACAACAACACTATGCACTGTGTCACAATAGTAGGTCATGGGGAATGCAAGTCCTGGAGCTGCACAAGTGCACATGTACATCCCCCACACAACACATCATCTTAACCCTCATCTGTCCAGGTCACACCTATTGGACATATGGGAGACCTGTGACACTACCCTCTGAACCTGAGCCCCTCACAATTTGCTGTGAATGGGGAACAGCTGCCTGAACTTCACATTCGCATATCCCAGTCTGCACGGGCAGCTGATCAAACACCTATGTGACACACAAGTATCGTCTCCTATGGTCACATCTCCAGGGGCATGCTGAGCCCCTACCAAGAAACACCCCAGCAGTCCTGGCAACTAATCCACAGCACACTGACACAGAGGCAGACACCTGAGGGGTCAAATCACTGTGCACAATGTGTCAGCTGATACACGGGAGTGGGAGTACAGAGTGCATTGCATGGCCTGGAGTAGGCATGACTGTCCTGCTCCACATGAATGAGGGATGTGCCCTGGACAGTGGATAGCTGGCTATGTATGTGTGACACACGTAATCTGCACACTCCTGGGGCCCAAACATTGTTCCCACCCGCTGCATGGGCGTGTGCCACATACCCCAGGCACATGTGGTGGCTCAGCTCAGCAAGTGGACCGCATATCAAAGCAACACGCAGATCACATGTCCAAACCCAGGCGTTGTGTGAACAATGGACCCACCCATGATGCCCACAACAGAGTTAGGGAAACAGATGCTGTCCCCCACCTTTAGTGAAGCAAACTGCAAGGACACAGTCCCAAGTGACACAATTCCCTGAATGTAAGGGCCACACCTGGGTATCAGATGAGCAGTGGGCAGTGCACAATAGAGGGACATGGCTCCTGGACAACATGACTGCTGCACTGTGGCAGTTGAACCAGGCCAGAGGAGGGCACAAAGCATGTAATACAGAGTTCACAGTGCAGTCTTTGACTCACCCCCTCCTTGCTGCTGTCTGGCCTTCAGCTGCCCATCCAGGTCTGGAAACACCACCGCCAGGATCTGGAGCATGTGGGGGTCAGGGTCCGTGTTCCGCCCCTCCTGCGAGGAGGCGACAGCTTCAGCTGGACCCGTGCAATCCTCCGGGTCCAGCCCCGAAGGTCCTGCCACCTCTTCTGGCAGTTGTGGATCCGGCGCTTGTAGACCCAAACGGACCGGACGGCCCGGACGATGTCCTTCCAGATTTCCTGCTACCGATGGGCATTAACCTGTCAGGATGACAAAGTGAAAAGGCCATTACCACACATGCAACATATCCGTGCATGACACAGTTGTATATACATGTCTCAATCACAGGGGCACATGATGTACACAGGCAGTGCAAAGCTGCCCATGGACAGTTTGCCAGACGTCACTACATGGTATCATTGCATGGGAAGTAAAACCATGTTCAAATGCACTGTCACTGCACCATACCTGTCCAGTGCAAGTCACTACACACTATGGGGGTGACAACTACTCAGTGAGCCTGCTAGCCAGTGGCGTGCAGACTTTCAGCCTTGCTAGTCACACCAAATGCACATTCAGAAAGGCAGTGCACAGAACACTCACCTGCTCCCCTGGTGTCCCATACAGCTTGCTGTACTGTGGAAGTAGGCTGTCCAGCAGGGCCTGGTTCTCTTCAAGGCTGAAGGCTGGGGCTCTCTCCACAGTACGTGCCATTGCAGGGTCCAGAGGGGCAGAGACAGCAGCAGTGCAGTGGCAGATGTCGTCCTGGAGCATGTAGTGCAGGCAAGTGAGCTCTCAGGGGAACAGCCAGCAATATATATGTGCTGGAGAGGCAGATACTGTCCCTTGTGTCCAAAGTGATAGGTCCAAGTCGTTTGCATGTTCTGAATCTGGCCAATCCATGGAATAGCAGCACCAAAACACGCCCACAGCATCCTTCAAATCTTCAACTTCATGACATACATGATTTTGCAACATTGTTGTGGGTGACCAACTGAATTTACAGCAACCGACTCGTTCGAAATTCGAAACGCGTCCGTTGCCAGGCAAGCCCATTGTCAATGGGTGCGCACCGATCGGTCCATTGCGGTACAACGCGTACAGGGGTACAACGCGTACCCGTACACATTGAATGCAATGGGCCGGCCGGAGGCACCGATCGGTCCATTGCAGTTCAACGCGTACAGGGGTACAACGCGTACCCGCACACATTGAATGCAATGGGCCGGCCGGAGGCACCGATCGGTCCATTGCAGTTCAACGCGTACAGGGGTACAACGCGTACCCGCACACATTGAATGCAATGGGCCGGCCGGAGGCACCGATCGGTCCATTGCAGTACAACGCGCACAGGGGTACAACGCGTACCCGCACACATTGAATGCAATGGGCCGGCCGGAGGCACCGATCGGTCCATTGCAGTACAACGCGCACAGGGGTACAACGCGTACCCGCACACATTGAATGCAATGGGCCGGCCGGAGGCACCGATCGGTCCATTGCAGTACAACGCGCACAGGGGTACAACGCGTGCACCGCACACACTGAATGCAATGGGCCGGCCGGAGGCACTGATCGGTCCATTGCAGTACAACGCGCACAGGAGTACAACGCGTACCCGCACACATTGAATGCAATGGGCCGGCCGGAGGCACCGATCGGTCCATTGCAGTACAACGCATCACTGTACATGTGACTGGCATATGTCAGCATGCCTGTCTCAGATGGACATATGCCAGCCACAGATAGCTCCCAGGGAGTGAGGGGCACACCTACATCACGACAGCCTGTCCAAACTTTATCATAAGGCATGTAAGGCTGCATTTCCTATTGTGTGTATGTTGGTGTACATGTTGGCCTGTGGGTGTCACCTGTGGGCAGCCACCCCCAGGCTTTGCACGTGTTCATGGGGACAGGATCCTGGGTGTTACGTGTACATGACCACTGTGATGTGCAACTGTTCATATCTGTGCATGTGCCATGGTCACATTTCACGGTGGTGTATGTGTATGTCATGTCACATACCCCGTGAGTCCCATGTGGGACGGTATGTTTGAGCCAGGGTGTCCCAGTGGCACAATAGTGATGGTCCTCCACAGTCTTTGTGCATGTAGTGTTTACAATGTCTCTGATTTCATGTGCACAATGGGAGACAGTCTCCACATCCACGTTGTGTGTGCATGGACTTTGATGTTGTGCGTGTGTGTCACAGACGTCCATGTCTGTCCTGCCGTGGCAAGTGGGGCCACTACCTGTGGGGGTCATGGTTGTTTTGCTGTGGTGTATACATGATACTCCATGTAATGCCAGTGTCCATGTGGCATTACAGGGTCCCTGGGAATGTACCTGTCGTTGAGCTGTGGTGCCTGGGGCACATCTGTCCTCACATGTCACTGTGGGGGGTTATTGTGACACGGCAGAAGGAGATGGTAACTGTGACACGGCCTCATGATATCCAATGGGCCAACCTGGGACTAATTGATGCCACCTGTTGGACCGTGTTGACAGATGTTGGCCATGTATGTACCATACATGTCCTTCCGGTACTGCACACTTCATGTAGTTGTGCCTCATAATGATGTATGTTGGGATCTTGAGTGTGTTCAATGCCGCATATGTGGGGTGACTGACAATCTTGCTTACTTCTCCTCTGCACTGCAGGGCTCCTGCTGTCCATCGACCATTCCCAGACCTGGCAACGATGGTGGAACGGGACAGCATCCGACGGTACCGCTTCACCAGGCAGCTGATTGAGGATTTGGCAGTGCAGTTGTCCCCACATTTGCAGCCTGGCCGGCCGTATCCTACAGCGCTGACCCCCAAGGTGAAGGTGATGGCAGCCCTACACTTCTTTGCCACTGGTACCTTCCAACATACTGTGGCGACTGCTGGTGGGATGTCACAGACCATGTTGAGCCGTGTGCTCCGCGATGTTTTGGCGGCAATGTTGCTCTTCCTGAACCGGTACATCTATTTCCCTAGACTGCGACGACTCACTGACGTGAAGAGTGACTTTTATGCCCTGGGGAGGATGCCGCATGTCATTGGCTCCATTGATGGGACACATGTGGCTTTGGTACCACCACAGGCCCAGGAGCAGGCCTACAGGAACCGCAAGCACTACCACTCGGTCAATGCACTGGTGGTGTGTCTTGCAGACATGACCATCACACACGTGTGTGCCCGTTTCCCTGGTTCAGCACACGATGCCTTTGTGATGAGGAGTAGTCGCATCCCCAGGATAATGGCACAGATGCAGAACCAGCGTGCCTGGCTTGTCGGTGTGTACTGACTTTGTGCCATTGTGTGTGATCTGATCTGTAGTATTCCGCCCACTTTTCCAAGTCAGCTAATGTGCACTTGTCTGTCCGTAGGTGACTCGGGATACCCCAACATGCCGTGGTTGCTGACACCCCTCAGGAACCCTGTGACACCAGCCCAGATGCGCTACAATGAGGCACATGGTCGGACCAGGAGAGTGATTGAGCAGACATTTGGTCTCCTGAAGAGCCGCTTCCGCTGCCTGGACAAGACCGGAGGGTCCCTCCCATATGCCCCTGCGAAAGTGTGCAAGATTATCATCGTCTGCTGCATGCTCCACAACCTGGCAGTGCGGAAGGAGTTGCCTCTCATCCAGGATGACAATGACCAACATCCGCCACCTGTGGAGGATCCTGGCCTGGACCACGATGATGATGATGATGATGGTGATGTCCGCACACAGCTCATCGCCAACTTCTTTAGCTGAATGTGAGTATCCTGAGGTGTCATGTCAATGATGTGAGTTGGCATGATGTGTGGGTGGTGCTCTGGTGCTGTTGGAGTGTGTCCATGGGCTACTTGACTGGATGTGTGTTGCGATGTGTGCTAACAGGTGGGCTGTACTCCCCAACAGTGTTGACATGCTAACTTGGTTCTGGGTGGGTATCTTGTAACATGTATTGTGCATGAGTTTTGCTGTTCTGTCCTGTACTCCATTGCTTTTGACTGTGTGTCATTTCTGTCCTTCACAGGGTACTTTCAGATTCGTTTGGTCAACTGTGTCCACCGACAACGTGATTGCACATCCAGGCTGGTAGCTGTTGTGTCCCTACAGGTGATGTGCGCCACACCCATGGACTTCCTTCCGTCTACAGTTGTTGACTGTGTGCCCGCTGCCAGGTGGGGTTACCTTGCATCTGTAGTGGTTACGGCATGTTGCAACTGTGTAATAAACCTGTGCTCCACTTTGTGATGTGCGTTGTCTGTGGTCACACATTTGACTGCCATTTGCTTACTGCACCTGTGGGCTACTTGACTACAACTGGGAATGGGTGTGGTGTCTGTGCATTGCACCGTCTTCCCTGGCAACATCAGTGTAGGCAATGAGTCAGATGGCCTAGGTGTGTATGTGTTGTGTAGCCCTGGTGGTGTGTCTCCCTCATGTGTGTCACGTTGCCTGTACTCACATGCCTGTGTTGTCCTTGCTGTTGCAGTTCGCGTACACAGTGTAATTTTGCAGTTCATCATCCCCATAACAGCACCCACGTTGGAATCACGACAGAGGCAAGTATGGTGTATTAGTGTGTTTATTGTGATACATTTGTGTTAATAGTGCATAGGATGGGTAGTGCTGTACATACATCTTGCAATCCCAAGTTCCTAGGTGAATTGAAAGTCCTGGTAGACAGGATCCCCAGTATCGGGGCCACAGTTGTCTGACACATTGGTCCAACTTGTACTCCCCATGCAATGTGTGGGAGTAGTGTTGCCGTCAACAGGGTGAACAGTCTGTGCACAAAGGCGAACATCCAGAACAGGTTCAGGCTTCCTGGGAGTTTTCTCACTTTTCCCTCCTCGGACGACCCCTCTTCTTGGGGGGGCCCTCAAGTACAGGCTGCTGCGGTGCAGGGGACTCTCCGCCAGAGTCCTCCTCCCTCCCTGTGGCAGTTGCAGTTTGTTCGGCACCAGATGTTGTTGGCACACAGGGAGGTGTGGACTGGTTGCTGTTCATCTGGCGGAGGCATTGTAAAATGTCCCTGTGCACCGCCGTCATCTCATGCAGTGCATCCCACTTGGACTCCACGCGGGACATGTGTGAGTCCACACGGGACATGTGTGACTCCACGTGGGACATGTGGGAGTCCAAGCGGGCATGATGGGCAGCCTGCTGCTGTTTCATGTCTCTGAGGAGCCCCACTACCTGGCTGAGCTCTCCGGTGCTGGACTGGTACGCATCAGCTATGCGTACCAGTTGTGGGTCATCATGCACACCAGCAACGTCTGCAAGCAGCGACCTCGGTCTCCCACCCCTCCCACCACCCTTGCTGACATGTGCAGTGTGTGCAGTGGCACGCACAGATAACCCTGGTCCACCTTGGGGGTTGTGGTGGTGTCCATGGCCCCAGGTTGGTCCAGGGTCCCTGTGCTGGTGTTGCTCCTTGTTCTGTCCATGTCGTCAGGGATGGTATTCGTGGTGACAGTCGTTGGAGGGGTGGGTGCAGGGGGTGCAGCTGGTGGTCCTGCTGGTGCTGCAGCTGGTGGTCCTGCTGGTGCTGCATGTTGACTTGCACCGGATGTGCCAGGTTGTTCTTCATCGTCCGAGGAGGACAGAGGCTGTACGACGCCAGTGAGCTCGGCATCCTCTTGAGCCTGGGACTGGGACTCCTCAGCGTCTGCTGCTGTGTCCCCATCATCACCTGTTTTTGGGAGACACAAACAATGTATGTTATGTTTCTGCAGGCATCAATGGTTGACACACATGACAGTTGTGACTGTGCCTCTGGGTGCGGGCCTGTACATTGCATTGTCCTAAGTCGTCACAGTCAGGGGTTGATATTGGTGTGGCACATTGTCCTGCATTATTTGGGCATTTCTATGTATTTTCTGGGGTGTGAACATGGTCTGCATTGGTTGTGTTTGGTTGACAGCCGGCCCTCCTTCCCACCCACCCAGCCAGTCAGTTATCCCACCATGGAACGTGCTTGCGTTGCAGGGAGTGTAAGTTGTCTCTCAGGATGTCACTCAGTGGTGTCCTGCTGTTTGTTGGTGCACAGTTGCCAGCAGGGCCTTGTGCTCCCCACAGCAGTAGCCAGTGTCAGCCATCTTGTGAGTCCTTCTCCACTTCCTGTGATGTGAGCATGGTTCAGGGTGGTGTTGATGGGACAGTTGTGGGGGTGACCAATATCAGTGACTACGACTCCCATCATGCTATTGCCTCCACCCCCTTCCCAGCATGCCCATGCTTCCTTCCTTTTGTCTCTGCTTCCCTGTGGGGTGGGCTGGCTGTGCTGACAGGATGGCTGGGAGTGTTGTCCTGGCAGTTGTTTGGCTAAAAGTCCCAAGAGTGTCCCTGTGCTTCACACAACATAACCCAGGGTGGTGGTTCTTTGTGGGATCTTGTGTTAGGATGGGGGGCATTGCATTCTACCAGGTGGGTTCTGTGGAGTTTGTGTTGGGGGGTGTGTGAGGGGAGGTGCTTGTCACTATGGTCAGTGCTGCAAGTCCTCCTTCCCACCCACCCAGCTAGCCAGATATCCCACCATGGAACGTGCTTGCATTGCAGGGAGTGTAAGTTGTCTCTCAGGATGTCATTCAGTGGTGTCCTGCTGTTTGTTGGTGCACAGTTGCCAGCAGGGCCTTGTGCTCCCCACAGCAGTAGCCAGTGTCAGCCATCTTGTGAGTCCTTCTCCACTTCCTGTGATGTGAACATGGTTCAGGGTGGTATTGATGGGACAGTTGTGGGGGGCAATATGTGTGACTGCGACTCCCATGATGCTATTGGCTACACTGACTTGGCCAGCATACACAGGATTCCTTCCTTTGAGTGGTCTTCACTGTGTGTTGGTGTTGTTGTGGTGGCTACATGTGTGGATGTGTTTGTTAGTTCTATTTGTGCCACTGCCTAGCTGTAGTTGTGTTTGTACATGTGTTGGCACAGTTGGATGTGACTTTTTTGATGGCATGTGTTGTGTTTATCTGACTGACATACACATTTTGGGATGATTCTGTTCTGGTTGCTGTGTAATTGCTATGAGTGCATGATTTGACTCTCCCCTTGACAGTGATGTGTGTGTGTGTATTGTGGCAGAATATTGTGTACATTTGTTGTGTACTCACCAGGCTCTGGGATGTCCTCTAGTCCATATACGCTCACTGGCGGAAGGATGGCCCGCACCTTCTCCTCCCAGGGCCTGAGGTATATTGGCTTGGCAGGAGGGCCACTGCCGGTGTGTTGGCTGTTGATGTAGTCTTTCTTCAGCTTGGTCCCGTACCCTCCTGCGCACGTCATACCACCTGTTCTGGATGTCGGTCTTTGTGCGCCGACATGGTGATTGTGCATTCACCCTGTTGATGATCCTCTCCCACATCTTGGTTTTCTGGGAGATGGGGGTCTGTTGGACCAGTGTGCCAAACAGCTGTGGCTCTACCCTGAGGATCTCGTCTACCATGACTTCCAATTCACTATCTAGGAACTTGGGATTCTTCTTGGGGGGCATGGTGATGGGTGGTGATGGTGAGTGATGTGTGTGTTGGTGTGCAGGTGAGGGTGTGTGAGTGTGTGTTTTGCTGGGTGTATGTGAGGTAGGTATTTGTTGGTGTGCTGATGGTGTGTGGCTTGTGTGAGGGATGAGCTGTGGGTGTGTGGTTGCTTTCTCTTGGGTGCTGGCAGTGGAATGGCATTTGCAAAGGCTCATGGTTGTGATTTGTGTCCTTTATATAGGTGGAGTTGTGGGTGTGTCTTTGTTCTCTGTCCCCACCCCACCCAGTATTTATTGGCTTGGTAATTGCTTGTTTGGCCTTTTTTTGGGTGTTTTTTCCTTTGTGCTGTTTGTGTATGTTGGAAACGTTCTTGTGACCGAGTCGGACCCTGCATTTGTCTGTACGGTGTTCTCCGTTTCGTTCGCGCTGTGTTTGTGCAGTTTTCTATGCTGCGTACGCGTCGGTCGCGGTGTTTTGTGTTGCTTCGGCTCGGTTTTGTATGCGTGTCGGTCGTACGGCTTGTCCTCCGTCCGACTCGCTCGTGGTTTTCGCGCCTTGCATCGTACTTTGCTGTTTGGAGTTTGCGTGTACGTTTCGGTCGGATTTGTTCCGGGTGCGTGTCGGTCGGTTCGATTCGCGTGTTTTTCCGGCCGGATTGCTGTTTTCCGTGCGGCTCGATCGGTCGACTTGGTTTCGGTACGTGTCGGTCGGAGTTTTCACGCCTTGCATCGTACTTGGCGTGTCGGGCGCCACGGGTACGTGTCGGTCGGTATTATTTCCGGATCCGAGTCGGTCGGTGCTTTTTCCGGCCCGAATCGGAATCGACCCCTAAGTGTGGTGAGGTGTTGCACCTAGCTAACCTAGTGGGAACTAAACTCCCTGAGGTTGGAGAAAGGGTGTGCTAGACCCTTGACTTACCCAACCCTAAGTTCAGTAGAACTTACTTATTCTAAGCTAGTATTATATGTATCTAGTACTTAGTAGTTTTCAGTTAATCAATACAAAGATTTATCTGGTAAAACAATGCAGGCTTGAATCCCAACCGCTGCACACCAGTGTGAGAATTTAGCCTGGTATATGATGTCCACTAATTAAAGTGGGCACCTTGCACCTGTCCAAACAACCCTTATGGTGATTTAAGAGGTCAAAGATAACCTTATGAAAGCTATCCAAGTGGTAGATGTGGAGAGCAGCCTTCAGGCTTAGTCTTGAAGGAATGTTAAGCAGCTTGTTTTACCAGAATGCAATCTTATTGTATTGGTTAAATGAAAGGAGAACCACACAGTAGTTATAAGAATATATATTTATTATTATAACACCTTTAATACCTCACAGTATCTGCTACACACTGATAAACATAAAGCACACAATACTTTAGCACAGAAACAATCGTAAGTGGCACGAATACACAGTGGGCTCCCGGGGGAGACCAAACCATATACTAAAATAGTGGTATAAGAACCACGACTCGAGTCAAGACAATGTCTAGAATGTGTAGAATCGCTGGGACCCCAAGGAACCACCCAAGGTGAGTAAGTAGGGACCCCACGGAGGACAGGTGCAGTGTGAGAACACGACCGCGTGCTACGTACAATTCAATGGTAGAGTCGCGGTTGCAATTTTAAAGTTAAAGGACCCTTCCCACTGGATTACGAGGAAACCTTTTGGAACATAGAAGGTTGGAGAGCCACCCCACCCGTGGATACCAAAGTACCAGAGTTACCTATCCCAGGGAAGCTGGGTGCATAGGTCTGAAGTGGCGTCGGAAACCGCCGTCTTTCTCAGTGGGAGTCTTCAAAGAAATGCCACTGCTGGAAAGAAGAAAAGTGTCCGGTGGAATCCGTAGGTGGATTCTTGATGGAAGGAACCTGAAAGCAGAGGGGACAGAGTCTGGGTCGCTCAGGAGTGACCAGGGGCTCGGTAGACGAATGCCCACTGATGTCTGGTGCTTCGGGTGCGAAGAAGGAGACCTTGACTCTACAGCTGCAGGGACCAGGAGACGTCGAGGATGACCAGGAGCCGGATACTTGCTGTCCCACGAAGGATGTCGAGTGCTGAGGGGTCAGTGTCCGGCGGGAGCACCAACAAGCCTTGGCAACGGCAACCCATGAAGAAGGTCAAGAAAGGTTACAGTCTGGCCAAGCAAGGACCAGAGGACTCACCACAGCAAGGGGAGTCAGGGCCGGCCTGGAGCAACCAGGGGAGCCCAAGAAAATCAGGATTGTCCCTCAAATGGACCCACAGGCTGAAGGCACAGGAGTCGCAAGGGGACCTCTCGCAGTTTCACCAAACAAAAGCTTGCAGGGCACAGATTGCGAGGAGGCCAAAGTCCTTGGTACGAAATGTGCGCAGAGGTTCGGGCTATCGACAGCCCAATGCACGAAGTTGGGGAACACCAACAAGCATATGCAATTGCAAAAGTACGCGGTGCACAGGGGTTCGGGTTATGCGGTCCCCACGAGGGATACTGGCCTTAAACTTGGTGAGAGGGCAGCTCGACCTCAAGGAAAGTAGGAACCCACCTCTTGTGCTGCTGGAGCCTTCGGGGTCCGCAGGAGCTCAGGATCAGCAGACCGGTCAGTTGCGTTACGGTGCCTGCGAATGCAGGGGAGTGACTCCTTCACCCCAAGGGAGATACTTCAGTTGTCCTTGATGCTCCACAGGTCCTGCACGGAGCCTGTATGGTGCACAGACGATGCTTTGGACGGAGAGGGAGACTAAGTCTGGCCCAGTCGAAGTCCAGCGAAGTCCAGAGTGTCCAGACGGTCACTGGTTTCTTGTTCAGAATCTTGTCCACGTTGAATCTAGGGTCCTACAGCCAGGTAAGCCCTTTTGTACCCACAGGAGAGGGTTGGACAGATTCAGGGGACCCTCCCAGGGGAGGGTCAGGACAGGGGGATGGTTACACCCATGTCCTTTGTCCAGTTTCGCGCCAGAGCAGGAGCCAACGGCTCTCAGAACTGCCCACCCAGTTCCAATACACTAAGTCCCGTCTGGGAGGTGGTCACACCTCCCTGTGACAGGATGCCTATTGTGCTGCCTTCCTCTGCTCGAGCTTGGCTCAGCACCAGGAGGGCAGAAATGTGTCTCTGGTCGGCAGCATCCATTTTGTGCTGTCCGGGTCGAGAAGGCTGGTGCCGGGAAGACCAGGAACCCACGAAGCTTGCTTCTGAGGGGTGGAATGACCCCTCCGGTGTGGAGGTATGATTCCAAGGTGTTTGATACCAAACACGACATCTTTGGTTTCAGCCGTTTTCGAGATAGCATTTACCGTGAGGTTATAATGCACCTCTACCTATATTTCTGGCTGTGTCACAGACAACCCGGGAGAATGGTCTCCGAAGGCTGCAGAGGGGCTGTGCTCATGCAGGGGCACCCTCTCACGTAAAACCCAGCACCCTGCCTTCAGGATTGTTAAGGCCTGCTATGGGGGTGACTTATACGTTTTAAGTGTAGTGACCTATAGATATAGTAAACCTATATCTATCGTAAGTGGTGCATGCACCAGCTTACACAGGGTGCAATGGCAGACCTGTAGTTCCATTTTGCATGGTCTCTCATGGGTGGCATAATACATGCTTCAGCCCATGGGATGCCTCTGGGGTACCTATGCCCTGGGTACATGTGTACCATATACTAGGGACTTATAAGGGAACCCCGGTATCCAATCTAGAGTGTATCTAAGTACATGTCAATACATTTTTAGGAGAAAGCAGATAGACTGGGGTCCTGATTAGCAGGATCCCAGTCAGACTAGTCAAAAACAGTGTAACATCAAGCAAAAAGTGGGGGTACCCATAAGAAGCAGATCCTACTTTCCTACACCTCACCCCTACCCCCCCAAACGTAAGGAGATGAGACTAACCTTGCCCAGTTGAGTCTTCATTTTCTAAGTGGAAATATCTGGAGAGTCCATCTGCATTGGCATGGTTACTCCCAGGTCTATGTTCCACTGTACAGTCCATCCCCTGTAGGGAAATGGACCACCTCAAAAGTTTGGGGTTTTCGCCCTTCATCTGTTTTAGCCATAAGAGGGGCTTATGGTCTGTCTGAACAATGAAGTGAGTGCCAAACAAGTATGGCCTCAGCTTCTTCAGAGCCCAAACCACAGCAAAGGCTTCCCTCTCAATAGCTGACCAACGTTTCTCTCTGGGGGTCAACCTTCTGCTAATAAAAGCTATTGTTTGATCCTGACCCTCTGCATTAAGTTGTGACAACACAGCCCCTACCCCCAACTCAGATGCATCTGTTTGGACAATGAATTGTTTGGAATAGTCAGGACTCTGCAGAATGGGAGAAGTACACATGGCCTGCTTGAGGTCATTAAATGCCTTTTGACAGCTAACTGTCCACTGAACTTTCTTGGGCATTCTCTTTGATGTAAGATCATTCAAGGGAGTCACTATAGACCCATATCCCTTCCCAAATCTTCTGTAGTGCCCAGTCAGGCCCAAGAAAGCTCTGACCTGAGTCTGGGTAGTTGGAGCAACCCAGTCCATGATGGTCTGGATTTTTCTCTGCAATGGTTGAACCTGGCCTCCACCCACAAGGTGGCCCAGGTATACAACCTTACTCTGCCCTATCTGGCACTTGGTGGCCTTGATAGTGAGGCCTGCTTTCTGCAGAGCCTCCAAAACATTCTTTAGGTGGACCAGGTGATCCTCCGAGGTGGAGCTAAAGACAGCTATATGAACAAGATATGCTGCACTATAGGCTTCCAGGCCTGTGAGGACTTTGTTCACCAACCTTTGGAATGTGGCAGGTGCATTCTTCAAGCCAAAGGGCATTACAATAAATTGATAATGCCCACTAGGGGTTGAGAATGCTGTTTTTGCTTTGGCATCCTCAGCTAGCCTGATTTGCCAATATCCAGCAGTAAGGTCAAATGTGCTCAAGAACTTGGCTGAGGCCAAAGTTTCAATGAGTTCATCTGCCCTAGGAATAGGGTAAGCATCAGTCCTGGTGACTGCATTGAGCCCCCTGTAGTCCACACAAAACCTCATTTCTCCCTTACCACCCTGGGTATGAGGTTTGGGTACCAATCAATCAATCATGTCACTTATAAAGCGCACTACATACCCGCGAGGGTCTCAAGGCGCTGGGGAAGAGGGGGGTGGTGCTGCTACTGATCGAAGAGCCAGGTCTTGAGGAGTCTTCTGAAGGCCAGTAGGTCTTGGGTCTGTCGGAGGTTGGTGGGGAGGGTGTTCCCGGTCTTGGCGGCGAGGTGGGAGAAGGATCTGCCGCCGGCGGTCGTTTTCCGGATGCGGGGGACTGTGGCGAGGGCGAGGCTGGTCGAGCGGAGCTGGCTGGTGGGGGTGTAGAAGCTGAGTCGTCTGTTGAGGTAGGCTGGTCCGGAGTTGTGGAGTGCTTTGTGTGCGTGGGTGAGGAGCTTGAAGGTTATCCTCTTGTTGACAGGGAGCCAGTGCAGGTCTCTCAGGTGGGGTGTGATGTGGCTGCGTCGGGGGATGTCGAGGATAAGACGTGCAGAGGCGTTCTGGATGCGTTGCAGCCGTCTCAGGAGCTTAGCCGTCGTTCCTGCGTAGAGGGCGTTTCCGTAGTCCAGCCTGCTGGTGACGAGGGCCTGGGTGACTGTTTTTCTTGTTTCGGTGGGGATCCACTTGAAGATCCTGCGGAGCATTCGGAGGATGTTGAAGCAGGATGAGGAAACAGCGTTGACCTGCTTAGTCATGGAGAGGGTGGGGTCGAGGATGACCCCTAGGTTGCGTACGTGGTCGGTGGGTGGCGGGGCTGTTCCCAGTGATGTTGGCCACCAGGAGTCGTCCCAGGCTGAAGGGTTGGAACCAAGGATGAGGACCTCCGTCTTGTCCGAGTTCAACTTCAGGCGGCTGGTCCTCATCCATTCGGCGACGGCCTTCATTCCTTCGTGGAGGTGGGCTTTGGCGGTGTGAGGGTCTTTGGTGAGGGAGAGGATCAGCTGGGTGTCGTCGGCGTAGGAGATGATGTTGAGGTTGTGCTGTCGGGCGATGTGGGCGAGGGGTGCCATGTAGATGTTGAACAGCGTTGGGCTGAGGGAGGAGCCTTGGGGTACGCCGCAGATGATCTTGGTGGCCTTGGATCGGAAGGGGCGAGGCGGACGCTTTGTGTTCTGCCGGAAAGGAAGGATGTGGTCCAGTCCAGGGCCTTCTCTTGGATCCCGGCGTCGTGAAGGCGTGTTCGTAGTGTGTGGTGGCAGACCGTGTCGAAGGCGGCTGATAGGTCCAGGAGGATGAGGGCTGCTGTTTCTCCGTTGTCTAGCAGGGTCCTGATGTCATCGGTGGCGGCGATGAGGGCGGTTTCGGTGCTGTGGTTGCTGCGGAAGCCGGACTGGGAAGGGTCCAGGATGTTGTTCTCCTCGAGGTAGCGGGTCAGTTGTTTGTTGATGATTTTCTCGGTGACCTTCGCGGGGAACGGGAGCAGAGAGATGGGTCGGAAGTTCTTGAGGTCCTTGGGGTCTGCCTTGGGTTTCTTGAGTAAGGCGGTGATCTCGGCGTGCTTCCAGCTTTCCGGGAAGGTTGCTGTCTCGAAGGAGATGTTGATTATTTTCCGGAGATGGGGCGCGATGGCTGTACTGGGTTTGTTGAAGATGTGGTGAGGGCACGGGTCTAGCGGTGAACCGGAGTGGATGGTGTTCATGATCTCGCTGGTGTCCTCGTCGTTGATGTTGGTCCAGGAGAGCAGGCGGTTGGTGGTTGTGGGGGCAGTGGTCTCGGTGGTTGCCGGGGCGGTCGTGGTGTTGAAGCTGTCGTGGATGTCGGCGATTTTGCGGTGGAAGAAGGTGGCCAGTGAGTCGCACAGGTCTCGCGACGGCTGGATGTCGTTGGTGTTGGAGCTGGGGTTGGAGAGTTCCTTCACGATGTTGAAGAGCTCTTTGCTGTTGTGTGCGTTGTTGTCTAGGCGGTCTTGGAGTGAGGCCCTTTTGGCGGATCTGATGAGGTGATGGTTACTGCGGGTGGCGCTCTTGTGGGCGGCGTAGCTGTCCGTTCGTGGAGCCAGATCTTCTCCAGTTTTCGGCATGTTCGTTTGGAGGCCTGGAGGTCTTCGGTGAACCAGGTGGCTTTCTTGCTGGTGTGGCTGTTGGGCGGATTCTTGAGCGGGGCGAGGGTGTTGGCACAGTCGTCGATCCACTGTCTGAGGTTGCGGGCGGCGGTGTCGGGGTCGGAGGGTTCGGCGGGTGGGCTCAGGGCGAGGGTTGTGGTTAGCTGGTCTTCCGTGACTCTGCTCCAGCAGCGGCGAGGCATTTGTTCGGTGCGGTGGTGCGTGGTGGGCTTCCTGTAGGTGAAGTGGATGCAGTGGTGGTCAGTCCAGTGGGGTTCGGAGGTGTGGTTGAAGGAGACGTGTGGGCTTGCGGAAAAGATGGAGTCGAGCGTGTGGCCGGCGGCGTGGGTGGGTGTAGTCACGAGCTGTCTGAGTCCGAGGGTGGCGAGGTTGTCGATCAGGGTGGTGGAGTTGGTGTCCTTGTTGTTCTCGAGGTGGAAGTTCAGGTCCCCGAGGAGGATGTAGTCCGTGGAGGCGATGGCGTGTGTGCTGACGAGGTCAGCGATGGAATCGCTGAACTGTGGTCGGGGTCCGGGGGTCTGTAGATGAGGGTTCCTCTGAGGGTGGTGTTGGGATCGGTGTGGATCTGGAAGTGCATGTGTTCGGCGGTGCTGAGGGTGTCGTCGGTGTTGGTTGAGACTCTGAGGGTGTTCCTATGGACGATGGCGATGCTTCCTCCGACTCCGTTGGTGCGGTCCCTGCGGGTGATCTTGTATCCGTCCGGGATGGCAATGGCGATGTCGGGGGCTGAAGCGGGATTCAGCCAGGTCTCCGTCAGGAATGCGACGTCTGGGGAGGTTGAGTCGAGAAGGTCCCAGAGTTCGATGGCGTGTTTGCGGGCGGAGCGGGTGTTGAGGAGGATGCATCTGAGGTAGTTGGGTTCTTTCCTGGGCGGTGGTTTGGCGGGGCGGGTGCTGGCGAAGCTGCAGTTCCGGCAGGTGAAGGGCCCTTGGGTGCGCTTCGGGGTGGCCTTGTAGCAGGCGTGATCTTTTCCGGGGTTGAGTGCGTGGAGGGTGCTGGCGTCGTATCGGCGTCTGTTGATGTGGCGGGCGCGGGGGATGCCCGGACCAGGGGGTCTGACGCTGGGCGCGGTCACGGCGCGGACGGGCGCAGACGGCCGCCATAAATGGGGAGGTGGGAGGGAGGAGCAGGGAATGGGGCAGCGAATGGGCAGTGAGGGGGCGGGGCCGCAGGGGCGCAGCGGCGGGAAACAGGCACAGAAGGGAAAACGAGCACAATCAGGGCATCAAGGGGGCACAGAAAGGAAAAGAAAACGAGCACAATCAGGGGCAGCAAGGGGGGCACAGAAAGGAAAAACGAGCACAATCAGGGGCAGCAAGGGGGCACAGAAAGGAAAAACGAGCACAATCAGGGGCAGCAAGGGGGCACAGAAAGGAAAAACGAGCACAATCAGGGGCAGCAGCAGGGCACACAGACGGAGCTGTGTGGTGGGGGAGCGACCTACCAGTCAAGGTCAGGGGTCGCTCTCTTCACCACGCAGCGGCCGCCATAAATGGGGAGGTGGGAGGGAGGAGCAGGGAATGGGGCAGCGAATGGGCAGTGAGGGGGCGGGCCGCAGGCGCAGCGGCGGGAAACAGGCACAGAAGGGAAAACGAGCACAATCAGGGCATCAAGGGGGCACAGAAAGGAAAAGAAATGAGCACAATCAGGGGCAGCAAGGGGGCACAGAAAGGAAAAACGAGCACAATCAGGGGCAGCAAGGGGGCACAGAAAGGAAAACGAGCACAATCAGGGGCAGCAGCAGGGCACACAGACGGAGCTGTGTGGTGGGGGAGCGACCTACCAGTCAAGGTCAGGGGTCGCTCTCTTCACCACGCAGCGGCCGCCATAAATGGGGAGGTGGGAGGGAGGAGCAGGGAATGGGGCAGCGAATGGGCAGTGAGGGGGCGGGGCCGCAGGCGCAGCGGCGGGAAACAGGCACAGAAGGGAAAAAAGCACAATCAGGGCATCAAGGGGGCACAGAAAGGAAAAAGAAATGAGCACAATCAGGGGCAGCAAGGGGGCACAGAAAGGAAAAACGAGCACAATCAGGGGCAGCAAGGGGGCACAGAAAGGAAAAAAAACGAGCACAATCAGGGGCAGCAAGGGGGCACAGAAAGGAAAAAGAAATGAGCACAATCAGGGGCAGCAAGGGGGCACAGAAAGGAAAAACGAGCACAATCAGGGGCAGCAAGGGGGCACAGAAAGGGAAAAAAAAAAAAACGAGCACAATCAGGGGCAGCAAGGGGTCTCAGAAAGGAAAAAAAACGAGCACAATCAGGGGCAGCAAGGGGGCACAGAAAGGAAAAAAAATTAGCACAAAAAGGGGCAGCAAGGGGGCACAGAAAGGAAAAAAAAAACGAGCACAATCAGGGGCAGCAAGGGGGCAGAGAAAGGAAAAACGAGCACAATCGGGGGCAGCAAGGGGGCACAGAAAGGAAAAAAAACTAGCACAATCAGGGGCAGCAAGGGGGCACAGAAAGGAAAAAACGAGCACAATCAGGGGCAGCAGCAGGGCACACAGACGGAGCTGTGTGGTTGGGGAGCGACCTACCAGTCAAGGTCAGGGGTAGCTTTGGCAGGCAGCCTCATTGAGCAACAGCAGATTGATTGCAGGAAAGTCCTCAATTAATACAGACACATGTTTTATTTGACTCCTAGTCAGACCACTGGACTAGCCCAAGCGCTATCTGAGGGTTCAATCACTCCCAATTCCAGCATCTTTTGGACCTCAGTCCTGATGCAATCTCTGACATGGTCAGGCTGTCTGTAAATCTTATTTTTAACAGGTAGGCTCTCACCTGTGTCCACCTCATAGGTACACCAAGTGGTCTGACTAGGAGTCAAATAAAACATGTGTCTGTATTAATTGAGGACTTTCCTGCAATCAATCTGCTGTTGCTCAATGAGGCTGCCTGCCAAAGCTACACCATCGACTGAGCCATCATCAGGGTTCTGTGAGAGGAGGTCAGGGAGTGGGTCACTCTCTTCCTTCTGTCCCTCACCAGTAGCCATGAGCAAGCCCATGTCTGCCCTGTCCACATAGGGTTTGAGCCTGTTTACATGGAGCACCCTGTGGGGGCTCCTGGGAGTTCCAAGGTCCACCAGGTAGGTAACCTCTCCCTTCTGCTCAAGTATGGTTTGGGGTCCACTCCACTTGTCTTGGAGAGCTGCTAGGGCCACAGGCTCCAACACCCATACCTTCTGTCCTGGCTGATACACAGTCAGTACAACCTTTTGGTCATGCCAAGCTTCTTGCAATTCTTGATTTGCCTCAAGGTTTTTGCTGGCCTTCTTCATGTACTCAGCCAATCTGGAGTGTATCTAAGTACATGTCAATACATTTTTAGGAGAAAGCAGATAGACTGGGGTCCCGATTAGCAGGATCCCAGTCAGACTAGTCAAAAACAGTGTAACATTAAGCAAAAAGTAGGGGTAACCATAAGAAGCAGATCCTACTTTCCTACAACTGCCTAGTTGAGGTTATTGACCAATGTGTGCAGCGTTCCCTGGGCGAAGCACTGTTGGTTGCTCTTCAGCCCATCACGGAGCGACTGGATCAGTTCACTGGACGCCAGAAATACAGTCTCCCATCCATCTCTTCAGTGCCCTAAGGCTCAACGACACCCCAAAGCCCTGTCTAAGTCCACCGGATGGCTCCAAGCTGAGACCATAGTGAAGTTGTCGCAATACATTTCAGGGGAACACACTTATAGTGTCAGGATGGTGTCCCATGACCCAAAACTGGAAGACTGTCATCCTGACTCAGACTCCGACCCTCCTTCTCCCCACTCCGGCCAGAGTAGACCTTTGAGCGGCAAGCGAATGAGGGCCGCTAGGTCCCTTCCAGGTGGTTCTCTGTCTTCCCTTCCTCATAACCCCTTGGACTTGGAGTCGGGTGATATCATCCATCCGAAATCTTTGGGCTGGAGCCCGGCCCCTGCGATTTCCGAATACTTGCCGGCTCATCTTCGCAAGAGCTTTGAAAAGTAGGTGTGCAATCTCTTCAGAACTGAATGCCCTAGACCAGACCTCCTGAATAAGCCCACTGAGACCATATACATAGACCCAAGTATGCTTACTTTTCTCAAAATATATGCTTGTAATCCCCCAAAAAGGTATTGACAATGCCTTACAAGCTTGCCGAGATAAACTGTTAGACGTCTCCGGACCCCTGGCAAAGATTTTGGAGCTGGCCTTAGAGGCTCAAGAGACTGGTAGAGGGGTGACCCCTGAGGTCCTTGTCGGTTGGGCCCAACAGGCAGTCTGTTGTCCTGGCAACGCCAATTGTGCGCTCTCTTCTGAACAGCGCAAGTCGGTCCAGATGCAAATCTCCACAAGCTTGTCGATTAATCCACTTTTGAGTTGGGTCGCCAGGCTGAAGGGAAGCTGTTGGTGACCTTTTCGTAAAAGATATTGAAAAATTTGTGAACACGATCACTGCCCTTGACAAGGTGCAAACCTCCCTTAAAGTGTTTCAGACCCTTTTTGGGCAGGCTAGGTGAGGACAGTTGGCTGGCTGCCCCTTCTCACAAGGTCCTCAGAGGGGCTTCAGTGCCCTTCCATCGCAGGGGGATGGCAAGACACGTCCAGAGCTGGACTTTAACTTCTAGATCGAGGGGCTTCAGAGGTCAATTCAAAAGTGGATGTGCCTGTGGATCTCAGGCCTCCCTCAACGCACAATTCTCAGTTAATTTGTACTCCTTTTCCTTTGGTTCCCTTGGGGGGCAGACTTCCTCATTTTGCACACAATTGGGCCAAGATCTCTTCTCATGCATTGGTTCTCAATTCTGTCCTTGGTTACAAAATAGAGCTCAGTCAGCATCCCTTGCAACATTATTCCTTCCCGCTTCCTTTGTCTCTACAAGAGATGAGTTTTATGGACTCAGAAATACATAATCTTCTTTTAAAGCAGGCCATTGCTCCTTCCTGTCCACACCCCAGGGGTTTCTGCAGGACGCTTTTGTCCAGAAGAGAGTCACCGTCTGGTGCTCTATCTGCGACAGATCAGTCAGTGAGTGATCTATCGCCACTTCAAGATGGAGGGTATTCACCTTCTCTGAGATCTCTGATCCCCATTTTTGCCCCTTATAGGCAATTTATACAATTCAAGTGGCATTCCCAATGGTTCGCATATCTAGCCCTCCCCTTCGGGCTCTCCTCGGCTCCTTGGGCCTTCACTAAACTCATGAAACTAGTTGTCGTTGTGCTGAGAATGACGGGTGTTCAAATGATCGTCTATCTCGATGACATGATCATTATGGGCCAATCTCGGAACACCCTTCTTCTCCATCTTTCGTGGACGACCACCCTTCTGCAGGATCTGGGCTTCGTTCCGAACCAAAGGAAATCATGGGTGATTCCCTCCCAACAGATGGAATTCTTGAGATTCCATGTGGACTCGATCAAGGCGCAGCTCTTACTACCAACTTCAAAGATGAAATCAATCAAGAGGGAATAGAAATCTGCACTGAGCAAGCAGAGTGTTTCGTTGAGATCTCTTGGGCCTCTTGGTTTCTTCCATCCAGGCGATCTTCCAGGGCCCTCTGCACTACAGGGCTCTCCAGTGTTTGAAGATTCATCATCTTCAACATGGGTTGACATACGATTCCCAGCTTCCGTTAGCTCAGGAAGCGTAGGTGGAAATGTGAAATGATTTTATAAAGCGCGCATTACCCGGAGGTGTCTTAGCGCTAGGCGGAACAAGGACTGAGGACATGGCAGCAAGCCGAGTTAGGTCTGAGTCACTTTATTGTTACCAGCGGAAAAGAGCCAGGCCTTTAGCTGCTTTCTGAATAGCTGCAAGCTAGATTGAGACCGGAGGGTAAGAGGAAGGGAATTCCATAACTTTCCCCCCAGGAAGGTCCGCATTCTGCCGCCCAGTTTGCTCGTTTGATTCTGGGGATCAGGACCATGTGCGCCGAGCAGTGGCGGACGGTGACATTTGAAAGTGGTGGGGCGTAGATGGATGGTCATACTGGACCGTTGCGAGCGAGCGAAGCGAGCGAGCTCGAACACCCTAAGGGGAGTTCGAGGGGTTCTCCCCTGAGAAAATTTTGAAAAAAGAGTGTAAAAATGGTGCATTTTCAAGCAAATTTGAGAAAGCAGGAAGGTTAATAAAGCAATTGTGAAAGTGCAGTTATTACATTAATAAAGAGATGTCATATAACCTAGGTAGCTGCTTATTCAGTATAACCATAGAGCTTCATAACAGACTTTGAGATATAATGCATTTCTGAGTACCTCACAGATGTTTTTTATTTAACAAACAACTAAACAGGTCGCAAACTAGCAGCATTCAACATATTGTTTACTTTTTGTATGTAAAATCAGCACGTCTGTCTTTAAGAGCAGCAAACTTTTCAATAACTTGAACGTTAAAGTCTGGGATTTTTGAACTAGCTTGCTCTCTATAGAGAGCATTGCCAAAGCATTTAGTCTTTCCTCAAGCATGGTGTTCCTCAGGAATGTCTTAATCCTCTTTAAGGTGGAAAAACATCGTTCTGACTCTGCTGTTGTCATAGGAGTGGTAATGACAATTTTTAGTAAAGCCACTGTCTCTGTAAGTGACTTTTCCATATTAAGTTTATGAATTAAAGCCAGCAAAGACCTGGCACCTTTGGCCTTCCGGTACACAGGCATTGAGTACAGTACAGTCAACTCAGTTTTCAGGTCCTCTTGGTTGAGCATAGGATAAGCTTCCACAGCCTCATTCAGAGCACGCTCAGGGAAGGATTCATCATATTTTGCAAAGTTTTCACTTTCCAATAATGCAGCACTCACCAAATGTTTTGTGAAAGCAAAACGTTCTTGTGCATGCACAATTACAATGTCACATATCTCCTTTGCATTTCGGACCAGACTGGTGATGTTTTTCCTGTGGTTTGCAAAAGTAGAAGCCTCTGGCAGTTTGCTGTCTAAATTGTCAACCTCATCTCTCACTTTGCTTATGCTTTAGACAAACATAGTGGTATATCTTTTCACAGACAGTATCTATCTCTCGTGCTTGTAACTGATTGTATAAATTCTCGACAGCTAACATTATGTCATGAAATAAAAACAGAAAGAACTGAAACTCTCTGTCTTTTAGTGTTCTTGCAAAGCCACGGGCTTCACTGTGAGTTTTGAAATCAAAGGTTTCATTGGCTTCTATGGCTTCAAAACATTTCACAAGGTCCTCCCTATATTGATATATTAGTTTGACTGTACGTATGTTAAAGTTCCAACGAGTTGAGGATCCCCTTGGAACCCTTTTGTCCACAATCTCCTGAAGTGCTTCCGTTCTTTTTGGGGAACGTGAGAAGAATGCTGCCATGCCTCCTACATCCCGAAAGAAAATTCGTGTCTCGGAGATCTTTGATACTGCCTGTTGCATAATAAGATTAAGTTGGTGGGCGTAACAGTGCACATAATGAGCATTAGGGTACACATCTCTAATTCTTTTCTGTACTCCACCAAGGCTTCCACTCATTACGGACGCACCATCATAGCTCTGTGCGATAAGTTTTTTTTTTTGAGGCACCTCTGGAAAAATTAAGCTCAGTTGACGCAGTATAGCTGCAGTAATGGTTTCTGCACTAGAGTCTCATAAATGTGTGAAACCATAGAACCTCTCCACAACATTATTGTCATTGTCCAGGTACCGAAAGACTAATACGGACTGTGTTTGTGTGGCCACATCAGTGGTGTCATCAGCCTGAATAGCCACAAAGTCTGTGTTTTGCAACTCTTGGACAATATGGCTTCTCATAATTTCTAGCATACACTCAAGCAGTTCATTTTGTATTGTTTTAGAGGTGCCCTTAAAGACTGTAGCACTTGCTAAATGTGCTTCCATTTCCTTGTCTATGCTTGCTATTAAATCCACAAGGCCTCTGAATATTCCAGGATTTGGGGAACCTTCTGATTCATCATGGCCTCGCAATGCCAGTTCGAAAGCACCACAGAAACGAATGCAATCAATTATTTTTGATAGTATGTGTCTATTCCTATCAACTGCTTCATTGTGTTTCTGTATTGTTTGAGCAGCTCATAAACGATGCATACCGCCAATCGGTGTGTCTCCCAACATTCCCAGTCTCGTCAGATTTTCCATATGCTTTCTTGTGTGTGCATGCTTCTTTATTTTTTCAGACAAATGCTTCAAGTCTATCACTCCTTCTCTTGTCCAAGAAAATTCACCTTTAAACAGCAAGCAGGGGAAGCAGAACAGTTTGTTTCTTGACGGGCACCCTGTAAGCCAATCAGCTTTTGTGTACCAGGTGTTTGAGAATGTACGTTTGTAAGATTTTCCTCGGTCCTGAGTAACTTGTAGTTGTAGGTCAGGCCGATCAGGTCCTAATCTCTTTATATGTAGTTTCTGTTCTAGTGGCCGTGCATGGAATGACAGTGTAATTAGTTGTTCTACTGTATTCATCATGCCGATGCTGTCCTTACCAATATGAAAGAAACCTGTCAATAGTCAAAGTACAACGTATAAGATTTGGTGCAATAATATCAAATTTCAGTATAAATACATATATCTTGTGCATTATCGCAATATATCTCCAACAGCTCCCCTTTGGACAACATGACTGCTAAAAATACAGCCTTACTGCCTGCTGCCTCTGTGTGCCATAGTGGTTGCTGAAGGCACTGAAACAGACACTGCGTGAGGGCAAGGAATAGATAGTGCCTTTAACAACCATTATTGCCCAAAGCACAGGGCTAAGGCTCAGTATTAGTAAATTCCATCCACTGAGGGTACAATGTTCAGAATGCGCACCCACCCCAACCACTATGTAGAGTGACCACATACATAGCCCTAACTCCAATCTAAAAAAAAATATCAGTTTCCTTACCTTTAACACTGTTTGCTGGGTCGTAGCCGGGATGAAAGAGCAGCAAAGGAGGTTGGGGCCTCTTGTTCTTCGTCCAAAAATTTCCCAAAAATTAGGTAATGGTTCAGGTTGTCAGGCTTTACCAGGTGCTGAAAATAAAAATATAACAATTTATTTTTGAAACAATAGGGTAATCAAACAAAGACTGGGGGGGTAAAACATAACGCTCCAATTTTTACCTTGCAGTTTGCATGCAGCGCTTAGATGACAGTTAATAGCTCACTGTTGTATGTTAGGATTTTAACTTACAAACTGCAAGTAACAAAAGGATCTCTCTGACAAAAGCAGTGACTCACTGACCTATTTACATCATGTGCATTTTGTGATCTGCATCAGGTACATGTTCTTTGCAGCAGGCACATTAACCTTCTGTGCTACCTTTCCATGAGTCAAAACTTCCACATGTTTTGTGAGTACTGGTGACAGGGCACGGAACAGAGCTGCATGTATTTCAAATGTTATAAATCATGCTGAGCTCTTCCGTTAATTGGCCTATCTCATCTGGCTTTTAACTTTTTATGCTGCTCATCTGCTCATTACCGCAGCCATTTAATTCAATTAGCACCTTAATTACACAGGAACAGCAATATCTTCTGATAGCCATTATTAAAGAGTCTTTAATAATGGCTATCAGTACGTTTATGCTTTTATGCTTGATTCAGGAAACCACTTTCACTAAAATGTTTTTTGGTTCCTAAAAATAATCCACAAATTAAAACAACACACACCAGCTTATATATGCAAAATGAACTCACACTGCAACCATAAAAACGATACCAAGTTGACATATTTGCAATATGATTTTAACAAAGACGTTTTAATGCTTGTTGGATTCACTGTCCCTTTAGGGCTGTTTTCAGTTCCAGTTGCACTGTGCACCTATCAAAGACCTTTACCTTGATAATATTATAGAATCCATGCCGTTTTGTCAGTCAGCCAGTCCAACACACCTTAAACGGCAAAACATGCTCTAAATAAGGAGTGATTAGTGCACCTTTGCAGAACACAAACTGAACGATATATAAGTTTTGATTGCAGTACCAACCTCAGTTCTGCTCATTTTCGACCTTAGAAAGACTGTGCCTGAACAGTCCAGCCCTGTCAGGATTAAACCTGTGATCTTAGCACCGATTGATTTGGACGATATTATCGCCATAAATAGTTACCAATGGGAAAGTCTTGCATCTATTTCAACTATAATGTGATGAAACATAAGGCTGTTTCCTTTCACTATTTATAAAAAGATTTCCCTTTACCACTTACTAGAGCAAACAAAATCTGATCAGAACCTATGTGGCAGTGCAATGGTCGTCGATGTCGAATAAAAATGTTACTATATGCAGATGCTGTCACTCTAATCAGAACAAATGCAGCAGTGAAATGGTCGGCGTCGAATCCGAGCCGTTACTAGGTCTGCCCAGTGCCCACAAAGTCCATGCGAGCCCCCCGTGATCACAGCATGTGGCAAGCTGATGGAACATTTACACTTGACTTGAGCATTTAAAATGGCTCCTGCCGACAAACAAACCTGAGACTAGCTGACACACCGTGGTACCGCAGTATCTGACGCCACCCTGGATGAGAATTGTTAACTTTCACGTCCGTGGTTCCAGTCTATACTTAATCAGAGTATTGACGGGAACAGAAGGGTGGGGGGAGGGGGCAGCCGCATAATTAAGGTTTCTTGTAAGAATTGTGCACAATTACTGCACCGTGCGGCACAAGGTGATGAGGAATGCTTTACTGTTCGTCGTTGTGTAATGTATGCATCACAATTTCTCTTCAAGATGTGTTGGAATGGATTCGCTAGGTGCTTAAAGTGATTAGAACACTGGAGGGCCTCTTGGGGTACTGGATGTAGCAAATAGGGAGGATAGGATACAACAGTGAAGGCAAGGGGTAGACTGCGCTGCTGTGCAGGTTATCAAGGATACGCACACTAATAAAGGCGGTGACTGAGCGACAAAGCACCCAGTCCCCGCCGCGCCATTCAATCCTGTAGTGGTTAGCGCTCCAGTGCCCTCGGCGCTGGGGCGGATGTTCACACCACATCCGCCGGCCAGGCGTGGCCGGCGGGGAAGCCAATAAATGGAAGGCGCCCGCTCGGGGGCGGCACTTCGGCTGACACCAACGCTGAGTGTGTGTCATGCATATCTGGCGCTGCGCCATTAGCCACGCGCATCACGGGTGACCCTCTAGCGGATCACCACACTGGCGACGAGGAGGGCCGAGACCCTCGTGTGTTTGTCCCGTGCTATCGGGACGATCGTACATCCCCACAGCAACGACCCGCAACCGGCGAGGCCCTTCACCTGACGGCCGCCGGGTGCGCATGAGAGGGTGAGTCATCCCCTGCACCCGTGAGAACACCAGGGCTCACAAGGAAGCCGTGCGCCACGCTGCACTCTTGCTGAAGAGTCCGGCTGATTTTGCCTGTCAGGCCACACCCCTGCGTAACACAGCACCGGTGCGCGCTGCCACGTGGATTCCCCTCTAGGCCCGAGTGATCCTGCCAGCAGTGTGGCCCTGCGCTAGCACGCGCTACCCTGGAGAAACGGGGGGGAGTGTGCCCACCACAGCCTACCACATCCTCCTAGTCTACCGCCCAGCCAGCTACAGGAGTCCGGCGCTCTACACCCCTCCCTGGCCGCCTCAGTGCCGTCGAGCCTGCCATATATCCCCTCACCCAGCGCTACGAACAGGCGCCGGAGGGAGGCCTGACACGCGGTAGGGAGCGCCCAGCAGCGACAAGAGACATCCTGCGACGGCAGCCGCTGTTTCCCCGGATCAGCAAGGTGCAATCATGGCCGATGAAGCCCGTGGCATTGCCCCCATCCGGTTGCTATTTCAGCATGCGGCATCAGGCGTGCTGCCACCGTTCAGCGAACTGGAAGACCCAGCGACAGCGTCGCCCCGCTGGCGGGTGTGGATTGAGCGCCTCAACAACTATTTCATTGCAACCCGAGAAGCGGACGACGCCATAAAACGCTCCCTCCTCCTTCATTACGCCGGGGACGAGATTTTCAAGCTTTTCAAGCACCTGCCGGACACGGGAGCCGCGACAGACTACGATGCGGCCGTGACCGCGCTGGACGCCCATTTCGACCCTCAGCTCAACCCGGATTTCGAGCGTTTCAAGCTGCGCCAAAGGGAAGGAGAGTCCATAGACGCGTTCTACGCCCGATTACGGGAGCTTGCCAGTACCTGCACCGAGGATGACCAGACCAAGGAGATCAGAGCCCAGCTCATCCAGGGATGCAGAGACAAAACCCTGAGGAGCCTCATTCTACGCCAACCAAGGATAGCGCTGGAAGCCATCCTCATCCTAGCACGGTCTCATGACCTGTCAGCGGCCAGGGCGAACGAGATGGACCAGGCCCTCACCAAACCGGTAGGGCACTCTGAGATCAAGGTCGAGAGGGCAGACACCATCAAGACAAAGACCAGGGCAGAGTATCCCCGGAAACCGAAACCAGACGCGCCCAAGTCACGGTGCGGCTACTGTGGCCACGAGCCGCACGCAGCAAAAGACTGCCTGGCGCAAGGAAAATCGTGCACAAGCTGCGGGATCCCAAACCACTTCGCCGCTGTATGCAGAGGGAGACGCCGAGGTCGTGATGCCAGGGGCCAGAGACCGCCATCTCGGACACTCAGACACCTGTCGGTAGTGGAGGAATCGACGCCGGAGGAGGAGCGGAGACCAGGTCGCAGGTACCAGAGGCCAGGTGACTCGTCATCAGAAGATGAAGATGACGAAACATTCCTCATATCATTCGCACAGGAACTCAAGCAACGCCGCAGGCCTCAACCGACCTGTGTAGTCAAAATCGCCGGCTCCGAGGTAAAGGCGATTATCGACACAGGGGCGTCAGTGAACGTGATGGGTCTCCAGCAGTATCGACGGTTACGTCCGTGCCCTCCGGTCACGCCCTCAAAGACTCGGATATATGCATACGGGGCGCACAGGCCGCTACCACTCAAAGGAAAAATATCGGTACCGATCAAGACAGAAGACCGAGAAGTCGTAGCTACCATCCACGTCATCAACCACGAGGCGGATACGCTGCTGAGCAGCCACACGGCGGAGGACCTAGGGTTGGTCTCGTTCGCCAGAAGAGTCCAGGCGCACCGAGTAGATGAACTGCTTGAGCAATTCCCGGAACTATTCCGAGGCCTAGGCTGCATCAAATGCGACCCCATCAAGCTACACATTGACAAGGCCGTCACCCCGGTGGCCCTACGACATCGAAGGGTACCATTCCACCTAAGGCCGTTGGTCGAGAAGGAGCTCGAGCTCCTCGAAACACAAGGGGTCATCGAGAAGGTGTCTGGGCCCACGCCATGGGTGTCCCCGTTGGTCATCGCGGAGAAGCCGAAGCAGCCGGGTGCCATACGGCTATGTATCGATATGAGGCTGCCAAACAAAGCCATCAAGCGGGAACGCCATATCACCCCGACGATGGACGACATAATAGTCGATGTCAACGGGTCAAGGTGGTTTTCCAAGATCGACCTCAACGCCGGCTACCATCAACTGCCGCTATCGAAAGAAAGCAGGTATATCACCACTTTCAGCACTCACCTTGGGCTCAGGAGATACAAAAGGCTGAACTTCGGGATATCTTCGGCAGCCGAAGTATTCCAGAACGCTATTAGAGAAATGCTATCTGGCCTGCCTGGCGTACTTAACATCAGCGACGACATTTTAATCCACTCAGCAACCGCGCCTGATCACCACAAGCATCTCCGAAACACACTAAAGCGCCTAAGCGAACACGGAGTGACACTCCATAAAGACAAGTGTCAATTCTTTCAGCCGTCCCTAGATTTCTTTGGTTATGTATTCAACCAAGAAGGCATCCAGGTGGACCCGAGGAAGTCACAGGCCATCAAGAACGCCCCCGCTCCGACGTCGCCCACGGAAGTGCGGAGTTTCCTCGGGATGGCCACCTACTGTGGGAGATTCATCCCCGACCTAGCGACCCGAGCAGAACCTCTCAGGGCACTCACCCGGACAGACAGCCCATGGAAGTGGGGGCAACAAGAAGAAGAGGCCTTCCAAAGCATAAAGGATGCACTCCTAGGGGAAGCAACGCTGGCGTATTTCGACCCCGCAAAGCGGACAGAAGTCCTCGTCGACGCAAGCCCGGTGGGGCTAGGGGCAATCCTAGCCCAGGAACAAGAGCCCGGCAGATGGGCGGCACTATCGTTCGCAAGCAGGTCCCTGACGCCTACGGAAACAAGATACGCACAAATAGAGCGGGAGGCGCTCGCCATCAAATGGGCCTGTGGCCATTTTCACCTCTACCTGACAGGACAACCGTTTACCATGGTCACCGACCATCAGCCCCTGGTATCTCTTTTCAAAAGATCAGCTCCCCACCCTCCGCCGCGAATCGAACGGTGGGCCGTGCAACTGCAGTCGTATGAGATGGACGTTGTCTACCGACCCGGGGCAAAGAACCCAGCGGATTTTCTTTCCCGCCACCCAACGCAACAGTTGCACGAAGGTGATGACGAGGCAGCCGAGCAATATATCAATATGGCGTCCACGGCGGCATGTCCGCGAGCCATGACTCTGGAAGATATCAAGGAGGCCGCCCGGGACGACAGCGTATACGGTCGCACCCTACACGCCGTGCAAACAGGATCCTGGAAAGAATACCTACATCAGGCAAATGCCTGGAACCAGGAAGACAGAGAAGGGCTAACGAAAATGTGGCGGGTGAGAAGCGAGCTCAGTGCAACAAGTGGAGGCATCCTGCTAAGGGGGTCCCGGCTGGTCATCCCCCGATCGCTGAGAGATCGAGCAACACGACTCGCCCATGGGGGCCATCAAGGGGCCACAAAAATGAAGACGAGAATGCGGGAAAAAGTCTGGTTTCCCGAGTTGGAACAGATGGTCGATGAGCTTGTTCGCTGCTGCCCGTCATGCCAACTGACCAGTGCTTCGACGCGGCCAATCCCGGTCATCACCGAAGAAGCGTGCGGAGAGCCATGGTCCAAAGTCAGCATAGACTTTGGGAGTTTTCCCGACGGACGACACACCCTAGTCCTCGTGGATGCGTTCTCCAAGTACCCCGTCGTGGACATAGTGACTTCCACCGCGTTCACCCACGTACGCCCCAGCTTAGAGAAAGCTTTTGCCATGTTCGGAATCCCGCAAGAAATCCGGAGCGACAACGGCCCTCCATTCCAGGGGTTGGAATTCGCCACGTTCTTGCAACAACATGGAATACGGCACCGGAAAGTCACGCCTCAATGGCCTCAGGCTAACGGAGACGTAGAGAGATTCATGCGGACTCTGAATAAAACATTCCGAATCGCCACGTTAGAACAGGCCGACTCGGAGAGGCGACTTCATGAGTTCCTGAGAGAGTATCGGAGCACCCCCCATTGCACCACGCAACGAAGCCCGTGGTCGCTGATGCTAAGAGGCCCGAGGCGGGACTTGATACCAACATGCCCAGGGTGGGCATCCCCACCTCTGGACAGCCAAGCATCCCAAGCTCGGCGAGAGCGTCGAAATGACCAAGCAAGTGCCCGATGCCGTGCCACGCCACGGAGCCTGCGGCCAGGGGCGACCGTCATCATCAGAGACCGACGGCCAGGAGGGAAGTTCAGGACACACTATGAACCAGGCACTTGGACGGTGGTGGCCACCCGGGGGTCTATGGTAACCGCGAGTAGAGGGAGAGAGAACGTGTTGATGGAGCAGGGAAAATAAAAAAATTTAACCCCTAACAAATTTTATAAATTATTAATAAAATGTTCGTTTAAATGTATTAATCAACACTGTATGTGTGGGAATGGTAATATGCCAATGTGTGTGCTAAATAATCTATTAATGAATGTCCGTGTGTCTAATTATAACGTAAAATAAATGCGTACTAATAAAAAATAAATGCATGTTATTGTGCTTCATAGAAATAAAACGTGTCGTTGCAAAAACAATAGTGATGGTAAGTAAGGAACAGCTTTAATGTTGCTTTCTGCTAGGTAATAACTAATTGGGGTACGTAGATGACGGGAGGGAAACGAAAAGGCTATTTTTCTCTATTTTAATTATGTTTTGTTTGCCTCAAATTAGTGCTTCTAAAGTATAACCGAGTGGCGAGATAAAATGGCCGCCAGTGGGAAGATGTGCGCAGGCGCAAGGGAACACATGACACGGGATGAAATTGGAGAAAGCTCAACCTCGTGGTGTAACAGAGAGGCTAGGATGCAAGAAATGGTCAAGGCTGATGTGACCTAATTGAACTGATAGCGTGCCGTGATGATCAGCAAGAGTCCCGTGGGAAACCAGTTTAAGAGAAAGGACAATGACTGCGGAGTTCTCGAATGTATCGAAAGAAGTTACAAATGAACTGATCGAAGCGGACGAAAACATGTTTGAGCGTATGGGAAAGGAAATGATCCAAGGACCTTTGAATCCAAGAGAACTTGATTAAAAGAATGAATATGATGACATGCATGGACCAATGGAAGAAAAGCGTGATATTAATGTGCAACAATTAGTTAGCAAAGTTAGAATTAGGGTATAAGAGGGCCTACTCTTAGTGGGAGGGGGTCAGTTCCAGTCCATTCCAGAGTCGCAGAGAGTCGTGTTGGTGGCTTCCAGTGCTGAGTGGTCCTGATCGATCCCTTACTGAGCGGGAGAGGCTGAAAGACTGTTAGATGAGACGGGTTGCAGATAGCTGATGCTGACGAGCTGAAGTTGCTGTTGCTGTCTTAATTTTCCAGTTGAGTATGAGAATCAGGCTATTTCTAATTCTTAACTTAGGTTAGAAATCATTAGGCTAAATTAGGAAGTTAGGCAGGTAATTAGGGTTTTGGCTTCATGACAAAAATTTCCTTTCCGCAATAAATTGATTATGTTTAATAAAATTTTGAATTAATAATGAATAATTTGATTGAATAAAGCTTAAATTCCTTTTCATGCTTTTAAAAATTATATAAAATTTAAGATTCTTTAAACCAAAAATGACTCAGTGGTTATTTTCCTAAGTAATTGTGACATCAGAAATTGGTTATTGTGATTCAGCTGGTCTTAATCACTATGAACTAATTTTTACCTGAATGATTCATCGACAAAACAATGAGCAGGAATATCTTTTGAAATAACTAAGAGAAAGCGACAAACTAAAGTAATAAGATATCCCGGCTCTTCCAGCGGTACATAAAATGGTGTTCTCCATTTAGTTCTCATGCTTCTCCTAGGAGTACAAAATTTCATCAAGGTGTAAAGGAAATCCAGGTGTGTGTGTGTGAGTATTAGGCGATGTTTATGGGCCCCATCGTCATGTGGATGTGAGAAAATATAGTTTTGCCCCTGGATGACCTATAAGTAACTTAGGAGGAGAATAGTTTTTATTGTACGCGCTGCATCAGACGTGTCAAGGAACATCTCATGGTTCAAAGAGGTCCCCGCCAGACCAGCGGGAGAAGAAGAAACAAGACCGTCGACGACCCAAATCATCGAGCAACCAGAGACGCCAGGAGATGAATCAAGGCACAGCCAGAGGGCCGACGAGCCCAGTGATAACTCCCCGCCAAGTTGCCACACCCGCACTGCTGAAGACGACAGTCCAGAAGCTGAGCGTGGAAGACACCGAGGTCACAGGTATGAACTGCGGCCTAACCCTCGCCCTAGCCAACGCCTGCGGGATTATGCTTGCTGAGAACTGTACTCTGAAATGAGGTGAGAAAAAAAGAAGCATCTCGAGCAGAGCCGAGCACCGGCAAGTGACTATGTGAACTGTTACATAATTTTGCAAAGTTTGTGTTTTCAAAAAAAACATCCGAGTTGCGACGGGATGTAGTGGTTAGCGCTCCAGTGCCCTCGGCGCTGGGGCGGATGTTCACACCACATCCGCCGGCCAGGCGTGGCCGGTGGGGAAGCCAATAAATGGAAGGAGCCCGCTCGGGGGCGGCACTTCGGCTAACACCAACGCTGAGTGTGTGTCATGCATATCTGGCGCTGCGCCATTAGCCACGCGCATCACGGGTGACCCTCTAGCGGATCACCACAAATCCCTGTGCTGAATACACGATTTTCACTAGAGATCGAATTAAGATAACCCGCGACGCCTGTCTGGAGCGGTCTGCAAAGTACCTGTATGTGTTCTTTGCATTTCTTCCCTTTGGAGTGAACTGGAGATGCGGCGTTGATTGTGACCGCAACGGGCCTCAAAAGAACCGCGCATGAAGACAGCGCTGCGGCCATGAAGGCCTGATGGCTGGTCTACTGTCACATTACCCTTTAAGGGGAGCTACAAAAACACCGCAGGGTACCGAGAGTATGAAGTCAGCAAACATGCTGGCGATGTATGTTTAAGATAGTGCCGCTTCATATGTTGCAACTGTTTGAGAAATACGTGATGAAAAGCAGGTTGCTGAAGACAGTGCAAGTCCGAGCCTGCCACAGGATGCGCCACCCTCCGCTGATATTTCCTCTTCTGGCTTGACAGGCCCTAATTCTGTATTAGTGTGTAGTACTACACTGACACTGCACCGTGACCGGACCCCACTGACATAATAGTGCTCATTTACATTGATTATGCCTTCTTAATCCTCCCGACAGACTTTGGACCAGCATTTTGCTCATCCTGCACCCATGCATCATGAGACCAACAACAAAGAAAATAAGCCACACACAGAGAAATGTTGCCCCCACACAGCCATCTCAACTGTTCACGTAACAAAAATATATTGAAAGTAAAAAGAACTTGTCTGATTTATTTTGAGAAAAAGAACTGTAGGGGAACAATGCGTGCCGTGGGTGTCGCTAGATAGTTCAACTGTTTGGAATGTCAAAATCGTCAACGGACAAGAAGTGGAAGTTGGAATACTGTCGATTCTGTAAAATATAGTGCCTGTACATCTCGAAGATGTTGTTCAATTATGGGTAAAAATCGCTGCTGCATATTTTAGTGAAAAATGAAGTTTGCAATCAGTATTTTACACTGAAAATTCTTCACAAAATGGTTCTGTCTGAAGAAATGTCAGCAAACTATGCATTTATGTAAAAAGATTGTGACTTGGAATCATTTCACGTGCATCCAATTTCTTTGGAAAACGGCTCTTTGAGAAAGAGGCAAACTCAACTTCAACATCCAGGAGTTTGTCATAAGAAAAACAAAACAATTTTTGATCTAATCCCTGCACTTTATTTCAGGTGGCTTATCTATTTCCCGAAGAAACTAAGACAAAGCGTGCCCCCAAAACGAGACAATTTACAGAGGGCTCCGATGGTTATGCTACAGAGCAAATCCAGGAAAAGCCAGAACAGATGGTCTGTGAAAGTGAAAAACCTACTGAAAAGTGACTATCCTTTATTTTTTTTAAATATGCTAGCAGCAATTAAAACTGACATATGTAACTATCCCACACACCCGGGACCTCAACAAAAGTTAAGTCAACCCCATATATTTATTATCAGTGATCATCACATTATACGAGGGCCGGCCAGAGGGTGCGCCGGCCCGGGTCACACAGAGGGGGCCCTCGCCCGACTCTTACTTGTTTCCATCGGTCGATGGATTCACGAATAACAGATGATTATTAGCCACGACCACGAGCAGTAGACTTCACTGTAGTAGACAGTTAGACACCGGCACGACTCACGAGGTCTGTGTGTGGTGCGAATGCGACTCGTGTGGCGTGGTGACGTCACCCGGTCTGCTGCCTGCGCTACGAGGACACGACAGCGAGAAATGGCCAATCACTACTGCATGGCTTCACATAAGCCACAGTGATTGGCCATACAAGTGCGGCAGTGCCACCACCCACGCGCGGCACCCATACAGCGAAGCCTGCCCTCAGGCTCAGGCTGCGCGGTGTCTCAGCCAATCCTGGCGCTGCATTAGCAGCGCCACCAGCGCCGCAGCGCCAGGATTGGCTAAGAGCAGGGTTACTCCCTGCCCATTATGAGACCCGGGGGCTGCGGTATGAAGCAGCACCCTCGGGTCCCTCCCTCGCACTTGACTCGCTGTCTGTAAAGGGGATTAGGGGGCAGATAGTACTACTGTGCGCATGTTCGGGCTGGTCATAAAAATGACCAGCCCGAAAACGGACATGCGCACTGCTGCTGCACTAGTGTCTGCTGCGCTATAGTGCCGCCCGCGCTCACTCAAGCAAGCTGCCGCAGCCCCGCCCCCACCCACAGCGTTGTCCGATTGAGTCGGGCTTGTCCCGGTAGCGTGCAGAGATTACATTACTTGTTGTTTTACTTTACTGAATGTAATTTTAGCGTGACGTTCGTCCATGTGGCTTAGTGGGGCAACGCCCCCAATGGACGCACCGCCACTGGCGCCGAGCTAGATCTTAGTGTCCTACTGGGCGCATACCAGGTGAATCGTTCCTGAAAATAGAGCGGACCGGTACAGTGAAGAGCCTTATGCATTAGACACAAAGCCTTAAATGAGATTCTCTTCTCCACCGGTAGCCAATGAAGGCCGTGTAGCAGGTGAGATACTGGTTTAAACTTAGGGATGTTCAAGAGGGTTCTGGCCACCGCGTTCTGTAGGGACTGCAATTTTTTGAGTAGATATTTCGAGGTGCCCAGATAAAGGGCATTGCAGTAGTCCAATTTGGATCCTATAAGGGCCAACATTACGGTCTTCTGTAAATCCGTTGGGATGAACGGGATAATTTTTTTGAGAACCCGAAGCATAAAGTATCCCCCCGAGGTCACTGAGCATCGAAACATAGTTTGGTGTCAAAAATGACTCCCAAGTTTTTTGCCTTCTGCACAGGTTTGGGCAGGTCTCCCAGCTCCTGAGGCCACCAGGATCCATTCCAGAAGGAAGTCTCTTTCCCAAAGAGCAGCACCTCCGTTTTTTCCGAATTTAATTTGAGACAATTCTCCTTCATCCAGCTTGCAACTGCGGCCATACAGCTGCAGAAATTGTTGGCATCATTTTCAAACTGAGATGAAACGGACACCACTATCTGAGTGTCATCTGCATAGGATAATACGGTCAGGCCGAAGCTCCGAATAAGCTTCACCAGGGGGGTGATGTACACATTGAAAAGTGTGGGGTTAAGTGCCGATCCCTGAGGCACCCCACAGGGGAGGGAAAAGGAGCTGGATTTTGCATCTCCCACCTCGACCCACTGTTCCCTGTTTTTGAGGAAAGAGCTTAGCAGAGTTAGTGCAGTGCTCCTGAAGCCCAGGCAATGCAGGCGTTTCATAAGAAGCACGTGGTGGACCGTATCAAAGGCGGCCGAGAGATCAAGTAAAATTAATGCAGCTCTGCCGCCCTTGTCCACCCGAACTCTAATTTCCTCTGATGCGGCCACCAGTGCGGACTCCGTACAATGGTTCGCTCTAAACCCATATTGAGCATGGTCCAGCAATTGATGGGTGTCCAGAAATGTCAAGATTTCCACATTCATAGCCTTCTCTAGCACCTTAGCCGGGAGCGGGAGTCGGGACATTGGTCTGTAACTGTCCACCAGCTTGGGGTCCAAGGAGGGTTTCTTCACCAAAGGAAGAATGGAGGCCCTCTTCCAAATGTCGGGGTAGTACCCCGAACTCAGTACTTGGTTTTGGTTCAGTAGATCTTTAAGTGGCCCAGCCACATGGCTAGCCAGCTTATTAATGATCCCCGGAGGGCAGGGGTCAGAGGGGGCCCCAGACTTGATGGAGCTCATAAGGGTCATTGTTTTATCCCAGGTGAGAAGAGAAAACTTCTCAAAAGTGGGAGGTGCCTCGCGACCCGTGAAAAGGCCCGAATTGGAGGCCTCTTCCAGTTTAAAAATAGAGTCCATACTGGGTGACTGCTGGGAGAATACCTGAACGATACGGTTGACCTTGCATTGGAAAAAGTCAGCCAGCTTATTGCAGAAAGATTCATCCAGGACAAAAGAGTTGCTGTTGTTCCAATTCGACAACCGTTTTAAAAAGCTCCCTGGAGGAATTATCTGCTAGTCTAATTTTTCCTGTGAAAAGTTTAGTTTTTTCGGCTTTAATGAGCTCTTTGTACTCCGCAAGGGTTTTTTTGTATGTAGCTTTTTTCCCGGGAGAATAGTCAACCCTCCAAACACGCTCATCGCGCCTGCACTTCAGCTGTGAATGAATGAATATTTATTTATTGCACAGTTACTTAAAACCATTTGCAATGTGACAACATGATTTAAAAAGAGAAAAAGTGGTATAAAACAGAACATTAAAAGGATTTCATTTACAGTTATAACCAATTTCATTGCGTTAAAAGTACACTTAAAATATAAAAGCTAAAAAAAATAATAATAATAATTATATATAAAACATTGTGCCCTGAAGTGTACTTTCATCTACCCACAATAAGTCTACTTTCTTGAGGTGGGAGGGGTTTTATTCTTTTACAAGTCTGGAACGCACTTCCTCCATATATCTTCCAAGTCTGGCCAAGTCAGTCGGTAGGGTGCAAGCAAATAGAGCCACGACAGCTTCTTTTACTGTCCGAACACCTTTGCTTAGCCATATTGGCTTTAGTAGTTTCCGGCGAGATTGTAGCAGGCCCGGACAGCAACACATCAGGTGTATTAATGATTCTGTTTTGTATTTACAGATTCTGCAGCAGATTTTATGTTCAAGAGCTTTCCACCCCGGATTCAATTCTTTTGTTGGGAGTGGGACTAGTCTGGCCCACTGAATGTTTTTAGGGCCTTTCTCCCCAGTGCTTGGTGTAAGTAAGGCTGGGATTTGTGCTCCATGTATGTAGCAATCATCCCAGATGGACCTCTACCACTCTCGAAGTGATCTAGGTCAGTTTTTCTTGATAGTAGGTAGCATTGTTTGTTGATTACCTTTCTGATCACCGGGTAATTTATGTCCTCTTGACCCCAGTTCTGTGTTGCCAGGCCTAGGATTTCTACTGCCTCCTGCATGTAGACCTGCCATGGGTTCGCAGGTCCTCCATAGATGGGTTTTAACATGCATGTTAAAACCCACTTCAGCTGTGCTGCTTTCAATGCTGGTGAGAACCATGGAGCCGATGGATTTTTCCTGAGGCACTTCAGCGTTTTCACCGGCACCACTTTAATACATGCTGTGTCCAGCCAGCGGGTGTAGTTAATTACTGCATCGTCAATACCCGTAACAGGAACAGGAGCAGAATTGGAAAGAGCCTCCTGTAGAGCATCTACCTTGACATCCTTCCAGGGCCGATATTTAATAATCACATGGTGGTTACGTCACATGGAGGCCGGAATGGCAGAGCCATCTTCGGTGCTGTTCCAGACGTGGTCATAGAGTCCGACACCAGCAGCTGTGGCTGGGGCGCCTGGTGTGGAAAATTTTCTCAGGAGGTCATTGGTCACTAGAAGAACTCACACTTCACATCAACTGTCTCAAACTCTTGGCGACATCTTTCGCAATAAAGACCCTCTCTCCCAAGAAGGCCAATTGTTGCATCCTCCTTTGGATGAACAACATCTCTGTGGTTCACTACGTAAACAGACTGGGGATGTTGGCGGACATCCCCAAGGACTTTTGCCATTTCTGTCTTCAGCACAGGATCTCTGTGGTAGCGGAGCACCTGCATGGAAGGGACAACATTTGGCGGACTGGAACTCCAGGTTTCTGGTGGATCTCAGCAATTGGAGGCTTCATCCCCATGTTTTTCAGGTTATTCATCGGACTCTGGGCCGTTGCAAGGTGAACCTGCATGAATCCAAGCTGAATGGTCAGTTGAAGGATTTCTACAGTTGGAAGTCGGACCCAGCAGTATTAGCCACAGATGCCTTCCTTCAGGATTGGGCGTGTCGAGTTTTGCGTTTCCTACCTTTGCAATGATTCCCAGGGTCACGCCCTAAGTCAGATGCCAGCGAGCAACTGTGTTGTTGATCACTTCCATCTGGAAAACCCAATCTTGTTTTCCTGCTCCTCTGGAGAGGTCGATGGACTTTCTGCTTGCTCTTCATGTGTTTCCGGAGCTTTTGACAGATCCGATGGGAATGCTCCATCCTCTTCTGATGCAGAACCTACTGTCTGTCATGCTCTGGAAAATCTTGCGAGACACGGCCAGATCGTAGGAATTTCAGAGGAAGCTGCCCACTTCATACAACAGGTTTGGGCTCCAGCCACCCACAAACGATATGCTTCAGCATGGCAGAAGTAGTTGGGTAGTTGGGTAGTCTGGAACAAACTCTGGATCCTGTGAGGGCAGATTAGAAGGATGTCATTAATTTTCTATTGGAAAGGGCCACGTCAGGCTTGTGTTACAGGTCGGGAACCAATTTTAGGTCTGCTATCTCTGCTGGTCATACACAGGTGGATGGTAAACCCGGCAGGCATGCTTCCTTTGATTTGTAAACTACTCAAGGGCATTAGGATGTCTAAACCAACAACACCCAGATACACTTGATTATGGGACGTTAACTGTTCTACGTCTGTTTGAGCAATGGCCAGAATATACTTTGATATCTATGAAGCAGTTATTGGCTAAGTTGACCATGGTATTGTGTCTAGTCTCATGTAGAAGAGTCTTGGATGTAGAGCCGGCTATAGGGCGGTGCGGCCGCACTGGGCGCTGACCTGGAGGAGGTGCCTGACCTCAGGGGGGGGGGAGGGCGGTGTGTTTAGCAATAACTTACAATTTAAGAGCACCTGCTGCAGAGTTTCTAGTGCGTCCAGCTTCAGGCAGCAGCAACAACAATGTCAAGACAACTCTTGTGATTAATGTTCCTGCTAGAGAGAGAGATCAGAGTTTTGTTTAGTGGCAGTTTGACTTGCCATAAAGTAGTGCAGAGGGTTAATATGCCTGCTGCAAAGAACAGATCTGTATTTCATGTGGATATCTGAGTGGATTAGTAAAGCCAACCTTTACCAGCGCTTTAAAACAAATGATACGCATGTGACAGGGGGTATGGAGAGATGAGTGGCACTTTTGTTGGGTGGTAGTGAGGAAATCGAGGAGGAGGTCATGGGGAGGGTGGGTGTCAAAAAAGATTGTTGCACCAGGTGCCTTCAGCGCTAAAGCCTGGCCTGCTCGGATGTGAATGCCCTTAACTTAGCAGATAGGTTATTTTCTCTTGAAGGTGTCTCTTTTACTATTTCCAAACAGACCCTTTCTAGATGGATTGAGTATCCAGCTTTTCCTCCTAATGATAAGCTTTGTGTAGTCAAATGTTTTACGGTACACGAGGAGCGCATGCTTGCTTGTCGTACCGATCCTTTTAGTCAATTGCTCTTGGCGATTCAAGTCGTTCCGGCCAGTGTCTGCTGCAACTCTTGCCAGGTGGGACATGGCAGAGGCTGATATTGACGCCGCTATGTATGGTGCTCAGTTGGCTAGAGGCACCATTGCTTCCTAGGGCTTTTGTTCTGGGTTGAAAGATATTTACCATGCGGCTGATGGGTCGCCTGGTTCAATGTTTATGCACTTTTATTATAAGCTTATTGTTCATACATCTTCTATTGTGGCGGATCAACTTTGAACCAGCATAATCTGAGCCTCCGGTCCTGACATAGAATAGAATATTTTCTAGCTTTAGCGACAAGAATTTTAGATTCTATTAAGGACGCGGAGGTGAGGATTATCCCACCCATTTTTGGGTTATATGTTGATCTTCGCTTTAAGTCATATCAACTTATTCATGCTGTTTTAGTGAGGCAAATGTATCTCTAATGTATGTTGTACTGACCCACCTGGTTGTTGCGGAAACAATTTTTTGGGATTGTTGTTTTGTTTCAGGAGCGGAACAAAAGCAAGAGTGAGCTGGCCTTGGTCTTTGCGGTGGATTTATGTCTCCTGTATTTAGGAGAGGGTTTAGTTTTGATGAGGAGTGTCTTCTTGTTGGCTTCGCAGTTCCAACGGTTTCATTTAATGTTGGATTATGGTTCTTCAGACATTTGTTGTTGACTTTGAGTTTATTTGCAAAGAATGAGGTAGTCAAGATGGTGTCTCTCAGTTTTGGGCTCTTTGGAATGAGATGATTGGTGGACTGTGGTGGTTGGGTGTGGTATGAGGGGTATGGGATTTGTGGTTTACTCAAAAAAAATTCTATTGTGTTCATTGGCTGCTGTTTTGCAGCTAGTAAAGAGAGAGAAGCATAATCCTCGCCTCTGTGTCCTTAATAGAATCTAAAATTCTGGTCGCTGAAGCTAGAAATGTTTCTATACCTTTAAGGGGGAAAAAATATGAAGATTTAAACACAAGCTACCCCTAATATAAAAAAAAGGGTTTAACGAGGGAGAGCCTTAGCAGTCACATACATGCCAATAGACCCGATTCCGGCAGGAGACTCCGGATTTTTGAAGCCAATGGCTTTATTTTGGCTGTTTCCCACATTAAATTTCCTGTTTCAATAGAAGTCAATGGGAGAAATACATTCTCACAATTATTTTTTTGTTTATTTTTCACTTTCCTCTTCTAAAGTATTGGCATGTATACAGTCACGAGGTTAAGTACTTGCAGTAACAGAAATGGCACTTCATCACTGAAAGTGCTCCTTGGTGGACCTGCTAAGTGTAGTCATCCTCGTTGCCAATCTGTAGTAACGTCTTTCCGAAGATGACACAAACAGAGAAAGGTTTAAAAGGAGTTTAGTCCTTAAATACGAACAGGCCTACAAGGAAAGAAACTCGCAGTAGCTGTTCCTCTGGTGTCCAGGTGAGAAATGCGTTCAACGCCTTGATCACCATGGAAACAAGCTGCACTCTAAATTCCAACCTATCGTGTTCGTGGCCTGTCGAACACGATGCTAGGCCTATGGCACAGGTACCTTGCAACAATGGCAGACACACACACACTCACTGCATATATTTAGACAGTGGCCACGAGTGACCACTAGCCCATTTATTTATACCTTTGGGGTCAAGCCTTCAGGGTGCCTGGTGAAACATTGTACAGTAGAGGCCGGGTGGCACTCTACATCCCTTCTAACTTTTACTGATATGGTCCATGCTTCCCTGTTACCCTTATTAGACAGGCATAGTCTCTCTCAGCTGCTAGCTGGGTGCAGGGTTGGGGTGAAGACCAGATCTCTGACTTCTGGTCCTTCCCTCGCTACTGCTGGCTTGAACCAGGATATCCATGTCTGCTCTGGTAGGGCGGAAGCTTGTGAGTCTGCCGGTCAGAATGCTGAACTCTGGCCACCCGAAAAGGAGTTGGTGTCCTATGGGCCACACCGGCATGCCCTGCCGGACTGTGCTTGTACGAACTCTCTCCGCTGGCAACTTCGCTTTCTTCAGGTTCTCTGTCTGACTCTGCTGACGGGTTGTTCATTTGTTTGAACCACGATACGTTTCTAACAGCGGTGTGGTGTCCTCTCTGGATAGTGCCTGTTACAAGTTAGTCAACTTGCTGGTGCTATGCACTGTTCACTGGGTTCTAAGACCCAACATTTTTACACCATTCAAAATTATAAAGACAAAACAAATTCAACCATGTTTCGTTTGAAAAAACTTCATTATTTGATTAAATTATGCCACTAATATATTCAATGCATCAACATATTCATTATACAATCATAATAGATACCATTCTCTGAACATAAACAATGTAACTACATTTGTTTTTGTACATAAACAATATTAAGCATCATCTTGTTTGTGCCCGATGCATTTCGGGACATTGTAGTCCCTTCCTCAGGGGGCAGCCTACAACCCATTATGATTGTATAATGAATATGTTGATGCATTGAATATATTAGTGGCATAATTTAATCAAATAATGAAGTTTTTTCAAACGAAACATGGTTGAATTTGTTTTGTCTTTATAATTTTGAATGGTGTAAAAATGTTGGGTCTTAGAACCCAGTGAACAGTGCATAGCACCAGCAAGTTGACTAACTTGTAACAGGCAATCTTTCATTCACTCTTGGGTTGACAGCAAGAGTAGTGCTATAGCACCAATTTTTCTTGTTAACATTTGGAGAAGGGAGTGCTCCTTCAACCCTTTATATTATCTCTCTGGATAGTGACCATATTCCCACAAATCTTTGTCGCTTGCCAGGTCTTGGGCTCAATTGGGGTCTGAAACGTCCATCCCTGGTGACGGTCATTCATGATTACATAATTACCCACTTGGAGTTGTAGGGCAATGGCACCTCTGGCCAGACTCACCTGAATGTTTGTGGCCCTTCTCTTGTGTAGCGTGGACGTCCGGGACAGCCTGCTGCCATTTAGGGCCCATCAGGATAATGTCTTTCATTGGTCTTCAGAACAGAAGATCTGTCAGCACACAGCTGGTGGTACTGTGTGGGGTCTGCCTATACGCCCCTAGAAATCAATAAAGTCAGCATTCGGCGTCTTTGCCTACCACTAAGGCCTGTGAATAGTTGGGAACTCTTGCATCATGGCTGAGGCATGCGATTAGTGTACTTGCTTTGCAAAAAACACCAATCCCAGTTCTTCCACAATGTGGCACCCCAACAGGGTGCTGGTTTCTCCTTCTATAACTTGTAATCTTGCTCTGGTGGACTGGCCTTTGCTCATGACGTCGACCTCTATTGTCCCTTTCTGAGGCAGTGGCTTGGTGCCCCCGTATACGTAGATCAGTGCCTTGGTGGCAGCTGGATTGGGGTGCGGTATGATCTTATTGAATTGTACTGAGTCCATAATGTTCACAGAGGCACTAGTATCTATTAAGGCTGTTATGAAGGCGCACCCAATCTACACATAACACATGGGAGGGGGCTGTTTTCAGTTGCCCCCTTTCCCAGCATACAACACTACGAATACTTCATTGTCCTCTTCGTCATCCACAGGAGCACCTTGCGTTCCATCTTCGGGTGTATCTTCTGACCCCCTCTCATCAGTCATCAGACAGTTGGTGCAGAGAAGTGGATGTTCTGCTCTGGTACCCTGCCCGGGCCCCTTGCCGTTCGCCCCTACACACTTTGACAAAGTGACTTATTTTTCCTTACTTGGAGCAGGTTTGCCCTCTCGCAAGGCAGACATTCCAGGTCCGGTGCTCCAGACCACATCTGCTACACCGGTTCCCTTGCAGCTTCAATGCACCCAGTGGATGGGCAGGCCCTTGACGTCTCTGGTTTGCATCGACCCTTTCCTCTTTCACCTTCACCACTTTTGAACACCCTTCTGAGGCAGCACTCCTTCCTAGGGCTACCTCCATGTCATCAGCCCTGCTGTTCGACAGTTCGTGCGCGCGGACTAAGATATCGTCCAGGGAGATGCCTGGCTGCCTCAACATAAGGTGTCTGAGCACTGCTGACTTCCAGCCTGCATTATCTGTGCCCGGATATCTTCTAGTTGGTTGATATTCACACAAGTGCTCGCCAACGTCCATAGTAGTGCGTAGAAAATGTTGACTGATTCTTCCTCAACCTGCCATGCTTGGAGTAGTTTTAAACGCTCATAATCGGGATTGAGCTACGGGTCAAAATGTCTATTCAGGGCTGCCACTGCAGCATAAAAGTCAGTCCTTACACCACAGTGTTAGGCAAGTTCTCAAATAAGTCATACATCTGTGCCCCACCAAAATGTATCAACAATGACCTCTTCACTGCTCTGTCAGTTTTGCGGATGGTGCGAAAATAGTCTTGTAATCGTCCGCCAAGGAGCTCCATCTCTGTGCCGCTGTGGCTGGTCAGCCATTTCGCTAAAAGGCATCATCACTGCGACAGAAGCAAGAGCAGATGGGACCAAAGGCTGTGGTGCCGGGGGTGGTTGTCTTTCATCTTGACGGGTGCTTTTGGCGTATGCATGAGACCTTAGCCCTCACCACTTCTGGTCTCGGCCACCGACATGGTACTATTACAGTCACTGCCTCTCACCCTTCAGGTCACACATGGGCTTTGTCACACTTTATTTCGTTGTACTTCTCTGTTTATTATTCCCTTTCTCTGAGTCCCTTCCAAAATCCTTTTAGTATTATCCACAGCAGCCCCTCCTTACTGCTTTGTTTGTCATTCAGTTAATTTGTTTTCACTCATATGGCGTACCTTTTCCTAATGGGCAGGTTCGCCTCACTTCACCAGAGTTTGTCAGTAACTCGCTCACCACACCAAATCACCACGCAGGTCTTCTCAGCTCTGCCGGCTCTATTCTTCCAATCGGTTGCAGCACTGCCGCGTGAGCAATGTCGGCTCCCCAGCCACATGGTGCGGTGCTGGATGTTGACCGCTAGGTTGCGCAGCCGTGTCTCTCCAGCGCCCGGCTTCGCTCTCTCCGGGCTGCGCTGAGACACAGGTGCCCAGCTGCTGATGGGGCTCACACCGCCTGACAGGGGTCACGCGGCCAGAAACAGGGCTCTCCCCAATTGCAGACAGACCCACAGGACACCGGCTGACTGCTGGTACACACTACGGTACACCCACAGCTCAGCCGCTGATGTTACTTCGCGCAGTGCGGAACAGACTGACTGCAGGTCACACAGCCATTCCCACCACGTGGGGACACCACCGTCCTCGTCGCCTTGTTCGCGGCCTGGTGAACACGATGCTAAGCTTATGGCGCAGGTACATCGCAACAATTGCAGACACACACACTCGCTGCATATATTTTGGCAGTGGCCATGAGTGATGAGTAACCCATATATTTATACCTTCAGTACGAGCCGGGCCCTTCAGGGGGCATGAGGGTGCAATGTATAGTAGAGCATACATTAGGGTGACCAGATTTTGATTAGAGAAAACCGTAACAGGCCAGACATAAAAGTTGTTCCTCATCTGCTTCTCTTATCAGTTTCCCGCCACCGAAATACTGTTAACATCCACTTTGGTGGAACTATATTTTCATAAAGTTTTGCCTTTCACTCTTGCAGCATATTTATATAACAATTTATCACCCAGAGAGATTAAGTGATTTGCATAGAATCACAGGATGTTGCCAGCACCGCCAAGACTCGAACGGGGATCCCCACCTCTCGAGTCAGCAGCTCCGGCCACTATCCACATCCTGTCAACTACCGTGTTGTTTGTCAGGGAGCTCTTTCCAGACGATGATTGATGAAAATAACTCTTTATTCATTACATTGGTGAAACCGATGCATTACCAATGCTTGTTTTTATAAATCTCCCACTTTCCTCTTCTAAAATGTTGGCATGTATGGTAGAGGCATGGTGGCACTCTACGCAACCCTTCTGAATAACAAGCACAGTTAAAAATTTGCAAACATTCGTGACAAGAATTTTCAATTCTATTAAGGACACGGAGGCGAGGATTATGCTTCTCATTTCTTTACTACATATTCACAGCAGCCAATGAGATAAAAGTTTAACACTACATTACCCATGAATACCAACATGTCACATGACCAACCATAGAGTATAGCCCTATATAAGCTCCTACAAAGGTGATAGTGTCCTCTTTCTTTGAGTAACAATCCAACAGTTAAGTCAGTTCAACCAAGAAACTTGATCACGTATCCAGTCTCCTCCTCACGAAGAACCAACTTGGGGCCCAACGGGGCTCAACTCTTGAACTTGCACTTGGACAAAACGAAGTCCGGTAATTGCCCTGTGTAAGGGAGGTGTTTTTCCACCACAAACTGCAGAATGAGTACGTCACGAAGGTCTGATTCATCACGACTTACTTGCTATCTGGACCTGAAATCGCAAAAGGGAAGACCGTAACTCTGGTCTCAATACATACGTCACCAATCATGACAATAAGGAAAAGGGGAGGGAGAATATAAGAAAACTTATGCAGTATATCAAATACAATGCAAAGACATTTAACCTGGGTGGGATAATCCTCACCTCCGTGTCCTTAATAGAATTGAAAATTCTTGTCACAAATGTTTGCAAATTTTTAATTCTATGCCAGGACCGGAGGCTCCGATTATGCTTGTTCAAAGCTTAGCCACCACTACATAAGCCACATCAACAATAGGTTTGTAATAAAACGATTTAAAAGTGGTCTCTGTTGACCAATCAGCCGCATTCATGATATCTGCCAGGCTGACCCCCAAGGAGAAAGATTTTGAGGCCATAGCCCCCCCGAGCCGAATGGGCTCCAAACTTAGACACATCAATGCCTGCTTCGCCCATGAGCAAATGCACCCATCTCGACAGGGTGGCTGGATTCACTGGGCAGAAAGGATTTGTAGCGCAATCAATAATTGACCCCTCATGTCTGAATGAAATTCAGCAGTACTCACCTCGTACGCTTTTAAGCACTGCACAACACACAGCTTAGGATTATCCAGGAAAGCTGGATATGATACTTAAGAGGTATTGCATTTAGTTTGTTTTGTAATGGAGAAAGTCACCCCTTCTGGGGAAAACCTGCGTCCCGCTAAATCTAATGCGTGGAAATCTGACATTCTTTTACATAAAATCAGGCGCAGCAGCATGGTCAACTTGGCAGATAATTGCTTCCTCGATAAATACTTATTGGAAGGCCGTGATTCCTGAGATCTCAGGACAATGGACACGTCCCATAAAACAGAGTACTTAGGACTAGGGGGTCTGACCATCCGGATACCTCTAAGAAGCTTGCACACCAAGGGATGTTCTCCCACTTGTTTACCCTCCACGGGATCGTGGCCTGCCGAGATGGCCGACCGGAAATTATTTACACTCCTGTAAGCCATTCCAGAAGAAGCGATGGAGGATAAAAAATTGACAATCAAGGAAAAATGTGCATTAACAGGTTTGACTTCCCATTCACTGCACCAGCCACACCATTGTTTCCAAGCTGATGAGTATCGCTTGTGGGTATTAGCTGACCAGGCCTCGCTGATAAATTTGTTAGCGTCTCTCGAAAGGCCAGGGACCTTCCATCTGTCCCGGAAACCCCCCAAGCCACCAGAGAGAGTTGCTCTGATAACATTGGATGTGGAGATCCCTGAAGGTCCAGCAACAGGTTCCATCGATGTGGAAGGAGGATCTGGGTAGCACACGACATTTCCAGAAGTACTGGGAACCATGCCTGCGCTCTCCAGAGAGGGGTAATCAATACTAACTCCGCCCGTTGACGATGGGTCTGCGCCAACACTCTGGGAATCATCATAAATGGGGGAAACTCACAACACAGAGTTGCTGGCCAGCTCTGGAGAAAAGCGTCCGTGGCAATCGCCTCTGGGTCCAGATACCAGCTGAAAAAGGCTGGGATTTGTCTGTTGAGGCGTGAGGCAAACAGGTCCAGGTGGCAGGGACCCCAAAGACGGTTCAGAGCGCAGAAAATCCGAGGATGGAGCCTCCAGTCACTGAAATCCTATAGATATCGGGATTGCCAATCTGCCACAGTGTTGTTGCAACCCAGAAGGTATTCCGCTACTACAGACATTCTGTGTTGTAGGCAGAAGTGCCAAAAATCCCCCTCGTCTGCACAGTGGATACCCTGCCGGAATTCCACCCGTTAGAGGGTCGCCTACTTATGGGTGACCTAGGCCGACACAAAATAAGACAGGTATACCAGACGTTAATAACGCACACGTCGACAACATTGGACAAGACACGTGGGGCCTGGACAGTTGATATCCCTGACATAACGGACGATGACTGGGCCGAGGCCATAGCGAGCCCGCGTGGGGCGGCGGTCTCGACTAGATACCGTCTGATACAATTCAAGTACCTACACCGGGTATATTATACACAGGTCAGACTGTGTAAGATGGGGATGATTCAGTCCCCCATGTGTCTGCGGTGCGATAGAGAGGAGGGGACATTTCTGCACACCGTGTGGGGCTGCACAGTGCTGCAGCCATACTGGAACAAAATCAGGATTTGTCTTCAGGAGGTGCTGGGGTGGGAGCTTCAGTTAAACCCACGACTCTTTCTCCTGCATGCTACAGAAGATATAGGGGGCAACATATATAAACAACACCTGCTGTTCCTAGCCCTTGTCGTAGCCATACGAGATATAGCGCAATCCTGGAAAAACACAAGGGCCCCGTCACTTGGCAAGTGGAAGAGGGAGCTTGATAGATGTATGGGGGCGGAAATGGCAGTCTTCCTGGCACGCGGCTGCCCTCAAAAGCACAGGAAAATATGGAACCGGTGGGCGATGTATCGGGGCATGGAGCTACCCCCATTACCCTCAGTAGACCCATAATTACTACTATACCTACACTCTTTAATGCTGGGAAATGTCAAAGTTATGTAGGGATGATGGTTCTATATCATGTTTTTCATAGATTCTCTGTAGATCTTGTGACGTCTGCAAGTTATGTTGGTTGTCTGACCTGTATGTTCAGCAGGTGTTTTAATATGGGCACAAAGATGGTTTTCAGAGATGCTATATGCCAAGTTCTCCTGCAGACCACTGTAGGGCGATTGCCCATTGTCTTTTCACAAATGCAAATAAAATTTGTTATTAAAAAAAAGAAGTGCCAAAAATCCTTGGCGATCTCTGCTATCACACGGGACCTTGTCCCTCCCAGCTGGTTCACATATCGCACCGCTGACACGTTGTCCATGCGAAGCAAGATGCAACAGTCTGTCTTCCGTGTGGAAAGACTGCAAATCGCAAAGGAGTCCGCTAGGAGCTCCAGGCAGTTGATATGTAATGATAGTTCATCCTGGGACCAACGACCCCCGGTGGAGATCTGTTCGCAACAAGCTCCCCAGCCCCAACGGCTGGCATCCAACTCGATCACTACTTCCGGAGTGGAACCAAAAATGGCTCTGCCGTTCCAAGCCTCCATGTGGTCTAACCACCACAACATCTCCAACCTCGCCTCCTTCGAGAGGGGAATCTGTTCTGCATAACCAAGGCCTTTCCGGAGATGCTGAATTTTGAGCCTTTGAAGTGCCCGATAGTGAAGGGGGCCTGGGAAAATTGCTTGTATCGAAGAGGCCAGAACCCAACCACCCGGCAACTGATCTCAATGATACAATTTGCTTGTTCAGAATCAATTTCAACTCTCTCTTGATTGATCTGACCTTCTGTGCTGGGAGGAGTAGCTGGCATAGACTGGATTCGATCTGAAACCCTAGAAACTCTATCGGCTGTGTCGGTATCAGGATCGATTTCTGTGAGTTCACAATGAACCCCAGGCTCTGCAGGAGGCTGATCGAGGTGGGTTACGACTAGTTGTGGGCAACGTGCCATGATTATTATGTTGTCTAAGTAGATGATTAGACGTACTCCCCGAGCCCTCAAGGACTCTATCACTGGACGAAGGAGTTTCGTAAAGCACCATGGTGCCGATGAAAGACCGAATGGGAGAACCTTGTATTCGTAGAAAACTCCTTGCCAGCGGAACTGTAGGAAGTGTCGATGTGGCGCGAAAATGGGGACGGAGAGATACGCGTCCTTCAGGTCCAAACGTACCATCCAATCCCCCTCTTGGAGAAGGTCGTGAAGAAGATGGATGCTCTCCATCTTGAAATGTCGATAAACTACCCATCCATTGAAGTCCTTGAGATTTAACACAAGTCTGGATCCGCCCCCTTTCTTCTCGACTAAGAAGATACTGCTGGTAAACCCTCTGGGGTGAGGATCCGTGGCGACTATGGCCCCTTTCTTCAAAAGAGATAGTATTTCGGCGGAGATGATATCCTGCTCTTGTCGGGAAAAATACATCTGCGGGGAGGAGAAACCTGACTGGGGGAGCTGTACAGCTCTAACTTGTAGCCCTGCACTGTCTCCAGAACCCAAGCATCTTGTGAGATTGTGCGCCATACCTGCAGAAAGGACTGGATCCTGCCCCCCAACATTACTTCTGAACATAGGATCAGTCTCACCTGTGGTCCCGGCAGCCTGGTTTCCAATCTGGTTTCCTCCCCATCTGCCTTTCCTAAAGCAATTTCTGGAGCGCCGGGTTGGATAAAAGGATGAGTTACCATTGTTGGGGTCTTGGTAGCCCCCGCGTTGCTGGTGGTATTGACCACGTGGGGCACCCTGATTATAACCTCAGCCGAACGATTGCCCTCTATATCGTCCGGCCCTGACAAACCGGTCGGAAGGCACGTCTTAGGGACCCCTGTGTTTTATCCAGACCACTGAATGTAGCGACAAACTTGGTGAGTTCCTTGAGAGAGGGGTGTCCAAGTAGTAGGCCTTGAGCTAAGGGACCAGATTCTGAAGTGGAGAGTGCAGATAACTTAGGATCCAGCTTTAAGAGAATAGAGCGCCGTCTCTCGCTGGACATTGCGCAATTTGCGTTTCCAAGCTGGCATATTGCCTGTTGAGCCCCTCCTATTAGCTCCTCAGGGTCGATAGCCAAAGCAGATTCTTTAGGCTCAAAGCCCAATTCCAATATCTTTGTCAAAGGGCCCGTCATGTCGAGTAGCTTATCTTGGCACGACCGACATGCCCTGTCTATGCCCTTCTTAGGATCTTTTGAATATTTCTTCAAATAGGTCACCATAGTCAGGTCCACTTCTGATGTCTCCGCCACCTTACCCGGCAGGTCGGGCCTCGGGCACTCTGATCGCAGCCTTGCCCTAACATCCTTGTCAAAAGCCTGTCGAAGGTGGATCTGGACATAATCTGTCACCTCCTAAGGTGGAAACCAGGCAGTGGAGTTAGGATGTATAATTTCTGCTGGTTCAAACGTGAGCAGCTTGGTTTGGGAAGGAATGTCCACATGGCGCTCCTTTTTTGAGCGTTTAGAGGGTCTAGGGGCTTCGTCTTGGTCCGACGTATGGCATGATGAGGTATCCCCGTCATCATCGTGGAGGGATTCAGTGGACGCCGTCTCAGGAGGGGGGCATTATAATCGTGGACCTGGTCTTGGCCAGTTTGGCAAAGTCTGCAGCATGGGGGTTTCTGGAATCTTTCCCACTAGGTCTGGGTCGAATGCTAGGGGTGGGGAGCCAGCCTTGCTGTTGGACGTAGCCGCAAAGGTGACGTTTCAACGGCTCTATGGCTGTCACTAGGGCTTTATTAACGGAGTGCTGCACCCCTGCATCTAGTGCATTAACGAGGTCCTGCTCTAAGAACCCAGAGGGTTCTTCATCAAAATATTCTTCCTCATAATAATATTCTGCATGGTGACAAACTACAATCCCACACAAATGAGGACCAATGACCCAACTGTAAAGGGTTAAAACCCAACTCCGGAGTAAGTATTGGGGGAGTGGAACAACCCCAAGCAAGCCAAGTATTGATATGGTGTGGAGGGAGGGCTTGCTATGAACCACTCTAGGCAGAGCCTATGCCAATTATACAGCCCTGCGAATAATAAATGCAGGACGTCTCTGGGAGCGTTCACAAAGGCGTGGGATTTGTGAGCAGAAGAAGCGCTGCTCCCGCATTCGTTTAAGCCCTTTTCCGACACAAAAGGCACTGAAAATGGCTGCCGCCCACGCCCGGAGCTCGCCCATCGTGAGAAAAAGAAAGGGGACTGCACGTCTATTATACACTTGTCCTCGCTCCCTTCTCCCTCTCCACCAAGTAGATGCGGGCAGAGCGCTCCCAAATCAAAGCGAGACGAACGCGGCAAGGATACAAGTGCCGCTCTATTGAAGAACGCGCGTGTAGTAACCCGACACAGGGAGTAAGTTTAAAACTGGCTATTTATTGGCTACATGGACAGTGGAGTCAGGCAGGACTGGCTCCATCAACAGCTCCAACAAAAACCCAGTCACTGAATCCCCAGTTGCTAAGTGACAATACATTCTAGAATACAGAACCATACAGTATTAAAGGGGAACACAGTACAGTAAAATACAGTAAAGTGCACAGTGAAATGCACAGGATACTACATGTCTTCTCTTCTTAAAAAAAAAAAAAAGCTAAATAAAAAAATCTGCAAAGGAAAACACAACCTATAATTGCAAAGATAGAAGAAATACAACCTGCAAAATAAACACAACTTGACTTTACGATCTATATCTTGCAGGTCTAACAATATTTCTGGAACTCTTCCTGAGAATAGTTTGGTTAAAACAAGGTGGAACAACATTCTCACACAAAGGAGTGACTTCCTTAACGCGAACCTTCACCACCCTGTTGAGATTCCACCAATGACCTCCCATGACTTTTCACAGCATTCCCAACAATCTTGAGAACTTTGACAGGATCACTGAACTTATTGTCACCTTTTTTTTTGTATGAACTGGAGATCTGATCTTGATCAAGTCCCCCACCTTGAGCGGGGCTAACTTGACACCCCTTTTTGTGTCATACCATTCTTTTTGTTTGGACTGAGCACCAGTCATATTTTCTCTAGCAATGGACATTAATTTAGAAACATCAGATTCAGACTTGACCCATTTACCCATCCATCCAGGCCTGAAACTAGTGTTGGGCTTCCTTCCCCTCAATAGCTCGAAAGGAGAAACCTTCTTGGAGGAGTGAGACGTTGTCCTATAAAACCACACCATACTGTCCAATGCTCTATGAACATCATGGTTGCCTGACATAGCCCACTTGACACACTCCCCCACCACCCGATTCATCCTTTCCACGAGACCATTGGTCTGAGGGTGATATAAGGAGCTCTTCTTATGTTTGACACCAGACTAAAGAAGGAATGACTGGAATTCTGTACTCACGAACTGTTTCCCTTTATCAGAGACTAAAACCTCAGCAAAACCCTCTCTCAGCCACAGTTCTCTTAAAAACTCCACAACACTCTTGGCATTGGTTTCCTTCACCATCTTGACCTCTGACCATTTAGAGGCATAATCCATGAGGACCAAAATGAAACGGAATCCACCTGGAAGAACGTCATAGGGCCTCATGACGTCAATCCCCAGTTTCATCCAGGGACCTTGTGGGCATTCAATCAGCATCAAAGGAGGAACAGACACTTTCAAACTCTTGTCTGCCGCACCACACACACAACAACCAGAAACAGCATCATCAATCTCAGCATCCATACCCGGCCACCAATACGTGTCCCGGATGCGACGCTTGGTGAAGGTGGAACCAAGATGCCCTTCATGAGCCCTTTGAACAATGGTCTTATGTAAACATGCGGAGGAACAAACTTATCAGCTCTGAGAAGCAAACCATCTTCAAGGGAAAGCTCACTTTCTACCATCCAGAAAGGTTGAAGTGGGGATGAAAGAACCTTTTCCCTGGGCCATCCATTCTTCACAAAAGCACAGACCTTCTGCAGCACACAATCAGATTCCAAAGCTTGCACCCATTCAGTCTCAGAACAAAGATCCAAACAAGATAAGTCAAGGACAGCCACCAAAAAATCCTCACAATCCTCACTGGTGAAATCATTCAACTTGACGTCATCATGTTCATTAGACTTAATCGGAAAACGGGATAAAAAAAAAATCGGCTCTCCCATTTTTTCCACCAGACACGTGTCTCACTTCAAACTGGTATTGGAGAAGTCTGGTGACCATACGCATTATTCTGGGTGTGCAACACTTGCTCACGCTGCCACCCAGGATGCTCACTAAAGGTTTGTGATCAGTTTGTAAAAGAAAACGCTTACCCCAGATGTATTGGCGAAATTTCTCAATAGCCCAGGTGCAAGCCAAAAGCTCCTTTTCGATGACAGAATATTGGAGCTCAGAACCCTGGAGGCAAAACCTACAATGTTTTCACAGGTACCTTGCAACCCAGTCAACGTAGCCCCAAGACCCACCTGGCTGGCATCCACTGTGACACAGCATGGTAGACTAGGGTCAAATGGCTTGAGGGCAGAACCATTCTTCAAAGCAGACTTAACAAAATTGAGAGCCGTGACACACTCATTACACCATTCGAACTTCACACCCTTTTTTTTTAATTTTTTTTAGAAGATTACTAATGGGGCGCACAATGGATGCAAAGTTGGGAATGAACTTGGAGTAGTACTCACATAACCCCAACACCGATTTAACACCTGACTTGTCTACTGGTCCAGGAGCATCAATAATAGCCTGTAACAACCCTGGCCTGGGACTGACTCCATCTTGAGAAATAACATGTCCTAAGTACTCTACTTTAGAACACAAAAATTTGCATTTTTCTTTCTTTAACACAACACCACGTTTTTTTTAATAAAGTCAAGACTTTATCAAGGACAGCGTCATGAGAAGAAACATCCTTTCCAAAAATAAGAACATCGTCCTGAAAGACTAAGACCTCATCAACATCCTTAAGAATATTACTCATAATCCTCTGAAAACCAGAGGCTGCTGACGCAAGCCCGAAAGGCATGCGACAATAGCGAAAAGTCCCAAGGGGTGAAACAAACGCAGTTAAATGACAGTATTCAGGATCCAGTTCCACCTGGTGGTATGCACTGGCTAAATCGAGTTTGGTGAAGAAACGTGCTCCCTTGGTGGAAGAAAATAAATCACTTATTTTTGGTAGTGGATGGGAATCCACCCAAATCTCTTTGTTTAGAGATCTCAAATCCACACAGACTCGAAGCTCCCCTCCCCTTTTTCTGGCTACCACTAAGGGAGAAAGCCATAAGGAAGAGTCTGTGGGTTCAATGATCTCTTTGGCAAAGAGGTTCTTTAATTCCTTCTCCAGATCTTCTCTCACGCTGAACGATACTCCTCTGAGTTTATGTTTAATGGGAAGTGCACTAACTTTAACAATAATCCTATGTTTAAATCCTTTTATTCTACCTAAATCAGTACCAAAAACTTCAGGAAATTTGTTTTTCCAAACGTGTCCCTCTTCTTCATTACCGACTACCAACACTTGTTCCTCAGCCCCTGGTTTAAGTATCATACCAAACAGGCCTTGGTGAAACCAACCTAAAATGTTGAGCCCCTTTACAGCGACATATACCTTCCCTCTGATTCTCCTCCCTTTGAATTTCATCTCCTCTTCAAAAAAAAACATCAATTCAATTTTTTTGTCCTTCGTATGAAACGGGAGAATGATCTGGTGGAGAAAGGTTGTGAACCTTTCAATGTTTCTTCAAAAAGTTTCTGAGTGATCATCGTGATCTTTGCCCCAGAATCCACCAACAACTTTATAGTGTGACAACCTACATCAATGTCAACAATGGGATCAATACATGAGGACGGATCGCCCTCAACAACACTGTGAGCAACATCATACTTGGAATCAACATTTTCATTGTCTACACTTGTGATCACGGAGATTACTTCAGGATCAGAATCTCCGTCAGATTCAACTGCACAGACAGTGGGTTTCTTGAAAACTCTTTTCTTAAAAATGACCCATTTTCTTACAGTAATTGCACATAACGTTAATGGCAGGACATCTGGATACCTTGAGATGTGGAGGGTTACCACATCTGAGACACGTTACCACTAAACGCTTTGTTGGTGTAAACATTATCAGGTTTGGGCTTGGAAGAGGAAACAGCAATGTTTTGAGATGACTTAGCTCAATGTTTGGCAGAGTTGTTGACATTAATAACGTTAATGGTATCAGCGGGCCTGTCATCCAATTCCTTCAACGAGACCATGGATATTTCGATGCTTTTAGCAATTTTGATGGTCTTGTCCAAGGAAGGCTCTCCTAAGCGCAATAATTTTTGCCTGATGTTTTTATCTTTACACTGGCAGACGAACTGGTTCCTAATAAGTTGATCCGTAAAATTTTCAATTAGCGGCAAGCCTGCTTAAAGCAGAAATATGAGTCCACATCTTCAGATTCAGTTTGTTTCCTTTTGAAAAATGTATGCCTCAAAACCATAAGGCTGGGTTGCTTATCGAACCTGGATTTTAATTTAAGGACAGTTTCACGATATTCATCAATATCCTGCAATTGTTCTTGAGTCAAAGGTGGTAGATGCATGAAAATAGACCTTCCTTCAATTTCTAGAGAATGTAGAAGAAGACACTTTTTCCTTTCTGCACTAAATCTTAAAGCACCAATAGCACCCAAATAGGTTTCAAATGCATCATGCCAGATTTCCCACGTGACTGCAGGTTCACCGGGAGAGTCTAGAAAGGGAGATGGAGGATTGACAGCTTGCATGGTGCACATACCTAAAAATAAACTGTAATAACACAAAAATTGATGTATGTTAATGTGAGCAAGAAAGAAAAAAAAAAAAAAAACTTAAAATTAGTTCACAGTCTGCATATAAATGTTGGTTTCCATAAGCAAAGAGGTGTGCACATCACCGTAGACATTAAAATGAGTGAGTACACAAGTTCCTGTAATAGAAAACAAAAAAGAGGTGATAAACCATCAAACACCAAAGAAATGGTAAAGTGTGTGCATCACCGTGAGTATAGGTTTTTGCTTAAATGTAGAAAAGGTAAAACGTAACGTAGCAGCTGAAGAATAGCTGTTTAAACGAAGTGACTGGTGTGTGCATCACCATGAATGCACAAGAAATTGTAGCAGTGGACATAATCGCTGTTTATACATGCCTTGAAGTAATGTGGAATGGTGTGTGCATCACCGTAAATATTCCGGTTGGCACAAACTTGTAGAAACGTTGCAGCGATGTAAACAAAACGCTGATCTGAAATGCTTGAGGTCAACTTCAGTGGATGCAAGACTTCCCAATGAGGTAAAATGGCTGCCAAAAACACTGTTAGAAGAGCAGGAAATTCGTTGTTGAAAATGGGAGTTAGGGAGTTTTCCCAAAGACATAAAATGGCCGCGACGTAAGTGAAGAGCGTGACTTGAAGACTAACTGATATGCTTCCCAACCATTCAAAATGGCTGCGACGTTGACGTGCGGCGTAACATGACGTGCGGTGAAGAGAAAACAGAATGTTCTCATGTTGGGGGGTACAGGAGTGATGTCGGTGGCACGAGAAGGAACATAGGAGGCAGGTCGAGGAGAGGCACGAGCACAACAATGATGGCGCGAGTGGGCTGCGCGGGACAGATTCGAGAGGCAGGGCCCAACGGAAGGTAAACAGCAACAGTATTTAGGTTAGGGCATGGGGTGTCCCAATTGCGCGGAAACGGCAAAATAGAAAGATCCTACCTCATGGGTAGAAGTCCAGCGTAGAGGTTGGATTGGAGTCCAGCCGTGAGGTCGAAGTTGAGGCTCACCGGAGTATTGTAGAAGTTTTCACATCAGAGTAGAGCTAAGCGTAGGTTCAACCATGTAGCCAAAGATCGTCGCCAATATTTTGTAGTAACCAGGCACAGGGAGTAAGTTTAAAACTGGTTATTTATTGGCTACATGGACAGTGGAGTCAAGCAGGACTGGCTCCATCAACAGCTCCAACAAAAACCCAGTCACTGAATCCCCAGTTGTTAAGTGACGATACATTCTAGAATACAGAACCATACAGTATTAAAGGGAAACACAGCACAGTAAAATACAGTAAAGTGCACAGTGAAATGCACAGGATACCACAGCGTGCTAAACAAGTCGCGCTCAAGGTATCAGTACTCTGACCGCATCAACCCGATCTTGTAAATTTCATAGCAAAAACAGAACAGTTATATCAATGAATAACCTGAAAGTATCAATGCGATAACAGCATAAATTATTTAGAACAGTTATAACAATATGCCAACATTCAAGAAGTACAATTAAAATAGCACTTAACTGGCTGCAGAGCAGCAAAGAAAGAGGACACTATCACCTTTGTAGGAGCTTATATAGGGCTATACTCCATGGTTGGTCATGTGACATGTTGGTATTCATGGGTAATGTATTGTATTGTAATTGCTTTTGTATAGCGCTTACTACCCCTGACGAGGCGTCGAAGCGCTTTTTCGGCGAGTAGCACGCTACTCCGGGACCCATAGAGGATTAGTGTTGAATTAGTATAGTGAAACATGCAAGTAAATTTTAAGTGGTGGATATGTTAGTCAGTTATTTGGATTCAGAAGGATAGCGGAGGGATAGAAGAGGGAAAAAAGGTTTGCATATATATAGCGCTTCTAACCCCTGATGGGGTGTTGAATTGCTTTTTTTTTTGGGCGAGTAGCACGCTACTCCGGAAACCCATAAAGGATTAGTGGTGAATTGGTATGGTGAAATATGAAAGTAATTTGAGTGGTGGATATTAGTCAGTTATTTGGAGTGAGAAGGATAGTGGAGGGATAGAAGGGAAAGAAAGGTTTGCATTCATATAGCGCCTGTTACCCCTGGTGGGTGTTGAAGCGCTTAGTTGGTGAGTAGCACGCTACTCTGGAACCCATAAAGGATTAGTGGTGAATTAGTATAGTGGAATATGGAATTAGTGAAGTAAACATGCTAGTCTGTTATTTTGATTGAAAAGGATAGTTGTGGGATAGAAGAGTGAAGGATTTCTTTTTGTAGGTCATAGCAGTAGGAGGAGGCTTTTTGATGAGTAAAAGGGTTTTTGGAGGGGAAGAGTCAGAGGGAAGAGTTTAGAAAGGTTTGTCTTGGGCATTGGTACAGTAAAGGAGGTGTCAGAAGATACAAGGAGGGGTAGAGTAGGAGAGAGTCAAGAAAGGGTTATTTTGGGGAACATAGTAGTGGTATGGCGTTTGCGATAAATGAGAGAGTGGGTGTAGAGGATATAGTGATAGATGTATAGGGTGAGATAGGGTAGTGAATTGGAGAAAGTAGTAGAAAGAAGTTTGAGATGAGTCAGAAAGTTGGGCTAGAAGATATATTGAGGGAAGTATAGGCTGAGAAATAGGGTAGTGCATTGGAAATGCTTTTTCAGGAGAAAAGTAATAGACACATTAATTAATGGGAAGATGGGCAGCATTCCTGGCCCTGGCCCGTCTCGAACAGGCTCAAACAGGCACTCACCCTTGTCCTCTCTGCCCTTAACAGGCTCAAACAGGCACTCACCCTTGTCCTCTCTGCCCTTAACAGGCTCAAACAGGCACTCACCCTTGTCCTCTCTGCCCTTAGCCTAGACGCCCTAACCCTGGCCTTTGATACCCCTAGTAATCAGGTGACCCCGTCAGCCAATGGGAACCCTAGCCCTAATACTATCCAATCACAACACTAGCCCTAAAAGCTAGAACCAATAGGAGATCAGGACCTTACAGCCAATCTTAGCCCTACTCCAAGCATCCAATCAGTTCAAAAACCCTGATCTCTATGTCCAATAGAGGCCCTAGCCCTACCAGTAGTCCCAACCCTAGTCCAAGCAACCAATGGGACGGGAAGCCCTAGTCACTACTTCCAATAGAAAGCCTAACCCTACTCTTAGTCCCACACCTAGTCCAGCAACCAATAACACCAGAAGCCCTAATCGCTACTTCCAATTAAAGGCCTAACCCTAGTCCTAGTTCCACCTTAGTCCCAACAACCAATAAAACAGGAAGCCCTAGTCCCTGCTTCCAATAGAAATCATAACCCTAGCCCTAGTCCCAACCCTACATTGATTGAATCACAGATCCAGAAACCAATCAGAACCCTCAAATACCCAACCAATGAGGACACTAACTCAAACCAATAGAAACATCAGATACAACCACCAATCAGTGTATACATGTAGCAGCCACTAGCAGACTATATAAGGTCCCAGCAACCTCAGACAAGGTTTGCTGCCCAGGGAGTTGGAAGCTGCTTCTCCTGTCCAGAATCTCCTAGGAGACAGACAGGCTCAATCCACACTTTGGATTTCTGCAGGTAAAGGCCTCACAAACTTGAAATCTAACAATACTGTTTGAATACAACTTTACTCCCTCTCCTGGCCAAAAAACGAAGTGCACAGTCCCTATTAAACACAGTTTAAACAGCTCACAGAAGCACCCTCTGATGTAGAAAATCCCTGTTGCTGGAGGGGGAGGCAGGGGGGGCTGGTTTAACTGGCTTGATAACACAAAATGGTGGCTGGGGGTGCACTGTTTAACATACAGGTCTTAGCACAGAGCAAAGGAGAAATTTGGAGGGAAAACTGAATAGTCACCAGGAATGAGAGCGACAAACTACAGAGTTTGGACTGCAAATCCCACAATTCAACACGTTAAATGGAAGCAATCATGGGCAGGAAAACCACAAGTTTAACACACAAAACAGGTGATAAAATATACAATCACAGGCAGGTTAAAACTACATTTTTAAACTGTAACAACCACAGGCAAAGACAGTAATCACAGAAAGGGAAAATCGTTTTTTAAAAACTTTTTGGAGGAGGGAAGAGACAGCACTAGTCTGCCTCCTTACCACTTGCTGGACTCTGCTCACTGCAATCTGGGGCACAGGTAGGCTGCAACTCACAAGATGGAGGAGAATGATTTGGGGTGCACCCAGCAAAGCCTTGAGGGACCTGGGCAGGTGTGAGGGGAGGGCTCAGAGTTGCCTGGGAGCTGAATAGCCAATCCCCAGTCCTAGGCCTGCTGGCCTGGGGGGCTGCTTCTCCTGTCCAGAATCTCCTAGGAGACAGACAGGCTCAATCCACACTTTGGATTTCTGCAGGTAAAGGCCTCACAAACTTGAAATCTAACAATACTGTTTGAATACAACTTTACTCCCTCTCCTGGCCAAAAAACGAAGTGCACAGTCCCTATTAAACACAGTTTAAACAGCTCACAGAAGCACCCTCTGATGTAGAAAATCCCTGTTGCTGGAGGGGAGGCAGGGGGGCTGGTTTCACTGGCTTGATAACACAAAATGGTGGCTGGGGGTGCACTGTTTAACATACAGGTCTTAGCACAGAGCAAAGGAGAAATTTGGAGGGAAAACTGAATAGTCACCAGGAATGAGAGCGACAAACTACAGAGTTTGGACTGCAAATCCCACAATTCAACACGTTAAATGGAAGCAATCATGGGCAGGAAAACCACAAGTTTAACACACAAAACAGGTGATAAAATATACAATCACAGGCAGGTTAAAACTACATTTTTAAACTGTAACAACCACAGGCAAAGACAGTAATCACAGAAAGGGAAAATCGTTTTTTTAAAAACTTTTGGAGGAGGGAAGAGACAGCACTAGTCTGCCTCCTTACCACTTGCTGGACTCTGCTCACTGCAATCTGGGGCACAGGTAGGCTGCAACTCACAAGATGGAGGAGAATGATTTGGGGTGCACCCAGCAAAGCCTTAAGGGACCTGGGCAGGTGTGAGGGGAGGGCTCAGAGTTGCCTGGGACCTGAATAGCCAATCCCCAGTCCTAGGCCTGCTGGCCTGGGGGTGGGGGTGGGGGCTGCTTCTCCTGTCCAGAATCTCCTAGGAGACAGACAGGCTCAATCCACACTTTGGATTTCTGCAGGTAAAGGCCTCACAAACTTGAAATCTAACAATACTGTTTGAATACAACTTTACTCCCTCTCCTGGCCAAAAACGAAGTGCACAGTCCCTATTAAACACAGTTTAAACAGCTCACAGAAGCACCCTCTGATGTAGAAAATCCCTGTTGCTGGAGGGGAGGCAGGGGGGCTGGTTTCACTGGCTTGATAACACAAAATGGTGGCTGGGGGTGCACTGTTTAACATACAGGTCTTAGCACAGAGCAAAGGAGAAATTTGGAGGGAAAACTGAATAGTCACCAGGAATGAGAGCGACAAACTACAGAGTTTGGACTGCAAATCCCACAATTCAACACGTTAAATGGAAGCAATCATGGGCAGGAAAACCACAAGTTTAACACACAAAACAGGTGATAAAATATACAATCACAGGCAGGTTAAAACTACATTTTTAAACTGTAACAACCACAGGCAAAGACAGTAATCACAGAAAGGGAAAATCGTTTTTTTTAAAACTTTTGGAGGAGGGAAGAGACAGCACTAGTCTGCCTCCTTACCACTTGCTGGACTCTGCTCACTGCAATCTGGGGCACAGGTAGGCTGCAACTCACAAGATGGAGGAGAATGATTTGGGGTGCACCCAGCAAAGCCTTAAGGGACCTGGGCAGGTGTGAGGGGAGGGCTCAGAGTTGCCTGGGAGCTGAATAGCCAATCCCCAGTCCTAGGCCTGCTGGCCTGGGGGTGGGGGCTGCTTCTCCTGTCCAGAATCTCCTAGGAGACAGACAGGCTCAATCCACACTTTGGATTTCTGCAGGTAAAGGCCTCACAAACCTGAAATCTAACAATACTGTTTGAATACAACTTTACTCCCTCTCCTGGCCAAAAACGAAGTGCACAGTCCCTATTAAACACAGTTTAAACAGCTCACAGAAGCACCCTCTGATGTAGAAAATCCCTGTTGCTGGAGGGGAGGCAGGGGGGGCTGGTTTCACTGGCTTGATAACACAAAATGGTGGCTGGGGGTGCACTGTTTAACATACAGGTCTTAGCACAGAGCAAAGGAGAAATTTGGGGGAAAACTGAATAGTCACCAGGAATGAGAGCGACAAACTACAGAGTTTGGACTGCAAATCCCACAATTCAACACGTTAAATGGAAGCAATCATGGGCAGGAAAACCACAAGTTTAACACACAAAACAGGTGATAAAATATACAATCACAGGCAGGTTAAAACTACATTTTTAAACTGTAACAACCACAGGCAAAGACAGTAATCACAGTGTTGTTAAACTTTTATCTCATTGGCTGCTGTGAATATGTAGTAAAGAAATGAGAAGCATAATCGGAGCCTCCGGTCCTGACATAGAATTCAAATTTATTACAAGAACGCACGAGCGTACTGCAGGCGAGATATAGGCCTCTTGAAACTACCCTCAGAATCACTCTAGTCGTGTGAATAAGCCAGTTGGAGGCGCTTGTAATAGGGCAACTACGGGTCGGGCGCATACATCACAAACGTCGTCCAGCCTTTAAAGTTGCTTATAACAATTCGCTCGTGTGAGTGTTACGTAACTGACGTAAAGAGTCGTGAACGGCGACCATGTTAGAATCAGGCAAAAGTGTTTTTTTTTTAATGCTTTCACTACAAGAGAAACCACTCCCCTGTGAAGATTTACAGTAGATGTCTTACAGGCCGGTTCTGCACATGCGCGGTCTCCGTGTAGCCTGTTCAGCTGTCACACTTGGGCGGGCAATCCCCGAGTGGAGCCAAAGAGGAGGGGTGGTGGGAAGGTGGCAGGTCACGGAGTCGCTCGCTGCAGGCAACATGCAACGCAGGGGACCTGCGCGCGACTAGGCAAATGTACCCGAGCCACGGCGGTGCACAGCACAAGCTCCTCGGCCGCTACACTTGGGAGGAGGAGCTGCTCTCGTACCCGGAGTGGATCAACAGGAGTTACGTGGAGCTGATGAGCCTCAACGAGCACTCGCTGCAGGCGCTGTCCTGGCGCAAACTGTACCTTAGCCGCGCCAAGCTTAAGGCGTCTAGCCGCACCTCGGCACTGCTCTCCGGCTTCGCCATGGTGAGTGAGGGCGGTAGTGGGAAATACTGAGAGGAGGTCGCTCTTTTTCGTGTTACGGGGGAGCTGTAATATCTCTGCTGTAGTGAGTATTCACAGTGGATATTGGGGATCGTAGAATGATAAAATGCACCAAAAATATTATTTCGGTACCGAGTCTGTATTGAGGCTAAGATCTCATCAGGCGGATATGTTCCCCCGAACGGTCTGGTTAGCGGGATCGGTGCGGGGTCATAACACCTTATTGCGAATTCACTTTCAGACACTGAGCTCTTGCAACATTGAGAGTTCTGAACACCCCAAAAGTTTTAAGTGCTGACTTCACCTGTGACAGAAGCAATCAATGATTTGGCTACGCTTCTTCCCTCCTGGGTCTTCCTCCACATCCTCACTGTAAATCCCTATGCACGCTTAATGGGCCTAATTCTGTCAAGATGTAGTGGTGCTTCTCTGAAATGGAAGTACGGCGGGAGTCTGGTATTTTGTATCACTAAAGAGTAGGATAGAGTAAAGGTGGCACCATCAAAATATGGCTCAAATGAGATTTATGCACTCTGTACTCCCTAAAATGTGTCATCTATGAATCAGAGAGAAAACGGTTCTCGGTTCCCAGCCCCTATCTCTAATAACTGCTATTGCAGCTATTCTAGAAGGTTGCTTTGATTATTGACGTCAGCTATGGGGTTTTGAAATGTATTGTGACATCGTTCACTGGATAGGTCCTTTAATCCCCCCCTATACCACCTCTTTCTTCTGTCTATGCCCTTTTGAAGCAAATAACTTTTGACAAGCTCTTGTTGGAATCTGTATCCTGCACCCAATTCTAGTGCACTGCTTAAATAATAAACAAAAGCAATACAAAAGGGGATGATGGACGGAACGTTTGAGCAAATCAAACACTCGCCCCCAGTCAACTGATCTGGGTTTAATCCATCATCATTCTTTAGCTCACTCCACCACCCCAGTTCAGACATGGCCATATGCAAATCAGTCTGACCCTGTGCCTCATGGGAACAGTCCAGCCCGAACTGCCAAGCCATGTCTTCCCTGGACCGGAAACAAGCATCCTAGGACCGGTTTCTGGCATTTCAGCCGTCATCAGCCAGGCTTGCTTGAATCCAGTGGCAAAGTGAGCAAGGGACCCACGTCTGGGCATACCCCCGCCAACTTAGGGCGACAAAGCGATACAAAAGGGATGATGGACGGATCAGATCAGTTGACTGGGGGTGAGTGTTTGATTGGCTCAAACGTTCCGTCCATCATCCCCTTTTGTATCGCTTTGTTCGCCCTAAGTTGGCGGGGTATGCTCCAGACGTGGGTCCCTTGCTCACTTTGCCACTGGATTCAAGCAAGCCTGGCTGATGACGGCTGGAATGCCAGAAACCGGTCCTAGGATGCTTGTTTCCGGTCCAGGGAAGACATGGCTTGGCAGTTCGGGCTGTACTGTTCCCATGAGGCACAGGGTCGGACTGATTTGCATATGGCCATGTCTGAACTGGGGTGGTGGAGTGAGCTAAAGAATGATGATGGATTAAACCCAGATCAGTTGACTGGGGTGAGTGTTTGATTGGCTCAAACGTTCCGTCCATCATCCCCTTTGTATCGCTTTGTTCGCCCTAAGTTGGCGGGGGTATGCCCAGACGTGGGTCCCTTGCTCACTTTGCCACTGGATTCAAGCAAGCCTGGCTGATGACGGCTGGAATGCCAGAAACCGGTCCTAGGATGCTTGTTTCCGGTCCAGGGAAGACATGGCTTGGCAGTTCGGGCTGTACTGTTCCCATGAGGCACAGGGTCAGACTGATTTGCATATGGCCATGTCTGAACTGGGGTGGTGGAGTGAGCTAAAGAATGATGATGAATTAAACCCAGATCAGTTGACTGGGGGTGAGTGTTTGATTGGCTCAAACGTTCCGTCCATCATCCCCTTTTGTATCGCTAAATAATAAACAAAGCAGTGTACTGAGAGTTTCTGCACTGATAGGCTTGCAACAGTTGCTGGTTCTCTGTTGCTACATGAGCATATAGTTTGTGTTTGGGCAATATTCTGTATGCCCATCAGAGGGTGCCAGAGTAGTGTGCCAAATGGACGGGAAGTGTGTCTTAAGGAATACATGGGGCATATACTAAAAAGATTGATGGTGTTGGCTGGAGGCTGGCTGAAAAATTGCTGAGGAGTGACTGTGCTTGAAGTGCTAATATGCCTGAAACTACTTGACGCTGGAGCCGCTTGGTGGATTTGTCCTCATAGATGCCAAGATTTCAGATTGCTTATGTGCGACATTTCAGTGTGAGTATAGGTGACATTCTGCTGGCAAATGTGACACCTTGACTGACACTTTCCCACAAGTAAAACCAAGCAGTGAAGTCCATGTAAAGAGATAAATATTGGAAATTATCTCCTGAGGAGCAATGAAAAGCTCTAGAAAATACTGCAAAACCAGTGAGATGAAGCATCACTGACCTCTCTTAACTAATCCTGCTGTAGTTATTTCCAGAAAGAGCATGATCTCCGTGTGATTACTACTATTGAAATTACATTTATAAAGTGCTTACTACCCTTGGCGACGATTTGAAACGTTTTACGGCAAATAGCAGGCTACTGCTGATCCCAAAGTTAGTGGTTAGTCCGGTGATTATTTGGATTTGCTTGAATATTACCTAATTCATTGCTACCCTTTGGAATATAAACCTACAGCAACAAATGCAAGAAAGGAAAAAAAAAGTTTTTGAGTGGTCTTAACTTTTCCCTAGGAGTTTTAAAGCAGGCCATCTTGGCAGAAGTGCTGTACTAAAGAAGCATTGGTAAAGCGAATAGGTCTCGCCTTTGGGACCTATTGACTTTGCAAGTGGTTTATAGCTACGTTGTAGAGCATTCCCAGTGATGTGAAGCATGGCGAAAGAAAACAAGCCAAAAAAAGTCATCCACAAAATGATGCAAGCATTAAAAAAAAAAAAAAACGGAGTTGGACCTGTAAATAAAACAAGCAATTGTAAAAACCAATACCTTGGGTAATCTGCTTGGGGGAGGTCACTGTAATCAGCACTCTTCTAGTCATGCACATCTAGGGTTCCCAAAAGCCCTACCCAGCCATGCAGACTATCCTTCTCTCCACCATGGACCTATGGCAGATAACATCCCTCTTCCCACTAATTTTAGCTGCAGAGCCAGAGTGCTTCTCCCGAGGCGCTATAATTTGAATGGTCAAAAAATTGACTACTCTACAAAGTTAGTGAACCAACTCCTTCATGTGAGCTTTCCTGGTTTGTTACTCTCATTTTGAAGCTTGAATTGAGGCTATCCCTGTAATACATATTTTGCCATTTGAGCTACTTGATACAGAGACCAACATACCCTCGATCGCCTGAATAGGTACGCCATACAAATTCCGTCTTTAAAGGTGTGCACACCATGGTTATTATATTTGTTTCTTGAGTATTCACGTGCAGGTTCCCATGCTTCCGCGTGCCAGTGACGGTACGCAATCATGGCCGCCTAGTTTGGGATTATGCAATGTAGATAAAAATAGATCAGGGTGTTGTTTATTTCTGTGACTTGGAATACCTATTTTGTTGCTTGAGAAACTGGACTGTTACCTAACGGAAGTTGAAGTTTCAGCTCATGTACTGTTGTCTTCTGCGTGCCATTCGGAGATCCAAACGAAGCTAAAAGTAGTCTCAAACATTGCAGAAAAAGAGCCTGGTGCAGTGGCTCACTGATACACTGTAAATCATAGATCAGACGTATAAAGCATGACGAAACAAGAAACAAACTGCTGGGGGTTGATTCTGTGTTCGAAGCTGACCAAAGCTAGATTTTGACATAAAGACGTGTTAAGCATTATTTAATGCAGTGTAGAAATATCCAGATTCCATCCTTTCAATTGGTCTGTTATTCCTTCAAGACTAATTTCTTGTTGTCACTTTTCAAATTATTAAATAATAGCTTAAAAATTATTAAAATAGTATGCGGGGAACACATGGAATATTTTAATGCACACTCTGTTTTGCTTGTTATGCTGAACAAACCACTGAGTTCTTGATTTTTTTTAAAATATAGAGGTCTTTTAAAACTGTACATTAGTAAGCTTTGTGTCATTATAACATATGTGATCCATACATTCTGTAGCTTTTTGCATTATCTATAAAATAGTGAACTTTTTTTTTCTGCATGACGGTATGATCTTTAAGCAATATTTTTGAATCCCCCTTGACGGCTACCTGCTGCCAGGCAACATATAAAAACATTCCTGAAATTCTTCTGTCGTTTGGACATTGTGCTGGGGTTCAGAATACTGAAAATAAGAGATGAATCACTCCATTTGGGGTTTGGGGATGGTATTTTAACGATCACGGTTGGCCTAGTTTGCATTTGTTCCCTTGCTGCATTTTGCAGCTGGACTCAACTAGACAACGAGGATGTTCTTTTAAGTGTTGTTACAAAAACAGTGAGTTTTATCTCTAGGTCATGTTGCCTTTCCATGGACAAGTTGTAAAGAAGGATGTTGTAATTAATGTGGAATTAGTTTCAGCTCGTAGTGCATGACATTGCTTTCTGCCAAATAGCGTTTATACGACTTGTTCGTGTATTGATCTCATTTTAATTAAAAGCAGTTTATATAGTCTGATATACGGGCCCTTTTACAGGCTTACATTCTAAGCGATGCAGAGTCACTCTTACTGTTGGACAAAAATACTCTGAATTCATCTCCTGTACACGTCAAAATGAACCATGTCAAACCACCCCAGGCACCCAGAAGCACATTTCATCGAGAAACATAACAAAATATCTAGTTCTCAGATCACTTCCTCCTCGTATAAACAAATCAGAAGGCTGACAGAGAGGTAGGACATGAGGGAAAATGTTTAACAAACAGAACTACAGCAAAACCCATTGCAAAACTATGGAAGTCATTACTAGAAATGACTTATGTGAAAGGGTTTACTCAGCTCATATTAAGCTATAATGTAGTTGCTTAGCCAAAAGCCCCAGAACACAACCAGATTGTAGTTGAGGTACTTAAATGGTGCACAAAAAATCTGAAAATTCTTCATTGGAAGTCCGGAACTCATATGAGACATAGTAGGCATAACCGCAAACCTACAAGTGTTATCGAAAGCCAAAGCAGTATTCAATACCGAAGTCTTAAAGGAGGACAGCGGCACTGAAACGTCATCAGCAGCAGTGTCTGGATCCTCAGCAATTTGTTTCTTCGCCAATCAAAGATGCCTCTGATATTTATAACGAATACTCAAGTACATAGCTGTCGGAGGAAAATTGGCAATATTGTAGTTACATTGCAATTATATTGGATGAACCATTGGATTATATTTATCTTTATCCTATGGGAATGTAGTCAAGTGAATAAAGGCACTACCGCTTGATTTTCAGAGATCTAACAAGGTCAGACCGTGACCATTCTTACACGACCATACCTCAGGCAGCAATAGTTATGTCATAAACCGCTTTATCAGTATAGATGATATGCCTCCACACAAGGTGCATTTAGACCCTCTTCAACAACAACTGGTCTGCACCATGCTTCTCTGATGAGTGTTGTTCTCCTAGTTCTGCTGCCTCTTGGCAAACTAACAGCGTGATTTACAGTGCCAGGCATTTAATGCAACCAAATGCCCTGGAAATTGGCTGTTACAAGTCCCTCAGTGTCAATCGAACTGTGGAAGCACATTGACCGCTTTTGGCTTCGGGTGTGGGCATGCAGTCCACTGCTAGAAATCCGAGGGCTGACATTTCAGTCGCCAGCTCTTTGATATAAACTATGGGTATATGATTGGCTGCTGGTAATTTCACATGTGCAGTTAAAAATTTCTTTCCATGTAATTATGAGGGTCGGGAGCTGTGCCTCTGAGGGGGGCACTGCACAACACCAGGCCCGGGAAATGTAAGAAATATTTCTGCTCTGGTTCTGCTTCAATGCCCGCATTGGAGATGCACCACTGACTAATCTTGATAGAACTCAGGAATATGCGCTTTAAGCAGGAGTCGTTTACCTCAGCTTAGAGGACTTCTGTTTAAAAATGCAGCTAACAACACTAGATTAAACCACAGAACTCTAACTTCAGACCAGTGGCACATCTTCATGGATGGAGGAGTTACATGAGACAGACTTTCCTAGAAAAAAAGGTGTAGTAGATGCGTATAGTCTGAAATTTTGCCAAAAATAACAAAACCAAAGTGATGGCAGTATTGGAAGAGTACCCTACTGGTCCCTTTGGATCATTCATTAGCCGCATATCTTGAACCGTAACACCCTGATAATTGTTCTTGGCCCAGTGGCCGAAGTGTTATCCTATACTAAATGGATCAGCTCATTCCTCCAAGAAAAGCGTAATAAGCTACCAGCCAACAAATACTTTGCAATCCCCACAGAGGCAAGTTGTGAAGTCTCACATGGCTGCCAGCTCTCTCAAGGACACTTGAGTACATTTGTGATACCACGCTGTTATCCTCTGTAAACCTCAGGAGTTGGAAGCTACATAGAAGCATTAACACTCCACTCTACTGAGCCTCTTGGAAGGTCATAAAGGAAAAGTCATCGCACTAAAAATTAACGGACAGAGACTTGAATGTTAATAAAACATTCTTGAACTTCCTAAAAACTGAGGGTCTTGACTATATGCTCAAAGCCACTTGGGGCAAAGTCAGAGAAGCCTAAAACAGGCCGACACCCAAATTATATGTATAAACCAATGCAGCTGATCAAACCCGGGTATTGTCATTGACCACAAACCTGCACTACAACCACCAGTCCATATCAGTTTTACCATGGTCAACCGCTAACCAACATGATTTATTACTACACAATACCAAACACAACCTGTATGAAAGTGAATTATTGTTTGGGGTGGGCGACCACACACGTCCAGATATAATAACACTTCTTATCACCGTGAACCCTTACAGCCAGTAAATTAACCTGAGCTAAACACCTTAGTAGATATGGGACAGAGCAGACAGGATAAACTTAGGGAAATGTCTAAAGTATTTATGTAGTATCCAAACAGCAATACATTCAAAACAATAACAATTCCAAACTGAATTATAAAAATAGAATACAATCTAATAAACAAAACGTCGATTTGCATGACACAACTAATCACCTGTGACGGTTTCCAGGCGCTTGAGCAGGCATGTAGGCATAAGACGAAGGATGCTGTGAGTCAGACCCTGCAGAATTATTCAAAGAGCCAGGTCTTTAGCTTCTTGCAGAATTCAAGAAGTGTGGAACAGGCCCTAATGTGTTGAGGGAGGTCGTTCTAGGTTGAGGGTGTGGTGTGGGAGAATGCTCGCTTTCTGCTTTTGTGAGTGTTGGGGCTGTGTGAGAGTGTGGCAGAGCATATGTGTCTGGAGGGTTGGTGAAAGTGTAGGCGGTTGTTCAGGTATGTTGGTCCAGGGTTGCGAAGTGCCTTATTAGGGTGCTTGATGAGTTTGAATTTGCTGTGTTTCGCGATGGGGAGCCAGTGGAGCTCTCTGAGGTGTGGTGAGATGTGGTTATGCCATGGGAGGTTGAGGATGAGTCTTGCTGCTGTGTTCTGGATGGTGTGAAGTCAGTATAAGAGATGGTTGGTGATCCTGCATAGAGTGTGTTTCTGTAGTCTAGTCTGCTTGTCATGAGGGCTTGCATGAGACTGCGTCTGGTGCTCCGGGGTAGCCATTTAAATATCTTGCGAAGAATGTTAAAGCAGGAAGAGCTGAGTGCTTTGACAAAAATTCAATAAGGGGAACCAGAGATGAGTTTTTAAAATAGAAATAGCACCACAGAACACAAAGCGCCAATGAAAGTCTATGGAAATGGTAGACCAGAACCTAGGCGCAATTTGAAAGCCAGCCGTGATGTAGCCCACGTTGGATACAACAAGTGGATTGGTCCCACTGAAATGTCTGGAAGTCAAAAAGTTCAAAAAAGTGTCGAAGTCCCAACACAAAAAGGGACTGTCACCTTTTGAAGAGAAAAATTCTACCTGAGCAGGCCACCACCCTGAAACCGAAGACTGTATACTTGAAGCAGGTTAGTCCCCCATGGAGCTTTAGAGGTTTTGCATTGAAAAGGACCAGGGCAGAATGGGACTCTGTTGGTTTTACGGAGGTGCTTGGAGCCTTGAGCAGGATGAATTTGAAATTCAGTCTTAAGTGTTGGAACTGCCGGTCGGAAACGTCTTGAAGCAGGTCCCCCTGTATATCAAGAGCAATTATTTTTTTTAAGTTTCCAAACTTTCTCTTGGTGCCCCAACAACCACAGAAGTACACTTGTAAAACACCCAGGACCTCAGGGGAAGGCACATAGAAACTCTCAGGGTATCAGGTAGAGTCCAACAGCAAGTCCAGTCCACATCCAGTTGCCACTGATCAACTGGGCACTTCAGAGAAAAGGCCTATTACAGCTTGTGTCCCTGTGGCCATAGCCACACAGGAAGACAGGTAGCTGACACTCGGAGTCTGCTTCTATGCCCTGGGTACAATGAGGAGCAGGTTCAGTCCTTCAGGGCTCTTCTCAGATCACAGACAGCAGGTACTGTCCTCTTCTGCTCCTTTGTAGTAAATTAAGTTCCTATGCCCACCACAGCTATTCTTACCGCCAGAGGGGGAAAACTTCCCCCACACTTCCAGAGCAGTGTCTCTGTTCACACCTCTTTGACACCTAATATAGGGCAAGTTCAGACTGAGCAGTTGCTGGAGTGATGATGCAAATTAGCCTCCAACAGCTAGCTTCAGGGAGGGTGAAGGGAAGATTCTAAAAGTTGGATATCCAATACATTTAATAAAATTCTGATTTCACCGCTAGATTTGATTATTTTTTACTTATAAAAATAGGCCTTTGGATGGAGTTTGTACCTTGAATGGGTTGAAAGCTGCTGTAGATAAGTGTATAATTTATACCTTGACTTTTCCTATGTGCCATTTACAGCCTGCCCAGTGACAGTGTTGTTTTGGACCTAGTCAGTGGAGGTTGCATGCCATTTCTAATGCCACACATGTTCCACTCCCATATTAAGCATTTGACTTTGTAGGGTTCCAAGGTGCGTTTAGGGGTGACTTATGTTAATATTTAAAATCAGGTTGCCAAAAAAGTGATTTTGACAGGTCTATACAGCAAGGTTCAAGCTGCTGCTGTCAGGCTACACATGGTAGACCTGAAGCCATGTTTTCACTGCCACGGTAGTGGATGGCACAATAAGTGCTACAGTCAACAGGTGGCATTTACTTTTCCATACCATGGGTGTATTTCCGCATCATATGCTGTGGACTTTTATGAACGTTAGTTGCGCAGATCAGATTTAAGCCCATTTCAACTTGTTTGAAGGGGGAGCACACACACTTTACTCCTGTTTACCGGAGGTAAAATGCACAGAACCTTAAGTCCAGGGGGGCTCAGTAAAAGGCAAAAAATGTGGGGTGACCATGTAAAAAAGATGAATATACTAGAGGTGGGCGGAACTCATGGAGTTTCACTTAACAAAATTCCGCGGAGTTCAATAAAAACTCTGCGAGATTCCCTGTAGTTATGCCAGCGGGTGGAATTCGGCACTTTGCGCTGCTTATGCTGAATTTTAGCACCGGGAGCGTGTTCTGTACTGTAAAATCAGCACGTACGACAACACGCAGCGCGCCAGAGGTCTCTGCTAATTTCTGCCGCTCCAGTATATTTTCTACTCGAGCGACAGCTCTCTCAACACGGACAGTTGCGACCTGATGCAACTGCTCGCATTGAGAAATCCCGCCGGCAGGTATTCTAGTGCCTGAAAATTGCACTAGGGGACGCAAATTCTAGCTTAATGTTGGCGGCCTGCGCGTGAGAAAAAACTCTGCCACGCAGTAGTTAGCGGAGTTTTGCCGGAACTCCACATTCCAAGCGGAATGCAGAGTAGGCAAAATTCTGTGAACTCCGCCGGAAGAATGGAGTTTATCGCCCACCCCTAAAATATACTACACAATCCAAAACTGTATCCAGAGACCATAAAGATGATTGAATGCACATTGTAGAAGCTCATAACATTCTTAAATGAACATACCTGTATTTATATATTTATTTTCTTTTTTAAAGCACTGTATACCACATAGAGTAGTCTCGGAGAGGGGTGGGGGCTCTGCTGTCTATCTAGAAACTATCATAGAAATCATCATATCAGGAAGTTTCACTAATGTGACATTTTATGGCACCATTACTAAAACCCCAAAAAAAACACTCTACAAAATGCAGCAGTCTAACTGGTATAGGCCCAGCCAAAGCTCTGAATCTGTTACACTCGTTACCAGTAAAAGAACTTGATTATGAAAATGTATTATTTGTGTTCAATCCTTTTCAGCAGATCCTAAAATTACTTTAAGAATAGTTCCACACTACAAAGTACATTCGATCATAGGCGGGCAAATGGTTAAAAAGATCTGTAGAGGTGATTTGGGTTGACTGGAGCAAAACAATGACCATGTAATATGTTGAACTTCCACTACATATAGTGAGAATTTTTATTTTACATTACACATATTTGTAATGTAAGGTGTGTGGAAATAGAGCAATTTGCTCAGAATCATCTCCATTCCTAAGTGTAACTTAGAACCTAGGTCCCCAGTTTCCAGCACTTTAACCTCTAAACCACATTTTCCTACATTGACAGTATAATGTTCTTCCCCAAAATATTGCTGTCTTTCCAGGTGGACTGAAAGTCCGTTCTGAGCAGCTCGTTTGGGGTATCTGGTTGGCTGGTAAAGAAGCAACCGTTTGAGGTAGCCTGAGGTCTGAGCATGTGGAGCTTTGTGAGCAAAGGAAATGGTTTTGCAATCCAGTCTATGCTTGGTTGGGAGCCAGTGTAGACGCCCTAGTACAGAGGTGAAGTGGCATAGGGTGCACAAATGGGTACCATACATCAAGCCCGGTGCCATTTAACCATTAGCAGTTCTCCAGACCCCAAAACACTCTCCTGAGTCATTTCTGCACATGGTGAGGAGGCAGGTAAGCCTTTCCTGTGTTGGAAGAGGGGACAGGCAATTCATTCCTCCACTGAGTGAGGGAGACCGAAAGTGAAGCATGGGAACCATAACCTTTGTCCCATCTTATCCAAGGGCCTTCTGGTTAAGTGAAGAGGGAATGGGGGAAAGGGCTAAACCGGTCTCTTGGATATGATCGTACATGGGAAGGCAATGTGAGGCAGGTTTTGATGGCTAGCCTCACCTAGCCAGGACTGGACAAGGGGCACAAAGCTATCTTGAATGATGGCAGGTTTCCTGATTTTCAATTCTCAAAGGTTTCAGCAGTGAGTCTAGACACTGGGACTGATGATACAAACCAATTGAGTATGGTAAGTAATACTACAGAGTACTCTTGCATGCCTTTGTGAATCTGCCCCAGAACGTCGAACTCCAAATAAAGCGCGTTCATTTCTATTTGAACTAATTGTATATGAATATTCTAATCTTAGATAATTTGGGGCTAATTCACAAAAGCATGTAGAAGTATTTAATTGTGTGTCTCAAAATGCCGTTGTAAACTGGCCCAATGTGTGCTATAAAGGCAGAGGGTAGAGACAGTGGAGTCGTTTGAGCAGCCACAGCTTACACAAGGACCTGTAGCATATTTTAAGTTCAGACACAGCTCAACAGAGTAATCAAAAGCTATGTCTGGAGAAGGTGTACTTGTTAAAATTAAAGGTATCTATATTTGGGCGGGTAAAATTGTGAATTTTTATTTAAAGAAAACAGAAGAGCTAAGATAAGTGAACAATGATTCTCAACCCTCAAATAGGGAGAGTTCTAACTGACAGAAAGAACTGGTCTCATTTTCAAAAATCCAGTGTCTAGTTAATGAAGGCCTCCAGAAAACCAGTGATTGGTGAATGTGGAGAGCAGGACACTTGAAAAGTGACATTATATCCCCTGTCTGATCTCAGAGCCCTAGTTACAACTAGGTTTGCACAACAAGCCTCTCAATCAGGGCACGAGTCGGAGGTGCACGCGGGTAGACGGTGTTTACCCACTTCTTTCACAGGGTGAACACCGTCCACCCTGCCAAGAATTTGGGCCCCACTGAATTATGTGCTGAACTCGTCCCGGTGTAATTTCCAAACACTGGGACACTTTCAGCAGCGCTTGCACGTTGTCTGCTTTCCTTCTGCAACAAGCAACAACGTGCAGGCGCAGACGGGGCTTTCTTATTTAAGACTCCTGCTTGGCCCATAACAAAGGCCGAATTTGAGGGATCATCAGGCCTCCTTTTGTTCGAGTCTCTTGGCTGGAAGCAGTCAGGACCCTCACACCTAGATCTAAATGAAGCAGAGGGGAAACAAAGGCTCACACCTTGTTAGCACTTCACACATTCTTAAGAGAGGCAGCTTTTCACTTTGTTCACTCCCTGTTTAGGAGATATGCATGCACTGTTAGAATATCAGATGTGTTTGTCTTTCTCAGTATTTACACAAAGCAAATTGCATTTATATAGAGCTTACTTCCCTTGAGGAGGTGTTGAAATAATTTAAGTACCACTATTTTTTCTTGTATAGCCCTACTCATTCCAATTCAGGGTGTCAGAGCTCTTTACATCAACACGTGCATATTACATGTACAATAAATTATATGTTTGTAAATGAATGTACAGGATGTTTTACATAAAACTGGGGAATTGCAAGGTGTAGAAGTCACATATCATCTTCCATAGCTCACTGTGCTATTATCCTCGCAATGCGCTCAAACGTACACATGATAGACCTGCTAAACATATATGTGAGGGCTTTAGATCTGACACTTCTTGCGATGCCACTTCCTGTAAAGTCGTGGCTTGTGATGCCACTTTCTATGATGTCAATTCCTGTGATGCCAAGTGTGATGTTGTGCGCCGTGATGTTGTGCGCCGTGATGTTGCGTTCCTTGATGTCACGCGCCATGATGTCACTTGTATACTGCCTACCTAGGTTAGTCCCCCCACTTCCTTTTTTAGGACTTGTGCCCTGCTCTCAATGTTGCCAAGTATTATGTGCTGGCATCTCGGAAAATGGCTTGCCATGCTATGAGTTTTCTGGTGACGGCAGTCCCCATGTGACAGTCGACACTTACTGGGTACCACCAGCAACTGTGGCTTTATGGACCGTGTTCGACAGCAGCTTTAAACAGCAGCTTTCCAGATCTGCATGTCAGTTCAAACGGGGTTACTAGCTTCAGCCAATGGGACACAGGACATAAGGTAAACAAAGAAATCCCTCGTGTCCCCCTCAGGCTTGAAGGTGTGGGATACAGGCTGGATGGAGCCTACACTGTTAACAAACCAGAGGCAGTGTGGCTCACCACCTCACGTGGTTCAATGATGGTCTAAGGAAGCGCTTCCTCGACCTAAAGCAGATGTCTTGAGTTTGATCCTGGCAAGCTGGTTGCAAACTCTTGCGGCTACCTGGAGGGCTCACTTGCTTAGACTCTGCTACCCTGTTGCCACATCTTTTTAGGTGTACTTATTACCTGCAAAAGTCCAATGAAAAGAACATGTATTGAAAACTAAACAAGAACTCGCTTGTAGCCGCACAATTTGCAGAATTAGAAAAAACATGTGAGCCAACTTCGGTTCCAAATACTGGAGCAAGTAAACATGTCAAACCGAGGAGGGAAAAGAGAGAAATTACTTAGCACAAAGAGAAATGTATTTGTCGTAAATATTCTAATCATTACAACCTTAAGTTATGAGAGAGCAAAACAAAATTAAACGGTTCCTTCAAGCGTACAGTGCAACCCAGCATTACCTGTGAGTAACTCTATTGTGAGCCCCGCGCTAGTGCGACCACTGATGTTATCACCACCCAACGCTGGTTCAATTCTCTTAATCAAAAGATAAAAAGCTGGGGTGCCATTTAATATATTGCTCTATCCTAGATTAACAACTTAAACTAAGTCTTCAAAACTCGCCATATGGCTCCTTGAAGTATCTTTTTATTCCTATTCTAAATCCATTTCCAAATGAGTGCTTTCCCTCAGCAATTCCAAAGAGATCCTTTCATTTCAGTTGATCTCCTTATTGATTTTTCTTCCCCTCTAATTTCTTCCTACTTAACGAGTAATATTGCACCCAAAAAAATCTTATTTTACGTATTCTTTACGATGTCTAATATCTAAATCCAGTACTTGCCAACTCGTGTTGCTACATCAGTCTTTCACAAGGCTAGAAACAGAGAACAATAAAAAAACATCGACTTGTGTGATATTTTCAATAAAGCTTCTTAACCATATAGGTTTAGATCAAAATATCCCAGTACATTTCATGACTCAAGTAACTGTCACATTGGCCCACAGACGACATGTGCTGTGCCTGGTGGGTAAAGTACAGGAGTCCATTTAATGCACTAAAGATTCACCTGCAGCCAGTTTTCCCACGGGCGGGCGAAGGGGCATGACGCGTTCGACGTCTGCTGCACTAGCAAAACAACCACGCACCACCCCCAGAAAGGCGCACGCGTGTCAAAGCACAGACGTGTGAAAGCGTGGAATGGAACAACTGTCCGCACAATGCGAGTAATAAAATAATCACGTTCATATATTTGTATGACAAACGCATTGAATGCTATTGCATTAAATTAAATTTCTAGGCCACTTAGAAATCAACAACAACATTAGTGGCTTGAAATTCAACAACTTCTGTTTCCTCGTGAGGAATAACTGACCCAGACAGTTCTATTGTTTCATAAAGATTTACTTTGCGACAAGGCATTCATAATAAACACTTGCCTTTGGAGATAAGAACGAGTATTTCTCGCCTAAAGGGCGTGTACCATCGGCCACGAGACTCTGAAATTGAGCGCTTTGCGAGAGAGCAGCTGCCCGCCAGGCATGGATAGCGTTCTACGGCCGGCCCCAGCAGCTTTCTGTTTTTAGCCATTAATAAACAGCGCTGACATTTACTTGACAGACTGGCGGCTGTTGGGCACTTGTCACTGGCCGCAGGCCGCTGAAAAAAAATACAGGCCAATATTCAAATGAGAGTTTCGATTTGGGTCCCAAATCATGCTTAATATTTAAGTGTAAATTTCATGTTTACTCTTGTGAGAACGACGATTAGAAGAAAAACAGTTGAGCCGAAAAGTCACAGCACTCCTATTACAACAGCATGTTGAAGAACAAGCAGTAAATAGCTGGAAACAATATCGCATAACAGGCATAAGAAAAGAGACGGATGAATTATATAAGCAATAAAAGACTGCACTACATAAAGCCTTGGGGCCAACCAGAGGTCCAAGCCACAAGAGGAGACGAGGAGGAAGAAGGGATGAACTCTTCATCATATGGGATGTTACACTCGCACAGGTAAGTTCGAGATAAGGAGCCGAGTTCTCCCGCTGGAAGAGTTGCACATCCTTCTTGGCTTATGCAAATGTTTCTTATACTTTCCTCTATTATGCCATATCAGTAACTTCTCGTCGTGCTATCAGTGTAGTGCTTTGTGTCTAGAGAGGGTCGAGAGGTCAGAGTTGAGAGGCTGCTTGTCTCAGGTAGGATTGTTGTGATATTTTTGTTCTGTCCAGTCTGCAGTGCCGCACCATGGCAAACACGATGCAGTCTTGACATCTTTGAAGGTGTTCCCTGTGCTCTTCACTGTGTCATTCCGCTCTCCCATTGCAGAGTCTAGGGACACATCAAAGGGTGCAAATGCAGCGAACTGATTTCCGGCTCACATCTCTGTTGTATTGCAACATTAATATAGCGCTTACTGCCCCGATGTTGGGTGCTGAGGCACTTGCCTACATGGGTTGCTTGCTGTGTAGGGTGTGGGCTGGAAGGGGGCTGTTTTTGTTTAGATCCTATGTTGGAAGTGTTTCCATGTCCTGCGCGATGATCACCGATGTGCGGTCATGTTATGGAATGCAGCGCTTAGCAGTGTGGTGGATGAAGTGTGAGAAAGAGGCACACAGTTTATGGTTTTAAGTAAGCGGATAGTTTAGCCGATCCCTTTATGGTACTTCTTACGATCATAGTCCAGTTAGCTGGTTACTGCACTGGGTTGTCTATTATGAGATAGTTTGTTTCACATTTATGGTTCTGAGCAGGCCTAGGTTAAAGGAAGACCTAATGTAGAGATCTGTTGCAATGGACTTTGGTAACATCCTATGTGATTGTTATTGTGAGATGTCAAGTAGAGGTCAGTCGAAACTTTATTCGGCAAATATGGTCATAAAAGTGTAGAAGCAATAAACATACACTTAAAACATGATAAAATGCAGTCAATATGAAAAGGTACAGTAGAGACAATTCAAGACTAACTATTTACCCGTATTCTTATAACTGTGCTGGTCGGATAGCAGGGTCCATCATCACAAAATTGCAGCAGTGGACATATAATAAAAAAACAATTTAAAAACAAAAAAAAAGGAATAAAAACAGTCCATGGCTAACAATTTGCCGGTATCTAATGTTTCTTATCCTGAGAGAGTGCCGATAAAAATGATAGTAGCATGACACACTGTTTTCAGAGATCAGGCATTGCAAGCTTTTAAGACTTTGACTAGCCGATTCACAATTTGTGGAGCGTAAAATGGGATGTAGGAATTGGGTTCTGAAAACAGTATAAAAGCTACAAAAAAAACAAAGTTCATAGTGGGTTGCTGACTAATATTAACAGGATCCCATGCTCTTCAGGAAAATGCTCAAGACTTTTCTCTTTATATAAGCAGTTTCTTTCTGCCTCCCTTCCTCCAGGTTCTTGCCGGGACACTCTTATGAGTAGCTGTGCACGCTACAAATTCCGTAAACATAACAAACAGACATAACATATTGTCACAGGGGCAGCAGGGCAGGGATGAAAACCAACTGCCCTGCTGAGGAAAAGCAACCCTGAAATGAACATTAAACAGCCTAAAATGTGTTAAATAAAATCTATGCTCTTGATTAGGGATCCAAACTAAATATGGCTCAGCCCACTCAGGTGAGATGATCTCCATGTGGTAGCGTACGGTAGCAATCATCTGGGATTTGTAGGACCTTTTTAGATTACCATTTGTTTGAAAGAGGGAACGGATCAGGGTCTTTGTATTACTATTAATTTCGCTGGGGGAATGAACGAGATGTGAAACACCCAGATCATGGAAAGATTTTCTAATGTACGCTAACCAAGAAATATTATTTCCATGATCTAAATGAGCAAAGACAATGCAGGAGAAATTGGTGAATGGGGAACTCCAGATTTTGGTCCATCATAAGGGTGGTGCCAGTCTAATCACATCTTCAGTATACGGGAGGCCAACCTCCGTGTCGGTGATAATGTTGGCTGTGCTTTTAGGGACTGCCAGCAATCTGTAGAGGAATTTATTTTTGTCTGCTTGTAAGTGGCAGCAATTCGTATACCCCCAAACTCCCGCCCCGTAAGTACCCAGGGAGAGAAATTTTGCTTCATAAAGGGAGTTGAGGGCTTTGATTGTTTTTTGTTTGAGTATCCTGGCAAATCTAAAATTGCCTCAGCTGCACTATCCATTTTAAACCCTCTCTGTACAGTTAGAAGTTTGTCCCATTTAAAATTAACATCCAGCAAGATTAAAATTTGAGACTTTAGTGATGGCAGTGTCGTCCATGGTAAACCGGTGTGAACGGGTATTTCTAGGACCATAGACCATAATTAATGATTTTTTGTGATTGACCCTTAGCTTTAGGTTCACCATAAAATCATTAAAAGAATCCAGCAGGAGCTATAACCCATTAGCAGTACGCGACAATAGCACAGCACCATCACTGTATAGGCATATCCTATCTTGGGCAAGTCCTTTACCTTGTGCTGTAAGTTAAGATCAAGGGAATTAATGTAAAAAGGAAGGGGGCTAGGATGTACCCCTGCCTTACCTTGTATACCTTGAAGGTAGACTAACACTCCCCATTACGAACAAATCGCACCTGGGCTAAAGTGTCCCAATGTAAGAGCTTGAGGAGTTTGGTTAGACATACGTCAACCCCGGCTTCATTCATTAGGTCCCACAACCTGCCGCTGACCACGAGGTGGAACGCACTAGACAGGTCCATGAAGGCAAGATGTATTGAGCCTCCCTTGACCATGACCTACTACTGCGTGATCAGGAGCAGGTTGAGGGACTATTCTACATGAAAATTGCTTAAAGCCCAAGTTTCTTGGCAGCATTCCACATCAAACTGTTTAATAGTTTCCAGCCAATCCTCATTATCCAGTTTCTTATTAATACCACCGACATTCCAGGAGAGGAAGCGTATCCTGGCTGTCCTAGGCACCCTAGGAGGAGTAGAAATAATAGTAACAGGTGGAATAGACTCGACTGAAAGAGCTGAATCAGGCATTGATATGCTATGAGGAGTATGAATCGTAGTGTCAGATCAAATAGACTCAGTTGGAGGAGCTAAATCAGGCAGTGGTATGCTGTAAGCTAACGGGGACATCGAAGAGGCAAGTCCATCATTATTTGAGAGGCTGGATAGTGGAGCAAACCCATTCTCATGTACAAAAGCAACTATAGGGTTGTTGGGTGGCGCAACCTCATGCCCGATCGTCTTTCTAGCCCTCCGAGACAAGGGAGTTGGGCGGTAAAAGTAGCTAAGGGGTAATGCTCGAATCATGGCATGTCCAGTAGTTAAAATATCCAGGCGCTGCAATAAAGTGCCACCAACCTGGGGTGCCTAAAATTAACAACTAGACAGTCTCCTTGGAATGACTTTGGGGCGTAGCCAACCCTACGCACCATAATGATCTCGTCCATCAAATCAGAACCCCCAACCGGATTTATGTACAAGCCAATGGGCAACTCTTTGTTAAAGTGAGTACCAGTCTTCCGAACTATTACACAAAGGAGTCACGCCTGTAAGGATGATGACATTCGTGCATTCCGGGGGCAGTTGTAAACAATCAATGACAGGGGTCGATGGATTTGGGATCCCTGGGTTTCGCTTGCAGTAATTTTCCGTTAGAACTAGTGCTCTGCGGATTGTTGGTTTGTTTTAAATGGGCCATCAATTGAATTGTATTGGCCAACATAAGGGGGTTAGGAATGCTGGCTGTCGGCAAATGCTGGGTACAGACGCAATGCGTGTGTGACAGGATCTGGGTTGTGGTGGCTGATGAAGGTGGGGCTGGTAAAGCTTTTGGTATTGATCACGCAAGTCCTGCACTTTGTCATTTATTTGGTTCAGATGTGACAAGATTGAATGTTGAATTTCTTTCCTCAAAGATTCCACCTTATCAAAAAAAGGTTTGCAAGCACTATGTATAGCAGAGCTGAAGTGTTAGTCCGAGAGGCGTCCAGCAACCTGCTTCGCCTCCCATGCCGACATGGAAGCTTACACTTGGGCCCCTACTGCCGTCCGTGCAACGGCTCACCCGCCAGCTGATGCTGATTAAATTAAAACCTGCATGGCACGGTATATCTGATCCAGGTATCTCACAGCAGATGATTGTGGGAATCGGTTTCCTCACCTTTCCAGATCCAACCATTCATGGTCTGAACGCCCGGTATCCACATGGCCTGAGGCTACAATTTTCTTCCCTTTAACCACTCGGGGCGCCTGGTGGTTCCACCCCACACCCATTAAAGGACTGCTAGTACTTCGTCTTTCACTCGTCCTGAAGAGGCCTTCAGTTTCAAGGCCGAAATGCGCCGTCACTTTTGATAGGTGGAGTCTATCTAAACCTCTATCTTGTTTGAAAGACATTGTCTGATACACACCAAGGATACAGAGGGCTTGCCCTTCACTTGTGTACACTCCACAGACTATCTCCCATATTGACTGTGTTGGAAGCAAAGAACATAGCCATATCTGTTTAAAACAACTGGAAGATTAAGGAAATTATTTTCTAGTTGGCACATTTGTTTTAATTTGTTATATGGTTTATCTACGTGCACCCCTGTGCGATTATTGCCCTCTTTATATGTTTTTCCATTTGCTTTATTTATGTATGTTTTTAATGTGTTTTACACTTACTATACGCCCCAGGTACCTCCTCCAGGAGTGAACGATTGTAGGTCCAATTAAAAAGGTTAAAATAAATGTGTAGACTTCGAATATATCTCCAATGACTAATTCATGTACTCACTGAAAAACGATGATATAATAATTTGTTCCCGCATTATACCATTGTTTGTTTACAGAAGTCTTAGTCAGAGGTGCTAATGGGGGTTGATGAGGTAAATGGCATAGCTAGTTTAGCAGTTGGTTTATTGCTCTTGGCCTCTCCCTTTTTGTGATTGTGCCTCCATTATGTTTTAGAGGACGCGATTTAGAAGCATTTATAGGAGATCTAGTAGTACAGACAATAATGGTGTCATCAGCAGGGCCATGCACGATGCATGATTTACGTTAGAGGCAGGAGTAGCCTGTTGAGTTTTCAAGATATTGCTCAAAGGGACAGCGCTTCCCTTTAGTGGTGAGAGTAATACAGGGCAAGGCGGCACATTAATAATTTTTTTTCACTGTATCGGTGCTTGTTTCGACCAGTTCTAGTTCCTTAGAGGTGGCTCCTATAGCGCTAGATAAATAGGAAGTAATAAGAGGAGACAAAGAAGTTCCTTTAGGACCCATCAAAGGGGGATGTATAGGTTTTTTCTTCTCCCATAATTAATGAAGAAATGTGAGTGACGAGCTGTGGGCCCACCCCAGCCTCGTCCCTCTGCGGACAAGCGCAGATGGGCCCGCCATTGGCCCGGGCGCGTCCCGGGCTGCGGAAGGTAGCTGGTGCCTTTGAAGCGTCTGTTGGTCTGGCTCTTCCTTCTCTCAGAGGAAGGCTGGGGAAGAAGTCCCATCCCAGCCAGGGCCTTTGCTGCCTGGAAATCGATGTGGGCAGGGAAGCCTTCCGAGTGTCCTGTGCTGCGGGAGGTAGCTGGTGCTTTTGAGGCATATGTCAGTTTGGCCCCTCCTTATCTCAGGGGAAGGCAGGGGGACGAAGCTGTTGCTGCCTAGGAATCCATGCGGGCAGGGAAACTTGCTTCTGAGCATCCCGCGTTGCGGGAGGTAGCTGGCTTCTGAGCGTCAAGTAGAGGTTATAGTATGTATCTTGTTGGACCTGCAGTGATGGACTAAAGTTCTCTTTTGCTCAGCAGCATGTGGCAGATTGCTTCAGTCATTCCATACCTGTTCAGTGGGTGGTGGATGATTTATTGATGTGGAAAAGTACAGTACTGGTTCATGGATGTGACTTGCAGTAGTTTTGTGTTATGTGAGAGTTTTAAACAATATAAGGAAAATATAATGCAGTCTGCATTAAGTACATTTGACTACCCGTCCACTGAGTGTTATTGTATTAGCATGGTTCAAGAGGGTTATGTATTGATTGCATTGTGTTGTAATTACACTTATATAGTGTTTACTACCTCTAATGAGGCGTTAAAGAGCTTTGTGCCGGGCAGCACGTTTCTTTGGAATCCAAGGTTAGTATATTTTTTTTGTGTGGTTATTGTTGGTTATTAGGATTAGGCTTGTGCTCCGAAGGAACCCATTTCATGCATTTACTCCAGTTTCTATGTGGTAGATTACATTAATATGAGTTGGGTGTGATATTCAGTGGGGGTATGTAAATTCATGCAAATAGCTGTCAGCATTAATAGATGAGTCACAGGAGATTAGGTATTGTTAGGTCACAGGGGTATGACTTTTAAAGGACAGATGGCGATGTTTGAGATTAGGTATTAAGGATTAAGGCGAACATGCACATGACTTCAAGTAGGCTCTGCTCAGAGCGGAGGCATGTAGAGGATGAAAAGTAATGGAAGGGGAGGTTGATTTGAAAAGAAAAGGAGGCAATAATCGGATGTTTTACGACAAGTTACATTTTCATGGGAGTACAGAGGAGGCTTTTATGAGATTGCATGCAATCTTGGAATGCAAATCTGTAGAAAGACACCACATTAGCTTCCTGTGATGCGTGCAATCTTAAAATGCAGAACTGTAGAAACAAACAACTTTATTTTCATGTGAGAGTGCTATATTAGATACTTTTAGTACAAGAAATGTGTGACAACCCAGCTACAGATACGGTGATCTCGGGCTAAAGTAGCTAACGTGCTAGAGGTGGTTATTAGTACTGTAATTGATTTTAAATAGTTTGCTGGGTAGTATGACTAGTAATTATGTCATGCGCAGTTGTGTAATTTAGCCAGGTATGGGTAATAAGTTTTCTGTAGATTTTGGTTGAATCAAATGGGATCTCGCTGTTTTCGCAGCTCACCTAAATTCTGGATGCTGCTTAAGACACAAATTCAATGTTATTATATTGTTCTTTAGATCAAGTTGCCAATAAGTTGTAGTTTTTCCAATCTCCACAGGTTAGAAACTTGACTTCAAAGAGTTGATTTTAATATACTTATTAAGTTATCCCAAATGGGGAGCAGGGCTACTTGTGCTGCTCTCTGGTTGGGAGACATTTTGTTGATCCAGTAGTAATTTGTTCTCCTCAAGCAAATTAGAAATCTTAGAAAAATCTGCTCTTTCTATTCGTTTTTCTTTTTGGAGCTGTCCATATGAAAATCGCCTGTAGTTGTTAGGGTCTGACAGTTCTATGTTGTTTAACTTAATGAGTAGTCATAAAATGATGTCCAGATTTCTTTCTGGGTGAGGTTAGGGCTTTAATAATTTATTTTTAAATATATCTGGTGGGCATGGGTCTAATGCTGATCAAGTGACTTTCACCTTTTTAACGGCAGGAGGTGGAGAGGGCATTAACTTGAAAGAAGAGAGTGGGTGCTTCTCTCTTTGGGTTTCCTTTATTGTATTGGCAGTTGAGATGGAAGGTAGGTATGTTATTTGAGAGATCCAGGTCTACAGATATTGCTTTAGTGACCGAATGGTTCGCCTGTAGGTTGGCATGGAGGTGTGTTTTGAGCAGCAACATTCTACCAGTAGTTATGTAATTCTTTAGTGGGATGTTTGTTGTCCGTAATCCTGCTTTAATAGGGAGTTCTTTATACTTTTTTGATTTTGGAATTTTAAATCTGGTATGTCTTTGAAGTCAATATTGATAATGATTGCTCTTTGATGTGTATCATTGGTGTTGAAGTTTGCCCAAATCTCTTACCTCTTTATTTCATCGTTCAAGGTGATTTTTATTTCATCTTTGGCTCTATTGAAGATCTCTGCGGAATCTATATCTTTACAGATTCCGCAGAGAATCAAACTTTAATGTTTCTGTGGGGTGAGTCTCAAGTTCTTCCTGATTTCCATTGCCTTTATGTTCTCTTCTGCATGGTGAAGTTACTTGTGGGTATTGCTGGATTGTCTTCAGTGAAAGACATGAGGTGGTGGTCACTTTAATGGTACAGGCGATATTTTTAATATTAAGAGTTTTGGTTGCCTAACAGGATGTCTACTGTGTGTCCTGCAGAATGTGTTGGTGCTGGCATCGTTTGATGGAGGTTGTGAGTTTCCAGACCAGTTTTGACAGTGTTCTGTTGTAGCATATTCAGATTGTTAAACCATATGTTCAAGACGCCGAAAATAAGTAATGTGAGGTATACAATAGCTTTGTCTCGTATGGTGTAAATGAAGGAGTCTGTGAAAGCTTTGTTCTTTGGTGGTGCCTGTAAAGTAGGAGACATAGTGGAAAAGGATAATGTATAACTGCATCCTACCAGTAGAGATTCGCAGTTTGCCACCCATAAGCCTTTAATTTTGCATTCTGATATTGACTCCATGAAGATCATTGCTATTCCTCCTCTTACTGTTTTTTATTTATTTATTTAATTTTTATTTTCGAAAAGAAAAACAGCAAAAGAACATATGGCGCGCTGATTACACATTTCCGTTGTACCTCTACTGCAATCTATTTGTAGACTACAAATATACAAAATGACAGTAAGTATGGCAGATAGACTTTTAAGCATCCCCCCATCCAGTGCACATAGTTCCTTTGACCTCGGGTAACTCAACAGCGGTTCCCATATGTCCTTGGGTCTTGACATCATCAGCAGTTCCTCAGCATAGAGGTTGAGATTCTCTTTACAGTACACTAAGTCTTTTAACCATTGCTCCTTCATAGGGGCTGTCTTGCTTTCCCAGTTCATCGCCACCCTCCTTTTTGCTAAGAGCAACGCAATTTTTGTAAACTTGCCAATTGCGCCCTTTAGTAGAGGCGTGAGACTTAGAAGACACCCATGCGGATTACATTGCACCTCTGCATTGATCATGGTCTGTAGTCGGTTGATCACCTCCTCCCAAAAGTCATGTACCCGACGACACTCCCACGCCAAGTGCAAAAAATCTGCTCCTTGCAAGCCACATCGTTTACATGCATCACATTCCCTAATACCATCTTTGTGCTGCCTAACTGGTATATAGTATACCTGGTGAAATATTTGAAATGAATGATGCGTAGGTTACCATTTGGTGTCAACGCCTCTGTGGCTCGACAGCTGATCTCCCATTCTTTCTGTGTGAGCTTTGGTTGAAGTTTCTCATTCCAACGATTTAGGCTACCGGATGTGTCAATCACTCGCTCGTCCCTGACCGCTCTGTAAAGCTTGGTGATTAGTTTGTGTCACGTGGGGCTGACCTGTAGTGATTGTAGTGTCGGCAGCTTGTCTGGGAAGGAGTGATAGAGTGCCTGCACGGCCGCACGGAGCCTATGAAATGTGAACATAAACAGTGGTGTCTTATTTTGTATATACTGGAGCTCTTCTGCCGTGAGAAATTTACCATTAGGATAAAGATCCTGCATTTTTTCTATACCCGCTAGCGTTAAAGAGCGCATAGTCCCAGCTTCCTGTGTGACCGAGAGTGCCGCATGGTGTGCTATTGGGAGTATAGGGGCATATAACGGAAGCTTTGCTGCCGACTTCCCTATAGCCTGCAACAGTGCAGTCTATAGTGTTAATTTCATTGTTGGGCGTCCCCCTTTTGATATGTGATATAATGCTGCGCGGTGGGATCGGATGGGCGTCCCCATCTTCTACCGCTACATGCGGTATAAATGCATGGGAATTATACCAGTAATGTGCATATTGCGCTTGGGCACATAAATAATAGAGATGCAAATCTGACACATTGAAGCCCCCCTTTCTAAAATGAGCGTATCCCAGGCTACACGAGGCTGCATCCCACCCCACACCAACTTCACCAGCTGAGATCTTACGTTTTGAAAAAACTGTCTGGATAATGTTATGGGGATGTTACTAAACAAGTACAAAAGCTTCGGCAGGACAATCATCTTAATAAGAGCTATACGGTCCGCAAGCGACAATGGTAGTCCCACCCATCTGGAGACCTGGTTTTCCAGCTCAGCGTAAGCCGTACCGTAGTTCTCCCTTACCACTGTTTCGGGGTCTCGGTGAATCCATACTCCTAGGTACTTTATTGGGTCGACGGACCATTCAAGGGGAAACTCCAGTGCAGGGGGCATGGTGCACTCCGTTAGGAGTACTATGATCAATTTACTCCAGTTTATACTGAGCCACGAGATTTGCCCAAACCTTATGTACTCCCTTAAGATTGGGGATAGATACCTTTGCGGTTCTCTGACATAAAGCACCATATCGTCAGCATACAACGATATGCCTACAGGCCTAAGCGCGAACCGCAATGCTGATTCACGGTGACGTTGCCTAATAACACAGGCAAGCGGCTCGAGCATCAATGAGAAAAGGAGCGGCGAGAGTGGACACCTCGGTCTTGTCCCTCTACAAATCCGAACTGGCTCGGATGTGAGTCCATCTATCCGGATCCGCACCGTCGGCGCAGCATATAGTAATCGCACCAATATGCATAAGTAGTCGGGTATCCCCAGCCTTTGCAATATACGGAACATGTAACTCCATTCTATGGAATCGAATGCTTTGGCCGCATCCAATAACGCTGCAATGGCCTGAAGGTCAGGATTTAGTAAATGATACATGGCGATAATTGTGCGTAGATTGTGCGACGTGGATCTCTCTGGTATGAACCCAGATTGGTCCGGTAGGACCAAGTTCAGCAACAGCGGTTGGAGTCTGGTGGCCAGCATCTTTGCCAGCATCTTGGCATCGGTATTTATAAGCGAAAGCGGCCGGTATGATTCACACTTAAATGGTGTTTTATCCTTCTTCAGGAGTGTAATTATCAGAGCCTCCCTAAGGGACGGTGGTAGTATACCCGATTCACAGGCTTCCTCGTACATATCAAGCATATATGGTATTAACTCATCCGCATATTCGTTATAAAATTCACTAGTGAGCCCATCAGGACCCGGTGCTTTTTTATTTGGGAGAGCCTTAATTGCCTCACGTATGTCGGCCGCATCAAACGGTTGGCACAAATAGTCCCGTTGTCCGTTGGACAACCAAGCCAGCGAAACACCTGCCAGGTAGTCTTACAGTTCAGTAGGGCCTGCATCGCCCTGAGAGGTGTACAAATCTGCATAAAATCCCTGAAATTGCGCCAGGATTGCCTTCGAGTCATAATGGTCTATTCCAGGCTCATCAGATATCTTTGTAATAGTGTGCTGCTCAGCCCTCTGCTTAATTTTGACCGCAAGATTATGGCCCGGCCTTCCACCCTCTCCATATGCGCGCGCAACATGCCTCTTTGACGGGTAGCGCACCTCCCCCTCCGCCAGCTCGTTAGATTCTAGAACTAAGTCTTTCATTTTAGCTAGTGTCATCGCTCAGGGAAGCTTCCTGATCCCGCTCCGTTTGTTTCAACGTCGCTTTGACTTTTGAGAGTTGCCCACGAATGTCTTTTAGTATACCTGCACTAGTGCTGATGCATGTTCCCCTTATAGTGGCCATAAAAGCCTCCCAAAGCGTGGCGGCGGTGCTTACCGACCCCCTTATTTATGCTAAAATACTGTAAAATAGCCTCTCTAATGGGGCCCAGCAATGCCTCCGCCCTAATTCTCCACGTGAACTGACGTGGGCACACATACCGGGATGAAAAGAGTGAGCTTGACCGGATTGTGGTCTGACAAGGTTCTGGGTAGCCTATCTATACCTGATACCCATGCATTCACGCCCTCGCTTAACAGCCAATAATCCAATCTTGACCAGCTTCCATATGCAGATGATATGTGTGTACCTTCTAATTTGTCTGTATTTCGGATCCTCCACGCATCTACAAGTCCTAGCTCAGTCATCCCAATTCTAACAATGTGGGCTGCTTGAGGAGAGTGTCCACCCTGTTGGCTTGATTTGTCTTTGCTGGGATCCAAGTGTGTGTTTAAATCGCCACCCCATATAATTTCAGCTTCTGGCCATTCACGCAACACATTTAAAATACCTCCCAAAAAACTCGGTTCATCCGTGTTGGGCCCATATACATTTACAGGGTGACAAGCATCCCTGCTAGCTTGCCGTGAGCTATAGCATATCTACCGCCATCATCTACAGCAGTTTTGATCACTGTGAACGGGGTGCCCTTTTTTATAAGTATGAGAACCCCCCTTGCATTTGATGAATACGAAGAGGCCAGGCGATATCCAGCCCAGTGTGTACCCACCCTGGTCTCAGTGTGCCTGGTTAAGTGCGCCTCCTGAAGGAGGGCTACCTTGATGTCATGCCTATCTAGATGAGCCATGACTTGTCTTATTTTTTTGGGGTAGTTCAGTCCTTGCACATTCCATGTCACACAGGAGATTGTCACATTGTCCTCCCCCACACTACCCGCCATCTGGTGTGTAATCTATAACAAGTACAAGTAGAGGAAAGGCATCATGTAGAGCGAATGTACAGTGCACCAGCGAGCCACATAGAACAGTCCCACTCACCCATCCCAATCAAGCTGGAGACAGAATTCCCAATATCACAAAACCTAAACAGTGCTTATCAAAGAGGGGATCTCCCACTGGAGGGTCGTCAGGAGCCCGAACAGCCTCCACAACTGAGGTGGCCAGGCAAAGCAGACATCGACCAGTTCCATATTGTCCAAGTTATTGCTTCTCCTCCTGTGCATCGCATTGTAGTGAGTCTCCTCACTCATCATATATCTCTGGTAGATAATCAATCAGAGTCCTCAGCTTCTGGTGTTCGGTGAGCACGCTGTGGTTTTTTGGCTTTTTTTTTTTTTAAATTCCTGTACTGCTTTAGGGTAGTTATATTTTTTTTGCTGTCCTTCATATTCGATCCTCAATCTGACCGGGTAGAGCATAGCGTATGTGATATTCGCATTTTGGAGTTGCTTCTTGACCGCCTGGTATTCTCTCCGCGCCGCCTGCACCGATGCTGTGAAGTCAGGGTAGAATGCAACTTGGAATCCTTGGTAGTTTAAATCCGGTCGCTCCCGGGCCAGGTGCAGAATCTGATCCCTATCCCGGTAATTCAGCAGTTTGGCTATAACCGGGCGGGGAGGCGTGCCCGGAGGGGGCTTCGCCACTAGTGAACTGTGTGCCCGTTCCACAATCAGGACAGAGGAGAAACTTTCCCGGCCAAACATCTCGGCTAGCATCTGCTCAACATATACCTCTTTTCTTCCGGTGTTTGTGGACTCCGGTGTACCAACTATACGTACATTACTGCGCCGCGAGCGCGCCTCCAAGTCTTCATTTTTGGCTTGGATAATGTGGAGGAGTTTTTCCATTTCCGAGCATTTACCAGTCGTGGCCTGCATATCATCTTCCACCATTGATAGACGCTGCTCTGCCTCCGCGATCCTGGAGGCTTGTTTATCTAGTTTGACCGACATAGAGTCCATGCGTTGATTTAATGTGTCCATCTTACTGTCTATGGAGAGCAGACTCTGCTGCATTGCTTGCAGGGTCGCGGCAAGTTGTGGGGAGCTCTGAGCCGTAGGGTCCAGCTCCGAGTCGCTCTGGTCACTTTGTGTAGAGCGCAGCGCTTTCTTCGCCTCAAATGTGAGCTTCGATTGTCCTTTCTCTGGCTTGCCCATCGTGGTCAGTGATTCCACACCTCTAAACAAGTAGAAATGCCCCCGTTAGTGAAACGGGAATAATGCCCACTCTTACTCCGTGCAGTCGGGTCTGTAGAGCCCCAGGGAGGGTGGGAGACCACTGTTCAGCACACTTGGCGTTTCACTAGCCACTCATTCCCTCTGGTCTGGGCTTCGCATCTGCTTATCCAACTTTGTGCTCATACAGAAATCCCTTCGCAGTGCCCGGCAGCCTTTTTCCTCATTTGCAGGCACACTAGGTGCAGCTCAATAGCACTGACTATGAATGGCAACGGTGCTTATAGCATGCGTCTGCTTCCCCTTATAGATTGGGCTGCCTTCAATTATTTGCGCGTGATAGCTGCATCAGCATACCTCTTCAAGAAGCCCACTCCGTCCCGCTAGACCGGGATGCCCCAGGTCGCAGTGCCAGCCACACCGCGGCTCTGTCGCTTGATCTGGCCTGCTTGCTGTTCTCGATCCCACCGCGATTGCTCCACCTCAGGCCTCACTGCACTCGTCGCTCGCGCCCTCGCCCAGATTGGGTCTCTGCTGATGGCCCTTGGGAGCGTAATGCTTTCTGTATCGGTTCAGGACCCCGAGCCGGTAGTAGTCGTCCCGGTGGCTCAGCACCCGCGCTGGCAGCTATTCAGGCACTCCGGCACTACGTACCTCCAACCGGCGGCCGCAATCCTGCCTCTCCCTTTACTCATCGCTCTCACAGCTGTGTACCGGAGTCCGTCGCTGGATCAGCCACGGCCCTGCGGTGCGCGCCACCCGGCCCACACCGAGGACCTCCGCCGGCACAGCCGCTGCACTCGCTCTCCTCAACTCCGCACAGGCCAGGCCGCAGCGGACATCCACAGGCCGCACAGCGTCCCCATCTCCGGCTCTCAACGGCAGCACTGAATTTCCCAGAGGCAGGTGAACGGCATATGGTCCGTTCCCAGCCGGATTGCCGCTTATAGAGTCCGCTTGTATCCAAGCGGCAGTCCAGTGCCAGTCGTCCGCGCTCGGCTTGCTGCTTGCGCATTCACCAACGGCCCGGGCCTAACAGGGCCGTCCGTAGTTCTTGCTTAGCCAGCGCTTTACCGCATCAAATGTCAGATTTTCGAGCAGCCTCCCGTTCCTGGGGCGTCGCAGCACACTCTGGCTTCTCTATTGATTGTGGGAAATGTCGGATTGGCGGATATTTAATGGATATTAGTTTGCCTGGCTGGCGGACCTATACTAGAGTGCGGCTATCTTGCTTCAGTCTCACTTCGCCCCCCTCCTCCTCTTACTGTTTAATCATGGTGATTCTGTATATAACATTGATATCCTTCTAGGATTGCCTCTTGAGTTGGAGTGTTGCACCGTGACTCCTTTCTGTGATCTGTGCAAGTATTAAGATACCTGGTTTGGATGTGTCATAAAGAACTATTGCCCCCTGCTTGATTAGTTGTGTTCAGGATATTCTATGGACTGCGGGAGGTTGGTGCTAGGAGTGTTGTCCCTTAGTCTGGCAGAAGGAGATTAATATCAGTTTGGAGGAGTGGAGGGTTATAGGTATTTTGGGATAATTGTTAGATCAAGTGATTGATGGTTGTAGAGAGGTAGTTGGATTAAGGGGGATTCGAAGCCCTCACCTAACTGGTGGAGTTGGGCAGTTGTGGACCAGTGTTTTTTCCCCAAGGTCATGTTCTGGCCTAAACGGGCAGCACCTTTATCCTGTCACCCTTTACCTTGATGCCCAGGCTGGATGGCCTAGGGATTCAGGTTATGTAGGGTTCATTTAGTCACATGACCAAGGGGTACAATCTGACCTGGGCATGGGCTTCCCTCCTTCTACAAACTAGCCCTAACATACAAAACTCCTTTACCTCAGGATAATAGGCTGATAGATCTGGTTACTGAGAATCCCTTGCTGATAGTAAAGCAGAAAAGGGGGAAAAAAGCATTGGCAAAGTCAAAAGGATTCGCCTTTGCGACCTACTGGCTTTGCCAATGGCTTTTAGCCATGCTGTACATCATCCCTGATGTTCTGCAGCATGGCTAAAGAAAACAAAGCCAAAAAAGGCTCTATATTGCTGCAGCCGTGTCATTTTGTAGGCATGTCCACCACATATGAGCACACCTACAAAATGACACCATAACCTTTTTTTTATTTTTATTTACGGCGTTTGATCAGTAAATAAACAAAATGAAGTTGCACAAAAACACTTTTCGTTTTGAAATACATTTGGAGGAGCAACACGGAGGTTCATGGTGGGGGTGGGGAGAAAAAACAACAGGCGAGCAAAGGGCAGGGTGGGGAGGAGAATCAAAAAGCGAGAAAGCAGCGTGAAGCAGGTAGGGGAGAAGCACATGGGTGAGAATGCAATGGAGGGAGTACACTGACCCACACAGGTGATGGAGTCCAAGGGGAGAGAAGTACACAAGGGAGAAAGCCGGAAAACACATGCACTCCCCTGGAGTGCTTAACCTAAAAGGAAAAAGTAATGCTTGAAAACCAAGCAGTGGAAGGACACACGTAATGCGTCCATGCTCTAGGGAAGGGATAAACGCAAGAAAAGGAGGGAAAGCCCACACAACCTAATAAAGCAAGCAAACGAAAATAAAAACTAATGGTAGGCAATGGGCTCTAAGCCCACTGTAAGCTGACAATAAGTCTTTTCTCCAATGGATAACTTGCACTGTCTGGTAGGCGAAACCTAAAAACGAGAATCCTATTGGAAAATAGAACCAAAAGGACAAAGTACACTGGCACAAAGCACAATCTTTTTAATTATTTCACTTCTGCATTGTAATTCAGTGATCATCCACACTACTTTCAGGAATGTGCTTTGCGATTTCAAATGAAACTTTTTCCCACAATACAGCCTTTATGTGGAGTGATGTGCACTTGGCACCCTTTCTTGTTACCTATAGCCCTTTGTTACCCTTGTGGCTCTCTTGCAGGTTTAAAAACTCGCTTCCTTCCATCTTTTTTCTGAAAAGCTTAGCACAATAATATTGCAGAAGGTAGTTGAGTCGAAAGGGGGCGGTGGGGCTGTTTGATTAAATCACGAGAACCCTTTCTTTTTAGCAGGTTACACAAAGTAAGTACAGTTAATAAAGAAAACACAAGTGTAGCTTTTGCTATGGTCCTTGGGTGAGCTATTTACTCTTATATGGCCAGCATCTCCACATCATTTTTTAACCTTACTCGTGCAAAAAAATGTAATCATTGCTAAAAAAAAATTTTTTTACAAACGAGAAAAATACTTTCAATCACCCTATATCTGTTCTAGCAAAGAGAAGCGAGCAGGCCTTCCCTACACCCAAGATGGCACCCAATCAAATAACTGCTCCTGCTCACTGCCTTTTTAGTGGCCTTGCGTGGCTCCCAGAAATGGCAGGCTCTGAAGTTGTGTTTTTTTTGTGTGCACCATACCCGTGGGGTGACGTTGGAGGCTAGAGTTTCTTTCCACTGTGATTTGGTGGACAAGCAATGTGGCTGAGGTCGGGCATGTGCGCCAGCTCTGCTGTGGAGGCCCAGGTGCTGCTTGTCATACTCCCTGCTGAGCAAGAGGCTGCATGGTGAGTTCAACTTCAAGGTGGGGCTTCAATGAGGATGCAAAGTTGTGTTTCAGTAATTCCACACCGTAGGCAGACAGCCAAAAAAAGGAGAAAAATCTGGCCTTCATAACTGCGTTGAGACTGGCATGTCCACTGTCTCCCAATGTGCCTCCATCTCGCTCACTGTTGCCAGAAGTGAAGAAATGCACTGGACCCTAAAGTTGGGGCCTCGCATAACGGGAAGCCCCAGCCCAAATTAAGGTACGACCTAATCAGAACGGGAAGCTTATAAATGAGATGTTGACGAGTCCTTGCGAAGGTTAATTTAAAAAGTAAGGAAATCCCATGAGGTTTGGTGGCAGCCTTACTGGAGAGAGGAACAGAAAGCGAGCACCATTGCCCATTGCACGTTTTATGACTATCAGCAGATTTTCCTATATCACCTAGGAAAGACGCAACCCTAGGTGATTCATTCGAGGGTGGTGCCAGGTGCCATTTATAAACTGGGAAGTGCGAAAATAATTTTTGATAATCATTGACCTTGCCCTATAAAGGATTATTGTAAACCTTAAGCTGTGAGTTTAACATAGAAATTAAACTCAATGCTGCGCTTCCTGAGAATTAACTACTGTGGTATTGAAGTAAGACGTAAGACGGGCGCTGGGGATTAATGCCCCCCGTGGTGTAATAAACAATAGTCCTATCTGACTTGGAAGATTACACGTTTGATGCTCAAAACAATCTTGAATAATTTTCTTGCATCCCCACAAGCCAAGAGCCAAAACTTTAAGAGTCCCTACGATTGAGTGATTCCCTACATCCTTTGCCAAAGTAGAAGAGATGTCTGTAGTAGTCAAGAAGCTCGGTTGTGAATTTTCTCCGGTAAAACTTGAGGCTGCTACAACTCAAAAATCCAAAAAGAAAGAAGAACACTGAGAATTTCTCAATTTGTCATCAGTCTGGACCTGCACTCACCTCCTTGTGGAGAGTTGCATTTTGAAAATAGTCTTTGCTTGAACCCAGTAATCTAGGCTGATTTAGCAGAGTGCTTTAACAGGTTGTGGGTGAAAAATAACTGGGACTACCAGAAGAGCCGTAGTGACCTGAGGCATGATCAGCCAGTTAAAAGGACTAGAGTATGTTTGGATTGACTGCGAGAGGGCTGGCGGGTGAAATGCCAGAGGGAAAGGGAGAGGAGGACTGGAAGTAGACATGCAGCTCAGACAACAATTACAAAGTGGGCCAGGAGGCAACATCTCGGAATTAAAGACATTGAAGAGCACAGTGATTTTGAAGCCAGTATACTTGAGCTATGAGTTTAATAATAAATGGTCGGTATCCTGCGTAGTTCTGGACAGAGTTATACAAACGAAGAGTGTTCTTTGCCAAACTCGGGGATTACAAAACAAAATCATGTATTGGCTGCTTCCAAAATATGCAAGGGCATCTTGTTTTTCACTTGTCCACCTGTAGTGTTGTGTTAAGCCTTGGATGCCTTTTTTGGAGTTTTGTGTTGTGCTCAGTTCTGATGAAGGGAGGAAATTGAAGGTTCAGTTAGGATCGATGAAGAGGATGGATGGATAAATGAGTCAATTAAATGGGTGTGCACATGGATTGAATGTGTGAATGGATGCATCAGTGAATAGAAGAGTGATATATTGAACATGGAAGTGTATGCACATATGGAAGAGTGAGTGGGTAAAGTGTTGTGGGTGTCTGAATTGCGTTGTAAAAGTGGTATTGATGGGTGAGTGTGTGTCGCTGTATGTGAATGAAGTGAGCGAGTAAATGGCCTTTTACTGTGTGCTTCATACATGAGTAACTTGCCAAGTATGTGGCTTGTTTTGACGAAGCAGATGGGTCAGTGGTAGGCTGGATGGATTTTGAAAGTGTAATTGGATGAATGCTGATTTTGCTAGCTAGTAGAAGGATGGAGACTGGATAGAGGTTGATGGATTGTGTCAGTTTGGTTGGATTAATGGTCTGTTTGAGAGTGTGTGTACATGAGGATGCCTCTGTATATGGTGGATATGGATGAGTGAATTTATGCTTGGATGTATTGTGGGTGGAGGCATGTGTAGTATGTGTGAATGTTGAACAGATGTGATTGCGAATTTAAGGATGATTGGAAATGCTATGTACATGTGTATGTGGAGGACAGTAGCAGTGGGTGGTGTTGAAGAGTGCACTAGCATTACACAAATCATCAGGCTCACTCATGCAGGCTGTAGCATCTGGTGGAGAACCGCTGTGCTACTGCATGAAGAAGCCAGAAGAGCAGGAAAAGTGTGTAGAAAATCAGCACAGTGAAAGCCCAGGACAGGGGAGGAGGTGAATATCATGAGCTTCTGGAGGGTTGGAGCACAAAGCAGGGACTTGAATGCCTGGGTGTGTAGCATAGCGTAACAGTTGTAATCTTGTATGGTTATCCACATTGAAGTGAGCAATCCGGTGCACGGTCAGTGAATGGGGCTTCTTTTTATACCCAGTCAGTACCTTTAACACAGTTGCGTGCCTAAGAGATTGGCAGCAGTAGGTGAGTGGGGTGCTGGAGATAGAATACGCTTGATAATTTTTGGATGGTGGAGTACAACACAGAAGCTAATACTGGTCTTGCTGCTGGTCAGTACGTGGAAAGGGTCCGTAATGTATGTTTTAACTTTCAGCATGACTACCACACTACTTCTAGTAAAGGATGCTTTTGAATACACAGTGATTGGACCTTCGTCTTTTAGCTTTGCCCTCTGTAATACGGTTGAGCTATGCTTTGGTGTAGTGGCACTAAGTAGATGCGAGAGTAGAAGAACTGGTCCTTCATCTAGACAGGATGCATGAAAGACAAGAATAGTATATGCCTTTGGTACTGAAATAATTAAACGAAACCTAATTATATAGAAACATGTTCAGTGCCTAACATGATGTAAGAGCTATTCCTGTAGGAACCGTTCTCCAGAATTTCACAGTGTGCGTAGTCGCTGCTTGTGTGAGAAGATTTCGATCTGGTTATGAATAGAGCATTGCATATCTTTCTAATAGAGTGTTGCATATCTCCCTTTTGTGATACGGCCCTCGTTGCTAGCCTCAAAATGATTGACTAATTGAGAGAAGTGGGATTGTTCGAAGTTTGTTCTGTTGGCAAAGACAATACCTTTTCTCACATGTCCATTAGAAGACAGATTTGACTACATACTTGAGTGTCTACCCCTGAAAGGGCAAACCAAGAAGTCTACAATTGAAGTAATTGCAATTTCAGGCCATGGGCTAGCCTTGGTTATGGGACTCCCAAACCTATTTTATCACAGGTGTGGTAATTCTCCATGTATCGTATGCATCACTAAATGTAAAATTGTAAAATTATTTGAAGTAGATGGGATAGCATACAAACCAGAAAATAGTAGTTGAGATGTATCCATTAGGGTTAAAAACGACAGGACACTAGATTGAACCAGTAGTGTCAAAAGGCTTGGATAACTAGAGAAAAAAGCTTCTAAAAAATTGGAAAAATACAAAGCATGTGACAGAAGCTTAAATCTTTGGACTGAGAAGGTTGAAAATACCTTTCGAAAGTTCTAAAGAAAATTGTTTGAAAACGCTAACAAGATAGAAAGATTGACTGTGCATTACTTGCTAGCTGGTGGCTTTTTATAATGGATAAAGTGCATCTGAATAATAAAAATAAGAGGAAGACTTTCTACTCGTAGTGAAGTTTAGCCAAGATAAAATGATGGAATACCCTCGAAGTTAATCCGAAAAAGACTCCAGACACTCAAAGAAAGAGTAGATATGAATTACTATGTGCTTCCTTAAGCTAGACAGCGTGCATGGTTGGCTAGATGCTTAGCCACGTTTTTGTGCATTCCCTGCAGCTTATTTAATACTTAAGACCACAGCAGAGTTGATTTCTACCACTATGCCGGAGGATACTATGAATGGAATACTTAAACATAAGCTGAATAACCAGTAGTGCACTACAACGCGCTGCATTGCCATGTTTAAGTTGGATTCAGATATTTACACCAAGGTCGTGTTCATGCTTCTGCATGGAATAATCAACTGGGATCATCTAGCCTTTCTTAAAATTGTTACAAGTACAACACCTTGTATAAAATCTGTTGCTTAATATTTTAGGGTGCTGCACCTATTAATGCTCTAAAGACAGTTAATTGAGCTTTCTGGTTGTGATCTTGAAGACAATAGTTTTTTTTTAATTTGAATTTATTAGTTGAATATTTAATGAGCTATCGGATCTCCTCAAAATCAGCTCTGAACTTCTTGATCTCCGATTCATTTCACTCGAGTCGTTGTACGAAGCAGGGGCTTCTCTCTCTTCTTGGCTTTTTACTCAGGGAGATGAAGTGGAGTCTTTTACATGATGGATCAAGGCATATCAAGGAATAGAAGACATCCCCTTTGCGATTAAAATTTCCATAAAGTGCTGTATGTAGGTAATGTTCTGCCAGATGTGGTCAATCCTGTTTCCTCTCCGTCTCCTATATGAAAAATGGAAGATTTCATTTTTTTCCCCAAATAAACTTCATTTATTACATTTGCCTGACATTGCTCTTGATCATGTGCAAGAGTATATAAGGATTATGTTACAAGACAATCCGCAAGTAGAACTATAGCTTATTAAAAACCCATTTTTCCCTTAAAAAAAGGGATCAATCATGCACATTGCTGAGACCCCCACAATGCAGTTACTATTTCGGTCTCTTTTCAGTTTACTTTACTCATCCATATCTATTCCACTCATAAAGTTCTTGCAGTTTTCCTACTTATCCTTTGGCATCTGTATTGGATGAGAAGTAGGTCTAAAACATTATACATATTCACTGCATAAGACCAAGTCCTTAGTCTTAAAGATGGAAGGGTTAGCCTCATCCAAGCCAAAGTGATCCTCCATTTAGTCAACATCGGCAACTCTAAAAACCTGGTGTGAGATGCTAATGGCTTCAGAGGCCCGAAGTGTCAGCCGAGAGTCAAGTGAGAGACTGACACCGATTACTGTGAGATGTCAACATTGGCTTCTTCCAGAACCCCACTAGGGCTAGACATTGCTGCACTAGGCTTCGCTCTAGGGCATTGTGACCAATCGTGAGAGAAGATGGGGTCTGTGCTGCTGCATAAAAGTCTATTCACATCCTGTTTTGCCTAACTGATATCCTGAACCAATGAGGTTCACAAAACTGACGCTGTAGCGTGCGTCTCTTCCAAGCATTCCCGCCTGCAATGGAATCGTGCCAGCATCATTTTCCTGAATCTCCAGCTGAGGACATGACTCACCCCGAGGCAGTGTCCCTGACTGGCCATTTGCAAGCCAGTAGGAATAAAACAGATTGTAATTGTCTGTTTCTGCCACCAATTTCTCGCTCACATTCTTGCCCCTATCCGCCAAAATAGCCTGCAGATTGCATGCGACTAAAGCAAAAGTTAGCATAAAGCAGTAGGTCCTGTCCCGGGACAAAGCATATCTGGTCCTCAGTTATCCCCCTGATCCATAAATGTCTGCAAGGCTCACAAAGTAATATTTTCCAGTTTATGACCCATCAGCTTCTATGAACAGCACAGAGAGAATATCTTAAGCACGACAACATCCTCCATACTGCACATCCATTGTAAAAGAAAGATGTTAACCTTATCGAAATTACATTACCACAGAATGCAGTTCCATCTGCCACCAGGGAAAATTCTGCATTGCCAACACAGCCGTCCCCTCTTTAAAGTGAATATACCATGCAAGTGGGCACTGTTCCATATCGCTGATGTTCTCTTGCTGACAGGGCTCTAATTTTATGTTGCATTAGAGCTCCCAGACTGACTAATATTGGTTGATGTTGAGCTTAGTGGGAATAGCATTGCATATTTAACCTTCCTTTTGTGCAGTGCTCCGGTAACACAGGTTTTTTTAAACACATTTTACTGTATTTTGCTCCCCCATCAACACTAGACCGTTATGCTATGCCCGATCAATATTTCAATCTTAATCCAATAAAGACACCGACTTCAGTTTTAATTACATACATAGCCGTACCTCACTTCAGGTATGCTGGTTTACCTATGCGGGGAACTAGGAGGCTGTGAAATCTTTTGTACCCCTTCTCTCCACAAGGAAGTCAGTCATCTTCCCCAGACCTGTAAATCATCCTGCAGTTTTTCATCAGTTCACCATCTTCATCCGGACTTACTCTGCAAGAGCCAACTCAGAGTATCCATGTACCACGTTCGCTGTGAGGGGCCCATCCGTTGCTTCCAGTGAACAATCACCCTCCGTTTACGGTAATGGCATCCTGTTATTTCCTCACCCACACGACTGCAAGCATGCAGCCAGGACAAAAACTGCTAAAATGGTTGTCCAACATCATGTCCTTTGCGTACCTGGCATCCCTCAAAATGTTATTCTCATTCCTGAAACTCACCGTTTGAGCTAGGGTTGGGATGGGGTTCGATCCCAGTTACAATTTCAGTCCCAAAGTGTGATGTATATTCCACAAACATACTTCAGGTGGAATACGTGGTTGTTTCCTCGTCAGAAGCTGGCTCAATGGTTCCACTTACGTTTTTTTGGGGTTCATCAAGAATGCAGATGTAATTTCTTTTCATTGTTTCCTCCAAGTCCTCAAATGTGCTTGCAGCATTAGTAAACTTAGTCCCTCATGTATGAACCATGTCCTCCAGTGCCCTAATGGAGTCTTCATTCTCACAGCTGCTTTGTTAGTTTTTCCAGCTGCTGAGTCCAGGCTTTGGAAAAAGTTTAAGCAGCCATCTTATCCACTTTCGATCAAAGCAATAATCTAGATGGCTTTTGTATCTTGATTTGTCTTGAACAATGCACTTTACAAGATTGGATGTTTGTGAAAATGTTCAGCTATGGAAACGTTATTCCACATCTAGTGGAATAGTACAAAGATTGTACCATTTTTGGAAATTGATCCTATAAGCCATAAAGTATGTTAATGGAGTGGTGATTACATGAACCAGTGACTTTTGATTTTGTACCTTCCCAGAACATGGCACGTTTTGTTATGTTTGTATTTGAAACACGCTCATCTCACCCGTAATTATATCTTGGTGTTGAAAGGGTGCTACTGTAATCACCGTTAAATTTGTTCTGTAAGCCAAACTATTGCCTTACACCCAAATTCTTGATTCTCGCCCTGGGCACAAAGAAGCTCCAACAATTAGTGAAGATTTGAAGAGCTTCTCTCTGCTGTCATCAATCAAGTGGCTACTTAAATTCTCAAGTCTATCCCTGTTGGCCAAACAGAGCAGGGTCTTGTGGAATTAAGTTTTATTCATAAGGTTTAAATTACTGAATGTACATGTGTCCAACACGTGCAATATCAACTGGACTTATTGCTGCATGGTGCACATATGTAGGGCTTAATAGGCCATTTTGTACCTGCACACTGATCTATGTTGAACGTTCCTCTACTTTACCTTCTGCACTGCAAGCAGTATAATTTTGTTGAACTAAAAACCATAAATGAAAATTGAAAGTAGTAATTAAATAAGGCTTCTGAGTCCTTTTCCTTCCTGTAAATTTGTGCATAATCCACACGTTTTGATCAAGCACTCCTGTAATTTGGAGGCACGAAAACAATCAAGGAAATGGAGAGAGTTTTTTTTTTTTTTTTTTTTTGGTCCTTGACTTTTCAATTAAGGATGCAGGTAAGTGGTGGGCGACCAAGATAGTAGTGTAAGAGGGTGTAGGAGAGTGAAGTTATTGCATATGGTGAGACATGAACAGCTTTCCTAGTGTAGTGAGGAAAAAATGCAAAACGTGCAGATTGTAGGTAGGCTTCCCTCCCACAACAATAATATGCATTCAAAAAGCTTGTCCTGGAAAAACATGAGAAACTACTGTATAAAATGTTTCACATTTTGTTTTTTTTGTTGTTTAGTTCTATACTGAATTTTATCTACTTTCAACAGCTCCCACATACACGAAACTTAATTTACTTATACCATCGTATACATCTTAAGTAGTTGTGGTTAAGCTCTTTGTATTTATCCCAATATGCCAGACAATAACCATTATTAAACAATAGTCTCTTTTGGGGTTTCAATTTGACGAGAGCTACAATCTTAAGGTGAAATTCCTCTGGTCAACTTATTTTATACGTTTCATTTTTTATTTTTACATTTTTTTTTATTTTGCAGTCGGGTATATACAACCAATCTCACATTGGTTATGTGAGTATTGTTGTTTCCTAGGATGATCTTGCATTGAGCTTGGTTTCGTTAAGATATGTAATTAACATTTTTTTAAGGAAAAATGTTTAAAATGCTATTATTTAAAGTTGTTTTGCAATGTGCTGTGTTGCGTTTTGCTCATAAGTCAACTGGTTTTTATTCCCGTTACTACTATCCTAGCTTTCGACACTTAACACTGAAGCACTCCGACCAGGGCGTGCCACTTTTGACCATCTAGTAGTTGTATTCAGTTTTGATGTAGCTTTGATCGTACAGGCACTGCAAACTTGCATATTCCCCTCACCATTGTATCCTTTTCAGACTCCTCGGAGCTATAAACTGTTCTGGAGAATCTTTCATACCCAGACCTCCAACCTCTTGAACTATTGCCCCATCTTCAAAGATGCCTTCTTAAGGTTCAACTTAAAAAACAACAGCCTCTTCTGAAAGTGTATGGTTTGAGAACATTTTAGAACCTATTTCAATGGCATGTATTGCCTTGCAGTACTTTGTTCACAATGATTGTTCGTTATGTACAGCACCAGATAGTCAATGTGACTTCCACCACCACCCTGCCGTGAAAAGCGCTTTGAAATCACTGCAATTTACAAAAAACTTTCATTAAATTGCCTTGTTTGACCACTTAAGTCTTCAAAAATGACTACTTTCACACCTAAGGGTACTTGATTGAGAATCGCTGGTGCTGACACACCACTGGTTTTTCAGACTCGCAATTGAGAAATGAATTTTGCATAGTATTGCATCTTGTTGTGGGCTTAGTTTTTTATTAACAATTACATTATTGGAATCCGAATAGTTAAACATTTTTATGCAGGCAGAGAAGTAAACTGGTACATTAGTTTGAAAACATTATTAAATTATCTTGCAGGGACTATGGCATACTGGCCTTTGTCCTAAGCAGGCCAATTCCTGGTCGACCAGATAGCTGCATTAAAGGCTGTAGGGATCATTTTTGCTGACTTTTATGTTTGTGTTTTTGTATTGCGCCATAATCCAAACTGACTTCAGGTCATTTTTCAAAGATAATGATATATGATCGAGTTCAATTTCAACATGTATTATCACAGGGAGACCCAAAGATGATAGTTAGTTCAATGTCATAACCATCATTAGGAAGACAAGAAAATAGTAACAAGTTTAGGCCTGGGGAGAGAGTCTATAAAGTCCTGTATGTAGGATAAAATAATCAATGCAGTCTGCTTCTGCAAAATAATACACGCTAAAGCTGTCTCACTTCTCTTTATGTGAGCAGGGCGAGGTAATAAGTGTAAATTCTTTGATCTATGAAGCAGTTCAATGTCCTGTGCATGGGAGTGGAATTCCTGTAGCTGGACGCCCAGAACATATTATTTGGGGTCAAGGACAAGAAATGTTCATGTTTATTTTGCCCTTGGGACAAGTAGGCCGAACCCCCTGCAACACAAACCCTTTGGCTGCCAGATTACACTACCACATTATGGATCAGGGAAGGGAATTGTCTGCAGTTAAGGGAATAGTTGTGTCCATATGTTAATGTTGTTTCAACTTGTATTTAAGGTTCACTAATACAAAGCCTTTATTATTGGGGTGAGCACTCAAGGAAATGTTGTAAGTTCAGACTGCACTACTGACCGTGGTTCCAGTATAAAAATGTGTAAACATGTTTGCACAGTTTAACAACATAAGGCTACATATAATGCTCCCAGGATGCTCTCTGATTAGATGCAAATATATGCAAAAACTTGAAGGCAAGATTGATGATTCTTTGCTTTCAAAATAAAATAGTCATTAAAAAAATGCAACTAGGAAAAAAACATTTAGTTAAAGAACTGTGAATTTTTAGGTACCCTTTGTTTGAGGCATCGTTTAGCAAATGTGTTGATGCATGCTAGTATTTCCCAAAAATATTCATAATGGAAAATCACTGTAAACAGTTGCAACAAAATTATAGGGAACAGGCCGGGCCCTCATCATTACAGCAAACATTGGCAAAAACCAAAATATTTTTGGCTTAAAAAACCAAACATTGCCGCAGCAGTTCTTGTCACTGAACAAAACTACTTTGCGTGCCAATATGCTCCTTGTGAAAGAGCAGAATGCTGGAGAGAGAGAGAATGAATGAATGAATGAATGTATATATGAATGAATTTTAATAACAACAAAACGCCAGGCCTAAATAGGGGCCCAATTCTTAAACCAAGTCACAAAAGGGCACCCATGGTAATTGTCCTTGCAGTAGTGCAGATTTACGGCTTTCATGAATTCACAAGAATTTACAGATGTAGGTCAGGAAATTGGACTCCTAGAAAATATTTGTGAACTGCATTTTAGCACTGGCAAACAACCATGTGTAGATTCGCTCATGCGAAATTCTTTTGTGCAGTAACAAGTTCACTTTCGCACTGACCCCTTTTTTTCACCAGCCCTGGAAGATGTTTTACCTCTGCCCTTGTCAGGAGTAAATGTCCGACCTTTCTCTGTATGGGAAAATATTAGAGACAAGCTGAGGAAAACCCATAAAACATGCAAGTTAGTAGGTTTGCACAGACTCAAAAGGGCATTCCAACCATGGGGAACTATTGCTTACCTCTATCTCCAGCACTAGTATGTAGAGCTGTGGAAAGGTGGCAAAAAAGGGAATTGCTAGTATTCAAACCCTACTATGGTATGAGCTCTGGCATAATCAGGGAGACTATTATCAGAGCTCTTATATAATGAGATTGCTGCCATAATTTGCCATCGCATTGCATGGCACGAATGGGACAAGTGGATTTTGTAACTAGAAAAAGCCGTTTTATGAAGCAACCTGTCCCATGGACAAGTAGATATTTTATTAAATTCCACACCCCTGACTGATATAAGGCAGATTAACTCGATAATAAAAAGCAGGCCAGTTAATAAGAACTGTAATAATTGTTTTGACATTACTCTGCAAACAAGCATTGGTAAGGCCAATACGTATTGCCTCTGCAATGTGAGTGCAAAGCTAATTATGCTTGTTTGTAAATGTATTCATTTTTTTAATTTTAAATGAAGGAGAAAACATTTCAAAATGCTGGAGGAAAAGCACACCAATATCTTAAATTATCTTCAAAAGGTCCATTGAATTTAATATTCTCCAGCTTTATAAATGTCCTTGTTTAGTTTTAAAATACTTTTCACACACAACATTCTGAACAAAATTTAAAAAGAATAATTGAGTGTCAACAGAATATTAAGGAAAATGCTTGTCAATTTCTTATTTGGTGCTTTGCAGCAGCCCAGGAACCAGATGTATGTGCCGCCAGGAAAAGAGGGAAATCAGTGACCAAGAAGCAAGCAATTAAGATTGGCAACACAGCCGAGGATTGATAAGCAAAGCCCAATGCTGATCATATTTCTGCTTTCTTGCCAATCCTAACTGATTGCTTCTTTTCATTGATTTCCCTTCCTCGTCTTGTGTTTGTCCCTTCCCTAGAGGATAGTTTCTTTACCACCTTGAACATGTGGTTTTATGCTCCAAATTATCTCCTTGTTTGAGCCTCCGGTTAAGGTCAGAGGTGGATAGCTATGGGTTGAGGGGAGTGGATGGGCTACCCAGGCAGGCCAGTGGATGGCACGGAGTAGTCTTACATCCTCCTCCATTGCTGAAAGAAGCGGTTGGGCAGTTTTCGGGCAGTACTTGTGCCTGCAGCTCCTGCCCAGACCACAGTGCATTTCTGCCTAGTAAAATTGGGCCTGGACTTCGCATACTTGGTAATGCCAGGCGTGAAATACTGGAGACCTTGTAATTGGGCAGAATGGTTACCATTACGGATACTGCTCCACTCGACCTGGAGCCTTGGGAAACCTTGGATTACAGGTTGAGCTCCGATTCACCAGGCCTGGAAAAGCTTCTGACGCTGTGTACGCTAAGTGTCCTCTGAGCAATCTGTGAAGCCGAATCTGTCATTGTGTCCTCAGCTGGGCTCCATGAGTTGTTTTTGCTGATGGTTCTTGCTGCAAGTTTTATGTTTTTGTACATAGTAGTTTTGTGCTTTTTGCTTTGCTGGGCTCCAACCCACTGTTAGTCAGAGAGATAGGAAGATCAGAACCAGAAATTGGGGCTGTGGGAAAGTGCCCTTTTTGCATGGTTATACCCCCCACCCTCCCTCTCCCCCTCCCCCCCACCCCCCACACACTTTTTGCCTAATGTTCCTGAACTTTGAGTGTGCCCCGGGATCCTGCCAACCAGGTACCCAGGGCCTATGTTCTTTCCTTAAATTTTACTGATGCAAAATCCAATTGGCAACTCTCTGGCCACCTATAAGTTCCTTGTAAAAGGTACCATAGGTACCAAGGGCACTGCGACCAGGGAAGGCCTCCAAGGGCTGCAGCACTTATTGTGCCACCCTTAGAGGCCCTGTACCTTACACCCACACACTGCCATTGCAGGCTGCGTGTTTTGGTGCAGAACAAAGTGAAGAGTCGACATGGCACACATCCCTGTGCTATGAATATGGTAGTAGAATGCACACCAGCGGGTGAACTTTTATAGTGAAAGTTTTTCCAGGTATTGGCGTGCGAACTGAAGCTGTGGTCTGACCTCAGAACCACGGGAAAATCTGCAACATTACGTGATACGCAATTCCGCGTCACTCCGTGCACAGCCTTAAAGTGAAACACTTATTCTCACGATGAACCACGCTTTAAACCAATGTTCCTTCGTTTATTCCATGTGTTTATTGATCATATTCCAAAAATTCATCCAGTTTTATTCGTTCACTCCCAAGGCAGAATTAATTCATAATATTAACATTTGTTGAACTGTAACATATTCTGAGACGGACAATTTGAATTACTTACATGTTACATATTTTTGCACGGAGTTCGGGATCCTTAGTCATTTACTTATTATTATAATTATTTATTGTTGAATATGGCAAATTAGGGTTGTGGGCGGGGTGGTATTGCGTGAATCATCATTAATGTCAGTGGGTTTTATTTCAATAGCATAGCAGTTGATTGAAGGTTGGTGAACATATTGCTTTAAATTGCACACGTGATTTGAGCACGGGGAGTGCATCACGGTTTAAAATAGATCGGGTACACGTGGGATGTGGACGAGAAGATGTGAGCAACATGGGCGATTGGAAACAACGTGAAGAAGGTGAATGTTTGGCAGTGTTTGGTTTATGGAGCACTTTATGTAAAAAGCGCACTTATGTATGGGCTCAGACCAGGGGCACAAGGTTATTATTTCATTACAACGAGCATCAGGTAGAAGGGGGTAACCGTGTTTGTTTATCAGCATGTAGTTTTGTGTTTGGAGACGGGAGGGGCAACGAATGATTATGAAATAGTGGTAATGTAAAAGAGGGGCTTTTCAGTTACGCGAACACACTGTGTGAATTTTTAATTATATCAGTAGACGTTTTATTCATTTAGGCATGCAATAATCAGAATATTTATGGGTTCTATTTAATCTTGGAGATACCCCTGACGAAGGGCGATAAAAGCCCGAAATGCATTGGGTTCAAATCTTGAAATCGACTAGAATGAATTGTTAATTCAACCGCAGCATTGATAAGGCCTGGATGGCATGTTAATGTCAGATGAGAAAGGAGTTATGAATTAATTCTGCCTTAGGAGTGAACGAATAAAACTGGATGAATTTTTAGAATATGATCAATAAACACATGGAATAAACGAAGGAACATTGGTTTAAAGCGTGGTTCATCGTGAGAATAAGTGTTTCACTTTAAAGCTGTGCACTGAGTGACGCGGAATTGCGTATCACGTAATGTTACACATCCCTGTGCGCCATGCCTACAACACACTGCCGTGGCATAGGTTAGCCACCCCTCTAGCTGTGTGCACTATACCAGTGGTGAGGATACAGGTGCATGACCCCTGTAGCCCTACAGCATCTAAGTCAATTCTTAGACATTGTAAGTGCAGTAATACCATAAAGAGTATATGGGGCTGGGAGTTTGTCATTACGAACTCCACAGCACCATAATGGCTTTACTGAAAACTGGGAAGTTAGGTATCAAACCTCTCAGCGCATTAAACCCACACTGATGCCAGTGTGGGATTTAATGAAAAATGCACTCAGAGGGCATCTTTCAGATGCCTCCTGAAAAATGACCTAACTCTAGTGTCCTGGCTGAGTGGCTGCCACCACCAGACATGTTTCTGGACCCCTGGATCGAGAGCCTGCCGCTCTCGGGGTCCTGAAACAAAGCACATCCTGGGATGAGGTGCCAAGCCTCCTCCCCCTGGATGGGCAGGGTCCACGAAAGGGGAGCTTCAAAGGCTTGCTGCCTTTGTGAGCTACCCCAGCCATTTGCTGCTTCCAGCATCTGGCCCCCACCTGTTCTGACCCCCACTTTGGGTGGGAGAATCGGCGGGAAAACCAAGTTAGGAGGAGAGGTGTGCCCAACTTTGCCAAACCCCACCCCTCAGGTGGGGGAGGCGAGGTGAGGCACAACTCCGTCCCCGCCATCTTACAGATGGGGGGGACCCAGCCAACCAGAGTGAGGCTTATGTCACCCTCCCACTGGAGGGTGGCATACTAGGGGGTGTACCCACCCCAAGGAAGGGACCCATTGGTCCCGACCTACCTACTTGTAACACCCCTAAATTTAGTATTTAGGGGTAACCCTGAATCTTGCCTCCTCAAACAAGAAGAAACCAGAAGAAGGACCAAAGAGCCGTGCTGAAGAAGACGAGGAGGACACCAACTGACTTGGCCCCAGCCCTATCGGCCTGTCCCGACCTCTGCCTGCTACAGCGAAATCCCGGTGTGTCCTGCAGCCAGCAGCCCGCCAAGAACCCGGAGAACCTGCCCTGCCTTCACAAACCAGACTTTGTCTCCCGTGAGCACCGGATTTGCTCACCCACAGACTCTGGCTCCGGCCAAATCTGCGAGTCTGCACTACTTTGCACCTGACACCCACGGCCCGAGTTCGAGTGGCCCAACACCACGAGGAGGTCTCCCCGGCGATCCTGACCTGGGATCTTGTGATCCCTGACCTGCCTCGAGTCTCGAACCGACGCCTGCAGCCCCTTTCTGGAGGATGCCCCCCGACTGCGACTGGAGCCGGTAAGAGAAACCAGATGCCAAAAGACACCCCCTGCACCCGACGTCCCACGGCCTTGGGTGGCCCATCCGACGGTGTCCTGGCATCCCCAGGCATCCCAACTTACCTCTCCAACCGGTGGTCGCCTCCAGAAGATCTTCGTCCCCGAGCCTGCAGTGTTTGTTGCAACCGGAGAATCCCCGTTGAAATCAACAGAGCACCCGACGCCAAAATAGCACCCTGCACCCAGCCGCTCCTGTGCCGCTGTGGTTGCACCTTGTGGCTAAATCGGATGCCCCTTTGCCCTGAGCCTAACACTAGGAGCTTTGCTCCCACAACCTTGTGTGTCCCCCATTATATAACATTGGGCCTCAGCAATCTGCACATAGCCGCCCTAGTGCCGCTGAGGGTGCTTTGAGAGTGCATCCTTGACCCTGGGGGAACCCTGGTTCTAACCCCAGAATACCAAATCCAAAATCTAAGTACTTTCCGTTAAACCGATAACACGGTTTTCTCCCATAGGACTGCATTGACTGCTTTTCTGTGAAAAATCTTCTAAGTGTGGAGTTGGTTTGTATAAAAACCTAAGAAACTGCAAATGTACAAAAACTGCTTTACTTCCCTTTTCTCTAGGAAATGTCCTAGTGTGATATCTAGGCATATCCCACTGAGTAGAAAAAGTAATCTGTAAAGTAACTCGAAAAGAAATCTGAAAAGTAATTCAACTGTTTTATAAACAAACGACTTACCTGTAAACCAATACAACTGCATTCCAGCTGTATTTCACTGCATAATTCCTGCTAAGTATTATATGCTTACCTGTACCAGGCCTGGCTTTGTTCTAGAATATACAACATAACTAAATATTATTTTTATACAAACAAATTGGTCTGAGTTCAGTCTTCGAGTGTGTGACATCATTTCTTGCCTGGGTGGGTACAATAAATGCGTAACAGTACCCTCTGCTAAAGCCTTACTGCTCGCCCACACTACCACAAATGGAGAGCAAGGTATTCTCTACTTTTACCTCTGCCTACCTTTGGGGTTCCACTGGACTCTGTGCACACCATACCTCATTTTAGTATAGTATATACAGAGCCAGCTTCCTACAGGGGCATATTTGGATAGCATTAGGGCAGGTATTGAGTGACCATGTTAATCTTCAGTGATTTGCAAGTAATATTGACCGAAGGAACGTCGTACATTCACTAGTCCAATATGGCTCTGGTGTTTGGGCAACAGTTCATATGTCCTGATCTTGGCACATTGACAAAGGCATCAATCACTGAGGAACTGGCCAGTGAGGTAAGACTTTGGCTGCTCATATAAGGGGGGTGTCGGGGAGGGGGGACGACATCACTTGGTCGGAGATTCTTAAGGTCATTTAACAAAGCATAATTACAAATCCGTCTCCCATCGATCCAAAATGTTTAGACCAAAATGTTTGGACCTATTCTTAAATTCACATGTTCAACATTCTGTCTTTTTGCTGAACTGGAGTAAGGTTAAAACTTCTGGGTGCATTTATTGTGCCTGTATTGAAAGCACCATGGCAGCCATGGTGGTTCGCTCAGAGGTATAGCATTGGCAAAGCCAATAGGTTTAACTGCAGAGACGTGTTTGCTTTGCCATTTATTAAGACCAGCTGTTGCCATCACTTTCTCCAGATCCTTGGGTGATGATGCTGCAAGGATACATGGCCTGTGCTGCAGCAACACAACACTAATAAATTATATAAGCTGTTGGTGGACCATGACTGTAGCAAAGTAATCAGTTGCTGAAGGCAATACACTGTGCCTCTGTCCTGCGTCTTTCTTCCTCGATCCGCACCTGCCAGTGAGCGCTCAGGCGACTGGAAGCCTTCTGAGGGGCAGCTGCTTTGACCCAGTTGGATCACTTCAGTCCTGGGAACAAACCCGATGGAACCTGGCCCCTCTCAGCAAAAGGCCTCAGCGGTTGGTAGGTAAAGGGAGCCTGCCTGCTTCCGGCTGGTGAGCAGGCCTGCTGACCCGGAAGCTGACAGGTGCGGCCAGGGAAAGCGAGAGGAAGGGGGAGTGGGGGGGGGGCAGAGAGTGAATATAGGGAAAAGAGGGAGGCCAGAAAAGGAGAGAACGAGGTGGACAGGAAAAATGGGGAAGAGACCGTGGCATAGCAAAGGTGCCATGGACCATAACACAAGCAAGGTAAATGCACCCCACCCCCATTTCCATGTTTGGTAAAAAAAAAAAACAGCTGTAGTTGGTATGCAGTGGGCCCCTCAAACCAGGGCTTAAGTGGGATGAGAAAACTAGGGGGTCTCCCGTAGGGGCGTGGCCGATGTAATTAAGGGCGTGGCTTAAAAACTCGCTAGAAATCTGTGCTGAGCATAGTGTGCCCCTGCTTTTGTCCATTCATCCAGATATATAACACAATAAGTAACATTACACGTACAAATTAGCGACACCTATGACACGCGCGAACCTCCTCGGGGTGGTATGCCCTGGCGCGGTAACTAGTGTGTTCCATATTTACTCCTTTTACTCCTTTTTTTAAAAAATATTGCTTTTATTCACTGTCACCAAGTCCTGTGTTGCGCTGACATTAGCTTTTAAAGTTGCGTGTTCTAAATTGCGCTGATATTAGCTTTTAAACTGTGTTTTAATCACGCTGACATTAGCTTTAAATTGTGGATTTTAATTTGCTCTGACCTGTTTTAGTTCCAAACTGCCCATACCTTGCTTAGGTCGGTCTCCTCGCATCCTCACTTCCTTCCCGGCACTTCCGCTGCGGTAGGCGGTCCAGTGGTCAGGGGGACGATCAGCTGCTGCAAAGCAGGGCTGATCGGTGGGGGGAGGAGTTAACCCTATATCTGGCATGCTGGAGCAAGCGCGCGCCGCTGGCGCGCCTAAGGCAAGCCCGTCTGCGCCCGGCCGGGACCAGGGGCCAGAACCCCTGGTCCGCACATCATATATTCGGCAGAACAAATCTTGGCCTTAGCTCCTGGCTCTGCCTACCTAAATAACAATGTAGCAGACATCCTCAGAGCGGAAGGTGTATTGATTAGTTCAACTGTAGCAGGGAAAGTAGGTGCCACACACCACCTCCTCAGTCAGGGAAAGCCTGCTAGCCCACATGAACTACGGGTAGCAGTTCTAAATACCCGCTCTCTGCAGAAGCACAACTTGGAGGTTTTTTCACTCCTCCAGGACAATTCCATAGACATCCTGGGGATCACGGAAACATGGCTCAAAGATTCCTCAATAGCAGACATAACAGCATCCCTGCCCCCAGACTACACAGCCCTATGGCATAACAGAACGGGAGACACGAGAGGTGGGGGGGTTGCTTTGTTATATAACAAACAACTGGCGTTAAACACAATAGTCACCGATAACATCGAGGGCGCAGACATCTTGGGAGCTAAGATTCTCTTCAAGACATCCTGCTTAGTCCTAGTGGTGGTCTACCGCCCCCCTCAAACCTCTACCAAATTCTTTGAGCGCTTTACAGAGTTAGTGAGCGACCTCCGTTCCCGGTACCAATGCCTCATGGTAATGGGGGATTTCAACCTACACTGGAACAGAGTACCCAGAGATATCCATGCCATACAACTGGAAGAGGCTCTGACTATCCTGGAACTTAGCCAACATATTAAGGCACCCACCCATGATAAAGGTCACACCCTCGACCTAGTCTGGACCACCGACCCCTCTGTCAGCCTAGCAGACATCAGTCCCTGTGCCTGGTCCGACCACTTCCTGATCAGGTGCGTAATTCCTCTTGCAGGCAGGATTCCCTCTTCCCCCCCCCCTCCCCCCCCAGAATGGAAAGTCTTACGCGGGTGGAAGAAAATAAAAGATGTTCTGGTTACGACCCTGCGTAACTCGGCTCCTAAAAACCCAGTGCAGGGTACCCATGACCAGGAAAGCGAGTCCCTCGTACTTAGGATGAGGAATGCCATTGACAGAGTCGCTCCCGCTCGTAGAGGGAGAGTGAGGCACAAAGGCAAAGGGGCACCCTGGTTCAATGTGGCACTTGGAGAGGAAAAACAAACGCTACGCCGGTTTGAGAGAGCTTGGCGCAAAACATACGACCCAGGTGCTCTCGCCGAATACAAAGCTACGTTTGCCACCTACAAAAAAGCCATCATAGCTAGAAAGGCGGAATACTATGAATCCAGGATCTTGGCCGCCGAGAATAAACAGAAGGAGACCTTTCGGATCATATCAGAGCTAAGACAGTCACCTGAACAGAGTCCCCTAGGCTGTCCCACAGACTGCAATAAATTTCAGACTTATTTCCTGCACAAAGTCAATGACCTCCTGGCGGTCATCCACCAAACCCCTGCTGTCCAGATCCCTTTTGTGGTGGCTCCTACGCCTCCTGCCTACGATACACCCCTTTCCTCCTTCCCTGAGCTAAACCACGATTCTCTGCGCCCCCTCATGGCACAGACCAAATCGGGTTCACCTGCGGACCCCTGCCCACCTATGGTGTTTCGCATGGCACTTCCCGGGGTGGAGAATGAGGTCCTCAATTTACTAAATCGATCTCTTAAAACCGGCCTCGTCCCAACCAACTTTAAAGAGGCAAGAGTTAGACCCCTACTGAAAAAACCAGGGGCCGACGCAACAAATCTTTAGGCCCATCTCTCAGCTCCCTCTCCTGGCAAAGGTGCTAGAGCAACATGTGCAGAAAACCCTCACCCACCACCTAGAGAGCAATCGGCTCCTTCACACGAAACAGAGCTAGTGATGCTTGCAGTTCTGGATGAACTCGGGCTGATGGCAGACACCAAAAAACCATGTGCCTTTGTTCTGCTAGACCTGTCCGCGGCATTCGATACGGTCAACCATGGCCTACTCTTGTCGCGGATGGGGGAACTAGGAGTTCAGGGGGTAGCACTCCAATGGCTCACCTCCTTCCTATCAGACCGATCGCAAAGGATCCAACTTGCTGACCAGGTTTCTGATTCTGGTGGGCTGACGTGCGGCGTCCCTCAGGGATCGGCACTGTCTCCCCTTTTCAACGCCTATCTCTACCCCCTGGTGGCGGCTCTATCTGGTATGGAGTGCCAAGTCTTTAACTATGCAGATGACACCCAAATCATCATCCAGATTGCTAACTCCCCCACGGACCATGTTCGAATACAGAACATCCTGAAGTTCACAGTAAACTGGATGACAGCGAACTCCCTCAAAATTAATCACGATAAAACTGAGGTTTTGGCTGTCACCACAGATACTAAACCCTGGAGCGACCGTTTCTGGCCTCAAGAGCTGGGCCCCACTCCAAAGCCAGCCCCAGTTGTAAAGAGTCTGGGAATAAAATTAGACGCCAAACTCTCCATGTCCCACCAAGTTTCTGCCGTAGTGGGAACATGTGTGGGGCTGCTAAGACTGCTACGAAAACTTGCCCCTCTCCTATCATTTACAGCACTCCGCATGGCAGTGACTGCATTGATTATCTCTCGTTTAGACTACGGGAATTCACTGTATGTTGGCCTTCCGGAGAAGCAGCTAACAAAACTCCAGGTAGTTATGAACGACGCTGCCAGACTGATTTTCAGGCACCCTAGGAGGGCCCATGCTACCGCGTTACTACAGCAGCTACATTGGCTCCCAGTGAAGCAGAGAACCAGATTCAAGGGGCTATGTATAGCCCATAAAGCAATCCATGGACAGGCCCCACCATATATTAAAGAACGCTTGGTAACCTACGTACCAGGGCGCTCCCTCCGGTCTTCAGATGCTGGGTTACTGTCCTGCGCTCGCTTCCTGAGCTCCTCCAAGGGGGGCAGAGCTTTCTCCACATTGATCCCCCAGCTCTGGAATAAGTTGCCGGAAGGCCTCCGTAAAGAACCAGCCCTTCTCCCTTTCAGGAAGAAATTAAAAACTATCCTTTTCACAGAAGCCTGGGGCACAACCTTGGCCTACTTAGGGCGCACTACCCAGTAGAGTTGCTAAGGTGCCTTCTCTCACAGCGCTTAGAGACCAGTTGGTGATATGCGCTTTAGAAGCTCCAATTAACATTAACTTCGTTGTATGTAATATTAAAAATGGTTCAGTTCTTGTAGGCGCGGTTGTGGCGTAAGGCTAGAGCTACCGACTTTCGAGCCTGAGAAAGCAGGGTCCAGCTTGACATCCATCCCCTCCTCAACATCCTGTGATTCAAAAAATGAACATGCCCTTGTGTAATGTAACTGGTGCTCATGTTTGTGTTAAATAAAACTGAAAAACGAGTCACTTTGAAGTTGCATCAAAAGCAGTGACGGCTTCTACCTTTGCAGAGTATTTTTTTCCCCCCACCCCGAGGGTAAAATTGGAGAGCCCGATAGGGACCCGTTTCTGCACCTGCTTTTAAGAACTGCTGATGCTGAGCAAGGGCAAGTCCTGGCCCACTTAAAGCCCTGCCATCAACCCTTGGGCCTGGTGCCACTGCACCTTTTGCATTATTGATAGCTACGCCCTTGGGAAGCGAAGAGGGACAGGACCGAGGAAAAAGAAGAGGTGAGACAATATGAAAGAGCAGCGGAGGCGGAAGGCAAACCGTAACAAGGGAGAAAGCAGAGCACAGGTGAAAGGGAAAGTAGAGAGCTAAAGAGGGGAGCGGAACAGAGGGAAAGCGGGGCATAAACAGATGAGACAAGAAGAAGTGAGAAGGGTGGGGGTAGAAAAATGGATGGAGGCAGAGGAAATTCAGAGGAGGATAGCAGGGAACATGGAGAGAAGAGCAGCAACGGACCACAGAGGAAACCATGCAGGAGCAGGGAAGAAATTGGGAGGGGACTGAGGAGGACAAGAGGCAGAGCAGAGTGAAAGACAGATTTTAGAGCCGAATCGATATGTGGGAGTCGATAAGAGTTGGAAGGGAAGAGAGGTGTGCTCGTCTTTAACTGTTAGGTCACGAGATCCGACGCCCACAGTGTTCATTCCCAAACGTGGACGTTGCAGTCCAGGGACAGAGGGGCTGGGGGCTCGCAGCTGGCAGACACCCCTACCCTTCCTTGGTTTCAGTAGGTCTGCTGTTCGCTGCAGCAGGGCTGATTTCACAAGGAGGGCCGCCGAGCCACGTTACAAGCAGTCGGACTTTGCTAGGGGAGCGCCCTATGCGGAAGGACATTTGGCGCCCTCCCTTCTGCTGGTGAATGCGAGGCAGCGAGCCCCTTCTGTGTTCAGTGCCCAGTCCCTAGCTGATGGCATTAGAGCCATGCCCGGCCTCTGAACACGAACCTCTCTGCACCTCCCGCAGCTCACCTGAATCACGCAGAGTAGCTCTTCACGTTGGTGCCAAATATTTGATGGGAGTGTGGGAGGCAGGGGGTGAGAGGAAGTTAAGGGGAAAACAAAGCTGCACTGGGGCTAGGAAGTAGGGCCTCTCCCGTCCCCTCAAATTTGCCCTTTGTTATGTTCCCAGCAGGAGTCTTAAGTAAGAAAGCCCCGTCTGCGCCTGCACGTTGTTGCTTGTTGCAGACCCCACCCCTCAACGTGCAGGCGCTGCTGAAAGTGTCCCGGTGTTTGGAGATCACACCGGTACGAGTTCAGCACATTATTCAGTGGGGCCCAAATTCTTGGCAGGGTGGACGGCGTACACCCTGTGAAAATAGTGGTTGGACGCCGTCCACCCGCGTGTACCCCCGACTCGTGCCCTGGTTTTAGGTCCAAATATCTCTGCGGTGTGCATCCTGTCTGAGAACGCAGGAGTGTCACAGCCTGTCCACAAGGAGTCCTCTGGCCAGGGCTAGTGTTACAGCGCTTCGGCATGCCAGGACTGTTGAAGTCCTATTAATAATGCAACCGCGTTTAATGGTCTGGCAAACCATGGAGGTGTCTAAGCCATAGAGACCCGTTTGAAAGGCGGTTTGTATAAGTGTCCCTTTTTGCTGTTGTGACGCTTCCTGTTGGCAGTGGGAGGTGCAGTGCGACAGAAGGGCTGCATTTTCACCTTTCTTCGCTTATAGTTTGTGATGCCTGCTCGCAGCAGCAGAGGGCTGGTGTGGCAAGGCTGGCTGGTCTCTCATGGCTGCAGATGAGGGTCACACAGCACTGGTGTCGCTGCAGATGGGGGGGGGGGGTCACAGCACCGGTGTTGTCCAGATGAGGAGGTGACACAGCACCACTGTTTCTGCAGATGAGGGGTTCACACAGCACCGGTGTTGCTGCAAATGAGGAGGTCACACAGCACCGGTGTCGCTGCAGATGAGGGGTTCACACAGCACCGGTGTTGCTGCAGATGAGGGGTCACACGGCACCGGTGTTGCTGCAGATGAGGGGTCACACGGCACCAGTGCCGCTGCAGATGAGGGGGTTCACAGCACCAGTGTCACTGCAGATGAGGTCACACAGCACCGGTGTCGCTGCAGATGAGGGGGGTCGCACAGCACCGGTGTGACTGCAGATGAGGGTCACACAGCACCAGTGTCGCTGCAGATGAGGTGGTCACACGGCACCGGTGTCGCTATAATGAGGGGGGTCACAGCACCGGTGTCTCTGCAGATGGGGTGACACAGCACTGGTATGACTGCAGAGGAGGGGTCAAACAGCACTGGTGTCGCTGCAGATGAGGGGGGGTCACACGGCACCGGTTTTGCTGCAGATGAGGGGGTCACACGGCATCGGTGTCGCTGCAGATGAGGGGGTCACACGGCACTGGTGTCGCTGCAGATGAGGGGTGACACAGCACCGTTGTCACTGTCGCTGCAGATGAGGGGTCTCACAGTACTGGTGTGACTGTAGATGAGGCGTCGCACAGCACCGGTGTCGCTGCAGATGAGGGGTCACACAGCACTGGTGTCACTGCAGATTGTATTGTTGTATTGTAATTGCATTTATATAGCGCTTACTACCCCTGACGAGGCGTCAAATCGCTTTTTCGGCGAGAAGCACGCTACTCCGGGACCCATAAAGGATTAGTGTTGAATTAGTTTAGTGAAATATGAAAGTAATTTAAGTGATGGATAGGTTAGTCAGTTATTTCGATTCGAAAGGATAGCAGAAGGATAGAAGAGGAAAAATGGTTTGTATTTATATAGCGCTTGTTACCCCTGATGGGGTGTTGTAGCGCTTTTTTTGGCGAGTAGCGCGCTACTCCGGAAACCCATAAAGGATAAGTGGTGAATTAGTATGGTGAAATATGGAAGTAATTTGAGTGGTGGATATTAGTCAGTTATTTGGAGTCAGAAGGATAGTGGAGGGATAGAAGGGGAAGAAAGGTTTGCATTCATATAGCACCTGTTACCCCTGATGGGTGTTGAAGTGCTTTTCTGGCGAGTAGCACGCTACTCCGGAACCCATAAAGGATTAGTGTTGAAAATTAGTATAGTGAAATATGAAGTAATTTGAGTGGTGGATATGTTATTCAGTTATTTGGATAGAGAAGGGTAGGCGGCGAGATAGAAGAGGGAAAGAGGTTTGTATTTATATAGCGCTTGCTACCCCTGATGGGGTTTTGAAGCGCTTTTTTGGCGAGTAGCACGCTACTCTGGAACCCATAAGGATTAGTGTTGAATTAGTATAGTGAAATATGAAAGTAATTTGAGTGGTGGATATGTTATTCAGTTATTTGTATTGAGAAGGGTTGGGGAGGGGTAGAAAAGGGAAAAAGGTTTGCATTTATATAGCGCTTGTAACCCTGATGGGGTGTTGAAGCGCTTTATTGGCGAGTAGCACGCTACTCTGGAACCCATAAAGGATTAGTGGTGAATTAGTATAGTGGAAAATGAAATTTGAGAAGTGAACATGTTAGTCTGTTATTTTGATTGAAAAGGATAGTGGAGGGATAGAAGAGTGAAAGATTTAGTGTTTGTTTGTTTTTTGAGGTCTTAGCAGTAGGAGGAGGCTTTTGGATGAGTATAAAGGGGTTGTGGAGGGGAAGAGTCAGGGAAGAGTTTAGAAAGGTTTGTTTTGGGGGATCGGTATAGTAAAAGAGGTGTCAGATGATGCAAGGAGGGGTAGAGTAGGGAAGAGTCTAGAAAGGGTTATTTTGCGGATCATAGTAGTGGTATGGGGTTTGGGATAAATGAGAGTGGATGTAGAGGATATATTGATAGATGTATAGGGTGAGAAATAGGGTAGTGCATTGGAAAGAGTAGTAGAAAGAAGTTTGAGATGAGTCAGAAAGTTGGGCTAGAAGATATATTGAGATTAGTATAGGCTGAGAAATAGGGTAGTGCATTGGATATGCTAAATTAGAAGAAAGTGATAAATATATAGATCCATAAGTACATTGAAAGTATATAGATGCATAAAGGAGGTAAGTATATGTAGATTAAAGATATTGATAGAGGTACAGGATGAGAAATAGGGTAGTGCATTGGATATGCTTTTTCAGGAGAAAAGTAACAAACACACAGATCCAAGTACATGGAAGGTACATAGATGCACAATGGAAGCCAGTACATGTAGACCAAAGATGCACCAGATAAACTCCGGTTTTCAAGTGTTATTGTACTTTAATTTTTTTTTTTTTTTTAACATAATAATTCTACATGTTTATACAAAGCAATACACAAAGATAGGTGCGTATCTTTAATGAAATAAGTGCTTATATACAGAGGGATATGCTGTAAATTTCTGTTTGCGTATGGTGCTTATGTGGGGAAGAGCCAATTCTTGAGTAGTTTTCTGAAGATCAGGTGGCTGTCCGTGGATCTTATGTTGGGGGATGAAGAGTTCCATAGTTTGGCTGCTTGAACAGAGAAGGATGTGCCACCCATGTTTTTTTTCTTGTATCTTGGGATTTTGAGGCGAGGTGCCCCTTTAGAGCGGAGGTTCCTTTGTTGAATGTGTTTGGTGATTTTTATTCCTGATAAAGAGCGGTCCCATTCCATGTATTGCTTTGTGGGTGATACAAAGCAGCTTGAATGTGGATCTTCTGGCAACCGGTAACCAATGCAGGGCTTTCAAGGCAGGTGAGATGTGGTCTCGCGGTTTGATATGCAAGAGTAGTCTGGCAGCCGAGTTCTGAATCCATTGTAGTCTTTTCATAGTCGGTAAAGGTGATCCCTGGTAGAGGCTATTGGCATAATCGAGTTTGGACAGAACAAGGGAGATGGTAGCTTGGACCCTGTGTGGAAATCCCAAATGAGGGAAAATTTGTTGCAGCGTTTTTATAGTGACAAAGCTTGATCTTGCTAGTTTGTCCACTTGGGCATTCATCGATAGCTTGGAGTCCATGGTCATTCCGAGGTTTCTTACTTCCTTGATACTTTAGGCTGTGATCCCAGTTCATCAGGCCAGGCGGCAAGCGGGTCATAATGTTTCCAATCGCCACACGTGAGTGTTTCCGTTTTGGAAGCATTCAATTTGAGATGGCTCCAAGTCATCCACTGATCCACGGCTCTGAGAGAACTGAAAATCGGAGATTTTCCAATGTCTTTGGGGCATTCCAGTTGAAGGAGTATTTGTGTGTCATCTGTATAGTTGTAGCACGTGAGGTGAAATTGATTGATCAGTACCGGTAATGACTTCATGTAGATGTTGAAAAGCATGGGCGAGATGATAGAGCCTTGAGGGACCCCTGCTTTTGTGGAGTATGGTTTGGACGAGAAAGGTGGGGTATGGATGCCATTAGTTCTGTTTCGAAGGTAGGACGCGATCCAGTCTAGAGCAGTCCCCTCTATGCCGGCTTCATAGTCTTTGTTTCAGAGTGTCATGGTCAACGTGTCAAATGCAGCCGAGAGGTCCACGAGGAGTAGCGCAGCAACCCCGTTGCAATCTACTGTATTCTTCAGGTCATCCCAGATGAGGAGTCACATGGCACCGGTGTCGCACCAGATGAAGGGGTCACACGGCACTGTGTCACTGAAGATGAAGGGGGGGGGGGGAATCACACCACTGGTGTCGCTGCAGATGAGGGGTCACACAGCACAGGTGTCACTAAAGATGAGGGGTCACACAGCACCGGTGTCACTGAAGATGAGGGGTCACACAGCACCGGTGTCACTGAAGATGAGGGGTCACAGAGCACCGGTGTCACTGAAGATGAGGGGTCACACAGCACCAGTGTCGCTGCAGATGAGGGGTCACACAGCTCCAGTGTCGCTGCAGATGAGGGGGTCACACCACTGGTGTCGCTGCAGATGAGGGGGTCACACGGCACCGGTGTCATCCCAGATGAGGGGTCACACAGCATCGGTGTCACTGAAGATGAAGGGGGGGGGGAATCACACACCACTGGTGTCGCTGCAGATGAGGGGGGGGTCACACGGCACTGGTGTCACTGCAGATGAGGGGTCACACAGCACCGCTGTCACTGAAGATGAGGGGTCACACAGCACCGGTGTCACTGAAGATGAGGGGTCACACAGCACCAGTGTCGCTGATGATGTGGGGTCACACAGCACCAGCGTCGCTGCAGATGAGGGGTCACACGGCACCGGTGTTGCTGCAGGTGAGGGGGTCACACAGCACCGGTGTCGCTGCAGATGAAGAGGTCCCACGGCACCGGTGTCGCTGCATATTAGGGGATCCCACGGCACCATTGTTGCTGCCGATGAGGGGGTCACACGGTACTGGTGTGACTGCACATGAGGCGTGACACAGCACCGGTGTTACTGCAGATGAGGGGTGACACAGCACCGGTGTCACTGTCGCTGCAGATGAGGGGTCACACAGTACTGGTGTGACTGCACATGAGGCGTCACACAGCACCGGTGTTGCTGTAGATGAGGGGATGACCCAGCACCAGTGTCACTGCAGATGAGAGGTCACACAGCACTGGTGTTGCTGCAGATGAGGGGGTCACACGGCACCGGTGTCGCACCAGATGAAAGGGGGGGATCACACAGCACTAGCGTCGCTGCAGATGAGGGACTGACATAGCACAAGTGTTGCTGCAGATGAGGGGCTCACACAGCACCGGTGTCGCTGGAAATGAGGGGTCACACAGCACCGGTGTCGCTGGAGATGAGGGGTCACACAGCACCGGTGTCGCTGGAGATGAGGGGTCACACAGCACCGGTGTCGCTGCAGATGAGGGGGTCACACAGCATCAGTGTCGCTGCAGATGAGGGGTCACACAGCATCAGTGTCGCTGCAGATGAGGGGGGTCACACAGCATCGGTGTCGCTGCAGATGAGGGGGTCACACAGCATCGGTGTCGCTGCAGATGAGGGGGTCACACAGCACCGGTATCGCTGCAGATGAGGGGGTCACACAGCACAGGTGTCGCTGCAGATGAGGGGCTCACACGGCACTGGTGTCGCTGCAGATGAGGGGGTCACACAGCACCGGTGTCGCTGCAGATGAGGAGTCACACAGCACCGGTGTCGCTGCAGATGAGGAGTCACACAGCACCGGTGTCGCTGCAGATGAGGAGTCACACAGCACCGGTGTCGCTGCAGATGAGGGGCTCACACAGCACCGGTGTCGCTGCAGATGAGGGGGTGACACAGCACCAGTGTTGCTGCAGATGAGGGGTCACACAGCACCGGTGTCGCTGCAGATGAGGGGTCACTAAGCACCGGTGTCGCTGCAGATGAGGGGTCACACAGCACCGGTGTTGTTGCACCGGGTCACACAGCACCGGTGTCATTACAGATGAGGGGTGTCACACAGCACCAGTGTTATTGCAGATGAGGGGTGTCACACTGCACCGGTGTCGCTGCAGATGAGGGGTCACACTGCACCGGTGTCGCTGCAGATGAGGGGCTCACACAGCACCGGTGTTGCTGTAGATGAGGGGCTCACACAGCACCGGTGTTGCTGTAGATGAGGGGCTCACACAGCACCGGTGTCGCTGCAGATGAGGGGCTCACACAGCACCGGTGTCGCTGCAGATGAGGGGGTGACACAGCACCGGTGTCGCTGCAGATGAGGGGTCACACAGCACCGGTGTCGCTGCAGATGAGGGGTCACACAGCACCGGTGTCGCTGCAGATGAGGGGTCACACAGCACCGGTGTCACTGCAGATGAGGGGTCACTAAGCACCGGTGTCGCTGCAGATGAGGGGTCACACAGCACCGGTGTTGCTGCACCGGGTCACACAGCACCGGTGTCATTGCAGATGAGGGGGGTCACACAGCACCGGTGTCATTGCAGATGAGGGGGGTCACACAGCACCGGTGTCGCTGCAGATGAGGGGTCACACAGCACCGGTGTTGCTGCACCGGGTCACACAGCACCGGTGTCATTGCAGATGAGGGGGGTCACACAGCACCGGTGTCATTGCAGATGAGGGGTGTCACACAGCACCGGTGTCGCTGCAGATGAGGGGTCACACAGCACCGGTGTCGCTGCAGATGAGGAGTCAAACAGCACCAGTGTCGCTGCAGATGAGGGGCTCACACAGCACCGGTGTCGCTGCAGATGAGGAGTCACACAGCACCGGTGTCGCTGCAGATGAGGAGTCACACAGCACCGGTGTCGCTGCAGATGAGGAGTCACACAGCACCGGTGTCGCTGCAGATGAGGAGTCACACAGCACCGGTGTCGCTGCAGATGAGGAGTCACACAGCACCGGTGTCGCTGCAGATGAGGGGTCACACAGCACCGGTGTCGCTGCAGATGAGGGGTCACTAAGCACCGGTGTTGCTGTAGATGAGGGGTCACACAGCACCGGTGTCACTGCAGATGAGGGGGTCACACAGCACCGGTGTCGCTGCAGATGAGGGGTCACACAGCACCGGTGTTGCTGCACCGGGTCACACAGCACCGGTGTCATTGCAGATGAGGGGGTCACACAGCACCGGTGTCGCTGCAGATGAGGGGGTCACACAGCACCGGTGTCGCTGCAGATGAGGGGTCACACAGCACCGGTGTCGCTGCAGATGAGGGGTCACACAGCACCGGTGTCATTGCAGATGAGGGGTGTCACACAGCACCGGTGTCGCTGCAGATGAGGGGTCACACAGCACCGGTGTCGCTGCAGATGAGGAGTCAAACAGCACCGGTGTCGCTGCAGATGAGGGGCTCACACAGCACCGGTGTCGCTGCAGATGAGGGGGGTCACACAGCACCGGTGTCATTGCAGATGAGGGGGGTCACACAGCACCGGTGTCGCTGCAGATGAGGGGGGTCACACAGCACCGGTCTAGAAGTCCGCCCGCAGCAATGTTGTGTCGGTCGAGATCGACCCCACCGTGGTCTGGAGTTGAGTCAGTGAGGCCATGATATCGTGCAGGGTGACCTCAGCCGGCGCGGCTGCCGTCCGCTTGTCATCTCGTCCTGCCTGCGGTGCAGTGTGATCCGTCGTTTCTTTAGTAAAGGCGTACTTGTCTAATTTGGGTTGCTGCGTCGCACGCTGGCCTCGGCCCCCCAATTTATCCTGTTTCACGTGCTGTAGTAATTCTGCACATGTCTCCCTCAAATGGGATTCTAAAGCCTTCCATTCTTTGCAGCAGCGCATCTGCTTTGTTGTGGTAAGCGTTGAGAAATTCCCAGTGTTTTTGTCTTTCAGTGAGTCCGCCATGTGAAATAAAGGCACCCCTGCTGTCTGCTCAATGTTGGCCGAAGCCTTATAATACCATATGCCTCTTTCACATGATACATATCTACATTTGCGTGCAGGCCCCCATGAGGCAATCGTTCTGCTCAAACCTCTACCATATGCTGGAGTGACCTTTCCGGTTGCCTGGTTCCAACACCGAGGGCAAAGCAGTGCTTTGCTGTAAACATTTGGCTTCCATTGCCTTGAAACCAGACTGAGGAAAGGAATGTTCCCATTTTGCTCCTTCGTCTCTGGCTGTCACCATTTTGTAGATGTAACCCAACACATTCTTGTTATGCCAACAACTTGTCGCCTTCGCCAGATGACCGATAAGGATCCCCTAAGCTCCCTTAAATCTACCTTCCCCAAACCCAACTGTTTTTGGCACAGTTTCCTATTGGGTGGCGCATCACGCACTTAGTTAAAAATTTGCACCACTTTTTGATTAGCGCGTGGCTCCTTTTCTCCTCCTTGGGGAGACTGCGGGATAAAGTGAGGGGATGCGTGCACCCCGCCTGCCATTATCAACATAGGTGTTCACTACCTCCATGGCGTTGGATGGGTTAATCCACCGGACCACTAATGCCAGCTTCATAGGCAGCTCTCCACTAAACCCGAGGTGCAAACTCTGTGGGGACTGCTAGGCCTTTATTTTGTTAAATATTTTATTGCGATAACTGAGGTGTTGAATCGTTGCTAAAATGGGTCTGTTTGTCAAACCAGGCGAGCCAGCCGGGGATGCTCTTTGATATTAATATTGCTGCTTGCTGAGCTGGCTTGAAAAAAGAATGATTTTAGGAGAAGCTCAACACCTCAATGACCATAGTTGAATAATCAGCAAAAAACGAAGGGGTCGGAGAGACACTTGCCAAGTGCGCCATGAAATCAGACCAGTATGTTCTGTCACTAGCTTTGATCTTCAGTGTCTGTGGAAACATTTCAAGCAGAAAAGCACACCTTTAAATGAGGGCAACCCACATGTGTGTATATGTGAGAAAAGTGTTAGTTTGATTTGAGGTGTGATACGTGTATTTATTTAGCTCCATATACTAGCATTAATTGAACAACAGTAATTGAATAACTGAACACAAAGCACTGACGTTTGGTGTTAAACAGAGAAGAAAAGACTGTAGCCTTAAAGTCTCTGAAGTGCACAGTTTGCAACCCGGAAACCTGGGCTCAAATCTCGGCGTCCCTCGTTGACCAAATTGTGTGCTTCACAGCCTATCGTTTTACTTAACTATGTATCTTTGTCCAGAACCAACCAGTTTGAGAATACATTGAAGTAATTCAGTATAGGATCTACGCTATACAAAAACCTCAATGATATATGGACAATATAATAATTTTGAGTCACATATTACAACAGTATTCGTTATATAGAGAACATGACAAACTGACATTTTGAGTACCTTGTGCCTACGTCGTCAGGGCATGGGGTTATTCTTGAATGTTCCATGGTAAAAAAAATGTTTTCAATAAATGTCACTCATATCAGTGATATACTCGCATGAATTTATTTCAGACACCGAAAAATGTTGAAACTCAAATTTTTTGCCTCCACTTTAAAGTCCTATTTTTTTAATGAATTTTTGTGCCCGATTTATGTCTTTTGGTGGCTTGGCTCGTGCTTGGCTGTTAGAACCCACTCGGACCCCTGGCTCAGCGCTACCCAAGGCTGATCCTGTCACCAGTCACCCCCCTCCCATGAAATGTAGCCTCCTTTACCCTTGACCCATCTTCACACCCACGAACAAAAGGAGGCAGCCTCGCAACAAGACGAAGTTGTGACGCACACCTATATCTGCACCCAGATTAGAAATAAGAGAACCCTTCAAAAACAACGTCCATGATAACTGAGACAGCCTAATTCGCCGTGATGCGTGTGAGCCCCCAGTACCCCATGAGATACGGCGGCGTACACCCAGGACGCAAGTCCTAAAAAAAGAAGTGGGGGGGACTGACCTAGTTAGGCAGTATGCAAGTGACATCACGGCGCGCGACATCACATATGGCATCACAGGAATTGACATCATAGAAAGTGGCATCACAAGCCACGACTTTACAGGAAGTGGCATCACAGGAAGTGACATCAGATCTAAAGCCCTCACATATATGTTTAGCAGGTCTATCATGTGTACGTTTGAGCGCATTGCGAGGATAATAGCACAGTGAGCTATGGAAGATGACATGTGACTTCTACACCTTGCAATCCCCCAGTTTTATGCAACACATCCTATACATTCATTTACAAACATAATTTATTGTACATATAATATGCACGTGTTGATGTAAAGCGCTCCAACACCCTGCATTGGAATGAGTAGGGCTATACAAGAAAAAATAGTGGTACTTCAATTATTTCAATGCCTCCTCAGGGAAGTAAGCTCTATATAAATGCAATTTGTTTTGTTGTAAATACAGGGAAAGACCAACACATCTGATATTCTTACAGGGCATGCATATCTCCTAAACAGGGACTGAACAAAGTGAAAAGCTGCCTCTCTTAAGTATGTGTGAAGTGCTAACAAGGTGTGAGCCTTTGTTTCCCCACCGCTTCTTTTGCATCAGGTGTGAGGCTTCTGGCTGCTCCCAGCCAAGAGACTCCAACAAAAGGAGGCCTGATGACCCCTCAAATTCGGCCTTTGTTATGGGCCCAGCAGGAGTCTTAAATAAGAAAGCCCCATCCTGTCCCCGCCTGCACTTTGTTGCTTGTTGCAGTAGGAAAGCAGACAACCTGCAGGCACTGCTGAAAGAGTCTCGGTGTTTGGAAATTACACCAGGACGAGTTCAGCACATTATTCAGTGGGACCCAAATTCTTGGCAGGGTGGACGGTGTTCACCCTGTGAAAATAGTGGGTGGACGCCGTCCACCCGCGTGTACCCCTGGCTCGTGCCCTGCTTACACCCTCAAACCCCCCTGCTGTGATCCCCCTCAAATATCTTCCCTAGTAGAAACGGGATGGTTCTGCCACGAATTCCTGCACTGGGGTGCTGGCCGTTTCCACCTCTAGAGGCAGGAGACAGCACAGCCACAAAGCCTGGTGCGGTTTGATCCCACTTACTTCCTGTCAGAAATTAGACCGCTCTGCAGCGACACCGGTGCTTAGTGACCCCTCATCTGCAGCGACACTGGTGCTGTGTGACCCCTCATCTGCATCGACACCGGTGCTGTGTGACCCCTCATCTGCAGCGACACCGGTGCTGTGTGAGCCCCTCATCTGCAGCGACACCGGTGCTGTGCGAGGGCCGGGCGCATCACAGAAGTAGAGACTACAACAGCGGCCCTCTCGACAGATACGGCCGAATTGCAGCGCCAGGTCAAAAAACTTGAAGCCGATAATAAACTGATCATGGCCAAGCTGGACGACCAGGAGGACCGCTCTAGATGGAACAATGTCCGCATAATTGGGGTGCCCGAAAAGGCAGGGGGCCCCGCGCTAGACCTATTTGTGGAGGACCTCGTCAAAAATCAACTACAACCAAGGGGACTGTCCAGCTTCTTCTCCGTTGAAAGGGCCCATCGGGTCCCGGGAGGGAGACCTCAGCCTGTAGCCCCCCCCCCCTCGGCCCATACTTGCTCGAATTTTCAACTTTAGAGATCGAGATGCAATTCTCCAAACGGCACGCATAACATCCCCAATCCGCGTCAAAAACTCCACCGTGGCTTTCTTTCCGGATTATACGGCAGCGGTGACCAAGCAGCGCCGGAGCTTCTTGGAGGTCAAGAAAGAAATGAGGGCCCGCGAACTAAAGTATTCAATGATATTCCCTGCAAAGCTACGAGTGGAGGCCGAGGGGAAGATTTGGTTTTTCACGACCCCAGATGAGGCGCACCACTGGCTTGAGGGGTGGCGCCGGGCTCCTGGACCAGGACGAACGGCCAAGAAACAACAGCAGAGACGACGCGAGACACCCTATCTGGCAGCGGACAACCCGGTCCCCTCAGAGGAGTAGCGACAGGGTGACAGACATACTATGAACACGGGCACTGAAGTGAGAGTGCCCAACCCTGGCGCTGGCTGGCAGACCTGAAGCGCAAAACACATGAAACGGGTCCTGCCAGGTGCCAGGGGGTGAGATAGGTCGCCGCCGACCTGCACTGCCAGGCCTCCCGGGGCTAATTCAGCTGCCGCATTTTGACTGTCCGCAGAGATGGCGTGCCGAGGTCATGGGGGACTCTCCCCCCCGCACGCAAGTACAAGTTCTGGGGACTAAGCACTCTGCAGAGTTTGGGGGGCGGGCAGTTTTAAGTCCGCCGAGCAGGGAGGGGGGTGGAGGGCGAGGGAATGTTTAACGTTGGGAATTGTTTTCTTTTACAGGTACGCTGGGAAACAAATGAATACATACCGGTACTATGTGGGAGATGTGCACGGCAGTGCTCTCGTTGTTTATCCACTCCCGACACTGAATATGTTACAGACAGAGGGCTGGGGTAGCTCCTTGGAGACACCTCCTTTGAATGCAAACAAGCAAAACCCACCTCTCTCGATCATATCCTGGAACGTCAACGGTCTTGGTGACAAGATAAAACGAGGGCTGGTCCTGCAGTACCTCAAGCGCAGGGCACCAGCGGTGGCCCTGATTCAGGAATCTCATTTGGTAGGCACGGCATGTAAGGCCTTAGATCGATGGGGCTTTAAGATGGCGGTGCACTCTGAGTTCTCCTTTGGATCCCGGGGGGTGGGCATCCTTATAAATAAACGCTTTCCGCTAATCATAACGGGGACATGGTCTGATGCCCAGAGATGTTTTGCAGCGGTGGCATGCCAATGGGAGGGACAACCATACAATCTAGTGTCAGTGTACATACCACCAGCACTCCATCGGGTAACACTACCTGCCCTGGGCAGCTTCCTGCTTACACTCCCGCAAGGGGAATTGATAGTGGGGGGAGACTTCAACTCCACAGCAGATGACACCGTGGACCGACAGCCCCCTGGGGGGCGAGGTGGGAATAACTCCCGGCTCACTGAATTTCTCGATGCATATGGCCTAGTAAACGCTTGGCGTTCACGATTTCCTCATGAACGACAGTACACATTTCGATCAGGGGTGCATGATAGTCAGTCACAAATAGATTACATCCTCACTCTGGCAACGGGCTTAGAGAAAATAGCGGAAATAACTCATCTGCCCAGGGGCATCTCGGATCACTCCCCGGTTTTGCTAAGATACGCATCACACACCCAAGGGCGCCGGCGCATCTTTCCGATATACCCTGGATTCTTGCAAATCCCTAAAATATGGGAAGGGCTACTCCAAACAACAAAACACTATTTCGAGGAGAACAAGAGCTCGGTGACGTCCCCCTCAATGTTATGGGAGGCATACAAGACAGTACTGCGGGGACAAGCTATCTCACAGATCACAGGCCACAAATTGGAACAACGGCGCCACGTAGAGGCGCTGGAGAGGGAGGTGGAACAAGCAGAAGCAATACACGTAGCGGGACCCACTGACACCACGACACACAAACTCGAACTGGCCAGGGAGGAATATAGGGGCTATCTTTGGGAGGAGGAGAAGGCCAGACATACCAAAACACTGCACACCATCTATGAGGTCGGAGATAAGGCGGGCAAACTCATCGCATGGTTAGACAAGCGGGAGACTGAGGCTAGGTGGGTGGCACAGCTGAGACTGGAAAACGGGACCACTACGACGGATCCACAAGAAATAGTAGACGCATTGGCCCGCCACTATGAGTCAGTATACACACCGGAAGCCACAGCCACGATAGATGATAACCTAGCCTTTCTTAAAGTTATCCAACTTCCGACACTCACTCCTGATGAAAAACAAACACTAGAGGTAGACCTGACAACAGAGGAATTAGCACAGGCAATAGGTGCGGTAAACTCAGGGAAGGCTATGGGACCAAATGGAATACCAATAGAAATGTATAAAAAAGCAGCGAGACACCTAACACCACACCTGCTAGCAATGTACACGGACAGCCTAGACAAGGGAGAGCTCCCCAGAGACCAACGGCTGGCAACAATAGTGGCAATACACAAACCAGGAAAGCCACCGCAGGATTGCACATCGTACCGGCCTATCTCATTGTTGAATACAGAGGCCAAAATACTGGCTAAAGCGCTGGCCACCAGACTGTTACCCCATCTCACAAAACTGGTACACCCGGATCAATCTGGGTTCATGCCGGGTAGGAATACGGCGCTCAATCTGAGGCGACTGCATGGCGTCCTGGCCCGTACATCACACATAGCGGAAGACGCAGTCATCCTCTCTTTGGATGCACGTATGGCATTCGACAGGGTCAAATGCCCTTCTTATTCGCAGTCCTCCTGCGCCTGGGATTTGGCCCTCGGTTCTGTGCCTGGGTCCAGCTGCTCTATACGAATCCCTTGGCACAAGTGGTAGTTAACGGCCGACTGTCGGCGGAGTTCCCCCTGGGCAGAGGGACTAGACAGGGATGTCCTTTGTCGCCGTTGCTCTTCGCTCTGGTACTGGAGCCGTTGGCTGCATGGATACGGCAGTCACCTGTAATCAGGGGACTCAAATGGGAGGAGGGTTGGGAAGACCGCGTTTCCTTGTATGCAGACGATGTGTTGCTCTACATGGCCTCTCCGGCACGGTCCATTAACTGTCTGTTGGATATTTGTGCGGCATATGGTAAAGTGTCAGGGTATACCATCAACTGGGGAAAATCGCTGCTATATGTCCTTCATGGGGCCCTTCCGCGGCTGCCCAGACACTGCGAGCTACAGGTCACGAAGAGCGGGTTTAAGTACTTAGGTCTACACAACACCACAACCTGAGCAGTTCCGGGAAAAAAATCTCATGGAGCCCCTGAGGAGATTCAGGCGTGATGTGAAACACTGGCGCACCCTGCCGCTCACACTGCTGGGCAGAGCAGCCCTTTTTAAAATGAAGGCACTCCCCAGGTTCCTATACGCCCTACAAAATACGCCCTTCATGGTTCCCCCTAACTATTTCAAGGCAGTTGATGCCGAGGTTGGTAACCTCCTCTGGGACGGGAAACCCGCGCGTGTTGCCAGACACAAACTGGTAAGGAGCTGGTATGTTGGAGGAATAGCCCTTCCAGATATAAAAATGTATTACTGGGCAGCGCAGCTCGCAGTAATAAACAAATGGCTCCATGTCTCGCAGGAGGAGCCGGCTCTTCGCATGGACAGCTATGTCCTCAGGGGGGTGGGGGGGGGAGTAATGGGAGCACTCTATAACAAACAAGGAGGGCCCATGCTCACAGGACCGGCGGCAACCACAGTACAAATATGGTGGGCAGCACAGAGAGCGCTGGGTTGGGAGGGAGTACTGACACGGGCCACTCCACTATGGGAGACCTGACGTCTGGGCAAACTAAGTAACACTAAGGGCTTTAAGCAATGGGACCTCATTGGTATATCAACGATAGGCGATCTATGGAAAGGATGCAGAGTGATCCCATTCACCCAGCGCCGTGAAACACATGGGATGGCACCTACGGAAACGTTCCGCTACATACAGGTTAGTCATGCACTGGCGAAACTACTCCCGCCCGACACTGAGCTCCCGGAGGCCTCACCACTAGAGGACAGACTCCTGACGGACCACATGACGAAAAAGGCGATCTCGCAGACATACCGCAAGATTGTAAACAATCAACCTGACCCCACGAAAACTCTTAGGGACAGATGGCAGGCCGACATTGGGGACTTAGACGAATCAGGCTGGCAGGAGGCATTGTCCTCTCCGAGAGAGGTGGCAATACCATCAAGATTAAAACTAGTGCAGCTTAAAATTCTACACTGAGTCTACTGTACACGAACCACGATGCATAAGATAGGACATGCCCCTCTGCTTACGGCAATGCGGGGGACTGGGCACTTTTCATCATATATTGTGGAGCTGTCCGGAGGTCCAATCCTACTGGGGGGCGGTCATGAGCACCATTTCGCGGGTGGGTGGAGTAGAGGTGAAATCGGACCCCAAACTATGATCGGACCCCAAACTATGCCTTTTAAACCTCTGGGAACCTACAGATCTCAATCAAAAGGGTCAAGAATGGGCGACGCTAGGCATGGCAATAGCAAAACGCAACATTGCCCATCAGTGGGGATCGAGACTGCCCCCGACGCACCGCCGTTGGTGCGGCGATATGGACAGTGCAATGGTGGCAGAGAAGGAAGTGTATACACGCAGGGGATGCCCCAAAAAATGGTTGAAGATCTGGGAAAAGTGGAATGCCTTTAGAGGAAACATCTGTCCACCACCTAGACTTGGGTCGATATCGGACGAGAGCGATTGACAAAGTGGGCAGGCCCGAGAACACCTGTGTTGTATGTAATGATGTATCATATACGATGAGGAGGGAGGGGCGGAGGAGACCACATTGACGAAGAGCATACTGTAACACAATGGCTTAAGTGCAAATATTGTATTCTTGTCCAATATCCACACGCAGTGAACCGTTGTAACAATAAGTACCAACTTATAAAAAATCGAATTAAAAAAAAAAAATGGTACAGAAGCAGCGATTGTTGGGTAAAAACTGAAGGTCTTCTTGAACCCCCACTCCACAAGGAATTTGGTAATATCCCTTCTTGGGGGTAGTACCCAAGAAAGACCCAGGTCAAATACCGCCTGTTTTACCATCCTTTTCTTTTCTGAGGGAGAGTCCATAAACTAAGGAATCAGTCAGGAGTTATGCATGGATTCTTATACTTCCATTGATGATGCCATAGAGTTGATCAGGTCAAAAGGGAGAGGTGTGCTGATGGCGTACATCAAGTCAGCATTCCGACTACTGCATGCACACCCCAAATCTTTCCATTTGTTAGCTTTCCAATTCAGAGAAAAATACCACTTTGACAAACGCATGCCAATAGGCTGTGCAATATCATGTGCATGCTTTGAGCACTTTAGCGTATTCTTGGAGTGGGCACTGCACAAAAGGCACCCGAAGGAGACAAACTACAGTATCTAGACCATTTTCTTCTCATTGGGGACCCTTCATCAGAGCAATGTCCCACCTTGTTAGACACATTCAGTGCACTGCCCGCAGCCCTGCAGATCCCGTTGGCACAGGCCAAAACAATGGGTCCCACAACTGGTATTCCTAGGCACAGAGATTCACTTGGTCAGCAACATGTCCAGGATCCCCTGAGACAAGGTCATGGCGCTAAGGTGTGACATAGGGAAGATGTTGGCAGAGAAAGAAGGCGACGCTAGAGTAAAGCCAGGCTTTAATAGGCAAGCTAAACTTTGCCACAAGGGCATTCCAGTGGGCAAAAGGTATTTGCTAGGAGGTTATCTCAGCTCACAAAACATATGGATAAGAGACTCCATTACGTGAGGCTGACGGTAGGGGTGAGATACGATCTATCTTGATGGCAACCTTCCTTACATAGTTTAACTGCATATTGTTCTGGAGGGTCACTGGGTCACATCAAGGCAAATCGAACTGTTCATGGACACAGCAGGCAGCCAGGCTTCGGTGTGATACTGGGGGGGGGGGATACCTGGTGCACAAGGAGATGGCCAGCACAGTGGTTGATGAAAGATAATAACAGGGACATTATGTTCTTAGAGCTATTCCCCATTGTGATAGCAGTGAGGTATTGAGCCTCTCCTAAAATCGTCCTTTTTCTCAAGCCAGATGAGCCAATAGTAATATTGACAAGCAAGAGCATCTCATGCCTTCTCTTACTCTGCTGGCGTGCCTGCCTTGACTAACAAACCAATTTTAGGAGTGATTCAACACCTCGGGATTACAATTAAATATTTAACAAAACAAAGAGGTCTTGCAGCCTCCACAGAGTTGTACCTCCGGTTACAGCTAAATCTGGGCGGAGTTCCGCTGCACGGAACTCCGCAAAGTGGCCTAAAAACTCTGCCATGCTACGCGGAGTTCCGCAAGCGGCAGAGTGTTTGGTCACGCCGTTCATGTTGATTTTCAGCACCGGGTGTTTGTCCCGCGCTGTAAAATCAGCGCGAACTGCACCATGCTCAGCACAAGAGGACGCTGCTTCTTTTCTTGCCGCTCGAGTAGATTCTCTACCCGAACGGCAGCTTTTTCAACGCGAACGGTCACGACCATCCGTGACCGCTTGTGTTGAGAAATCTCTCCGGGAGGTGGATTTTCCTTGCTCACGCTAGCCAACGTGACGTTGGCGAGTGCGAGCGAGGAAAAAACTCAGCTATGCGGAGCAGAGTTTTTCGGAACTCCGCGGAGCGTGGAATACTCTGCAAACTTCGCGAACGGAGCGGAGTTCACCGCCCAGGCCAAGTTACAGCCCCTCAAAGAGACGGGCAATGTGCAGCTTGGGTTCAGGAAGACCTGTTCTGTCTGCATATTCTGTCAGGGCATTTCCAAACCAGGTAATGATATTGTCCCCTATGCCACACCCTCCAAAAAGTAGGGGTAAATCCACCCTATGCTTCCACGGGGGTACACCCATAAAGCCGGTAGTCGCTCAGCATAGTGCTCATGTATACGGTCTCATTTGACATCGGATGGAGATGGCCATCCTTCCAATACAAAACTCATGTGGCAGGGCTTTCTTGTTTCTCATGGTATACAGATTTGAGGCTGTGTGGAAGATTCACACACCTCAGTCTTTTTATTTATTTTGGGGTGTAGCCAGAGGGGTCACCCAGACCAAGACTTTGTCTTTGGACTCCATGGTAAACCGGCAAAGCCAGTAGATTTGCAGTTCATACTCACTAGCGTGCCTATACAAAGCATGAATGAGATAAAGAATTAAGGGCATGATGTATGAAATTCCCATTCACAAGTGGTCCCAAATTGCACACTGACTTTTGTGAATGGAAAAGAATTTTGTGGGCAGTCCTAAGCAGCCCCTTTTCCTTAAAGGAAACAGGGCTGCATTTAATAAGAAAAGTTTTTTTGTTTAGTTTGTTTTAGAGTTGGCTATGGTCTGGTAGACCACTGCCTACTCCAACCATTTAAAAAAACCATTTACATTCTTAAAAGTGAAGGGTCCCCTGAGGGAACTCCTACGCATTTGCGAATGTTTTACCACCCCAGCTTGGGAGTCAGTAACTTTTCAATGGTTTTTAACTAGATTACTGTTGCAAAACATCGATGCGTCCTTTAATGAAACGCTATTTTGAAGAGACGCCCTAAACACACCCCTTCCAAATAGCAATTTGTTATGGGTTTCGAAACCTATTTTGTAATTTGGCAACCATCAACCGAATTGCAAAATGGGTTTAGCACATAACAAACAGCCTTTCTACAGTTGCAAACCCTGTGATTTTGTAAATTGCAGGCTTTACAACCGTAAAATGGCTTTGTACATCCGGACCTAAATATGTAATGACAGCGAGTGCTTTTCAGATATAATAGTCCCTTGTGTATTTCCTTACCTAAGAGACTGACTATGGAAAGGTAGAAACTAATTTTTGCTAATGTGGATGGCTGCTCACAGCCCCTCTACTACCAGCTGCGTAATAATGACATAATTATATATCTAAACAGCACTTTGTCACCACTAGAGCTGGTGTGTACACATAACATTGCTCAAAGGAGTGACGAATGCTGTGGACAGAAGACCTTTCTACATTTATTGTAGCGCGTCTCACATTGAGAGTTACAAACATGCTTTTAGGTCTCAACTACTGGTAGCTTTTAGCTAGTGTCAAAAATCAGTTGTTCAGCCCATGTGAAGTTAAAGTTCCTCTCCTGTAGAATGGGCAGTTTCCCAAGAAAAGATCAACTAAGCAGTGGAAACAGGCCTGCACCATTTCACACTGCAGGCTCTGCGGATATAAAGAGGAAACAACTTTGCACAACTGGCGCGTGTAGACACTTGCTTCGAAAGCATTTTAACTCTTTACAGTCAATGTCCTGCAGACATGCATTGATTTATAGTTTATGGTCCATACGCGCAATTAAACTGCAATTTTGAGAGAATTATGGATTAAGCTTGCTAGCAGCCCAGTGACTGCCAACTTGTCTGCATTTTCTTATGTAGTATTGCACCCATACCAATCGGTATAATCCATTCACCTAGAACGTTTATTTTAAGTAATGTTTTCTCTGGTTCTTACTTCACTTCATTGTCTTTGCAGCAGTTGTTACATTAAATGAGTATCGCTTTCAGATTTTACTTGTAGATATTGCATAATGTATGAAATATTTTTGTAACGTTTTTTATTCACCACTCAAAGCTTACTTATTATGTACAGTAGCAATAGTTATTTTAGGCGCTGGGTCAGTCTATTGCTTACAATTAATGGACATCAATTGCTTCTTGTTAGATGACTTTCCTCTCTTCTGGTGTTGATCCTGCCCATGGAACATAAATTATTTACCATCCTTTTGATTGGATAATTTATATTATTCCACTGCTTACATTGAGAGGAGTATTTTTTTCTTTTTCTTTCAGCACTAGATGTGAGTGCATGTGTTTTCATGTTCTAGACATTCTGTATAGCTTTCCCCCTCAGTTTCCAACATGCATGCTGTTTTTCTTGCTCATCTGCTGGTACCCCGCCCAGCGCATTTTTTTTAACCCCTCCACCTATCTCCTCGTTGCTTCCCCATGCGCTCATCGGTGCTTATTTCACCCGCAATCCCTTCCCACTTCACCCGCAATCCCTTCCCACTTTACCACAAAATAACCTCCTCCTCCCCCCCCCCCCCAATTTTGTTCATTTTATGTTCGTTTTTTTGAGGGCCCAGGCCGCTCCTGTATAAAATAAATCAATAAAAACAGCACAATGTCACACTTTTTAATTTGCCGCTCCAAGATGGGCATCCGCTATCTTGCAACAGTAAATTAAAAAAAAACAAAATGCCCAGCGCATGATGATGCATACATTCACGTGTGTTGATTCTAGGGCAGTAGTGTAATGGCACATGTATTCATGCATGATGAATTTGCATGTACGCATCATCACTCTTTCATTTACCGATTCTGTTCTGCTAAAGCAGTAACCTTTTCTTTTTGGCTATGTCGAACAATATCTGCAAATTAGCAAAGCTAATGGGCCTGCATTGGCAAAGCCTAAGGGCGAAACCTATTGGCTTTGTGAGTACCTGTTGTTCATATGACTGTGAAATTTAACTGTTTACCATTTTTACTTGATTGCACATCATTTGTTAGCTAAAGTTAATGTCATTGTATAGAATTCAGCTCCCTGTTTGCTGCTCCCTCTTAACAGTGAAGATATTTCACGTCAGCAATGGCCCTCTCCACATCCCTGAATACAGTAACAGATATATATATATATACACATTATCATTTGTGCTTAAACAACTTAAGATGTGTGCATAAGTACCTGTATTTATTTAGAATTAGAAACCTGTTTGAACCAATGAAATCTAACGCAAGTGAACCTAGGATTGTTAATCCTCATAAGTGTCCACGTGCACCTAGCTGCAGGCAGTGCTGCGAGTTGCTGAGTCACTCGGCGTGAAAGGCCTCTCAGAAATAGGAAGTCTTCTTCCTTATTTCGCAGCCCATGGCGATACAAATCTGGTGTGCTGCAATGTCTGCCATGAGATCACTCTTCTTTGTGCATATCTTTGTGACCCTGTTCCCAGTGCCTCATGTCAACTCTTCCCACTTGAACTACAGCTGCTTTCTTTGTTATCCTTGAACTGTTCCTATGAGGACCTGTCTAGGTGATCTACTTGGCTGAAACTTGAGAATTTCCTCTAGGTTGTCCAATATTTGTGGACAAATGTTCTTCACACTCGGGCAGTCCCACAGCATACATCTCTATATGCCCTCTATTCTGTCTCTAGCACGGCAGGGTCTGTGAAGCTTTTGTCTTTTGGGTGCTGGTGAAGAACCAATATGTAGAGTGCAAATCATTTCAAGAAATTGGTCTTGTATTGGCATGTCTGGAGGTGTTACGCAATTTCACATTTATGAAAAAATGTCTCATTGTATCAACAATCTTTAGCTCGGTGTGTAAATTTAGAAATCTCATCATGTCATGTTGCCCGCATACGCGGGCAATAATGGTTGTTCAAGCGCGAACATTGCGTTCTGGGCGCCAGCTAAGGTGCATTAAATCTATGTTGGACACCAATGTGGAAACAGTAACTCAATGATCAAGAGTGTGTAATACTGCAGCAAGCAGGAATTTGCAACCACAGACATCGTATTGCAAAACTGCTTCCCCTTTCTGGCGAAGAGTGTAGAGTTTCATCACTCCAACATTGGGTATTGTGTTAGCTCAAATTAGCTGTGCTTTCTCATGCTTTAAGGGTTCCCTATAATAATTGGATAAACTAGCGTTTTACTCTTGTTTTCGTTTGAGAGAATAATATTGTAAAGGGGTATGAAAGCAAGTCTCGTATTCACCTAAAAATGTGTGTATTTTTGTTTCAGATAGCATGACTTGTAAATGTTGAGATGTATTTTGGCTCGAAAGGCCTTCTTCAGGTCACAGTTCTCCTGTGTTTTCTTTGCTCTGTGCTGCATCTGGCATTCATCTGAACGTTTCCATGCTAATGCAAGGACAGGCTTCTGCAAATCCACTACTCCACTTGATTTGTTGGAGTATCGGCAGTTACTATTTTTATATTAAGAGTCATGTTATGGTTCAAAGAGTAAACGGGGTTGGCAGTCCGCTTATTTGTTTGTTTTAGGAGATGGAGCGTTTTTCTACTTGGTGCTCAGAAGCTCCCATTAAACACTACACAGACGACTTGGTGTTGAGTTCATAACTAAAATCAAGCAGAACTTAATGTGGCCGTAGGTTATTGAGTGTATGTGGACTGTTTGCCGCGTTCTTCTCTCTGGAAGGACATCCCCTGTAAAACAAAGTGGGGGGGGGGACGGGGGGGGTACAGGTGGGACCCCCGTAAATGAAGGAAAAAATAGCAAAGGGGTCGGGGGAGGGCAACTGGCCACACAAAAAAATATCTGGGTCACATTTCGCCCCCTTCCCAGGATGCTGTGCCATTCATTGTGCTGTTTTACCACAAAATAGAGGGAAGAACAGCTCTTTTTTGGAACAGTGGTGCTTCAAAAAAAATACTGAAGGAGGATGAGCAGGGACAATGACGTCATTTAGGGGGACGCCATGGGTCGCACTTGTGACCCCTGGCATGCCCCTTGCCACCCCTAGCACTGCCCTTGCGACGCCTATCTTAAGAGATCGCAAAGGCACTGCCATAAGTGTTAAAACAGGGCTTTCATGAGCTTTTCGTAAAATTGTGTAACCTTCAGCTAACACGAACAAGTGACTGCCAGAAATAAATTCAACAATGACACGGAACTGCACATAAACCAAATGTTACCTTTTGTGACCTGGGTCACAGGGGCTGAGCTGCTTTTGCAGGGTGCATCTCCTACAACAACCCAGCAGGGTGCCTTTAAAATCAAAAGAACAAAATTGCACATACATAATTTGTTGTTGCTGGTTGAGAGAGCCTGGTAAAAGGGTGTCTCGATGACTCCGGGCATGTCAGGGAGAGGGAAAATACGGCAGAGAGGACAGAAAAAAGAAAAATTAAGATAGGACACAGGAGCCGCATAGAGACCAGAAAACAGGAAGAACACACAACAGATAGGTGAGGCACAAATGAACAGGTTAGTGTGTGTCTTTGTGTGGGAGTGTGAGCGAGAGATGGCTAAAGAGAAAGAAAGAAAAATATAGAAACAGCAGAGAGAGATGGAAAGAGGAAGCAATGTATGTTGGAGAGATAGACAGACCGGTGTGAGAGAGACGAGAGAAAAGTTTAAGACCGGCAAAAAAGAGACAGCTGACAGACCGATGGAAAGACAAAGATTTGACTGGCAGAAAAATTAGAAAGGCACAATGGAGAAATAGAGGGGAGACTGGTGTGAGAAAGAGGTGAAGAAGAGAGCAGAGAGGGAGAGGAGTGACCGGGTGAAAAAGAGGCATCTAAGAGATAGGTGAGAGAGATAGAGATGGAGAGTAAGAGACAGGTGTAAGAAAGGTGATAAAGCATGGTGCGAAAGAGCTCAGAGGGCGTAGGAGAGAGAGAGGGGTGTAATGTTAAGATCGGGGAAGAAACAACTGAGAGATGAGGGAATGCACAAGTGAGAAATAAGTTATGAAAATACTGTTGAGGGAGTAAGGGGAGACCATCTTAAGAAAAGTGAAACAGGTAAGAGGCAGCTAAGAAAGGTGGAAGGTAGATGATATAAACAGGTGAAAAAGAGGTGAGTGAGACAGAGGTCTGATACAAGAGAAGTAATAAGGACTCAGGTGAGCGACACCGGTAAAAAGAGATAGCTGAGAGAGAGGGTGGGAGGGGAGAGACAGGTGGTAAAGATTTTGTTCAGAGAGAAAGTAGGAGATAATTTTAGGGGAAAAAGAGAAACTGATGTGAGACCTTAAAGAGGGAGACGAGTGAGAGAGTGAAAGTTGATAAAGAGACCGCAGCTTAGATAACGAGCATTTGCAATGCAATAGGTCTCTGCATATTTGAAAGCTAGAGCTCTTGGTGTTAGAAATGACAATGTTTTTACTTTTGGTTTTTGTATGTAGTGGAGTGATGATATTTGCAAAGCGCTATTGCCATTCGTATCACCTTGTGGTGCTGGAGAACCAGAAAATGGGAAATAGGTTATGAGGGAGGGAGACAAGAGTAATATCATATGCTGGTTGGGAAAAAAGTAACAACAATGCAATTATATGCTTCTGAAGCCACAAGATTTTAAACAGGACTATGTATTTCACAAACATGACACAGAATCCACAACCTACTGCATAATCTCAGATTACACAACAAACACATCGTAGCTCAAACAAAAGCAAAAAAAAAAAGCATGACACGTGGTGTTTAGCACTGGCATGGTCTCTTGAAAGTTGAATCTGTCACCATACAGTTGCTCATTGTTGAATTCAAGTATTAAACTGGGATTAATGATGTTAATCTTTTCCCAGCCAGTAGTTACTGTCACAGATATTGTTTTTAGTAAAGCGCTCTCACCCATTCCCTGGGCCTTTTATGTGCAATAAAAAGAACCCTACAAAATAAACATAGATGCACAGATAGACACACACAAACGTGCAAGCACAGATAAACAGACACAAACGTACACATAGCCATGCACACATTTGGAAACAGCCACCAGCAGCCGCATACACAGATAGAAGCAACGATACAAGCATGCACACACACTCACATACATACACACACACACACACACACACACGCATGCAGGCATAAGCACATACAAGCAGACACAGACGTGCACATAGACATGCACAGAAGCAAGCATGCACATACATATACAGCATTACCAAGAGGAGATACATTTACACACTCACACATGCATGCACATATATACAAGCACACAGGCACTCATACATACCTGTGCATATGTGCACACTCAGACACACATGCATGCAGGCATGCACTCGCACATATACATGCACACACTCTTGCGTGTCTCTTGTCTCACCCCTGTAAGGAAGCTTGAATGAAATAATTATTTAAAATTTTGGGAAAATGTAAGCATTTGAAGTGCTCTGACGGGGGCAGCGGATAGATGGAGATAAGAGGCAGATAGGGTGTCAGACATAGAAACAAGAGACAGATGGACAGATGGAGATAAGAGGCAGATACTGCGGCAGACAGAGAAACAAAAGAGCAAGATGAGTATGTGAGATGGGGGAGAGCGATACGGAAAACACAGATGGGAGAAATAGAGATACAGATGAGAAGAAACGAGATGTTAAGGACAGAGAGCGAGATGGTGCTACATGGGTGGATGGGCACGGAGAGAGAGCAAGATAGAAAGGGGAGAGAGATGAAGACAGACGTGAGAGAGAGATGAAGACAGAGGTGAGTGGGTAAGGGAAAGAGGAGAGAGAGAGATGGTGTGACTTGGGTGAAGGAGTAAGACAAGGGAGCAAGAGAGGGGGAGAGATGATACAAACGGGGTGGGTAACATGAAAGATAAATAGAGGGGGAGAGAGATATTGCATGAGAAGGATGGGTGGATTAAATAAGAGATAGAGGGCGAGAGTGGGAGAGTGGGATGAAAAGACAAGGGGATGGGTAAGGTGAGAGAGACAGAAAGCGAGGGAGAGAGAGATTAGGGATAGGGAAATGTGAAAAAGAGAGAGGGACTAGAGAGAGGGAGAGATTGGGAGACCTGGGTGGACTGGTAAATTGGGAGAGGAAGAGGAAGGATGGTAGAGCGAGATTTTGAGAGAGAGACACTTAGAAAGAGAGCGCGAGAAAGTGAATGAATCTGCGGTTAATTATGTGAGTTTTGTAGCGCGCAGATGAATAGTAGTTCGATGCAGCCTTTGAGTTTACACATTGTGAGAGTTGCAGACATCAGCGCATGGACATGTGCCAAGAGGCCTCTCGGTGCGGCACTGTGCATGTCTGTCCGCACTCTCTCTCCCGAAGAGCTGTCGAATGTGCAGTCTCAGATATGCAGTGAGTCCCCCCTGCACACCCCACTTCTAAAATACATATCTTGTGGTCGGGAGTGTTAGAGATGCTGAGGCAGAAGGAAAAACGGCTATTCTCTATTTCAATTAAAAGTGCAGAAAGCGAAGACACACAGTCACGGCATCTCAGGAGGCCAGCAGCCTAAAGTACCGTATGTGCTTCCTTCGAGGAAGGCAGGCTCTATTTCAATTAAAAGTGCAGAAAGCAAAGTCACTGCAGATACAGGTGATGAGATAAAGATTAGGACAATCTATCCGCAAGCACTGGCAAAGCCAATAAATAGGATGTCGCCTGCTAACCTTTTGACTTTGTCAGTGCTTATTTTGCTTGTGAGTGTATTTAATATGAAGACAAGAGAGACACGAGCAGCCATGTAGCAGTGTTAGGGTAACTACTGGGCCCTCTCCAAGTAAAACAAGCATTGTCTAAAAGCCAAAATATATTTTATTATATTCTGCTGCAGTGATCCCAAAATAACCCTTTATAGACTCTTACCTCCTCTACCCCTCCTTGCATCATCTCATATCTTTTACTACTCCAATCTCCCACACAATCCTTTCTAAACCCTTTCCTCTGACTCTTCCCCCTCCACCTCCCCTTTACTCATCCCAAACCTCCTCCTAACAAAATGAGCTCCAAAAAGAAAGAAAGAAAAAACACTTTCTAGTCCCTTCCCTCTTCTATTTCTCCACTATCCTTTTCAATACAACTAACAGACTCACCTGTCAACCGCTCAAATTAATTTCATATTTCCCTATACTAATTCCCACGAATCCTGTTTGGGTTCTGGAGTAGCGTGCTACCGACCGAAAAGCGCTTCAGCACCTCATCGGGGTAGCAAGCACTATATAAATACAAACCCTTCCCTCTTCTATCCCACTACTAATCCTTTTTGGGTTCCGGAGTAGTGTGCTCCTCGCCGAAAAAGAGCTTCGACGCCTCGTCTGGGGTAGCAAGAGCTATATAAATGCAACTACAATACAAAAGCACAAATTGCACGAGGAGTCCCTGGCATCAAATGGAAGTATTTATCGTGTGCATGTGCACATTGAGCAACAGCAGAATTCTGTCCCTCACAGTCCGGACAGCCAATGGCTGAAGATGACCCTGTGCCTGTATGCTGTGAAGGGCAGAGGCAACATGCGGCTGACACTACAGCGCACCAACAGACGATGAAAGCAGAGTGAAAGCCCCCGTATGTAAAGTATGTATAGTCTTATTAAAAACAAAAGGTCTTGGCTAACAGTAGAGCCAAAAATAAAACTCTGCTTTGCTAGAATACAGCGCTCATTTAAGGCTGAAAACAAGGATACTGCTTCGAAAATCAACAAATAACTGCTTTGGGAAGCACCCTGCCCTCACCGCGTGCTGTTATGCTTCTCTCGATGCTCTGCTTTAAGGAATGGTTCCCTGTGCCCAGGGAAACCGATGTTGCTACTTACAAACTGCATCAGCGCTGGGAGTATTACTACTTCTGTCAGAGCTGGCCTTTGTTCAGGGAGCGGCATGGGGAAACCAAATGTGCCGTCTTTAATTGTCTATTTATTGAACATTTGGATGGGGTGTGAGGAGAGGGCAGGGGCAAGAATAAGAAATACCATGATAAAACACAAAGAACGTACCCTTCAGAAAATGTGTTTAAACGCAATTTTCTTTGTACCTTATTCATAGGGAGCTCCAACGCCCCTCTAAAGGTCTGCGCCCTGGGCGTGGGCCCAGTTCGCACTTGCTAATGACCGGCCCTGGCTTCTCTCTCCCCTTGTGAGGCAGGGCTTCAACACTCCCACTCCCTGCTATGAGGTGTGCCCCTGATGGCAGGGAGAGGCACTGCCACCGAGAGCTGAGGCATCCCCCTTTGCCCCCCCCCCCCCGCAGGGTGCATAAGCATCTGATCGCGGTCCAGGCCTATACACTACCCCGCCTCTGCCGCAGTCTGTTCAGGCAGCTGGGTCTTTCTGAGGGCAGGAAGGGCGCCCGCTGTAAACTGCCCTCAAGGGCAGAACATTGTTATGTCACTTCTCGCTTGTAATGCACTATTACTGAATTCAGCTTAACTCTGCTTATACAGACATTACATCCTTCCAAATATTAAACGAGTTTAGCAGATACTCTTTTGAGATTTCGTTTACGTCCAGTGTATCTAATAACTAATTCCTTTTCAGTGTAAGGTACATTTATGACCTGATTGGTATATTTTGCCAGTCAGTTTTATTGAAAAATTTAAACACAATTACTAGTCAACACAAATGTGTACAAGGCGTGTACAAAGCATTTCCTTTCGTAAAAAAGGTGCGCGAGCACAATCTCCAGTCCGGGTGGGCGAGCCCGAAAGGAGACAGGGAGGGAACGTGAAAGCGCGCCAGGCGCGCGTTGTGCGTGCACATCGCCTGTCCGGGCGCGTGCACATCTCCTGTCCCCCTTCTAAAGCTAAACCGACAACAATAGATCTCGCCAAGGCGAGCAGCGCATGCGCTCCGTCGCTAGGCGAGACCTAAAAATAGCTTAGAGAGGTAGGGAGGATTGATAGGTGCTATGTAGGTGGCAGACACAGCTGCGAGAGGGGAGCGAGGTGACAGCAGGGACAAAAATAGAGCGCTTTGAGAGAGAGTTGAGAGGGGAAGACATATGAGTGCATTGATAAAGATGCAGAAAGATGAGGTAAAAAATAGCTGGACGAGAAAGTGAGACTAATGAGAGGAAGATGATAAAGATGCAGTGACTGGGGAGAAGGAAACAGAGAAAGGTGAGAAAAAGGAAAGGAATGTTGATAGAAAGATGACAAAGCTGAAAGACTGAGAATGTGAAAGAGGGTTTATAATGAGAGATGCTAGAAAGAGAACTAGGAGAGATTAGGGCAGGTGAGAGATACAGGCAGGGAAATGTGTGGCAGACAGGTAAGAAAGAGAAGGCAGAGGATGTGAGACAGGTAGGAGACATGAGAAAGGGATAATAGAGATAGGGAAGTAAGAAAAGGGTAACTGAGAGAGAGGGAGACAGGCGAGACAGATAGGTGGTAAAGGCACAGCAATAACTAAGGAGACAGCTGAGAGAAAGATGGGTGGTAAAAAAAAAAATACTGATGTATTTGAGAAAGAGTTCCTTGTCAGGATGAGAAAGATGATGACTAGAGAAATGCGATAAAGAGTCAGCTGAGCAAGAAAAATGTTGAGCAGGAGGCAGGGGATGCAATAACACCTGGTATTGAAAAAAAAGATAAGAAAAATAACCAGTTAAACAGGGAGCCAAGAGATGAGAGAAAAATGTAAGGAAGGGGGCGGGAGAGCAAAGTGAGATGAGAAAAACCACACAGGGACAAAAAAAACAAGAGAATGTATCCGACAGGTTAGCGGAGAGAGGCACGCAAGATGGTTGACAAGGGAGGAAAGATTTGAGAAAAAAGATGAGGAAGAAATCTAGAATCACAAAACTTCCTCTGTTATGAGATGATGGGCATGTATTCTGCACAGCTTTACGAAACCAAAGGCAGTATCCCAGTCTGTCAATGTGCACCTTTTTGGGGCCTGTCTAGTGCTACCATAACCATCAACTAGATTCCTAAAAAATACTCTAAGCATACATTCCAACATTTCCAAACAGGAAAGAGGTAGATAGTGAAAATTATCAGGGGAATTTATTTTCACCAATAGCCAACTATGAAACAGGCAATAATAGGGAGAGACAGCTTAAAAAAAAAGCCTTCTTTAGCTTTAAAAATCGGGAATCTTCCGCCTAAATTGGGTCTGCTGGTGTGTATGAATCAGGCACTGGTGTGAACTGAGTCTGTATCTGCACTGGAGAGAGTGCCGCAATGAAAGACGGAACAGTTGTTTCAAACTGCAGCTCTGTGTTTCAGTGCTTGTGGACTGACTGGCCTGCCTTTGGATGGTGCACCTGGGACTCCCAATGACCTTCCTTCTCCCCTCGGGAGTGCACCAGTTACATGATACTTCCTACTTGGCACAATAGAGTGCAAGCTGATGGGCAGAGGTTTTCTCTCATTTGAATGGGGCACGCCACCAATGAAAGGAGGGACTGCCCTCTTGACATTGGACAAGAGTGGAATGTTCACCTAAGCTGTGGGCCTTAAACAAAGGCTCTTCATGCATCTGCAGCCCCTTATATTTAGCATACGTGTCTGGTTGAACGGCATATTATAGGAGATTGATGGGTGAATATGCTGTGATAAAACAACTGAATATCCTTTGACAGTTTGACAAAATATGTTGTTTGGGTAGTTACATTTTCTTAAAGTTTTTATAAATGTAATATGATAAAACAGTCTAGGTTTGGACGACGCATATGGGGGATGCAGGCCTTGTTTCTGCATCTCTGTAAGGGATCAGGCCTCGGTTTGAAACTGGACTTTGTCTGTTCCTTGCTTACATTCAGGGATTGGTTGGGCCCCTTGTGAGAGCGTCACTGAAGAGATGTCTGTTCACTGATGCATACTCAATTGGTCCCACCGAGTATGCTAACTGCACTCGCTTTTGGGGAATTATTTAATTCTTTGTGTTTCATCCCCTACTAGCCATCTTACCTGGGGATTTTTCAAGTCTTTAGTTGACCATTTACAGCCATGTTTAAAATAGCGTAGATTGCAATTACCTCTGTTGTAGATTAAATAAGTCCAAGCAAAGTGCTAGTCATGTGGTCTGTTAGATAATTTTTTTAACTTTGCATCCGACCACCTGTTGTAGCTGTGGAGGGGATATCTATTCCTCTTGGTAGAATCCTAGTTGAAATACAGATGGCAACTAAAATAGAAATGTAACTTTCTTTTTATCAGCCTTTCTATTATTGTTTGGTTTGTAACTGCAGTGAAATCACTTCGAATTATGTCATCCGAGTAAAATGGCATGTGACATCACTTCCTAGGTTCATATGGTGCCACTTCCTGTGATGTACTTTGGGGAGGGGGATCAAAGGACAAGTGATGTCACTTCCGCTACACCTGGGATTTTCTTGTATCGACGTTCATGAGCAGGGGACGCCATTAGGCAGGGAATTTACCGCGGGACAGCCACTAGCATGAAGCGTGTGTCGGTGAATGGACCTGTTTTTGAGTAGTCCCAAACATTTCATCCTTGTTCAGTCGACTGAGCAGAAGACAACGGATGAAGAGATTAGTCCTAGAATGTCTGCACACATAGTTAAAATGGTTTAGAGAAAGAACCTTCAGCTGCCCTTCTTCTGGGCTTGTGAGCTTCAGGGGAGCTTTGAAGGCTCACTCTATTAAGATGCTTCTTGACGTCCCACCCCACCTGCTACATACAGCAAGTACAGAGAGCAAACATAAGTAGCACAACTTTACATTAGCATACAGAGTCATTGCTTTGGTGTAGTTTAACTGTTTGTGCAGTATTGTCATGTCATAGGAACAAGAACGTGTGTTATATAATTTAGGGATATGGCAATTTTTATGGTCTGTCTGCGAAATTTGACCGCTCCTTTCTAGTCACCAGAATAGACGTAAACAGGAGGTAACTACCCTCTCCCGCACGCAGGCCGCCTCGTTTCAGAGCAGCTAATGAGCAGGACTGGGTAGTTTTGCTGTCCTCAGCAGAGCTATATTTACCACTGTGAGAGGAACGAGGCCGCACGGAGGCAGTTTGTTTAGATGCACATGGCTTTTTGCGGATTTAGTGTCGCAGTGTAAATAGTGTCTATAACTCACTGTATTGTGTGAACCACGTAAGCTGAAACTCAAAAAAATCGTGCGACCAACTGTTTAAACTTCGTGTTGGGAAACTGCGAAGCAGGGGGCGTTAAGTGGGCCGGGTCGCAGACCCTGCAATAATTAACATCCATTGGCATAGCCAATAGGTCTCCCATTTGGGAACTTATAAGTGTTTAGCCAGAGATATTGACTTTGCCTATGTCTTTAAGCTGTGCTGTACAGAAGTCTGCAGCATGTTGAAAAGTTATAATAAAGAAGTGTCAGAAGCATTTTTGTTACCTTAGATATGACCAAGAAAGCATTATGTACAACTGAACGACCATATTAAAAAAGTATTAATAATAAATAATGTCTTGAGGTGTGTTTTTGTCCTTTCAATGCTGGCAACTTGTATCTGCCTGTCCCAATGGTTGCTTGTTATGGCTTTTATTGTTATGGGGGGGGCATAAATAACAGGAGGGTTAAGGTCAGTCAGTGAGAGAGAGTGCGATAGTCAGTCAGTGAGAGAGAGTGCGATAGTCAGTCAGTGAGAGAGAGTGCGATAGTCAGTGAGAGAGAGTGTGCGTCAGTCAGTGAGCGAGTCAGTCAGTGAGCGAGTCAGTCAGTGAGCGAGTCAGTGAGAGAGAGTCAGTGAGTTAGTGAGAGAGTGAGTCAGTCAGTGAGAGAGAGTGAGTCAGTCAGTGAGAGAGAGTGAGTCAGTGAGAGTGAGAGTCAGTGAGAGAGTCAGTCAGTGAGAGTCAGTCAGTGAGAGAGAGTGAGAGTGAGTCAGTCAGTGAGAGTGAGTCAGTCAGTTAGTGAGAGAGTCAGTCAGTGAGAGAGAGTGAGTCAGTCAGTGAGAGTGAGAGTGAGTCAGTCAGTGAGAGTCAGTGAGAGTGAGAGAGTCAGTCAGTGAGAGAAGTCAGTCAGTGAGTGAGAGTCGGTGAGTGAGACAGTCAGTGAGAGTGAGAGAGTGAGTGAGTCAGTGAGAGAGTGAGTCAGTGAGAGAGTCAGTCAGTGAGAGAGAGTCAGTCAGTGAGAGAGAGTCAGCAAGAGACAGTCAGTCAGCGAGAGACAGTCAGTCAGCGAGAGACAGTCAGTCAGCGAGAGACAGTCAGTCAGCGAGAGACAGTCAGTCAGCGAGAGACAGTCAGTCAGCGAGAGACAGTCAGTCAGCGAGAGTCAGTCAGCGAGAGTCAGTCAGCGAGAGTCAGCGAGAGTGAGTCAGCGAGAGTGAGTCAGCGAGAGTGAGTCAGCGAGAGTGAGTCAGCGAGAGTGAGTCAGCGAGAGTGAGTCAGCGAGAGTGAGTCAGCGAGAGTGAGTCAGCGAGAGAGAGTCAGTCAGCGAGAGAGAGTCAGTCAGCGAGAGTGAGTCAGTCAGTCAGAGAGAGTCAGTCAGTCAGAGAGAGTCAGTGAGAGAGAGTGAGAGTCAGTCAGTGAGAGAGAGAGAGTCAGTCAGTGAGAGTGAGAGAGTCAGTGAGAGAGAGTGAGAGAGTCAGTGAGAGAGAGTGAGAGAGTCAGTGAGAGAGAGAGAGTCAGTGAGAGAGAGTGAGAGTCAGTCAGTGAGAGAGTCAGTCAGTGAGAGAGTCAGTCAGTGAGAGAGTCAGTGAGAGAGAGTCAGTGAGAGAGAGTGAGAGTCAGTCAGTGAGAGAGTCAGTCAGTGAGAGAGAGAGAGTCAGTGAGAGAGAGACAGTGAGAGAGAGTGAGTCAGTGAGAGAGACAGTCAGTCAGCGAGAGTCACAGTGAGAGTGAGAGAGTCAGTCAGTGAGAGTGAGTGAGTCAGTCAGAGAGAGTCAGTGAGAGAGAGTGAGAGTCAGTCAGTGAGAGAGTCAGTCAGTGAGAGAGTCAGTCAGTGAGAGAGTCAGTCAGTGAGAGAGTCAGTCAGTGAAGAGAGTCAGTCAGTGAGAGAGTCAGTCAGTGAGAGAGTCAGTCAGTGAGAGAGTCAGTCAGTGAGAGAGTCAGTCAGTGAGAGAGTCAGTCAGTGAGAGAGTCAGGTCAGTGAGAGAGTCAGTCAGTGAGAGAGTCAGTCAGTGAGAGAGTCAGTCAGTGAGAGAGTCAGTCAGTGAGAGAGTCAGTCAGTGAGAGAGTCAGTCAGTGAGAGAGTCAGTGAGTCAGCGAGAGTGAGAGAGTCAGTCAGTGAGAGTGAGAGAGTCAGTCAGTGAGAGTGAGAGAGTCAGTCAGTGAGAGTGAGTGAGTCAGTCAGTGAGAGTGAGTGAGTCAGTCAGTGAGAGTGAGTGAGTCAGTCAGTGAGAGTGAGTGAGTCAGTCAGTGAGAGTGAGTCAGTCAGTCAGAGTGAGTCAGTCAGAGAGAGTGAAAGAGTCAGCGAGAGAGTCAGTGAAAGTGTGAGCATCAGTCAGTAAATGAGTCAGTCAGTGAATGAGTCAGTCAGTGAATGAGTCAGTCAGTGAATGAGTCAGTCAGTGAATGAGTCAGTCAGTGAATGAGAGTCAGTCAGTGAATGAGTCAGTCAGTCAGTGAGAGAGAGTCAGTCAGTGAGTGAGAGAGAGTCAGTCAGTGAGTGAGAGAGAGTCAGTCAGTGAGTGAGAGAGAGTCAGTCAGTGAGTGAGAGAGAGTCAGTCAGTGAGTGAGAGAGAGTCAGTCAGTGAGTGAGAGAGTCAGTCAGTGAGTGAGAGAGTCAGTCAGTGAGTGAGAGAGAGTCAGTCAGTGAGTGAGAGCGAGTCAGTCAGTGAGTCAGTGAGTGAGTGTCAGTGAGAGAGAGTCAGTCAGTGAGAGAGTGAGAGAGTCAGTCAGTGAGTCAGTGAGTGAGTGTCAGTGAGAGAGAGTCAGTCAGTGAGAGAGTGAGAGAGTCAGTCAGTGAGTGAGAGCGAGTCAGTCAGTGAGTCAGTGAGTGAGTGTCAGTGAGAGAGAGTCAGTCAGTGAGAGAGTGAGAGAGTCAGTCAGTGAGAGAGTGAGAGTCAGTCAGTGAGAGAGTGAGAGAGTCAGTCAGTGAGAGAGAGAGAGAGTCAGTCAGTGAGAGAGTGAGAGAGAGTCAGTCAGTGAGTGAGAGCGAGTCAGTCAGTGAGAGTCAGTCAGTGAGAGAGAGTGAGAGTCGGAGAGTCGGAGAGTGAGAGTCAATCAGTCAGTGAGAGAGTGAGTGAGTCAGTCAGTGAGTGAGTCAGTGAGTGAGTGAGTCAGTGAGTGAGTGAGTCAGTGAGTGAGTGAGTCAGTGAGTGAGTGAGTCAGTGAGAGAGTGAGTCAGTGAGAGAGTGAGTCAGTGAGAGAGTGAGTCAGTGAGAGAGTCAGTCAGTGAGAGAGTCAGTCAGTGAGAGAGTCAGTCAGTGAGAGTCAGTCGGTGAGAGAGAGTCGGTGAGAGAGAGTCGGTGAGAGAGAGAGTCGGTGAGAGAGAGAGTCGGTGAGAGAGAGTCGGTGAGAGAGAGTCGGTGAGAGAGAGAGTCGGTGAGAGAGAGAGTCGGTGAGAGAGAGAGTCGGTGAGAGAGAGAGTCGGTGAGAGAGAGAGTCGGTGAGAGAGAGAGTCGGTGAGAGAGAGAGTCGGTGAGAGAGAGAGTCGGTGAGAGAGAGAGTCGGTGAGAGAGAGAGTCGGTGAGAGAGAGGAGTCGGTGAGAGAGAGAGTCGGTTGAGAGAGAGTCGGTGAGAGAGAGAGTCGGTGAGAGAGAGAGTCGGGTGAGAGAGAGAGTCGGTGAGAGAGAGAGTCGGTGAGAGAGAGAGTCGGTGAGAGAGAGAGTCGGTGGAGAGAGAGTCGAGTGAGAGAGTGAGTCGGTGAGAGAGAGAGTCGGGTGAGGAGAGAGTCATGAGAGTGCGTGGTGAGAGAGAGAGTCGGTGAGTGAGAGAGAGTCGGTGAGAGAGAGAGTCGATGTGAGAGAGAGGAGTCGGTAGAGAGAGAGTCGGTGAGAGAGAGAGTCGATGAGAGAGAGAGTCGGTGAGAGAGAGAGTCGAGTGAGAGGAGAGTCGAGTGAGAGAGAGTCGGGTGAGAGAGAGTCGAGTGAGAGTGAGGAGAGAGTCAGGAGATGAGAGAGAGAGTCGGTGAGAGAGAGAGTCGGTGAGAGAGAGAGTCGGTGGGAGAGAGTCGGTGAGAGAGAGAGTCGGTGAGAGAGAGAGTCGGTGAGAGAGAGAGTCGGTGTGAGAGAGAGAGTCGGTGAGAGAGAGAGTCGGTGAGAGAGAGAGTCGGTGAGAGAGAGAGTCGGTGAGAGAGAGAGTCGGTGAGAGAGAGAGTCGGTGAGAGAGAGAGTCGGTGAGCGAGTGAGTCGGTGAGCGAGTGAGTCGGTGAGCGAGTGAGTCGGTGAGCGAGTGAGTCGGTGAGCGAGTGAGTCGGTGAGCGAGTGAGTCGGTGAGCGAGTGAGTCGGTGAGCGAGTGAGTCGGTGAGCGAGTGAGTCGGGTGAGCGAGTGAGTCGGTGAGCGAGTGAGTCGGTGAGCGAGTGAGTCGGTGAGCGAGTCGGCGAGAGTGAGTCGGCGAGAGTGAGTCGGCGTGGGTGAGAGTGAGAGTGAGTGGGTGAGAGTGAGAGTGAGTGGGTGAGAGTGAGAGTGAGTGGGTGAGAGTGAGAGTGAGAGTGAGTGGGTGAGAGTGAGAGTGAGAGTGAGTGGGTGAGAGTGAGAGTGAGAGTGAGTGGGTGAGAGTGAGAGTGAGTCGGTGAGCGAGTGAGTCGGTGAGCGAGTGAGTCGGTGAGCGAGTGAGTCGGTGAGCGAGTGAGTCGGTGAGCGAGTGAGTCGGTGAGCGAGTGAGTCGGTGAGCGAGTGAGTCGGTGAGCGAGTGAGTCGGGTGAGCGAGTCGGCGGAGTGAGTCGGTGAGCGAGTGAGTCGGTGAGCGAGTGAGTCGGTGAGAGTGAGTCGGCGTGGGTGAGAGTGAGAGTGAGTGAGTGTGAGAGTGAGTCAGGTGGAGTGGGATGAGTGAGGGTGAGTGGAGAGTGAGAGTGAGAGTGAGTGGAGAGGTGGTGAGAGTAGAGTGAGAGTGAGAGAGTGAGAGGAGAGGTGAGTGAGAGAGTCGAGAGTGAGTCGGTGAGTGAGTGAGTCGGTGAGTGAGTGAGTCGGTGAGCGAGTGAGTCGGTGAGGAGTGAGTCGGTGAGAGTGAGAGTCGAGAGAGAGAGTCGGTGAGAGAGAGTCGGTGAGAGATGAGTCGGTGAGAGAGGAGTCGGTGAGAGAGAGTCGGTGAGGAGTGAGTCGGTGAGAGTGAGTCGGTGAGAGTGAGTCGGTGAGAGTGAGAGTGAGTGGGTGAGAGTGAGAGTGAGTGGGTGAGAGTGAGAGTGAGAGTGAGTGGGTGAGAGTGAGAGTGAGTCGGTGAGAGTGAGAGTGAGTGGGTGAGAGTGAGAGTGAGTCGGTGAGAGTGAGAGTGAGAGTGAGTGGGTGAGAGTGGGTGAGAGTGGGTGAGAGTGGGTGAGAGTGGGTGAGAGTGGGTGAGAGTGGGTGAGAGTGGGTGAGAGTGAGTGTGAGTGGGTGAGAGTGAGTGAGAGTGAGGGTGAGTGGTGAGAGTGAGTGAGTGAGGGTGAGAGTGAGTGAGAGTGAGGGTGAGAGTGAGGAGAGTGAGAGTGAGAGTGAGTGAGTGAGGGTGAGTGAGAGTGAGAGTGAGGGTGAGAGTGAGTGTGAGTGGGTGAGAGTGAGAGTGAGAGTGAGTGGGTGAGAGTGAGTGTGAGTGGGTGAGAGTGAGGTGAGTGGGTGAGAGTGAGGTGAGTGGGTGAGAGTGAGTGAGGGGAGTGAGTGTGAGTGGGTGAGAGTGAGAGTGAGAGGAGTGTGAGTGGGTGAGAGTGGGTGTGAGTGAGTGTGAGTGGAGTGAGTGTGAGTGGGTGAGAGTGAGTGAGTGGGTGAGAGTGAGTGGGGGTGAGTGGGTGAGAGTGAGTGGGTGAGAGTGAGTGGGTGAGAGAGAGTGGGTGAGAGTGGGTGAGAGTGGGTGTGAGTGAGTGAGAGTGAGTGTGAGTGGGTGAGAGTGGGTGTGAGTGGGTGAGAGTGAGTGTGAGTGGGTGAGAGTGAGTGTGAGTGGGTGAGAGTGAGTGTGAGTGGGTGAGAGTGAGTGTGAGTGGGTGAGAGTGAGAGTGAGAGTGAGTGTGAGTGGGTGAGAGTGAGTGTGAGTGGGTGAGAGTGAGTGTGAGTGGGTGAGAGTGAGTGTGAGTGGGTGAGAGAGTGAGAGTGAGTGGGTGAGAGTGTGAGTGGGTGAGAGTGAGGTGAGTGAGTGTGAGAGTGAGTGGAGTGGGTGAGTGAGGTGAGAGTGGAGTGGGTGAGTGAGTGAGTGGGTGAGTGAGTGAGAGTGGGTGAGAGTGAGGTGAGTGGGTGAGAGTGAGTGGGTGGGTGAGAGTGAGTGGGTGAGAGTGAGTGGGTGAGAGTGAGAGTGAGTGAGAGTGAGTGGGTGAGAGTGAGTGGGTGAGAGTGAGTGGGTGAGTGAGTGGGTGAGAGGGAGTGGGTGAGGTGAGTGAGTGAGAGTGAGTGGGTGAGAGTGAGTGGGTGAGAGTGAGGTGAGTGAGTGAGTGAGAGTGAGTGGAGTGTGAGTGAGAGTGAGTGGGTGAGAGTGAGTGGGTGAGAGTGAGTAGGTGAGTGAGTGAGTGAGTGAGAGTGAGGTGAGTGGGTGAGTGAGTGGGTGAGAGTGGGTGAGTGAGAGTGAGGGTGAGAGTGAGAGTGAGTGGGTGAGAGTGAGTGGGTGAGTGAGGTGAGTGGGTGAGAGTGAGTGGGTGAGAGTGAGGAGTGAGTGAGTGGGTGAGAGTGAGTGGAGTGAGAGTGAGTGGGTGAGAGTGAGTGGGTGAGAGTGAGTGGGTGAGAGTGAGTGGGTGAGAGTGAGTGAGGTGAGAGTGAGTGGGTGAGAGTGAGTGGGTGAGAGTGAGTGGGTGAGAGTGAGTGGGTGAGAGTGAGTGGGTGAGAGTGAGTGGGTGAGAGTGAGTGGGTGAGAGTGAGTCGGTGAGAGTGAGTCGGTGAGAGTGAGAGTGAGTCGGGTGAGAGTGAGAGTGAGTGGGTGAGTGAGAGTGAGTGGGTGAGTGAGTGAGAGTGAGAGTGAGTGTGAGGAGTGAGTGTGAGTGGAGTGAGTGAGGTGAGTGGGTGGAGAGTGAGTGTGAGTGGGTGAGAGTGAGTGTGAGTGGGTGAGTGAGTGTGAGTGGGTGAGAGTGAGAGTGAGTGGGTGAGAGTGAGTGTGAGTGAGTGAGAGTGAGAGTGAGAGTGAGTCGGGTGAGAGTGAGAGTGAGTCGGTGAGAGTGAGAGTGAGTCGGTGAGGTGAGAGTGAGTGGGTGAGAGTGAGAGTGAGTGGGTGAGAGTGAGAGTGAGTGGGTGAGAGTGAGAGTGAGTGGGTGAGAGTGAGTCGGTGAGAGTGAGAGTGAGTCGGTGAGAGTGAGAGTGAGTGTGAGTGGGTGAGAGTGAGAGTGAGTCGGTGAGAGTGAGAGTGAGTGGGTGAGAGTGAGAGTGAGTGGGTGAGAGTGAGAGTGAGTGGGTGAGAGTGAGTCGGTGAGAGTGAGAGTGAGTCGGTGAGAGTGAGAGTGAGAGTGAGTGTGAGTGGGTGAGAGTGAGAGTGAGTCGGTGAGAGTGAGAGTGAGTGGGTGAGAGTGAGTGGGTGAGAGTGAGTGGGTGAGAGTGAGTGGGTGAGAGTGAGTGGGTGAGAGTGAGTGGGTGAGAGTGAGTGGGTGAGAGTGAGTGGGTGAGAGTGAGTGGGTGAGAGTGAGTGGGTGAGAGTGAGTGGGTGAGTGGGTGAGAGTGAGTCGGTGAGAGTGAGAGTGAGTGGGTGAGAGTGAGTGGGTGAGAGTGAGTGAGTGAGAGTGAGTCGGTGAGAGTGAGAGTGAGTCGGGTGAGAGTGAGAGTGAGTCGGTGAGTGAGTGAGTCGGTGAGAGTGAGTGGGTGAGAGTGAGTGGGTGAGTGAGAGTGAGTGAGGTGAGAGTGAGAGGTGAGTGAGGTGAGAGTGAGAGTGAGTGGGTAGAGTGAGAGTGAGTGGGTGAGAGTGAGTGAGTGGTGAGAGTGAGAGTGAGTCGGTGAGAGTGAGATGAGTCGGTGAGAGTGAGAGTGAGTGGGTGAGAGTGAGAGTGGGTGAGAGTGAGAGTGAGTGGGTGAGAGTGAGAGTGAGTGGGTGAGAGTGAGAGTGAGAGTGAGAGTGAGGAGTGAGTGAGTGAGTGGGTGAGGAGTGAGAGTGAGTCGGTGAGAGTGAGAGTGAGTCGGTGAGAGTGAGAGTGAGTCGGTGAGAGTGAGAGTGAGTCGAGTGAGTGAGTGAGAGTGAGTGAGTGAGAGTGAGTGAGTGAGAGTGAGTCGGTGAGAGTGAGAGTGAGTCGGTGAGAGTGAGAGTGAGTGGGTGAGAGTGAGAGTGAGTGGGTGAGAGTGAGAGTGAGTGTGAGTGGGTGAGAGTGAGTCGGTGAGAGTGAGAGTGAGTGGGTGAGAGTGAGTGAGAGTGAGAGTGAGTGGGTGAGAGTGAGAGTGAGTGGGTGAGAGTGAGAGTGAGAGTGAGAGTGAGTGAGAGTGAGAGTGAGTGGGTGAGAGTGAGAGTGAGAGTGAGTGGGTGAGAGTGAGAGTGAGAGTGAGAGTGAGTGGGTGAGAGTGAGAGTGAGAGTGAGTGGGTGAGAGTGAGAGTGAGAGTGAGTGGGTGAGAGTGAGAGTGAGTCGGTGAGAGTGAGAGTGAGTCGGTGAGAGTGAGTCGGTGAGAGTGAGTGGGTGAGAGTGAGAGTGAGTGGGTGAGAGTGAGAGTGAGTGTGAGTGGGTGAGAGTGAGTCGGTGAGAGTGAGAGTGAGTGAGTGAGAGTGAGTGGGTGAGAGTGAGAGTGAGTCGGTGAGAGTGAGAGTGAGTCGGTGAGAGTGAGAGTGAGTCGGTGAGAGTGAGAGTGAGTCGGTGAGAGTGAGAGTGAGTGAGTGAGAGTGAGTGAGTGAGAGTGAGTCGGTGAGAGTGAGAGTGAGTCGGTGAGAGTGAGAGTGAGTGGGTGAGAGTGAGAGTGAGTGGGTGAGTGAGAGTGAGTGTGAGTGGGTGAGAGTGAGTCGGTGAGAGTGAGAGTGAGTGGGTGAGAGTGAGTGAGAGTGAGAGTGAGTGGGTGAGAGTGAGAGTGAGTGGGTGAGGAGTGAGAGTGAGAGTGAGTGGGTGAGAGTGAGAGTGAGTGGGTGAGAGGAGAGTGAGAGTGAGTGGGTGAGAGTGAGAGTGAGAGTGAGAGTGAGTGGAGAGTGAGGAGTGAGTGAGGTGAGAGTGAGAGTGAGTCGGTGAGAGTGAGTCGGTGAGTGAGTGGGTGAGAGTGTGAGTGAGTCGGTGAGAGTGAGAGTGAGTGTGAGTGGGTGAGAGTGAGTCGGTGAGAGTGAGAGTGAGTGAGTGAGAGTGAGTGGGTGAGAGTGAGAGTGGGTGAGAGTGAGAGTGAGTGAGTGAGAGTGAGTGAGAGTGAGTGAGTGAGAGTGAGTGGGTGAGAGTGAGAGTGGGTGAGAGTGAGTGAGAGTGGGTGGGTGAGAGTGAGAGTGAGTCGGTGAGAGTGAGAGTGAGTCGGTGAGAGTGAGAGTGAGTCGGTGAGAGTGAGAGTGAGTCGGTGAGAGTGAGTCGGTGAGAGTGAGAGTGAGTCGGTGAGAGTGAGAGTGAGTCGGTGAGAGTGAGAGTGAGTCGGTGAGAGTGAGAGTGAGTCGGTGAGAGTGAGAGTGAGTCGGTGAGAGTGAGAGTGAGTCGGTGAGAGTGAGAGTGAGTCGGTGAGAGTGAGAGTGAGTGTGAGTGGGTGAGAGTGAGTCGGTGAGAGTGAGAGTGAGTGAGTGAGAGGAGTGAGAGTGAGAGTGAGTGAGTGGAGTGGAGAGTGAGTGAGTGAGAGTGAGTGGGTGAGAGTGAGTGGGTGAGAGTGAGTGAGTGGGTGAGAGTGAGAGTGAGTGGAGTGGGAGAGTGAGAGTGAGTGGGTGAGAGTGAGAGTGAGTGGGTGAGAGTGAGAGTGAGGGTGAGAGTGAGAGTGAGTGGGTGAGAGTGAGTGGGTGAGAGTGAGAGTGAGTGGGTGAGGTGAGTGAGGTGAGTGGGTGAGTGAGAGTGAGTGAGAGTGAGAGTGAGTGGGTGAGAGTGAGAGTGAGTGGGTGAGAGTGAGTGGGTGAGAGTGAGTGGGTGAGTGAGTGGGTGAGAGTGAGAGTGAGTCGGTGAGAGTGAGAGTGAGTCGGTGAGAGTGAGAGTGAGTCGAGTGAGTGAGAGTGAGTGGGTGAGTGAGTGAGTGGGTGAGTGAGTGAGAGTGAGTGAGTGGGTGAGAGTGAGAGTGAGTGGGTGAGAGTGAGTGGGTGAGAGTGAGAGTGAGTGTGAGTGGGTGAGAGTGAGAGTGAGTCGGTGAGAGTGAGTCGGTGAGAGTGAGTCGGTGAGAGTGAGAGTGAGTCGGTGAGAGTGAGTGGGTGAGAGTGAGAGTGAGTCGGTGAGAGTGAGAGTGAGTCGGTGAGAGTGAGTCGGTGAGAGTGAGTCGGTGAGAGTGAGTGGGTGAGTGAGTGGGTGAGAGTGAGTGGGTGAGGAGTGAGTGGGTGAGAGTGAGTGGGTGAGGGAGTGAGTGGGTGAGAGTGAGAGTGAGTCGGTGAGAGTGAGAGTGAGTCGGTGAGAGTGAGAGTGAGAGTGGGTGAGAGTGAGAGTGAGTGGGTGAGAGTGAGAGTGAGTGGGTGAGAGTGAGTCGGTGAGAGTGAGTGAGTGGGTGAGTGTGAGTGGGTGAGAGTGAGTGTGAGTGGGTGAGAGTGAGAGTGAGTCGGTGAGAGTGAGTGGGTGAGAGTGAGTGGGTGAGAGTGAGAGTGAGTCGGTGAGAGTGAGAGTGAGTGAGAGTGAGAGTGAGTGGGTGAGAGTGAGTGAGTGGGTGAGAGTGAGAGTGAGAGTGAGTGGGTGAGAGTGAGAGTGAGTGGGTGAGAGTGAGAGTGAGTGGGTGAGAGTGAGAGTGAGTGGGTGAGAGTGAGTGTGAGTCGGTGAGAGTGAGAGTGAGTGGGTGAGAGTGAGAGTGAGTGGGTGAGAGTGAGTGTGAGTCGGTGAGAGTGAGTGGGTGAGAGTGAGAGTGAGTGGGTGAGAGTGAGAGTGAGTGTGAGTCGGTGAGAGTGAGAGTGAGTGGGTGAGAGTGAGTCGGTGAGAGTGAGAGTGAGTGGGTGAGAGTGAGTGTGAGTGGGTGAGAGTGAGAGTGAGTCAGTGAGAGTGAGTGGGTGAGAGTGAGAGTGAGTGGGTGAGAGTGAGTGGGTGAGAGTGAGTGGGTGAGAGTGAGAGTGAGTGGGTGAGAGTGAGTGGGTGAGAGTGAGTGGGTGAGAGTGAGTGGGTGAGAGTGAGTGGTGAGAGTGAGTGGGTGAGAGTGAGAGTGAGTGGGTGAGAGTGAGTGAGTGGAGTGAGTAGGTGAGAGTGAGTGGGTGAGAGTGAGAGGGTGAGAGTGAGAGTGAGAGTGAGAGGGTGAGAGAGTGAGAGTGAGAGTGAGAGGGTGAGTGGGTGAGAGTGAGTGGGTGAGTGGGTGAGAGAGTGAGAGTGGGTGAGAGTGAGTGGGTGAGAGTGAGAGTGAGTGGGTGAGAGTGAGAGTGAGTGGGTGAGAGTGAGAGTGAGTGGGTGAGAGTGAGTGGGTGAGAGTGAGTGTGAGTCGGTGAGAGTGAGTGGGTGAGAGTGAGAGTGAGTGGGTGAGAGTGAGAGTGAGTCGGTGAGAGTGAGAGTGAGTCGGGTGAGAGTGAGAGTGAGTCGGTGAGAGTGAGAGTGAGTGGGTGAGTGAGTGAGAGTGAGAGTGAGAGTGAGAGGTGAGTGAGAGTGAGAGTGAGGGTGAGAGTGAGTCGGGTGAGAGTGAGAGTGAGTGGGTGAGTGGAGTGAGTGGGTGAGAGTGAGAGTGAGTCGGTGAGAGTGAGTGAGTGGGTGAGAGTGAGAGTGAGTGAGTGAGAGTGAGTGTGAGTGGGTGAGAGTGAGTGAGTGGGTGAGAGTGAGTGAGTGGGTGAGAGTGAGTGAGTCGGTGAGAGTGAGAGTGAGTCGGTGAGAGTGAGTGAGTGGGTGAGAGTGAGAGTGAGTGTGAGTGGGTGAGAGTGAGAGTGTCGGTGAGAGTGAGTGAGTGAGAGTGAGTGGGTGAGAGTGAGAGTGAGTGGGTGAGAGTGAGAGTGAGTGGGTGAGAGTGAGAGTGAGTGGGTGAGAGTGAGAGTGAGTGGGTGAGAGTGAGTGAGTCGGTGAGAGTGAGAGTGAGTCGGTGAGAGTGAGAGTGGGTGAGAGTGAGAGTGAGTGGGTGAGAGTGAGTCGGTGAGAGTGAGAGTGAGTCGGTGAGAGTGAGAGTGAGTCGGTGAGAGTGAGAGTGAGTCGGTGAGAGTGAGTCGGTGAGAGTGAGTCGGTGAGAGTGAGTCGGTGAGAGTGAGTCGGTGAGAGTGAGTGGGTGAGAGTGAGAGTGAGTGGGTGAGAGTGAGAGTGAGTGGGTGAGAGTGAGTGGGTGAGAGTGAGAGTGAGTGGGTGAGAGTGAGTGAGTGGGTGAGAGTGAGAGTGAGTGGGTGAGAGTGAGAGTGAGTCGGTGAGAGTGAGAGTGAGTGGGTGAGAGTGAGTGTGAGTGGGTGAGAGTGAGTGTGAGTCGGTGAGAGTGAGTCGGTGAGAGTGAGTGGGTGAGAGTGAGAGTGAGTGGGTGAGAGTGAGAGTGAGTGGGTGAGAGTGAGAGTGAGTGGGTGAGAGTGAGAGTGAGTCGGTGAGAGTGAGTCGGTGAGAGTGAGAGTGAGTCGGTGAGAGTGAGTCGGTGAGAGTGAGAGTGAGTCGGTGAGAGTGAGTGGGTGAGAGTGAGTCGGTGAGAGTGAGTGGGTGAGAGTGAGAGTGAGAGTGAGTGGGTGAGAGTGAGAGTGAGTGGGTGAGAGTGAGAGTGAGTGGGTGAGAGTGAGTGGGTGAGAGTGAGAGTGAGTGGGTGAGAGTGAGTGAGTGGGTGAGAGTGAGAGTGAGTGGGTGAGAGTGAGAGTGAGTCGGTGAGAGTGAGAGTGAGTCGGTGAGAGTGAGAGTGAGTCGGTGAGAGTGAGAGTGAGAGTGAGTCGGTGAGAGTGAGAGTGAGTGGGTGAGAGTGAGAGTGAGAGTGAGTGTGAGTCGGTGAGAGTGAGTCGGTGAGAGTGAGTGGGTGAGAGTGAGAGTGAGAGTGAGAGTGAGTCGGTGAGAGTCGGTGAGAGAGAGTCAGTCAGTCGGCGAGAGTCGGTGAGAGAGAGTCAGTCAGTCGGCGAGAGTCGGTGAGAGAGAGTCAGTCAGTCGGCGAGAGTCGGTGAGAGAGAGTCAGTGAGTCAGCGAGAGTCAGTGAGTCAGCGAGAGTCAGTGAGTCAGCGAGAGTCAGTGAGTCAGCGAGAGTCAGTGAGTCAGCGAGAGTCAGTGAGTCAGCGAGAGTCAGTGAGTCAGCGAGAGTCAGTGAGTCAGCGAGAGTCAGTGAGTCAGCGAGAGTCAGTGAGTCAGCGAGAGTCAGTGAGTCAGCGAGAGTCAGTGAGTCAGCGAGAGTCAGTGAGTCAGCGAGAGTCAGTGAGTCAGCGAGAGTCAGTGAGTCAGCGAGAGTGAGTCAGCGAGAGTGAGTCAGCGAGAGTGAGTCAGCGAGAGTGAGTCAGCGAGAGTGAGTCAGCGAGAGTGAGTCAGCGAGAGTGAGTCAGCGAGAGTCAGTCAGCGAGAGTGAGTCAGCGAGAGTCAGTCAGCGAGAGTGAGTCAGCGAGAGTGAGTCAGCGAGTGAGTCAGCGAGAGTGAGTCAGCGAGAGTGAGTCAGCGAGAGTCAGTCAGCGAGAGTGAGTCAGCGAGAGTCAGTCAGCGAGAGTCAGTCAGCGAGAGTCAGTCAGCGAGAGTCAGTCAGCGAGAGTCAGTCAGCGAGAGTCAGTCAGCGAGAGTCAGTCAGCGAGAGTCAGTCAGCGAGAGAGTCAGTCAGCGAGAGAGTCAGTCAGTGAGAGTCAGTGAGAGTGAGTCAGTCAGTGAGAGTCAGTGAGAGTGAGTCAGTCAGCGAGAGTCAGTGAGAGTGAGTCAGTCAGCGAGAGTCAGTGAGAGTGAGTCAGTCAGCGAGAGTCAGTCAGCGAGAGTCAGTCAGCGAGAGTCAGTCAGCGAGAGTCAGTCAGCGAGAGTCAGTCAGCGAGAGTCAGTCAGTGAGTCAGCGAGAGTCAGTCAGTGAGTCAGCGAGAGTCAGTCAGTGAGTCAGCGAGAGTCAGTCAGTGAGTCAGCGAGAGTCAGTGAGTCAGCGAGAGTCAGTGAGTCAGCGAGAGTCAGTGAGTCAGCGAGAGTCAGTGAGTCAGCGAGAGTCAGTGAGTCAGCGAGAGTCAGTGAGTCAGCGAGAGTCAGTCAGTCAGCGAGAGTCAGTCAGTCAGCGAGAGTCAGTCAGTCAGCGAGAGTCAGTCAGCGAGAGTCAGTCAGCGAGAGTCAGTCAGCGAGAGTCAGTCAGCGAGAGTCAGTCAGCGAGAGTCAGTCAGCGAGAGTCAGTCAGCGAGAGTCAGTCAGCGAGAGAGTCAGTCAGCGAGAGAGTCAGTCAGCGAGAGAGTCAGTCAGCGAGAGAGTCAGTCAGCGAGAGTCAGTCAGCGAGAGTCAGTGAGAGTGAGAGTCAGTCAGTGAGAGAGGGAGAATGTGAGAGTCAGTCAGTGAGAGAGGGAGAATGTGAGAGTCAGTCAGTCGGTGAGAGAGTCAGTCAGTCAGTGTGAGAGAGAGTCAGTCAGTCAGTGTGAGAGAGAGTCAGTCAAACACAAGTTCCTAAGGTGAAACCTTTTGGCTATGCCAATGTTTTTTTTTTTTTTTTTTTACATGAGATCTACTAACCATCTAGTCACGCTAGACTTAAATTTCGCCTTCTACACATTTCCACAATGTGTGCTCCTATGTATCTTCCACCTGAGTAGGCGTGGCAGACTAGAGATGCTCCTGGAGAACTAGTATTTCCACAGATTTTTGTGCTGTCTTATAGGTTTTTCTAAATCGTCAATCACCAAGATGCAGAACTCTTGATGTTTATTAAGCCTCAGAGTGGGAGGGACATATGTGTCACCTCAAGAGGGCAGCGAATGAAGAAACAGAGGCAAAAGATGGGAAATAGCGAGAAAGGGAGGGAAAAAGACAGGGACTGAAAACATCTAGAAATAAAGAAGAAGCTAGATTCAGAGAAAGAGAAATATGTACACAGAGAATGAAGGAGAACGACAGAGAGAGAGAGAAAGAGCAGGGAAGAGGTGCCGAGAGGCAGAGAGAGACAGGATGAATGAGAGAGAGAGAGAGAGAGAGAGAGAGATATTGCTAAAGAGACTGAGAAAAAGACGGGCACAGAGCTAGAGGGAGAGAACGAGAAACGGGGCAGGGTTAGAATGACAGATAAACAGATAGGCAGACGGTAAAATACACGAACAGACAGCTAGATAGATGCGTTTTATTCAGAGTGATCATGAGTGGGGTAGAGCTGTGTGACCCGGGATGTTTCGCACACGGTGACGAGATCTCTCGAGCGCTCAGTGCCTTGTGTCCTCTGTAATGTGTCAAAGCACTGTTATCGAGTCGTCACATATTTACATAAAGTTTTATGAGTGTGTTACTTTTGTTACAAAAACGAGTGCAATCTTTTTAGGGAAGTGGCGTCGGCTGTTAAAAAAAAAAAAAAAAACAAGCGCAGCTAGATTCAGAGAAAGAGAAATATGTACACAGAGAATGAAAGAGAACGACGGAGAGAGAAAGGGCAGGGAAGAGGTGCCGAGAGGCAGAGAGAGACAGGATGGCCCCTGCACGCCGATGCAGTGGGGCTGGAAGGACAATGTGAGCACACGCAGTGACAGGCAGTGGAAGAACAAGCGCGCATGCTAGCATGCCCCATGCGGGAGCGAGCAGCAGCGCGCGGGCCATCTGTTTTCAATTAGCGCGTGCGCCGCTGCTCGCTCCCGCAAGGTGGATGCCAGCACAAGCACGAGTGCTTAAAAAGGAGCTGACCAATTTCTAAAGGTCCTCTCCTAGAGCAGCGCATGCGCGCTGCCTAGGCGAGACCTAAAAACGAGCATTGAAACAGGTAAAACACTGATGGATTTCCTAACAATTAATTTATAAAAAGTTGAAGTAATCCATTACAGCGATTTGTTTCCTGTTTATATTTTACATGTTTTACCTCATCTTGAGTGCTAAGAGTGCTGGCTATTTCCCGGATGTTGGATTTTTTTCAGTGTAGCTCATTTATTACTCTGGTATAGGGCATTCTTTGAACGGAGTCGCCTCCAAGTGTTTATAACTGGCCACGACTGATCACTCTGGATTAGTGGGTGAAGCCAGTGTGAGGTTTTCACAGTGCCTGTCTGGGTCAGAAAGGTGTTCATTAAACATGGTCATTCACTCCTTGGCCTCTCTAGAGCACAAAGCGATCTATGGTCGCGTTATGCTGTGCAAATGTGTGTGAAGGAGGTACACAGTTGTCAAAATATTGACAAAGTAAAAGAAAATGCAGGTGAGTAGGTGTGTTGAGTGGTGGAGTGGTGACCTGAAGCAGATGTGAGGAAGTGCATTCAGGAATGAGTAAAAGAGGATGCTGAAGAGAAAAGAGATGAGGTGTACGATATGTAGGTGGAGGAGATGTGGAGAGGAAAAGAGCGTACATGTCGAAGGCAGAGTGAACATAAGAAGAGTGATTGAGTACCTCTGTAGACCACTACCCGTTCCACAGGCCTCAGTAATGTTTAATTCAGTCTCACAATTTCAGAATTTAAACATTTTCAATATTTTATGTACAGAAAAATCCTTGTTACTCATTTATCTTAAAATCGATCAATCAATCAATTAGGGTTTGTAAAGCGAGGCTAATCACCCATGAGGGTATCCAACGGCTATTGGCAAAACCAATAGCCTTTGCTGGTTTTAGATGCATGTCAGCTGTTGTGGTATTTATCTGGATGCAATAACAGAACGTTCAGATAGGAACCAAAATACTGGTCAGTTAGCTCTCTATGGGAAGCACAGAAATTTAGTTTACACGTTTAAGCCACTTTCTTAATTACACAGGCTATGCCCCTTTGGCGGGGACCCACCCACTGTTTTCTTCCCACTGAAAGCCTTGGACTGGTTACCAGTGTGCTCCAGCATGTAAATCAAGATGGGCCTCTGGTCATACACACTTTGCCACCTTGGCGAGAGCTACACTGAAAATGTGTGGTAGGTTTGTGGGCCGCAAAACTTTACTTGCTCTAGATTATAACACCAAATGCTAACGAGTGCCACAAGATTTTCTAATAATATCCACCCCTGCTTTCCTTTCCATGCATGTGGAGTGCACCTCCTAAAATTAATTTTCACTTTAAGATGGTTTCTGTGTTGGCCACACTGAACCAAGCTTGAATCTCGCAACCATCTGTAGACCTCCAATGTCTTTATAATGTAGATTTTCCTTTGGGCTTGACCACCTTCCAAATGTTTTTCTCTGAAAGGGGATCGAAGCATAAGTTTATGCTTTGTAGCATGTGGCACATACTTTGATAAAGTGAGAGACACACACCTGCCTTATGAACAGGCATCGGTGGCCAAACGTTTTCCAGACTTAACCTACGTGTTTATGTTGTCTGCAGCAATCACCAAGCCTAGGGTTTATTGCGCTGTGCCTTAAATGTTTCCCTTGTTATTGCCCTTAATGTCCGCTTCAAGCTTTTATACCTATGGAAGTTTTTATAATCTTGTTGCAGTATTTGGCTTTGCATTTATATAGTTTATGTAAAGCTACATGTCCACTATTGGCAACATCAGTACCTGGAAATTACACATGGAACACGAAAAGGCTAAGAAAAACACGTAGAGTAGCTGTTATGGGTGAGAGAAGAAGGCGCTAGACATTCGCTTGCCTAATAAGGCATCTCCTTTGTCGCTACATTAAGTAAAATGTGTCGAATGGGTATGAAGTCTGCTGAGCACATTTATATGCTGACCTTTGCGGGTACAGTTTTATTTTCTGAAAATAGAATGGGTTCTGTGGTGTGGTACATACAAGCAAGGTATTCTGTGAATGGAGCAGTTTGGCAAAAAGGAACTTTGGGGATGTGTGCAGAGGTATTTCAGACCCCATTTCTTGTATGCACCATGCATGATATACAACTCTATGCAGTGTTGTTCTGGACACAAAGGAAGGGCTTTGAAGGCTCCTTTCATAACATTAAGTAAAGTGAAGACAAAGGATAATGAACCAGAATTATTTCTAACCCATTTCCAATGCGGACAGATATCCTAGTGGTAATGCCTCATCCAAGGTTCTCTGTCCTACCTTTTTAGCTACATTAGTAAAGTGTGCAACATATTGGGTTTTAAAACAAGTGACACAAATCCCATCATTTCCCTAGTGTCCTCAGCGTATCTGTTAAATAGTCTTTGTGCTAACCCCCCTACCCCATGTTTGCAATAGTTTGTTCGGAGCAAGACTCTAACCCCATCCAAACAAGGAGGCTGCTAACGTATCTCGGTATTGTGAGCAAACCAACCTCCCAAGCTAAAATGGTGGCAGGGGTCTTGTGCAGGTTATCCTCCAACTAAACAAACGAAACAAAAAAAAATAGACTAAACCCTTGTCCAGTGACACTTTTAATTTTCCCAAATTAAAAATAGGAAATTTGAGACTTTGGCCGCCATTACGATGACGGTCGGACGAGCGTCTGACCGCCATCGTTGCGGGATGGAGACCGCCCGACATGTAGTCGGCGGCTCCACTCACCATATTAGGATCCGACCGTCGTGAAGGCGGTCGGAAACTTGCCTTTTCCAATTGTGGCTTCCGGGCCGCAGCACAAGCCACAATTGGAAAAGGCATGTTTTTAAACATCCATGCACCGTGTGCAGGCACCATTTGGTGCATGGATGTTTGGGGACGCACCACATGTGCCCTCTGGCCACATTCTAGTGGCCCACGGGGTACGGGTACTGGGGCCCTGCTTGGGGCACCAAAAGTCCCTTTACGTCTGCCTTTACATGGTGGTGGGACCGCCATGTAAAGGCTGAGGGAAAGGGATACCCTAATCCCCACAGCGGTGCCTCCGCAGGCACCGCCTCCATTGTAGGGATTAGGCTCTGACCGCAGTCCCAACGGGCTACTTAGCGCCTGTCGGAGTCTGCGGTCTTTTCCCCCTGCCCAAATTGCTCAGACCGACGGAAATGTAATCCGGTGGTCAGACTGATACACTAGATGTCTGGCGGATCTATGGCCTGTCGGTGACTGTCCGCCCAACATCTGAATGAGGCCATTTGTGAGCTTAGAGACTGGGTCAACTACTTCTATAGAACGGCTTTAGGAGCATAGTCTGCTATAAATGTTTACAAAATTTCTGTTCCTATATAATTTTTACTTTCTAACAATAAAATGTCCAACATTTCAAACACTAAAATTATATTCCGGTCGCTCCTTTCGACCAATTTTTCCAAGTACATGGGGGAAAAAAAATTCATTGATGCTTGTTAAGTGTCTGATGCAACCTCCACCATGCTCTTGCTAGAGGTTTAAAACTCCAGCCACGGGAGGACGACCCACAATTTTAAGGCTAATGCTTAAGATAGCCCAGATCTCATTTAGGATATTCTAAAGTTTACTTCACCAATTTTCATCTCTGTTTAAGGCCCTTTTCCAGATCCTTATAAAGGTCTATGTTGGACTACACCCGACCGAAAATCTAGTGCATTTCCTGCATGTGTCACATACAATGAATTATCATTCTTCCCCACTTTTATATACATTTAAAATTCTTTCTTCTGATATGTTGAGCGCCTTAAAAATGTATCATAGGGTGGATTTAATTATAAGGGTTTTAGCTGAATGCTGCAATAAACTCAACAGCTTGTATTTTTGTTGCCTTTCTAGATATAGTGTATTTGTATATGGATGTTGAACTAAAAATTAAGAGCTATAATTTAAGCATTAAAGTGAAACTCTGTTTCTGGACTTAAAAACTATGTAAAAGTTAAAAAAAAAAATATATGTCTATCTTTTGAGTAAATGTCACCACAAAGATCACCCTTTGTTATAAAGTAGATTGGACAAGGATGATGAACATTACCTCCTTTCTTTTTATAGTATTCCAGCTTTCTAGGCTGAAAACGGTGGACTTTTTATTACAAAGAATGTTTCAAGGAGGTTGAAGGGGGTATCCGGGGGATATCCACGTGTGATCTCTTTAGCAAGAATGAATTATGACCGCATAAAAAACACTGTTTACATTGTGGTATCCAAATGTGACCCCAGAATTTCTTTGGTTTATTAAACCAGGAGCAAGTCGATGATATGCTCTGGTTTGGAAATAAAATACTAATAGAACAATCAAGACCATTTTTCCTGGATGTGCAAAATGTTAAGTGTTTCCTAGAGGATTCGTCTGCCTGGGCAAGGGGCTTGATAGGGGAGCAGTCTTCCTGACCCGGAGATAAATTAAGAACTACTTCTCTTTCTTCAAGTACTTACTTTTTAATTTTCAGGTGGTGTATTGCACTAAACAGATCAGTCTTGAAATGCCACTGAAAAAGGGAGAGTGGAGAATAGGGTCGTATTTCTGTTCATATGCAGTGCCATGTTTGAAGTTAGAAAGAAGTAAATTAATAATTAAAATTATTTGCAAGCATTTTATTACTCAATTTCTAACAACTGCCAGTCAGCTATAAAAGCCTTCTGTAGACCTAGAATCATCTTATGACCTAAAACTTTAGCTGGAAATTTTACATACACCTTTCAGCCAAGACATTTAAATAACGCCATGAGCGCAATATAGCCTTACAAACGTCATACCCAAAAACGCTTTTGAGGTGTAAGTAAGCAGTCTATATATTTTGGATATAGGACCCAGACATCCAGATGAAAATACAGAGGAGTACATTGATCAAGCCCATAGGTTTGGCATTGGCTGCAAGCCTTTTGGCTTTGTCAATGCTTGTTTTGTCATTGGTTTTGTAAAACTTTATAGTTGAAGGAGATGTCAGGCCCTCAGCAGTGGAAGAAATTGTGAAAAAGCACAGATTGCTAAAGGAATCCCTGGCAATAAGTGGAAATTGCTTTGTGTCTGGATGTGCTTCTAATGGATGTTCAGAGTGCCATCACTCGCAGAGAAGATAACCAATGGCTGAAGCGGTATGATCCATTGCCCCATGTTCTATGCAGTGACAGACCAATGGATAAAGAGGGCTGGTGGACAGCCCCCATATGACAGACCTGAAAAGTAATGTGTAAGCATACTAGTTAGCACAACAATCATGTACAGACTCGATAAAAAAAAAAAAAAAAGGAAATTTAAGAAAAATGGAAGGCCCTGGGTGAAGGGATGGACAGTAGTATTATGCAAGATTCCAAACAAATAAAGTATTTTACCTGATTCTAAGTCTAATATAAAGGAATATGCGATTATCCTAAAAAGCAGATGGAATTAATTACTTAGTTTAAGATGCCTTCTACGTACGGTAATGCAGTTTGAAGGCATTTTGATAATGAATAAATCACTAGCAAAGACATGTTACTGTTTCAGATCCGAAAAGCCAGTCAGCATTACCTTATTGCCATAGTTACTGTACACATTTTTTTGACACTTCTGATAAAGGGGACAGTATAGCAAAATATAAACCGCATTTTCCACAGTCCTTGAGCACAAGAATCAATCATTGTTATGGATAACTGGTGAGTTCCAAAGTTACTAGTCTAAACATCCGATATAAAGTCCTCAAAAAGCTTGTTTCCAGTCAAACTCGGGAGCATTTTTCTAGAGCAAAATGTTTTCCAGTAAGGAGCTTAAAATCACATGTGAAATAACTATATTCCTAGAAATTCCAATATTAGCCTTTATCTACTTCAATAGAATCTCTTCCAGTAGACAAAGGATTGAACCAAACATCTGACCGTTCTAATGAAATTAGCAAGGTTTTACGTACTTGATCCTCAGAAGCTGCATGCGTTTTGTACAGCTAATAACTTTTGAGTAATAAAATGAGGTTTTAAAGTATCTGTAGACCATAATCCGGTCCAATACACCAGTGATTCAACACTTCTCTGCACAAGTTCGAGGTGAAGAGAAACTGTAGGTGTGACCAACCCCCTGCTGTGCACGCCCGAAGACCCTGTGCAGTGTGGTGTTGGCCTCGCCATGCATTGCTAATAACCCACATATTACATCACTCATGACATCATTGATAATATCACTGCAACATATGCAGTGAAAGTATTGATGAGAAAACTGTATGGCGGGGGCATGAGTTCTAGTTACCTTAGGGCACGAGTTATAGTTACTTGAGATGACTATAATTAGTGAATTTCAGTGTTTTTTAGAGTTTAAAACGTTATATTATTAGCAAGCATTTCACTTAACTATATATATATATATATATATATATATATATATATATATATATATATATATATACACACACACACACTTTTTTGTATGGCATGGTATCTGCCATTTGTTTCTGTCTGCTCTTTTTTTCAAGAGTGCTTTCGTGCATCTTTTCTTTCTTTATTTTTTATTTACCACTCTAAATTCCAAATGTTGTCCGCAATATTGTAACTATAAATAAAAAAAATTATATATATATATATATATATATATATATATATACAGTATCATGCCATTTGTCCATGCATGTAGATTGATACGTGTACATCTTCGAACTAGTCCACTATAACCAGCGTGATATTTTTTATTATAATACATTTTTGCTGATGCTGCCCGGCAGTGGCGTGAAAAACATTACCCAAGCCAGTAGGTCAAAAAGAGAAGGCCTATTTGATTAGCCACTGGTTGTTCGAATACTCTGTTACTAGTGTAAGGAGTACCTCCACTGACTCTGAGATGAAGTGTAGCACTTGTGCTGTGAATCAGTACTCCGATAAGCTAAATAAATGTCAACTGGTGTTTTTCCCAGAGTGTCACTTTGAAGATGCGGGCGATTTTCAGCCCATGCCGCGCTGTTCTTATTGAGTGTCTTGGAGCTAGTGGCTAAGGAAAGTCCACACAGCCTATTTCTTAATGCAATATTTTGTTCCCTAGGCATGGAAGGGCGATTGCTTTTACAGTGTACCCCGTGTAAATGAGTATAGTATCTATGCTGGCTTGCATATCTGTGTCTGGGGGCAAAAAAACTGTATTTTAGGAGTGTGCTACAGTGACCACGCACGAGGGGCTTTCTGCATGCCGGATGTAACTCATGGGCAGAAGAGAGAGAGAGAGAGAGAGAGAGATAAGTGCCTCGTCGGACAGGAAGGTTAAATGCACGCGTCGCTTCCCACTTCCTGTTTTTTTTTCTCCATTCACACTGGCAACTAAGTGTTTACAGTGCCCGTTGCTGTGTGCCGCTCTGTTTATCTGACGCGAACGTATAAAGCATGGCACGGGGACAGTCGTGTACTGTCAGGTCGCAGTAAAAAAAGACAAACGAGAAACACCCCTGGCTGACGGGAGTGGAGGCTCCGGCGCTTGTGGCATCTCCTGCTGCAGGCAGCGAGGAAGAAGGAGGAGGAACTGTGCAGGGGCCAGAGCCAGAAAGAGGAACCAGACCCCGTGGCAGTAACTGACCCCGCGGCAGCAGGGACTCGTTTCTGCTGGTGCCCTCGGACAGAGCAGAGGATCCATTTCAGAATGAACGCTTCACTCTGTCTCAGCCCCTCCCCTTACCATGTACTTTTCTGCCTGGCCAATGCTTTGGCCCAATCCCCAGTTACAGAGGCGCAACTAGAGCCAAATTTCGGGGGGGGGGGGCTACCAAAAATTCCAGGGGGCTGATTCTTCCAGCAATATGCAGAGTGGAGATGCAGGGGCTCTAAGAAGGGGTGAAAACACAACAAAAACTCGTTAGCAAGTGAATGGTCTTTTGAAGACCTGTGAAGTACTCGGGAGCGGCTGTGTGCGCGCGCCCAGGAAGCTGTCTCAGCCGGGCTGACAGGGGGGGGGGGGCTGAAGCCCTTTGAGACCAATGGGCATTGCGCGCCTGCCCAGTTATGTTGGTGCCCTCATCACCCCCCGGCCCCCCACCCACTCTCTTCCCTTAAGTGCCCCCCTGCTCTCCCCCCCCTGGTGTCCTACTCTTACCACATACTCTCATGAAGGGACGGTTCTATGACTTTGAGCGACTAGGGCAGAAAAGGAATGTACTATGTCCCTCTAATTTGCATACGACATGACACATTCAGGGCTGTTTGCATCACAATAGATGACACCCTCAACCCCTCTGCACGTCTTTTACAGCTCATATAGGGCTGAAGGTGTGGGGGTTGCTTATCTCCTGAGAGGGTAAACTGCTGGGGCACTAAACTGCGGGAGGATGGGTGTCCCATCCTGTGGTGACTCTTTATGGGCCGCAGGACAAATCTGCAGAATGTGTCTCCTTCTAATTGGGCCCATAGGAGGGGCCCCTCCTCTAGGTCTCGCCGCCCTACTCCATGTCTGCAAGGGGGGGGCACATTTGCAAGGTGACACCTATCTCTTAGTTGGATGGGCATGGGTCGCAAGAGGACCGGTGTGCCGTGGCCTGGCTGTGTCGCACTAGTGGGCTGAGTGTGGGGCACCGGGTAGCTGCCCACACTGCCTATGCCTAGCGCCGGCCCTGCTCCCCGGTCCCAATAGAGTGACTGAGGACTTGTAATTGAGTGTATTTTAACTTCATGTTCCTTAAATCAGTTGAGTGAACAGCCCAGGTAATGACCTGCAATATTTTTTACATTAAAAATTGATTATTTTTTTTAACTGAATGCTAAAACTCTATTTGGCCTGTTTTGTCACATTAGTAGAGGACAGAGAGGCACACATCGCCCTAATCAATGGCTGCCCAGTTCTAGATTCCATCTGCCCCACCCCCACAGCTCTCTCTCCTTACTTTTTATGGGCTGGCTTGACAGTGCTACTGTCACCTGACCTTTTAACTTATAACAATATTATTCTACAGTTCTTTGCTTCCACACAAATATATATTAACTCCCATGCTATTTACTTGTAATGCTTCACATTACCATACATCATTCCTTTAAAGACTGACCTATTGGCATTGCCAGTACTTGTTTAGTTCTGCCGTTAGCCAAGGCCTTTTGAGTTTACTACAATTACATGTATCATGTTCTTGTAGGGGCTTCAAGTCCACTGTCTCTATCCATTGGGCTGTTATTGTGTCATTCACATACTTTTCCGTCCACTACAGGATAGGGCAGTGGGTCAGATCACTTCAGCCATTGGCTAACTTCACTGTGAGTGACGGCATTCTGCCCATTCACAAGGAGCACATCCGCACAAAGTAGTTCTCTTAAGTGCCAAGAACGTCTATGGCAATGTGTGTTTTATCTGAAAGAGACACGTTAGTGATAGATTCCTTACCTTAGAATATCCCCAGGCGTCAGGCTGGATCCGGAAAGTTTTGCGTAGCAGTACCCTTGCGCGTCGGTAGGCGGCGTCGTGCGGCTCCGCGTCCGTCGTCGGCGTCGTGATCGCCGGGATGACGTCGCGGGCAGTACTTAGGCGCCGCCCCTGCGCGCTGACGTCAGTTCTTCTTTTCCGCGCCAGTAAGCGCAGATCCGGGAAGAGCAGTGCCCTGGTCAATTTTTGACCATACTTTTTGGTGATTTTTCACTGTGTTTTTCCAGCCTTCAGGTGTCGTAGGGATGCCCGGCTTCAAGCGATGCGGCGCCTGTGCGCGGATGATGTCCGTCACCGACCCGCATTGGGAGTGTCTCTTCTGCCTCGGCCGAGGCCACGACACCGAGTCTTGTCCCGAATGCCAGGCCCTCAACCCGAAGGCTTTGCGAGAGCGGTCTCGAAAGCTCCTCGAGGCCCGGCATTCGGCTCCGCGGAAGCCCCGGTCGCGTGAGAGGTCCAGGGGTCGCTCGCGGAGTGCACACCGGTCGTCGGCGTCGAAGTCTTCTTCGTCCGGTAAGTCTCGACACAAGAAGTCCAAGAAGCATCGTCGCTCTCGGACTTCGCCTCGCCGGTCTCGCGACTCGGCTGAGGCCCCTCCCGGCACCGTCCCCGCCCCGCGGCCCCGGACTTGCCTGTGGAGTCGCCCCGTCATACCCGCCCTTCCCGGGTTCGGGGGCGGATCCGGCCAAGGTACAGGAGTTCCTGTCGGCCATGGCCCGCCTCTTCGGGCCTTCAGGCCCCTCCGGTGCGCCTTCGGGCCCCGCGGGCCCTGATGGGGTTGATCCGGCGTCGCCGGCGGCTCCGGCCCCGGCGTCGCCCGAGCCTCCAGCCTCGATCCCGGCCGGTCCGGCCCCGGCCTCGATCCCGGCTCCACAACCCCCATCGACGCCGGTCGACCTCACGACACCTCCGCCGGCGCCGATGTCTCCGGTGCCGTTCTCGACGCCGCCCTGGGCTCCGGGCGGCGTCGTCCCCCAGTTCCTTCCGGCTCCGGACTTGGACCCGGAGCGACGTCGCTCGACGCCGGCTCCGGCGCCGATGGGACCTTGGGTCCCAAATGTCCCTCCTCCTCCTTATTTTGAACCAGAGGAGGACCAGGAGGACTGGGAGGGGTCTGATGACCCTCTGACACGCAACTGTCAGTATGATGAGGACTGGACAGAGAGTCTAGGGGAGGCCAGTGGTCTGGATACTTCTCCTGACACTGGCATGCTGTCTCCTCCCGTGGCTACGGAGGAGGGGGCCAATTTTGGTACGGTGTTGCGTAGGGCTGCTGGGGCCTTACGTCTCCAGCTCCCTACTTTGACGGTCAAGCCTAACATCTTGACAGAGGTGCTTCAGCCGGCAGCCTCCTCTGCGGAGACTGTGCTGCCGTTTAACGACGCCCTCACGGACGTTCTTTTGGGCGCCTGGTCCAAGCCCAACACAGGGGCTCCTGTGGATCGGAACGTGTCACGACGCCATCGCCCCGCTCCGGGCGACCCCCTGTTTCTTTCTGTCCACCCCACTCCTGAGAGCTTGGTTGTCCAAGCCTCCGCTTCCCAAACCGCCTTCCCTACCGCTCCTCCGGATAGGGAATCCAAACGCCTGGATCAGTTTGGGAAGAAAGGTTTTTCTTCCTCCAGTGCTGGCTTGCGGTCCGTTAACACCGCTTGTCTTTTGGGCCGATATACCCACTCTCTGTGGGATTCGGTGGCGGATGTTTTGCCCCAGTGCCCTGAGGAGGTCCAGGCACTGCTTTCCCGCGCCATTGCGGAAGGAAGGGATGCGGCCAAATACACTATCCGTTGTGGCCTTGACACCGCCGACTCGCTGGGCAGGTCGATTGCAACGACGGTGGCGCTCCGACGCCACGCCTGGCTAAGAACCACTGGTTTTTCAGGGGATGTCCAGAATACTCTCATGGACATGCCCTTTGATGGAGTCGGTCTTTTTGGGTCCAAAGCAGACCATGCGTTGGAGCGCTTTAAGGACTCACGGGCTACTGCCAAGTCCCTGGGCCTTTCTGCTACACGCCCTCCGCTGCCTTCTGCTTTTCGCCCCTATCGTGGCCACGGTAGGGGCGCCCCTTCACGTCAGCAGCCCAGCCACCGGCCCGCGCAGCAGGCGTCTTCGCGTGGCCGAGGACGTGGATTCCGCCGTGGCGGATCGGGCAACCAGCGTGCGGGTCAGGCCACCACCTCCAACCCGTCCGCGGCCTCCAAGCCCTCCTAGTCCCTCCTTTCAGGTGCACGGCACGCCAGTAGGGGGCAGGGTCCGCCATCACCTTCCCCACTGGCGCACCATCACCTCGGACAGGTGGGTCTTGGACATTGTCCGAAGGGGCTACTCCCTCCCCTTCGAGACCACCCCCAGCCATGCCACCTCAATTCCACCGCATGTCAGGGGATCACTTGGTGCTTCTACAGAAGGAAGTCACGGCCCTCTTGACCAAGAGGGCCATCGAGCATGTTCCGACCCCAGAAGTAGGGCGTGGTTGCTACTCCCACTACTTTCTGGTGCCCAAAAAGGACAAGGAGGACATGCGTCCTATCTTGGACCTCCGGAACGTCAATCGCTTCCTCCGGAAGGAGAAGTTCAAGATGCTCACCCTAGCTCAGGTCTTGACTGCCCTCGACCCTGGAGACTGGTTGGTAGCGTTGGACTTGCAGGACGCGTATTTCCACATCCCCGTCCTGCCGGCCCACCGGCGTTACCTTCGGTTCACGGTAGGCCCCGAGCATTTTCAGTTCACCGTGCTCCCCTTTGGCCTTACCAGTGCCCCTCGGGTGTTCACGAAAGTGATGGCGGTGGTCGCAGCTCATCTGCGCCGGGCAGGGGTTTCAGTCTTCCCCTACCTCGACGACTGGCTGCTGAAGGCGGGCTCGTCCCAGGCAGTCGTCTCCCACCTCCAGACTACGGCCGAACTCCTGCACTCGCTGGGGTTCTCCATCAATGTGCCGAAGTCGCATCTAATTCCTTCTCCACAGCTCCTTTTCATCGGAGCAGTTCTGGACACGACGCAGTTTCGGGCCTATCCTCCCGAACGGCGAGTCCGGGATATTCAGGCTATGATTCCGATCTTTCGGCCTTTATCCTGGGTTTCGGTACGGATGACCCTGAGGCTGCTGGGCCTCATGGCCTCCTGCATCCTGCTGGTCAATCATGCCAGATGGCATATGCGGGCTCTGCAGTGGGACCTGAAGTTCCAGTGGGCGCAGCACCAGGGCAACCTGTCCGATCACGTCCAGATCTCGGAGGGGACTGCAAAACAGTTGCAGTGGTGGCTCTCGAACCGGCAATGGGTCATGGGCAGATCCCTCTCCCTTCCCCAGCCAGAGCATACAGTTGTGACGGACGCGTCCCTTCTGGGATGGGGCGGTCACATGGGAGAGGCGGAGATCAGAGGCCTCTGGTCTCCGGCGGAGTCCCGGCTCCATATCAACCTTCTGGAGCTCCGGGCGATCCGGCTTGCACTCAAGGCATTCCTTCCCTCTGTCAAAGGGAAGGTAGTGCAGGTGTTCACAGACAACACCACCGCCATGTGGTACTGCAACAAACAGGGCGGGGTGGGGTCTTGGACCCTTTGTCAGGAGGCTCTGCGCCTCTGGACATGGCTGGAACATCAGGGCATGTTCCTGATGGTTCAACACCTGGCAGGTTCTCTGAACGCCAGGGCGGACGAACTCAGCCGCAGGTGCATGATGGATCACGAATGGCGTCTTCACTCGGAAGTGGCGCAAGGACTCTTTCTACAGTGGGGAGAGCCTTGGTTAGATCTATTCGCCACCGAAGAGAACGCGCAATGTCATCAGTTCTGCGCGTTGGAATTTCCAAGGCGGCACTCGCTCGGCGACGCTTTTCGTCGCGAGTGGAGTTGCGGTCTGTTGTACGCCTTTCCGCCTATACCACTTCTACCCAGAGTGTTGAAGAAGATTCGGCACGACCGGGCCCAAGTCATTCTTGTGGCTCCGGACTGGGCTCGAAGAGTTTGGTATCCCGAGCTACTCAATATGAGCATAGATCCCCCGATCCGTCTGCCTCTTCGGGAGGATCTTCTGTCGCAGCAGCAGGGGACGGTCCTCCACCCGAACCTGTCCAGTCTACACCTGCTTGCGTGGAGATTGAGCGGCGGCAGTTGATTCCTTTCGACTTGCCTCCCGAAGTTTGTGATGTGATTCTGGCAGCCAGGCGTCCCTCCACTAAGGTGGTATACGCCTGCAGGTGGAACAAATTTGTGGCATGGTGCACAGCAAAGGCTGTGGATCCCCTTTCTGCCCCTCTTTCTGAGGTCCTTCTGTTCCTTCTCTCTCTGGCCCAACAGGGTTCTGCCCTGGGTACCATCAAGGGTTATCTTTGTGCTATCTCGGCCTTCCTCAGGCTCCCTGATCAGCCCTCCCTTTTCAAGTCCCCTGTTGTTAACAGGTTCTTAAAAGGCATTACTCACCTCTTCCCTCCTGTTCCGTTTGTAATGCCTCAGTGGGACTTGAACTTGGTTCTTACCTTTTTAATGTGCGCTCCCTTTGAGCCTCTGCATAACTGTCCTCTTCGTCTTCTGACTCTAAAGGCAGCCTTTCTGGTGGCCATCACCTCCGCTCGGCGGGTGAGTGAGCTCCAGGCTCTTTCTTGCAAACCTCCCTTTCTGTCTGTTCATCCAGACAAGGTTGTTCTTCGGACGCGTCCGTCCTTCTTGCCAAAGGTGGTTACTGCTTTCCACATTGGGCAGACCATCACTTTGCCCACCTTCTTTCCGCCTCCGCATCCTTCCAGAGAGGAAGAGAGGCTCCACCGTCTGGACCCAAAACGTGCGCTCTCCTTCTATATCGACCGCACGAAACACTTCCGGGTGGATGACCAGCTCTTTGTTGGCTACGTGGGCGCCAAAAAGGTCGGGCGGTGCACAAGAGGACCATCTCCCGCTGGGTTACCTTGTGCATCAAGACCTGCTATTCTTTGGCTAAGAAGGAGCCTCCTGTTGGGCTGCGTGCCCATTCCACCAGGGCAACGGCTGCTACCACGGCCTTGGGCCGCGGTGTTCCGCTGCCGGTTATCTGTCAGGCAGCTACGTGGGCCTCGCTGCACACGTTTACTAAGCATTACTGCCTTGACAGTCAGGTCCGGAGGGACGGCTTCTTTGGCCGTTCTGTCCTCCAGGACTTCCTTGTCTGATCTTTGTTCGCAGACCCACCACCGGGGTTGGTATTGCTGGGGTATCTATTCTAAGGTAAGGAATCTATCACTAACGTGTCTCTTTCAGATGCACAAGTTACTAACTTGTGTAACGATATATCTGTAAGAGACAGTAGTTAGTGATAGATTCCTTACCGCCCCACCCATCCTCCCCGTTCTGCGAACTGATTTCTAGGGTTAAGGACATCCCTTTCAGGGCCCTAGTATTTTTCAGACACCTGTGTCAGCTTCTTGCATGGCTCTGCGTTCCTGGCGCGGAAAGTCGTGTACAGAACTGACGTCAGCGCGCAGGGCGGCGCCTAAGTACTGCCCGCGACGTCATCCCGGCGATCACGACGCCGACGACGGACGCGGAGCCGCACGACGCCGCCTACCGACGCGCAAGGGTACTGCTACGCAAAACTTTCCGGATCCAGCCTGACGCCTGGGGATATTCTAAGGTAAGGAATCTATCACTAACTACTGTCTCTTACAGATATATCGTTACACAAGTTAGTAACTTGTGCTTTAAGACCAAAAATATTTTTTCTTTTATTTTTTAGCTTGATGAGGGCCTAGCAGCTTCCACAACAATACAGTTGTGCAAAAACTATGACGAAACATAACAAACTGTTGGCTTTACTATTTTATCTTTTATTAACCTCAATTACGATTGTAAAGAAACCACATATTTATGATCACTGATTCACCAAGATTTCTGAGCTAATTTGTTGGTCTGGTGAGGGGTGTGAATGACTATAGTTTCAAGTGCAATCAATCTGCCACAATCTAGAAATCATTAAATTTACACTTATAGAGACTTCTAGCCCCAGATTCCTCACCTTTGGAATATTCCCCAGGCGTCAGACTGGATCTGGAAACTTTTCAGCAGAACCTCTGCTCGCTGGAAGGTGGTGCCTTGTGACGCCGTTCTGCTCTGGAAATGACATGCGGGCATGTATAGGCACCTCTCCTGTGCACTGACGTCCGTTCCTTTCTTTCTGCACCACCAGACACAGATCTGTAGCTCCCTCTCGTCTCTCTGAGACACTTACCTCGATATTTTACACTAAATTTCTTATAGTGTGCAAGGGATGTCAAAAGCAGGTTTCAAACTCAATAGGGACTGTGGCAAAGAAATACCTGTGACAGATCCCCATCAGGTGTGCCTGTGGTGCCTGTGTCAAGCCACTACGCGAAGACCTGCGACAGCTGAGCGTCAATAAACCTGAAGGTCATCAGGGAGCACAAGGGGAAACTGTATGTCGCCAAGCTTAAGAAGGCTCCGCACCAGGATCGCTTAAAGTCCTGCTCCATATGTAATGCCCGCTCTCTGTTCCATTCCCGTTCCAGAAGTTGACAGAGCTCCTTCAGAGATTGGTCTCCATTGTGCTCCAAGTTCTCGGGTAAGTCTAAGAAACACAAGAAATCAAAACTGGATTCCGCTCCCTCGCAATTCTTGCATTCGTCTAAGCAAGCTTGTTGGTGGCATCACCCTTCTCGATCTCGCTTCCAAAGTTGGCCCACTTCAGAGCCAGTCTCGCAGCTGGTTCCGGCACAACCCAAAGTTCTGGGGCCTTCTACCACATCGTGTCAGATCAAAACGATGGTACCGATGTGCACTGAATCCGCCTTAGGCACGGTTTCCCCACCTTGAATTACCACAGGCTCGGCACTCCTTGCATTCACTTTTTGAGAATGATTCAGAAAATGATTGTGACCCGGTCGATGAGTTTGCTCAGCCCTACCACAATAACAACTGTAATGAGGACTTGCATTGCAAACGTCATCAATACGTCCCCAGGGACCGGTCTGTTTTATTTTTTCCCCCCTAGTGTCAGCCTCAGAGGAATCTGCTTCCTATGCCATGGTGGTGCGTAGGACAGCCGAAGTACTTGACCTCCAGCTTCTCACCTTGAAGGCTAAATTTAATGTTCTGACAAAAGTCCTCCAAGTGGGGCAAACGCCTTCTAAGCCCCTTCTTTCCATTAACGAGCTGTTGATTGATGCCTTATGGGGGCTTGGGCCAAACTATGTTCTGGTCCCCCCTGCCATCACCCTGCCCGTGGCGACCCGGCTCTTCTTTCACAACACCCCTTGCCAGAAAGCCTAGTGGTGCAGCTGCTCTAATCCAGACACATTTCCCACCTCTCCTCTTGATAGGGAATCTAAACAAGTGGAAACATTCGGCAAGTGTGTCTTTTCTTCTACCAGCTTGGCCCTCTAATCTATTAACGATAGCTGCTTGTTGGGGCGCTACTTACACACCCTTTGGGATTCAGGGGCACATGTCCTCCCTGGTGTGTGCCCAAAGAACTTCGTCCTGTACTATCCTATGCAATTCAAATTGCTGTGATTGTAGCTTCATTGTAGCTTGGACACCACCGAATCTACTGGGCGGCCCATAGGCACCAGCATTGTCATTTTGCCAACATGCGGGGCTGTGATCTCCTTGGTTCTCCAGTCCTCCCTGATGGACAGGCACTATGATGGGACTCGCCTGTTTGGGGAAAATGCTGATTCAGTTCTCAAGCGCTTTTGAGAGAAAAGAGCTACCGCTTGCTGACTGGGCCTTTCCGCCCTGCTCGCCAACTGCAACAGTTGCATCGCTCCTTTGGCAGTATGGCCAAGGCATGCCTTACTGCCAACCCATTCACCCCCCAATGGGAACCCAGAAATTTTGCTGTAGAGGCCATGGTGCTTACCACCCCTGCTGCCAAGATCAGCGCTCCGCCTAGCCTACCACCACACCTACCAAACCTCTTTAGCGTGTCCGTGCAGGGACACAACCACCCACAGGGTGGCAGAGCCCATCGATTTTCCCGGGTTGGCAAGCGATAACATCTGACAGATGGGTCCCACAGATTGTTCGCAATGGGTACACCTTACCCTTTCTCTCTTCGCCGCCGCACCTACCTTCCACTGTCCCCTCAGCAACTAATGAAGGACCATCTCTCCATTTTGCGGCAGGAAATGCAAGCCTTCTGGCTAAAGGGGCTTTCAAAAGGGGGCCGGTGCCAGAAGTAGGACATGGTTGTTATTCCAGCTACTTTCTGCTGCCCAAGAAGGACGGAAGTCATCGGTCTGTTCTAGATCTGTGCTCTACCAATGACTTCCTCCGGAAGGAGAAGTTCAGAATCCTCACACTGACCCAGGTCTTGACTGCCCTGGAGACTGGGTGGTGGCGTTGGACCTGCAGTACGCTTATTTCCATATTCCGGTATGACGGCCCATCGGCGCTTCCTGCGGATTGTGCTGAGATTGGAGCATTTTCAGTTCGCTGTGCTCCCCTTAAGTCTCACCAGCACCTCTTGGGTGTTCACAAAAGGTATGTTAGGGGAGTGCCAATCTTCCCCTTTCTTGATGAAAGGCTGTTGAAGGTATGCTCGCCCCATCTCGTCAATAATCGCCTCCAGATAGTGAACCAGGGCTCACTACCAATGTGCTGAAGTCACACTTGACCCACTCGGAAATCCTGGGCTTGAGCATATGTCCTCCGATCAGGCTGCCCCTCCTGGAGGACCTGCTGTCGCAGCAACAGGGCAGGGTTCTGCACCCGAGCTTTTGCAATCTCCACCTTCATGCTTGGAAATTGAGCGGTGACAGCTGAACACCTTCCGCCGGAGGTGGTTCATGTCATCTTGGCAGCCAGGCGTACCTCAAGAAAAATTGTATACGCCTGTCGTTGAGGCAGATTTGTAGTGGGGTGCGGTGCACAACAGAGGGACCCCCCCTCCAGGGCAAGTTATCTGACTTTCTGTTATTTGTTCCTGGCAAGGCTTTCCTTGGGCACAGTTAATGGTTATCTTTCGGCCTTCTTAAGGTTGCCTAATCAGTCTTCCTTGTTTGAGTCACTTGTTTCGACGTGATTTTTGAAAGGGCTGCAATATGTTTCCCTTTTGGGACCTTAATCTGTTCCTGACTTATCTGATGTGCACTTCACAGCTGTCCTTTACGGCTCCTTACTAGCAAGATTGTGTTGCTCATTGACATCACCTTCAGGATCTCTGCGTCAATTCGCCATACACTTCCTTCTTCCCAGACAAACTGGTTCTGCGGACACTGACATTTTGCCCGCCCGTCCTGCAGGACTTTCTAGTTTGAGTCCATCCACTGACCCATCTCCGATTAGGTATTGCTTTGGTATCTATTCCAAAGGTGAGGAATCTGAGGCTAGAAGTCTCTACCAGAAGAACAAGTTAATTACCTTCGGTTATGCTCTTTCTGGTAGAAACTCTGTCCAGCCACAGATTCCTCACTAATCCTCCCATCTTCCCCTTTCTGTGGTTGGGCTGTAGCCAGTAGTAAGAATCCAAGTCTAGGAATCTGCACATTGTCTAACAATTTGCTTTTGGGGCTCTGCATCTGGGGGTGCAGACAGTCTTGAAAGCAACGGACAGCGTATTGGAGTAGCGCCTATATTTCCACACTGGCACGCTGAGGTATTCCTGAAATGTTTCCAGATCCAGTCTCACGCCTGGGGAATATTCCAAAGGTGAGGCATCTTCGGAAACAGTCTCTACCAGAAAGAGCGTTACCAAAGGTAAGTAACTTGTTCTTTAAATTCAGACATGGTCCTGGAAACCTTCGAATTTGAGTCAAGTATGCACTACAATGTGCTATTCAAAACACTCATGCTTTTGTGACTAAAGTAGCACTATTTTACATTTTGACATAGTGGCGCCACTTGAGAAAAACTACTGCAGTGCTATTACAAAAAATGGGCTATAAAACGGGAGGCTGCAGGTGCATTGCATAAATTCTTACTTTACTAACCATTGCTGTGCATGTACCCTGAAGAGTCAATCAGGTGTTATGATGTGTGTCTGTGTTGGGGGTAGGTGCACTGATTTTATTTATGCAAATAGGTTCTTCCCCATTTTAGAACCACTGTGGCTTCCATTCTCAAACCCAAAACTTCGAAACTTTGGTAACACTGTAGACCTTCCATGTTGAGGACTCAGTTGTGTGTCCAGCAGTGATGCTAAAAACATGACCGACTGTAGTGAGGCGAGGGCTTCCACCGAAAGACTAATAGGATAACTTCTTTGTTGTGCAGACCATGATGCTTCAGCTTTTGCGGCACATTGAGGGTGGGTGAACCACTGAAAGTTCAAGCCAGACTCGAGCCTCATGGCAGTTCCTGGCTCACCTCGAAGTCCTCTTGGACTTTCGAGTCCAAAGTGAGCTGAGCTTTCATGTGGCTTCTGGCTGCACCTAAACTCTACCTTAATGTGCCAAGAACTATAGGCAAAGCAGTAAACGTTGATGTGAAACCGACAAGAGAAAAATATACTCTTTTTTTAGTGGCAGGCATGTATAATGTGGAACTATAAACCCTGCGATCTATCCCACCGGGTTCCCTGCTTCATAAAAGTGTGTGATCCTTGACAAATGTTTATTTTACCAAGGCTTTTTTTAATTTATTTAAATTATCACTTATGACAACATCTTCAATATAATCTGATGTACTGAGGTGAAATGCTTCCACATGTAAAGTTAAAAAAAAATTTGTTTGTTGAATTTTTACAAGATGTTTGTTGTATGATTTACATGCTAAATACTTTCACGGCTCGTAGAGCCCAGCCAGACCCTTGGCTTGCTCTCCCTGTTAATTTGCTGGCTTGCGGTACCTCCATTAACAGTTTCTCAGCATTAGTAGTTCCCGCTGCATTCTGAAGCTGCCTGGAGTCAGATTCCTGCTGCCTTTACCTAAACAAAGAAGGTAGTAAAGTCTTAGATCACGCTCAGCATATGTCTCTGGCCCAGTGCCATAGAACCCGTCACGCAGATCCCGCACCCTCCTCCACCATCTTCACTCTGCCCGGAAACGAGCTCAAAGAAGAACATGCTCCGCCTCCACCGCCAATAAGTGGAGCTCCTTTTAATGAAATGCGCAACTGTTACTTTAAGACTGTTAGTGCCCTATTTCTTATATTCAGTCTGCCCTCAACACCTGTGCTCCAGAAAAGTGAATTTATGCTAGCTTTTTAAAAGCAGAAGAATTAGGTCAGACAGAGCCATTTCAATGGCTTTATGGAATGGATACACCTGCTTTTGCATTATGCCATTTTTTGAGTTATTTCACATTTCTCTAACCGTCTGCATCAAATAAAGAACTGTAATTGTTTTTAATTTTGTAACGTTTAACATTTAAATTTTGTATGTTTATGTGGGCATGTTGATTTTTCCAATCAATTCAATTTTGATTCATACTGTTCCTGTCTGGCCTTCCATGGGTCGGTGTGCCTCTATATTGAACTACATAAATGCCTTTACTTAACCTCTTTACTCATTAGTACAACCTCAGATAGTCATGGTGCACCTCCTGAAAGAAGCAAACACAAGGAGATGATGGACGGAGCGCTGAAACTTTTCCGACACTCACCCCCAGTCACAGATCTGGGTTGAATCCATCATCGTTCTTTAGCTCACTTCGCCACCCCAGTTCAGACGGACATAAATGGCAAATCTGAGATGCCTTTCTTCCACTCCAAAAGTGCACGTTATTCCGACAGTTTAGCTAGGAAATCCGTCTGTGTAGTCATGATTGTGGATCGAAAGGAGTAGTTGAATATTCTCTCGCTGTCAGACTTGAGCACAGGCCAAGGGCCCGACCGTTTGATGGAAAGCTTTGTCTAGAGAACGGCTGCCAATTTGAAAGCGCTTGCGAGAGAGGTGCCTCCAGGCAGCTAAATTAGGCTTTCAGCAAAATTAAACTGAAAGCCTTGCTTCGTATTCCGTCTGTTTGACCAATAGTTACACTTGGTGTCTGCCAGACCATATACGTCTACAGAAATTATAGTTTCAGGAACATACCTTTGTGCTGATTCACCTTTCTAGGTGCAGAACCACCACCACCAAAGAATAGCACTCGTTACTTAGCATGCGTTTAGTGCGCATGCCATTACAACGCGGTCGTTAGAACGACCGCGTTGTTAGTTCGCATACCTTTACTACGCAATTTGGAACAACGAATTGCAGTAGGGGGCGCTGGATGTTGGAATAGTATAATTTACTATTCCAACTCCAGTCTGTGCGGACACTAGGGAAGGTGTTGGATTTTAAATCCAACACCTTCTCCCCCCTAACGCAAGTCGTTGTTCCGACTTGCGTAGTAAAGGCATGCGAACTAACAACGCGGTCGTTGTAACGGCATGCGAAGTATCGCTTGCGAAGTAAACGCTGTTTACCCCACCAACAGCCGCAACAGGAGCCATTGTCAAAGAAGATGATTTTGGGACATCAAAAAGATGCCTGAAGCAAAGAGCATGTGTTTTTCTACTACATCCTGACTTGTAAAGACCCATGGTCAGTACCCTCGAGGCCCGTCAGCAGAGCCTGAAAATGCTTTAAGAGGAGCCACATAGTGAATGCTGTCCATCTTGACGTATAGGGGAAATGTAGAAGCAGGGTGAACCCTCTGATGAGATGATTAAAGCTACTTATCCTCTTTGCATTGTCAGAGTTCATAGAGCCATGAAAATCTACGCAGAAAAGAGTTCACTTTAGGGAGTCCAGAAACCTTGTCTTGAACTTATGCGGAAGTGACCATTATTTTGGAACTAAGACACTCGCCTGATCTTTAGGTAGGATAAGTTTCCTTGTGCAACGAGGGACAGCCCTGAAATTGAAGGACCAGGAGTGGCTGAAAATATTCTGGACTTCTGGGTCTAGATCAGTAGGCAGCAACTCCTGGAGACCAAGGTTCTTCCCGATGCATATGCTGATGTGGAGTTTCAGAGTCATATTCCTCGTTTATTGGCGTACCCGGCACCTCCTCAACATGACCTGGAAAGAGCTGGGACATCAAGTCGTTGGAAATGGCTGATTGTAGCTACCATTAGCTGTTGGAGCAGATCATGTATTTTGTCACACATTGGTGCTGGGCACCTTAAGTAACTGAGGAGAAAGCATTGCTGGTTCCATTACACTATCAGGCACTACTACAGCAATTGGCACAGGATCTCTAGCAGTCGGTCGCCTGGCTGCCCCTTTATCTGCTTCTGCAACACACTCCTCAGATGTAGAATGTGAGACTGGCAAAAGCAAAATGACCCTTCTAGATTTTTTTAAATGTGAAACATGTAAAACGTGCTGAAATATTTTCTGCTGATTAACACTGCTTTGAATTTGATTATTGACAAAGATGGATGACCCATGTCATGGTGCACTTGTTCTTTGGTGGATTGTTGAAGCCGGGCCAGTGCAACATGGAGCACCATGCAAGAAAGCCAGGTGTGTGTTCCTTAGGTGCTTTGCATGCTGATTTCCAAGTGTGTTTCGTGTGTGATTGTGCTAGTATGCCTGTGAGTGTAGTGGAGAGGAATGGGTGAAACTTCTTAAACATGACCAAAATTTGAACTCTGGGTATCCTTCCGTAGAGGCATTGTTATGCAGTTTCCTTTATCCACCCTCCTGTTTTCATAGTGTTTCCTCTACTTCTGTTTTAAATAGACCCAATCCTATGAAACAGTGTTTTGATAATCAAGACTCTTAAAGACTGGGTCAACAATGAGCAATAGCTCTTAATCTTCAGGTTATTAAGACTTCTGTAAAACAAATGTTTACACAAACTAATACCCTGTGAAGGAGCTTTAGTTATTTTAAAGCTGAGAAAGCAACATCATAATGTCCCTGTAATCCTATTGAGTAAATTAACACAAATTTGAATAGATTGAGGGAAGAGACGACAAGAGTGTAACATGGGAAACTAGGTGGAGGGAATTTGTTGGGGGAGATAAGAGGATGTGTACATTTCATGATACCGTAAGGCGGAATATGGTATAGCAAAGTGTCTTCTGTTGCAACTTCCATATCAAGTAGGTTTGCCTTAATTGATAGGAAGATAATCTGTTTGAATCTTAGTGCTGTTTCAGCCCACGAAGTTGAACACAAAGTGCAGAGTGTGAGCATGTTAAGACTGAAATGGTCCGACAGTTTTTGTTTTCATGCTGATTGGGGAATTGTTACTGTGTTGCTTGTTTCAGGCCTAGTAAGATGTTACATATGTTTGTTGAGTTGTTTAATGTATGTTTTTCAAATGAAGATGGCGTTCACGTTTGCTCGGACCCGAGCACACACAGTTGGCTGAATAGCACTCGTTACTTAGCATGCGTTTAGTGCGCATGCCAATACAATGCGGTTGTTAGAACGACCGCGGCGTTAGTTCGCATACCTTTACTACGCAATTCGGAAGAACGAATTGCAGTAGGGGGCGCTGGATGTTGGAATAGTATAATTTACTATTCCAACTCCAGTCTGTGCGGACACTAGGGAAGGTGTTGGATTTTAAATCCAACACCTTCTCTCCCCCTAACGCAAGTCGTTGTTCCGACTTGCGTAGTAAAGGTATGCGAACTAACAACGCGGTCATTGTACCGACCACGTTGTAATGGCATGCGAAGTATCGCATGCGAAGTAAACGCTGTTTACCGCCAAAAACATTTTCTTGAGTGCCTATGTGGACGTGACAAGTAAAGTGACAGCCCCTCAAAGCCTGATAGATAGATGTTAAGACAGCCAGTGCCTGCAGCAAGTTCACCAATTCATACTTGCACTAAATGAAAGCTTCTTTGGGTAACATACACATTTCACTCTCCACCATGTCTGCCTCAATGGAAGATGGTCTCCCACTAACCTGGAATATTGTAGACAACCTAGCAGCTTTGAAAGACATGTTATTAAGGCATTTCCTCAGTTGGGGCTCACAGAACTTCACTCTTTTTGAGCTTACCTGAGAAGTATGGCTGTGTTTGGAAGGTTTCTGTTGCCCTGCTAAATGATTGGTCTCACTCTGGCACATATTAGAAGAGCAAATTCCAGCCCAGGTACAAAGTACTGAAGTGCTGCACAACCAGGGCATTAAGTGGGCAGATTAGATTGATTTAGTGGTTTCTTTTTCTATAATCTGTAATTCTGAATTTGCAAATTCCCAAGAGCATCCATGCAATGATGCAGGTGCTGCTTTCATACACACTGCCTGAATGTTTGCACTTTGATAGTTTGTATTTGCTCGAAGTACATTATTTTCCTGTTTTTCTCAGGAGCTGCCACAATGTAGCTTAATCCTGCTATATTAACCACCATAATTCTACAAAAGATGGTGGTTATCGATCATGTTCTTAAAGTCAAAACCTATTTTGTTGTACATTTTATTGCTCATCTGAGTAACTCTCATGCATTCTTCGTTATCAACAGTATCTAAACGAGATATTTCAGAGCACGCTGTCAAGTGTAAAAAGGCAGAATGCAGGTGTTTGCCTGCATACTGCAAGGGTGTCTAGAGCAGAACTTGCATAACCTACGCTAAATGAATGTATGTAATATAAGGATAGAGTATTCTCTGTTGTTTGATTGTGCTCAGTGCAAGGATCTGTGTATTCTGAGTGGGTTCAACTAAGGCTGTTGCTTCTTAGAGATTTAAGACACTGACTGGACATGTATGTGTGAGCAGATCTACTCGGAGAAAACCTGGTCTTGGTATTAGAGGCCTGTGGTTTCCTGTTCTCTTCTTTCATACTTTCTTTTCTCTGTGTACATATGAATGTTGAGAATGATTTGCTTAGAATGTACAGGTCTGCTACTGGTCACTTACTCCAATGTTGCAGTCCTGATTGGACATCCCTGGTGGAGCCCTATATACTTTGGTGGAATAAAGCTGATGCTGACAACACTTTTGGTTTATTATGAGCATCTTTTTCGTCCACTTCACACTGGCGACGATTGTGCAAGGCCGGGACATCCAGGTTTTTTATTTAAGGATTTCGTGATTTCTCTTACCTGGCAGTACTCTGCACTTTCTTTTCATTGGAACAATTAAACACCAGAAGTCTTCTCTGTGTTGTGTGCCAGATGCTGGATGTTTGATGAAAACCATTAACAAAAAGGTACAAGAAAGGTTATGATTAACAGCTGACATTACACTTAACACTGCTACAGAAATAGCTAAAGGGATTGAACATTCTGAATGTTTTGTTCAGGAAATCAGAGGTGAGCCCAAAGTCCAAGTTAATATTGTTTAAAAAAAAATGTGGAGGAAACACTTAAAAAAAAACAAAAAAAAAAAAAACTGCTTGTGGGAGGAAAAAAATAATCAACTCCATTTTGAATAGATGTGGTAGCCAAACACACTTAGGAAATTAAAAACAATGTCCAGCTTTAAAGACAATTTGTTCTAAATGTAAAAAAAGGGATATTTCAGTAGAATGTGTAAGAGTGCAGACAGCAAGAAAGAAAATGTTTTATCAAAAGAAGATGAAAATGCTACATCTGGATGTTATTATGATCCCAATTTGGTTCTCATTATTGATGACAAAGTATTCAAACGCCAGAAGAGCAAGAGTTTCCCTCGTGCATTGTTAACATTGATAAAAAACCCATCTTGTTATTTGTAGGTTCTTGTGCTTGGTTTACTTTTTAGGTCGAGCCTCGAGTAGCGCGCAAGCGCTGCGCTGCGAGACTTATAGTTAGGGAGTTTGAAAAGCTGACCAGACGCTCGTGCGTCATGGCCTTTTCCCTGCGGTTACGCGCGCGGCAGACATGTGTTTCCAATTATCGTGCCCAGACGCGGGCGCGATAATTGGAAACATGCCGGCCGTGCGGGGGAAAAGGCCATGACGCACGAGCGTCTGGTCAGCTCAGCAGGCTGCCGCGCTCGCTCGTTTTACTTGGAGGCAAGCGCCTGATCTCGTGCATTGAGTTTCTCCTAACTCAAGCAGGACGACGTACTACGCTTCCATTCAGCAGCCACGCCCACTTTCACTGAGCATGAAACTGGTCCGTTTTGTTCCACCTCCGGCTGCTCGGCTCTCGTGACACACACACGTGTTTTTTGCGCAGTTGCACATTCCTAAGCCATGATTAGTACACACAAGTGTACTTCCGGGTCACCGCCCCTCCAGTCAATGATGAAAGTGAAACAGAAAATTCCCAAGCACGGTGAGCTGAAAGACGGGGGTGCTGGTGACTGACTTTCATGACTCGCTTCTTCCAGGAAAACCGTCAGCGCAGCTTAGCATTGTTCTCGGTTTGTTACCTCTTTCAAAAGAAAAAAAAAACAAGCGGAAGTTTGCACAAAGTGTGTAGGGTCGTAATGCCTTCTGGTTTCATTATTTTCAGATGGGCAGACATGCTGAGTAGAAACTGAAGAGTCACAAACCCTGCACGGAGGCCAATGGTGCAGCAGGTGCAGTTCGAGTAAAGGTTGGGGTTTTGATTAAGGATCCATTCAAAGTGCCTTGCTCGGGTTTCTTCCTGCTTTATTAATTCACCTTGCTTCAAATTCTTTCATATTGCTGAAACAGACCATCAGCCCCTGACTGTCCAAGTCAACCCGCCCAAAATTCTCTTGACTCCATTCTGGGATAGGCGATTATATCCCACATGGATGATCTGAACCTCATCATGGGGTAATACCGCCCGTGCAATTACCGATACCGTTGAGTTTACATTTTCTCCTGGTAAGTATTGGCACCTTATCAGGAGATTCTGTGGTCCGAAAGGGGGGAACGGGGGGCGGGGGAGGGTGACATAGCAATATCATGTTTCTCCCGTTCCGAGCTATCAAACTCCGAGTAGTGTGATTTTCCCGCACACAATTTCAGTTTGACTAAATATATACTATAAGACCTAATGTCTGTGTACTGTTTTTGCATAAATTCTAATCCTGATTCAGACCAAACTGGATTCTGGGCCCATCATAAAGAGAGCCTCTCTGTGCTACATTTCCATGTAGACCGCTTGCCTTGTTTTACAAGCAGCCCGTCACTTGTTTATTTAAGCAGCACGGCCGCCTGAGCTGGGATAATGGCAGACGTGCTTTTCTTTTGTTCATTGTTTATTTTTGACAGTGGGTTGTGTGAACCATCACTGGAACAAAACTCTGGTTCAGTGCTGTTTGACAGAAGCTTCTTTGAAGTTAATGTAGCACAAAGCCTTCGGACTCCTCCAACATGTGGGCCACGCCGTGTCGAAACGGTCAAACGATTCCATCTGCAACTAAATCTGCTACTCGCAGCTTTTACTTCAGCCTCCTACTTGTTTAATGAGTGAACCTGCTGCTCTCTGCTCCTTTTTGGCCCCTGTCCTCTCTTACGGACATCACTGATCATGCGGATAGAACAGCAGAAGTGTTCCAAGAATGCACGACTTTCACTTCTGAAACCACACATATTGATGACTGCTCGTTACCATGAATTTACTGCCTTGCTATTGTATCCTATATTGATATCTCATCAAATGAGAAATCGAGTGCACTGCAGTTTCGAATTCGTAATAGTCATTGGTAGTATTATGTTCTACTTTCGAAACGAGAGAAGTACATAGCCATTGTGCATGAACACATATGCCCATATCTCTGAAGCGTTAATTAACAAAGGAAGAGGAGAAAATGTGAATTTCCGAGGGAGACTTTATGCATGAATCCGTATACGATTTTTAGTGCATATAGGTGAACATAAGAAAATAAGCTCATATAGATAGGTATATTGAAACTGAGCGTGGGTGTCAGGTTTTGACTTATTTGTGATGACTTTCGTTATTTTTTACAATGACCTTTTCAGTTTTGGAACACACATGTGCTTTGTTGTTCGTAAGAGCAGCTCCTTGGCTTGAACTCAGATTTGTATTTGCCCTTATGGCAAGCCAAACATGCTGTCCACAATAAACCCATCATGCACCATAGTTAAATATTGATTAGGTGGTCACACGAACGCGAGCAAAAAACTAAGCATGAACATCTCCTAATCAGTTTTTAGTCGTACACAAAACACAAACTTCAAATTCAAGAAGTGTCCAAAAGTTATATTTTCTCACCAATATTCATACTACTCCAATTGACATCATAGATTAAACGGTCCAACCATTATGCTGTCTCAAATTCCTCCTGTGGAATCTCAATTTCTTCCTTCCAGCACTGTTGTGTGTGCATTACAGTGAAATTCCAGAAACTCTCCAGTGTCCAGGGGTCCAAAGTTACTGTCTCAGGGATGAGCATGCACTCCTCTCCTAGACAAATATGCCTTCCAATGGATTGCCTTGTCACTACTGTAAAATATCAGCAAGGGAATCCCTGAGACTTCCCTTTTGTAGGAAGTGTTTGTGAACACTAGGGAAGGTTATCCAAGGAATGATCATTGTGCCTTTGGGCCTGGGGCATTGAGAGCGGACTCTCATCACCTTTAGGAAATCCCTGCAAATTCCTACACCTTGCATGCATTCTTTGAGCCCCAGTCAGGGAGAGTCGGGTAGAGCGGGAAGGGGCAACTGGCTCTGTGCTCTCCGGCTCCAGTGCTACCTCTTGCCATCCGTCTGTCCCCCAGGCAATTTTAGAAATATTTTCTTAGTTGGTCGGGTTTTGGCGAGCTGCTGGCAATGGCATAGGTGGGGATTTCAGCATTTCAATGGGGTCCTCTCCACTTACAGCATCCCTTTCTAACTGGCGGCTGGATGACAGGTGGCAGTAAATCAAGGCTCCAAGCTGTAGTTGTCAAAATAACTGATGTGTTCATTAACACATACCCTGGTGTTTTTTAGGTCGAGCCTGAGTCACACATCCATAAATAGAAACCATATTATCACTCATTCACTGAGTATGACTCCACATAGTGCGTTTTTGAAAATCTACGCCGACCTGTAGCATTACAAACATAAATTCTGTGGTTTTTAAAAATCAAAATTTGACACCAAGAGGTTTTATTTTCTTCAAAGTCATAACAAAACCTTAGTCATCAGCAACACCCGGATTTTACCAAACACAGACCAGTTCAATTCCCACTAACAGTTTGAAAGTTTTATACGATTAGTGCAACCTACTGTACTGCCCAGGTATGTTTCATTGCATGTATCACTGCCTTACCTCGCAGTGGGCACTGCCCTCACTACAATAAGAACCATCACTTCTCCCCAATCATATGCTGTCTTTTCTCTCACTTTAATTGACCCACTCTCTTTCTCTTGTATTTTTCCTCCTGTCTTTCGCCCCCTCCTCTCCTATTACACACCTGTCCCCCAGACAACGCCCCCCTGCTCTAACAATGTCTGCCTTTCTCTTTCTCTGTGCACCTCAAACACTGCAGGGTATGCATGTTAATTTACATAAACGTTCACAAACCTCTTTGTAGGCTCCACTTATTATAAATGTAATTAAAGTTTATCAATAATTTAATGTATTAATCTGCATCTGTGCTTCCATTCAAGACAAAATCATTAATTGTTGGTAAATTCGATTTTGACAACGTTGAATAGTATCTTCAGAATGTTTGTAGTTTGTTTTCTTAAACATGCATATTTTCTGTAATGTTAGATCGTCTTTTTTAGGTCTCGGCCTGCACCAGCGCTTGTGCTGGTCTGGCCGAGAGTTTTAGTAAGCGGGTTTTGGAAGTGCAAACACTGGCTTTCGGCTGGCGACCAGCTTGAGTTCACGATGGCGTGCACGCGCAGCTGGCATCTGCGTTTCCTATCTCTTCCTCATTTCCTCGTCATGGTTCATTAACTCTCTGGACTCTGATGTTTCAATCGCAGCAGCAGCTCACATTACCAACTGAGGGCCCTGGACTACAGTCACATGAAAAACAACAGTGATTAGCATTGAAATGCAAGCTTTTTTTTGTCTAGTTAGAAATATTGCTTCGGTGGGTTGATTTCACCTTATATCGCTATTTGTTTTATATTGGGAGTCACAGCCTAATTACCAGTATTTTTGTCTCTCACTGTTTTTTTTAAATATTTATTCATGCAAAGCACAAAGCTATATTTAAGGTTACTTTTTCCGCGTCACTTCTTCACTCTAAACTCCACACCCCCACTCTTATTGTCTCTCTCCTTCTCTCTCTCTCTCCCTCTCTAATTCTCTCTCTACTTAATTAACTCTCCCTCTCTCTCTTTTTAGCCTTTCATTCTCTCTCACCCCTTTATCTGTTTCTCTTTCAAACTCCTTCATTCACTCTCTCTCCCCTTCTTTCTCTCTCTCTCTATCCCGCTCCACTCTTTATTCTATGTACACCCTTTCTCTCTCTTTCTCTCTCACCACCCTCTCTAATTGGGCATTATATCTTCACTCTATCTCTCACTCTGCAACACCACAGCATCACTCAGCGCAACCACAGCATCACTCAGAGCCAGCACAGCATCACTCAGCACCAACACAGCATCACTCAGCACCAACACAGCATCACTCAACGCCATCACAGCATCAATCAGTGCAACCACAGCATCACTCAACGCCATCACACCATCACTCAACGCCATCACAGCATCACTCAACGCCATCACAGCATCACTCAACGCCATCACAGCATCACTCAACGCCATCACAGCATCACTCAACGCCATCACAGCATCACTCAACGCCATCACAGCATCACTCAACGCCATCACAGCATCACTCAACGCCATCACAGCATCACTCAACGCCATCACAGCATCACTCAACGCCATCACAGCATCACTCAACGCCATCACAGCATCACTCAACGCCATCACAGCATCACTCAACGCCATCACAGCATCACTCAGTGCAACCACAGCATCACTCAGTGCAACCACAGCATCACTCAGCGCAACCACAGCATCACTCAGCGCAACCACAGCATCACTCAGCGCAACCACAGCATCACTCAGCGCAACCACAGCATCACTTAGCGCCACAACAGCATCACTCAGCACATAATGCCTTCTTGGTCATATATAAAGTAACAAAAATGCTTCTGACACTTTTTTATTATAACTTTTCAGCATGCCGCACAGCAGCCACACTTCTCTACAGCACAGCTTGAAGACATTGGCAAAGTCAATAGCTCTGGCTAAACACTTATAAGGCCCCAAAGGCGAGACCTATTGGCTATGCCAATGCTTGTTTAAGTAAGGATGCGTTTGATGACAGCTTGCCCAATAAGAAGTTGTCTGCACTCAATGTCTCCCCAGGCGGGTATACTGGGCATAAGATCAATTTGCGTATTTTGGTCTGATTTGGAATTTTCTGGGAGGCACACTAGAGGAAAAATGTATGTTTCAAAGAAAGGATAGTCTAGGATGACCCCATCAGGAAGAGATGGGTATTAAACTTGACCCTAGAGCTGATCCTCCAGTATACATTAGCAATTCAGTTGAAACCAACAGTAAGTGTACCACTTTAGATTCTGATGGGCTTTTAGCATATTTAAAGGAAAAATGTAGTTCTGTCTTTGTTGATAAATTGGCATAATTTAAAGGTTTTGAACATAAAATAAATTTAAAGGAGAATGCTATTCCAATTAAACATAAAGTAAGAAATGCCCCTTTAACCTATAGAAGTAAACTCAAGGAAATATTGGCCAATTTGGTAAGGAAAGAAACTATTGAACCTGTTTCATCATCTCCATGGGGTTCTCAAGTGGGAATTCTGTCAAAAGCTCTGGGGAACTAAGGTTATGCATTGATCTTCGCAGTATTAATGATCAAATATGGGTAGACTCACACCCCTTGCCAAATTTACATGAAATGGTATCTACCTTAGCAGTAGCATCCATCTTTTCCACATTAGATCAAGCAAGTGAGTATCATCAGGTTCCAGTGGATGAATTGAAATATAGGACAATGTTTGTCACTCCTGAAGGCATGTTCTCCGCTATCGTAGAACGCCTTTTAGTTTAGCCAATGCAGTATCTGTTTTTCAAAGGTTGATGAAGGAAACATTAGAGGGGATTCCAGGAGCAGTTGCATTCCAGGACGATATTTTAGTTTTTGGTAATGACATCACCGAACATGATGAAAATGTGCTTGATGTATTATTTGCCCTACAGAGGAAAGGTTTGACTCTAAAACTTTCAAAATGCAAATTTCATAAATGTGAAGTGGAATACTTGGGCCTTACCATATCAAGTGATGAAATGAAACAGAAAATGTGCCACGTGGAATCCATAGTGAAAGGTCTTTCTCCTACCACCAAAGAACAGCTGGTAACATTTCTGGGTTTGGCTGAGTTTTATGCCAAATTTATACAAGATTATGCTACCAAAATGGAGCCTCTAAGATGTCTTTTAAAGAAAAGTTACTTTCCTTTGGGAACAAAAACAAGTGAAAGCCTTTAATTTATTTAAACAAGAAATTGTCAATGCACCATGTCTAGAGCCATTTATTGAAAGGAAGGAAACTATTATTGCAGTGGACGCACCCGATTGTAGCCTAGGTGCAGTTTTGCTACAAAATGATGGAAGGAAGGAATGTATTGTAGCCTATGGCTCGAGAGCTTTATGTGATTCTGAAAAATGATTCAGTCATTGAGAAGGAACATTTAGCTTGTGTGCGGGGAGCAGAACTCTTTAGGATGTTCTTATGGGGGACTAAATTTGACATAAGAACGGACCACAAAACTGGTTAATATGTTTGCTCCGAGGATGGGGGAGAGGGGGCAGCAGGATATTGGCTGCAATATGATCTAGTTTAGCTTCCAAATTACAAGCATTCCAATACAGGATTGAACGTGTACCAGGAAAAAATTATGTGCACGCAGATTGCCTTTCAAGACTACCGATGGAAGTAGACAGTCTATGCGTGAATGAGGAACCTGAGTGTGAGGTAGCTTTTAATTTTTCTGATGTTTCTAATATGGAAATTGGTTATGGAAAGTCAGAATATAGAACAGAGGAGAGGAAAAATGGTTTGAAGAAGTAAACAAAGATACATCTCTGAAGAAGGTGAAAGAGTACACAACCAAAGGATGGCCTGGAGAGCGGTGTGTCTCTGGTGAATTCATGAGTTTTTATAAGATTCGTGATGAAATAGGTGTTAAAGCAATTCCTCCTTTATATTTAAGTGGAAAAATCATTGAATGTGTACATGAGGGCCACATATGTATTTCAGGCACAAGAAGAATACTGGAACAATACTGGTGCCTGGGTTGGATGCTATGGTGGAAGACTGGGTGAAGTCATTCAAGTTGTGTGGTTCGAGTGACAAGTCCGCTTAATAGCTGAAGTAGCTGAATCCATCGCTTTTGAATTACCTGATGGACCTTGGAAGAAACTAGGTATTGATATTTTGGGTCCATTTTTTGTACTTACTAGAGAAGAAGTTTTAGCCATAGTTGTCGTAGATTATTATTCTAAGTGGCCAGAGGTGAGGATGATGGGGAAATCACTTGAGAATCTGTTGCTGAGTTTTTGATGAGTTGTCCTGTAGGCAAAGATTACCTGAAGTCGTTGTCTCAGATAATGGTCCCCAATTTGTCATTAAATACGGAAGAGTTTTTGTCGAAATGTGGTATTGTACACAAGAGAATATCATTGTTCTATCCCAAGGCTAATGGTCAAGTGGAGAGGTTTAACAGTCATTAAGGAAGCTACTCAGTTGGCAGTTAAAGGAGGTATAGATTGGAGGAAAGCATTACAAGCCACACTTCTCTCATACAGGATCACTCCCAATCAAGTCACCAAACTATCACCATTTGAAACATTCAGAGGACATAAAGCAGGATCAAAGCTTGTTCCTTGGTGGCTGAAAAATAAATGTGCTAAGAGTTTTGAGAGTGATTATCATGAGATCAAGTGTGCTGTTAATATTTACAATAAAGGATGAAGACGTTTATGGATGTTAAGAGAGGGAGAAAAAGTAGTAGGGGTTGTGTGAAATTGGGTGAGACTGAAACCGGCTTCTGACTCTGGAAAAGGTACAGCCCGGTGGTCTGACCCTGTCCAAGTAATTGAGTTCCTCAATAACATCGGCATTAAAGGTGGTGTGGTATGAAATTTTGATAAGGTGTCTTTGTGGGATGAGAGAGTTTGGGAGCAGGGCGAGTTAAATGTTTCTAATTCTGCAAATGATAATGTACTTTTGGATGTTCCAGGGGTGGGAGATGTGAGCAGAGCAGCAACATTGGGACGGTTTTCAGGGGAACGCAGTGATTGGAGTGTTGACTCTGGAACAAGAAGTGTGGTTTCACATTTAGACAGGAAACAAGGCCCTGTTTCAAGTATGAGGAGGAGTGTATGATGCCACAAGTTCCCTGCTAAAATGAAGGTCTACCTTATAGAATACTTGAATACTAATTCTTGTATGGCTATTATTTTATTACTTAATGTATCTTAGGTTCATGTCTTATGTGTGTGTATGTGTTTATATATATATATATATATATTATAGTTACTAAGACTGATAAGCATGTAATATTTGTCTTATTGCGTTCTTAGTATTCATACTTTTGATATTTTTGTGAAGGAGGAAGGTGTGTGGTATCCTGTTCTCCTCTATCACATATTCTCTGCCTTGTTTACATATAATTGTGCAGAATGTTATGCTGAGAATGATCAGGTCTGCTACTGGTCAGTTGCTCTAGTGTTGCGATCCTGATTGGACGTCCCTGTTTAAGCTCTTATACTTCTGTGGAATAAAGCTGCTGCTGACAACACTTTTGGTTTGGGAGCATCTTTTTCATCCACTTCACAAGACCCTCTTGGTTGAGTTCTTGATTTGGTGCTGCAGAGGCTCTTCAACGTGTTTAGATGCAGGTTCTTCATCTCAACGTAGTTATGTGAACAATTCTACTCGAGTTCTGAAGAAGTACATCTGTGTTGATGGGATGTTGATTTTGCAGACAGAAAGCCATCCCTGGTGCCAATAGATGGACCACTTCTGTTGAAGAGGTTTTTGGATGAATTACTATAACTGAAACGATCAAGCAAGAGTGTTAGATTAGTGATTCAAGACCGAGTTTTTAAACCAAAAATGGTCCACACTTCTCTCTTTTCACTATGCATTCCACTCTCTGAAGCTGCTTGTTTACCTGCAATATAGTGTTACAATTACTAAATATAGACTTAATGATGGGTAACTGTGAGTTAAGGAGATGACACTCGGAACCCCTCGGTGAATAACAACAAAGAGGCAAAACTGAAGCTCAAGTTGTCTATGATGTCACTTAGAATCCCAAGGAGAAAAACATCCCTGTAACTCAGTTACCCATCTAGAGTTTTATGTTATGTATTCCCACCCACCCCAAAATCATCTTTTGCTGCTTATAACTGCTAAGCAGGAGCAGAGGAATAAAGGGGAACCAAACATAAATGTCCCCACCTCCCTGTACCAAATGTGAAAAAACAGTACCTAGCATCCTTATCTTACTCCCTCCACCTTCCTTGTCTTCCTTTCCCCTTCTTGTAGCTTTGCTTTCTGCTTTCAGTCAATGTAGGCGAGCAGCACTACACTGACAGGCTCTCAGAGAGCCCGGTCAGCCGGACCTGGAATGCCTTTATAACTTAGCAACTGTATGTGGCCTTTGTAAAGTAGTAACAGTCGGTGGCGACTATTGTTATCAACTATTGCTACATCTTAGCAGTGAATTACAAGATTTAGCATCTAGTGTAAACAATTCAGCCCTCCTATGGAGACCATGGATAACAGAAATAAATAGAAACAGAGTGGGGGGGGGGGGGGGTTTATGTGCAGTTTGGAGGATGCAGGACCCCCACCAAAAAGTAGTGGATGTTCCGTCCCCGATTTTGGTATATGTGGCCCTGGGCTCTAAATAGAGTAGACAGGACATTCATCAATTTATGTCAAGTTTAGTCAAATTCTGAGTAACCAGGTTAGTCAAGCATGTTAATGTGACCCCAAGTCATTGTATATATGGCCAAGGCTTTGCTGCCTGATGTATATAATATACTTGTGAGTTGTGTGTGTGTGTGTGTGTGTGCGTGCATGTATCTGTATGCAAGCACCTTGTAAAATGTTGCAAACTCTTCCACATCATTAGCTGCAGATACATTAAAGGACCTATCCCTGTGTGTTAGACTTGGCTTTTTCAGCGGGTTTACCCCCAGACTTTTTGCTTGTTGGCCTCCTGTTTTTGACCCTGTGTGTGTTGGTTTTAGGACTCTGGGCACTTTACCACTGCTAATCAGTGCTAAAGTGCATATGCTCTCTGTATAAATTGTGTTATGGATTGGTGTTTCCATGATTGGCCTATTTGGTTTATGTGTCAGTCCCTTGTAAAGTGCACTGCGAGTGCCAGGGCCTATAGACCAAATGCTGTTGGTGGGCTGCAGCACTGGATTGTGCCACCCATGCAAACAGCCCGTAAAGTGTAACTCGGGCCTGCCATCGCAGAGCCTGTGCGCAGCCTGGGGCTGCCATGTCGACTTGGCAAGTGCACACACTTGCAAGTCCCTAAACCTTCCCTTTGCTACATGTTAGTCACCCCTAAGGTAGGCCCAAGGTACCCCTGTGGGCAGGGTGCGTTGTACGCGAAAGGTAGGACATGCCCGGGTGTGTGCGGCATGTCCTGATAGTGAATTACAGCCTAGTTCGTTTTTCACTATTGCAAGGCTACCTGTTCCCCCTAGGCCAGAACGGGCAGTTTTGATTATTACAGCATATAATCCTAACTGACCCCGGGAATATGGTAGAAATTCGAGTTTAGTATGCCTGGACTCAGAATGATAAAATGCAGCTTTTAGTAAGGTTGGTTTTACCATTCTGGGTTTGAAAATACCACTTTTAGAAAGTGGGTATTTTCTTGCCTAACCATCCAAGCCTGCCTCTGCGAGATTGTGTATTCCTGTGTCTGGAATGTGAGTGACAGGGGCTGGGGGATGCCAGGAGACAGGGTGAGTCAGCGCAGGGCTGAATAGCCAGATCGACCTGTAGATGGGTGGGAGGGGTCGCACCTGGGCCCTGAATAGGACAGTGCCTTCCCTCCACAATGCTGGCTCCACTTCCTGTGGTGCGTCTGATGTCCCTGGCCTACTCACTGAAAGAAGGGACGGAGACTTGTCAACAAAGTGCTCCAGAACTGGTTTGGACTAGGCGAAGGCCTCTCTGCCTTCAGAGAACAAAGGAATTTGGGATATAAATATTGGGGCCCTGACCCCATGAATTTAGATCTCGCTGGAATCAAGGAACCTGCCAAGACGAAGAGCTGGAAGAGCTGCCAGGAGGAGTACTGCCCCTTTGCTGTGTTGTTGCTTTGTTGGGTTGGCCTGCAGTTGCTGCTTCTGTCTTGGGCAGTGAAAGGACTGGACTGAACTTTCTACGAACTTGTGCTGAGTATCTCCAAGGGCCAGGAACCGAGCTGGCCTCCTGTTAAGAAGTCTCAGGGACTACAAAGACTTCACAAGCCTCTGGGTACCGCTTCTGGAACGCTGTTTCAGTTGCCACAGAGGAAGGGAACCGCAACCGACTCCGTCAACCGAATCCATCCCTGGCCGGTGACCTGTTTGCACCGCGGACCGCATCGCCCCGCTTCGCATCGCAACCCTGGTCTCACCGTGGGCGACGTCCGACGCCGCCAACATCGAGCCGCTGCTTGCACCGTGACCTGTGGGCACCGCAGTTCGCATTGCATCGCTTCACTGGGCCAGCTGGACCAGACCGACACTGTCGCTGCAACTGGCTCAAGAGTCGAGACCGCACCGCATTTGGGGCACCGCTCGCACGTCTGCGACGCACCGCTCCGACTCGCACCGCTGTCCGACGCCAGCTCCCGCACTCCGGCTAGGTCGCCTGCATCGCAACCTGTCAGCACCGCATCGAGCATCGTCTCGCCCTGCATCGCACGCCTTGGACTCACCGACTCCGTCTGCACGACGCTCATCGAGCCGCTGCCTGCACCGCATCGAGGGACACCGCACCTTGCATCGCTCCGTCTTGCACCGCAACCGCGACGAACGCCGACCGGCTCGTACACTCCGTACCAGCCACAACGAGAAAAGGTACTGTGACCGAGTCTGTTCACGACTCTGCTGGCCCGTATCGACGCGGTCGGCTGGAACTGTTAGACTCTGTGGTTCTCAGCATCACGGTAGGCTCGGACGGAGCTACCGACTCGTACGAACTTTGCTTTTGTGCTATTCCTGCAAAGAAGAAGTTAACGTATCAAGTATTCATTCGTAAAGTATAGTATTGTGGATTTTTGTCGTAATTGGTCTTGTCTTGAGTATATAAAATATTGGTTATTTTTCTAAACTGGTGTGGTGTCCGTTTGTAGTGCTTACACTGTATTACTGTTGGTTATGTGCAAATGCTTTACACACTGCCTCTGAATTAAGCCTGACTGCTCGTGCCAAGCTACCACGAGGGTGAGCAGGGGTTACTTCACGAGTGTAACAACCCTTACCCTGACTAGGAAGAAGGGTCCCTACTTGGACAAAGGTGCAAGCCCTTGCCAACTAGAGATCCCATTTCTAACATTGGTTGTCAGCGGTGAGGATAGGACTTGTGTTTGCACTTGACTTACAGTGATTGGTGTGCACTACTACCATATCGCAGACCATTACGTACCACATACTGGTTCTTTTTCTTTTGGCCTATTTTTGATCTTGCCAGTTTTCAACTCGCGACTTTTGTCATGCCTGAATCAATTGCATCATCCGTTGCATCTCTGGAAGTTATCTTTGAGGAGGACAGGTTGGAATCCTACGCCGTAAAGGAGTTACGAGCGATTTGTAAAAACCTGAAAGTCCAAATTAAAGGCCTCACAAGGAAGGAGGAGCTACAGAAGGCGCTGAGGGCCTGGGTAGCAGCCAGACATGCCAATGGGCAGCCTGGTGATCTCAGTGAGGAGGTGGAGGAGCCTATTTCCAGGGTGGATGTGCTTTTGGGTGGGGGGGAACCCGCCAGGCCAGGCAGCAGTAGCTTGTCCCCAGAGGAGCTGGAGGACAGGCGGGAAGCAAGGAAGTTCGAATTAGAAAAACTCATTATGGAGAATGAGAGGGAAGAGAAAAGAATGGCCATGGAAGAAAGGAAAATGCTCTTAGACCATGAGTTTAAGATGAGAGAGCTGGACTGGGAAGCCAGTGGGGCTAGGCCCAGCTCAGATGGTGGCAGCAAAAGTGTAGTGTCCAGTACTGAGGATGAGGTAGACACACACACAGATTTGGGGCCCTACTTCAAGGAGGGGTTGACATACACCAGGGGGTTCAGGATTGTGAGGTAACTCCAGTGGTGCTCAGTGTCCCTGAGGTGGATTGGGGAACTAGCACAGGGGATCATATTCCTGGTAGTGGGAGGGACACTCTACTGACTCTAGATGAGAGGTGCAGGGAGAGGGGTTCCCCCATGGTAGAAGCCCTGGTAAGTGAGTATGAAGACCAGCCAGAAGAGTATGGGTTGAGGGACAGCAACAGTCAGACACTGTCTCGCCAGTCTTGTGAGAATGTTGTGGGGTACTTTTCTGAGGCACTGGATGGTTGGGTGAAGGGCAGTTTGGTTAACACCTGTGTGGGGCTGTGTGATTCAATTGTTGGAGAGCATATTTTAAGTCCCTGTTTTCCAGAGCTATGCCAACACCCAGTGGAGTGTGAGTTCTCTGACCCCAGGGAGCTTGCACTGGAGGCAGACCTATTGGTGGATTCCAGAGGGTCTGGAGAAGCATCTGGGGGTGATCCTGGAGGATGTGGCTTAGGTATTTCCCCACCAAGAGTGGTGGGAAAGGTTTGTAATAGCCCAGATAGGTCCCGGTGTCATGGGAAGGGTGTAGAGACTCACGTCCTGTCTCTGCGGAGGAGTGAGAATGGGCTGCGGCCCAAGGTGCCCAAAACCCGGTCCTGGAGCCTGGGTGGTTCCAGGAGGGAGCCCCAGGTGGGGAGCCTAGACTGTACTGGTAGGCTGTCCGTTGAGGGAGATCTCCTACTGACAGGAGAACCTGGAGCCTCTGTAAACAGAGCTCCAGTGGTTCTGGTGTCTGGCAGTACCGCTCCAGTTGGGAGGGTGCAGAAGTCCAGAGTGAGGGGTGAGAGGGGGATGTGTTCCCCAGTGGGAGAACCAGTGAGTCAGAGGCCAGCCAGAAGGGCTGAGCCTCCTAGCAGTGACCATGGTGACACCACTTCTGTCCTGGGGGATCTTTGCACACTGTCAGGTGGACAGTGGTCGGGAGATCTGCGCCAGGCAGACTGTCGCGCAACACATGAGTCATGTGTTGCCCTCAGGGGGGGTATGCGTGCTCCCAAGGAAGTCCTGGTGCACCAGGCAGGTGCTCAGCTGCAGGGTTTAGTCCCTGGGTTAGGAGGCCAGGTTCAGGTCCTGCCTGACCTGGAGGGAAGGACGACTGTAAGCAGTGTCCTGACCGGTTTGTCTTCTAGGGGTACCACTCCAGGTGGGAGGGTACAGAACTCTGGAAGGGGGTGCAGAGGGAGGGAGTCCTCGCCTCTGACCCCGGTTCAACCTGAGGGTTTAGATCCAAGGGTGGTGAATCAGTTGCAGGGTCAAGGCCCTGAACTGGTGGAAGAATTGTGTAGGAGGTCTGGTTCCAGCATCCTGACAGTTTTTGGTTCTGGGGGTGCTTCTCCTGGGAGGAGAGGGCCGGACCCCAGAAGGAGAGGTAAGGGGAGGAGAGCCTCGCCCGAGACCTCGGGTGAACCTGAGGGTGCAGACCCTAGGTTGGAGGATCAGTGGTTCTTTAGAACTGCACCGATGAGAGGAAGAGTGGTGTATGTTTACTATGTACCAGGGGTTACTGCCCCCCACTCTGTTAGTTGGCATGAGTCCAGAGAAAAGGGTGAGGGGGGGGGCGCTGTCCCCAGTGGAAGGTCCAGTGGGTCAGGGGTTGCCCACTCTGAGGTCAGAGCACCCCAGGACTGACCCTGGTGAGGCCACTTCTGGCCTGGGGGGTCTTCATGCTCTGTCAGGTGGACAGGAGGCTGGAGACCTGCCCCAGGCAGACTCTCGCACGACTCATGAGGAGTGTGGTTCCCTTGGGGAGGGTTGGTGTACTCCCCCGGAAGTCCTGGGTTGCCAGGCACAGGTTCAACCTAAGGGTACAGACCCTGGGTTGAAGGACCAGGTTCAGGGTGTCCCCCCTGACCTGGAGGAAGGGGTGACTGCTAACAGTGCCCCTACCAGTTTGTCTTTTGGGGGTACCGCTCCAGGTGGGAGGGTACAGAGCCCCAGGGAGGAGGACCGGGTGTGGGGGAGGCCACCCCAGTCTCCTGTCCAGCTGCTGGGTACAGACCCGGGGTTGGTGGGTCAGTGTCAGGATGTCATACCTGACCTGACAGGAGGGAGAGTGGACCAAGGGTGCCAGGCACCTGGGGCTACCGCCCCCCACTCTCTGACGCCACAGTGGTTAGAGAGCCCTGAGAGGCATAAGGCCTGGGTCTCCCCACTGACAACTGTCGGTAGCCACTGTGGCTTACTGTCCTGGTGGACAGCATCGCCCCTGGGAGGGGACAGGAGTCACACCCCGGGGTGGACTGGGCCACACCACTGTGTTGGCCATGTGGGCACTGTCGGCCTGTTGGGACACATCTGTGAGCAAAGTAAGTTTAGGCGCTGCACAGATGGGGTTCACAGGTGAAGAGAAGGGTACCCCATGGGTCAGCTTAGTGGGCCCTGAGAGTATGGATAGAGGGATCCAACTGGGTTTAGAAAGGCGTAGAACCAGAACGTGCCCCCGCTGTTGTGGGCCAGGTCTATGTTCTATCGCCCCAAGCAGGGAAGTCCATCAAGGGATTGATTAGTCTACCCTGGCTTTAGGCTGGGAGGGGGTTGTGTTAGACTTGGCTTTTTCAGCGGGTTTACCCCCAGACTTTTTGCTTGTTGGCCTCCTGTTTTTGACCCTGTTTGTGTTGGTTTTAGGACTCTGGGCACTTTACCACTGCTAATCAGTGCTAAAGTGCATATGCTCTCTGTATAAATTGTGTTATGGATTGGTGTTTCCATGATTGGCCTATTTGGTTTATGTGTCAGTCCCTTGTAAAGTGCACTGCGAGTGCCAGGGCCTATAGACCAAATGCTGTTGGTGGGCTGCAGCACTGGATTGTGCCACCCATGCAAACAGCCCGTAAAGTGTAACTCGGGCCTGCCATCGCAGAGCCTGTGCGCAGCCTGGGGCTGCCATGTCGACTTGGCAAGTGCACACACTTGCAAGTCCCTAAACCTTCCCTTTGCTACATGTTAGTCACCCCTAAGGTAGGCCCAAGGTACCCCTGTGGGCAGGGTGCGTTGTACGCGAAAGGTAGGACATGCCCGGGTGTGTGCGGCATGTCCTGATAGTGAATTACAGCCTAGTTCGTTTTTCACTATTGCAAGGCTACCTGTTCCCCCTAGGCCAGAACGGGCAGTTTTGATTATTACAGCATATAATCCTAACTGACCCCGGGAACATGGTAGAAATTCGAGTTTAGTATGCCTGGACTCAGAATGATAAAATGCAGCTTTTAGTAAGGTTGGTTTTACCATTCTGGGTTTGAAAATACCACTTTTAGAAAGTGGGTATTTTCTTGCCTAACCATCCAAGCCTGCCTCTGCGAGATTGTGTATTCCGTGTCTGGAATGTGAGTGACAGGGGCTGGGGGATGCCAGGAGACAGGGTGAGTCAGCGCAGGGCTGAATAGCCAGATCGACCTGTAGATGGGTGGGAGGGGTCGCACCTGGGCCCTGAATAGGACAGTGCCTTCCCTCCACAATGCTGGCTCCACCTCCTGTGGTGCGTCTGATGTCCCTGGCCTACTCACTGAAAGAAGGGACGGAGACTTGTCAACAAAGTGCTCCAGAACTGGTTTGGACTAGGCGAAGGCCTCTCTGCCTTCAGAGAACAAAGGAATTTGGGATATAAATATTGGGGCCCTGACCCCATGAATTTAGATCTCGCTGGAATCAAGGAACCTGCCAAGACGAAGAGCTGGAAGAGCTGCCAGGAGGAGTACTGCCCCTTTGCTGTGTTGTTGCTTTGTTGGGTTGGCCTGCAGTTGCTGCTTCTGTCTTGGGCAGTGAAAGGACTGGACTGAACTTTCTACGAACTTGTGCTGAGTATCTCCAAGGGCCAGGAACCGAGCTGGCCTCCTGTTAAGAAGTCTCAGGGACTACAAAGACTTCACAAGCCTCTGGGTACCGCTTCTGGAACGCTGTTTCAGTTGCCACAGAGGAAGGGAACCGCAACCGACGCCGTCAACCGAATCCATCCCTGGCCGGTGACCTGTTTGCACCGCGGACCGCATCGCCCCGCTTCGCATCGCAACCCTGGTCTCACCGTGGGCGACGTCCGACGCCGCCAACATCGAGCCGCTGCTTGCACCGTGACCTGTGGGCACCGCAGTTCGCATCGCATCGCTTCACTGGGCCAGCCGGACCAGACCGACACTGTCGCTGCAACTGGCTCAAGAGTCGAGACCGCACCGCATTTGGGGCACCGCTCGCACGTCTGCGACGCACCGCTCCGACTCGCACCGCTGTCCGACGCCAGCTCCCGCACTCCGGCTAGGTCGCCTGCATCGCAACCTGTCAGCACCGCATCGAGCATCGTCTCGCCCTGCATCGCACGCCTTGGACTCACCGACTCCGTCTGCACGACGCTCATCGAGCCGCTGCCTGCACCGCATCGAGGGACACCGCACCTTGCATCGCTCCGTCTTGCACCGCAACCGCGACGAACGCCGACCGGCTCGTACACTCCGTACCAGCCACAACGAGAAAAGGTACTGTGACCGAGTCTGTTCACGACTCTGCTGGCCCGTATCGACGCGGTCGGCTGGAACTGTTAGACTCTGGGGTTCTCAGCATCACGGTAGGCTCGGACGGAGCTACCGACTCGTACGAACTTTGCTTTTGTGCTATTCCTGCAAAGAAGAAGTTAACGTATCAAGTATTCATTCGTAAAGTATAGTATTGTGGATTTTTGTCGTAATTGGTCTTGTCTTGAGTATATAAAATATTGGTTATTTTTCTAAACTGGTGTGGTGTCCGTTTGTAGTGCTTACACTGTATTACTGTTGGTTATGTGCAAATGCTTTACACACTGCCTCTGAATTAAGCCTGACTGCTCGTGCCAAGCTACCACGAGGGTGAGCAGGGGTTACTTCACGAGTGTAACAACCCTTACCCTGACTAGGAAGAAGGGTCCCTACTTGGACAAAGGTGCAAGCCCTTGCCAACTAGAGATCCCATTTCTAACACTGTTAAACAACGTATTGTCAACAGAATAGTAATAAATAAAATTAGCACACCTTTCTTGAAGTATAGGGATCAGAAGATGTGATAAACTTTGTACATTTTGAATTGAAAACTCCTAAATATTGTCCAACAGATGTCCTAGCTTTCACCAAAAGTTCATAGATCTTATGAAACGATCCAGAATAGGTAGGAGAAGGAGCTGAGGATAAATGAGCGATACCTTTAAAAATTATGGCATTTCCACAACTCTTAATGGTCTGTCCAAGAGTTGAATATGAACAGCTCAGGCCCAGGATCGGGGCAGTGGTGGAGAAGCAACGCATTTTGTATTTTTAAAAAACTGCTGGATGGGTTTTTAAAAGTGGGGGTGAGATGGAAGTAAAGGCTAGTAAATTAGCCGGTTTGGGGGTGAATGCAATTCAGGCTCGGTGGCAGTCACTGTTAACAATGTTGTGTTCTGTTGACAATCTAGAATTATATAACATACAGTTAAGAAGTAAAAAAAAATCAGATCCAGCTTCTTTCAGATCATTTTGATTTTTACCCAAGTGTCCTTTACAGGATACTTGGGAGTCTTGCCTTAAGGCGCTGTCATTAAACTTAAATCCACTACCCTTTATGGATCAAATTGTTCATCCTATGACCTACTTTGTCATTCTGGTTCCCCAAACAGCCACCACTGGTTCTGGTTAGCTTCCACACCAGAACCATATTTCAGGGAATTGAAACCTAGGCCCCCGGGTAGAAGGCCAGATGATGGACAGCTGCTCAGACCCCTAGGATCAGGCTCTGCATCTACAGGAATGGGGTCTTCATGCAACAAAATGTGTACTCAGGATGACAGTGCTCCACTTTGAGGGCAAACTTATTTTCTCCCCAGCTACACTGATACTATGTAGTTTTGGTTGCGGTGTTCTTCACACAGCTTTGTGCCAATGCCCTCCTGTCACAGTGCCCCCTCATCCAACTAAATTGCTGGTCGACCTCGTCAAGGCAGACTCTGGGCCTGATCTAGAGTGTGGTGGATGTGGGCCATCCACCAGAAAAAGATGTCTCGTCTCAACGAATTAGAATCTACCGGTGGCTATACACTAGTCTAGGGTGAAGACATCTGCTGCTTTTTGGCCTACGTCTTGCATCCGCCGGGCTCTAAATTGGGCACATACACTCTGTCTTCTGTCATTTCCATTAGTGGAAGCTCAAATGTCGGCAAACTTCCTTATGTTAAAAGCTTGGTTTCTCTTAAATCCATCTGTTTGCTTCGAACTAGAACTCTGCTTTTCATATCACCGTCTTTTGATCCAGGACGTTGTTAACTAGAAAGCCTCTCAACTTTCATTGTAATCAGAATGTTTGCACTTACAATACTTGTTTAATTAATTTAATTTAGCATTAGAATGTTTTACTGGTTGTTTCAAGGGGTCCCGTGTGGTGTTTAACACCATACATCAGAAATTTTAGCGTGCGTAAAGTATGAGTGTGTTGCTGGATGCACTGCTGAGGAGCACGGACAAGACACATTGCTAATGAATGTGTGCTGCCAACATTCCCAAACGTTTGAAACTTTAAAGTTTTTTTATACCAGCAGTAATCGATTGAGTACTGTTCTATTCGCTGTTTCCACAATGTACTGTGTAGGTCTGCCAGAAATTGCTTTAATTGCAGCTCTCACAGTTCAACTTTAAGAGGAATGCAGAAGGTAAAAGTCCATGAACCAAACTAACCCTGCCTGATCTCACTGCGATTTGTATAGCAAAAAATACATTTTTGTGTTCTTGAGTTGGCGTTAAACACTCTGCCATGGGGCTTGCTACCTGATGTGGCTACACATGGGACAAACTCCATTGTTAAAGCATAACATAAACTCGATGTAAAAATTAGTTTGGCAAACATCCGGGGCACCCCTATGGGTAGGCATGAGGCTAAAAGATGTGACCAGACTGAAAGGCATCAGAGATTGGGACACCCTATAGATATCAAAAGTGGGGGATTTCTGGGGCACCAACAGTATGGCCCCATTCATGCACCTTAAAATTGAATACAACATGCATGACTCCTGGACCTTTCGGTACTTACAATTTAAACCGGCGTTGACAGCATCCATGGAGGATGGTGGAGATGTGGTGGCTCCCTTTTAGAAAACAGGCGACTGGTCTCACCTATTCACTGAATGGCTATGTCCATGACATACACCACTCTAATGAATAGCACATGCAAGGACCTGACAAGACTGAGAATCAGATAGGATTCGGATGTGGTGACAATAAAAGATGACATTTGGTGGGAGTCCCTGAGCTTCCCCCCGAGAAATGTCAATCAAGGTGAGTTTCAGGCTAATCCAGCTCAAGATTCTACAAGTGGTTTACAACTCCAGTGAACAAATGTAGACATTTGGGGGCAGACAAAGCTGTTAGAAGTATAAAAGGGGAAGAGGGCACATTTCTCCACAAATTATGCTAGCATACCCTAATAGAAAGCTACTGGAGAACCGCATGTGGGAAACTGAAATCACTGAAAATGTGGGCTTCGACCAAGGTCTTTGGAACGCTGGGGACCACAGATCTAATCCGATGACAAAAAACCCTATTAATACAAGGTCTTATTGTAGCAAAAATTGATATCACCAGAATGTAGGCTAGCCCCACCATTTCAGTGATCGAAGAAAGGATCAGGGATGTGGATTAGTGAATGGCTGCTAAACGGGTGGTGTCATAGCCATGGATGCCCCTGGCAAGTTTGAGAAATTTGGGGGAGCTGGCCCACCTAGGTAGGCCTTGGGTAGTAGTATAAATATTCAAAAATAGGAACCTGTTTTTTGACTCCCCAAAGGATGCAAGATAGAATATACGGTGTGTGAGGCTTGATGTTGAGGCTGCTGTCCGCTAACGACAAGCCGATTTGTGGAACTTATTATGTACCATATGTATAAACAATTGCATTGTTTAACTCGCCGACTATGGGTTTGTAACTTCTTAACATTAAATACATTTTTTATTTAAAAAAAAAAGAAATCTACTCCTCAAAGGCCACGTTCTGTGTTTCAGGGCCCTTTTTCCAGTTTAACTGATGTTATATAGGATAAGATGCCCCTGATGACATCTTGGGTAGGCATGGCTCGGAATGAGGTAGCTGCTCTTTAAAGAACTCCCAATTTTAGAAGTAACTGTTAAACACACAAGCTCAATTTATTGAAATAGAATTAATTCTGCTTAGAGCTAAGAAAAAAAATGCTGCGTCCATCATCAGTAAAGGTCTATATACTGACTGACACAGACTTCTTTAAGCTATTATTTGGCTAGAGGAATTATAGACGTAAAATGATGACAGAGAAGCATCCACATGACACAGAACTGAATTTATTCAAAGATTGTGTTTTGCAGAGAAAGGTGTTTTATCCTGCTTTTTATCCATCGCAGGTATGCAGGTGGAAGTGCCTAAAGGAGAAATGGTTAAAATAATTATGGATAGTGGGTGAGAAAGTAAAATGGGGGAAAAACATTAAACCTCCGGAGCCCAAGCAGAAATAAAACACGTTAAAAAAAATTATTTACGAAAAAATATTGTGAATGAAAAATGTGAGACCATGGTGTTGAAAATCCGATCACAGGATTAGAAGCATAGCATCTTTGTCCAATTGAGTATCTTATTTCTGCTTATCCTCCACGAATCATACTGTGCCATCCTCTAGACCGAATGGGGCGTACCAATACTTTTTCAGGAATTATGTGTCCAAAAACATATCCTAATGAATCGGTTTTCTTTGCTAGAGCAGTATATTGGATATTGTTTTGTTTAAAATAAAATGAACAAAGGAACAAACTGAGTTCTAATTGAACTGTTGTAAACTGATAGTTGCTGAAAAATTATAACTTTTTAATTTCTTATTAAATTTTTAGGTGGCAATGGTGGAAGTTCAGCTCGAGGCAGACCATGTTTATCCTCCTGGTCTTCTGATCGCCTTCAGCGCCTGTACCACTGTGTTGGTCGCAGTCCACCTTTTTGCTCTGATGATAAGCACTTGCATTCTTCCAAATATCGAAGCAGTTAGCAACGTGCACAATCTAAATTCAGTGAAGGAATCTCCCCACGAACGGATGCATCTGCACATTGAGTTGGCATGGGCATTCTCCACGGTCATCGGGACGTTGCTCTTTCTTGCAGAAGTCGTCTTGCTATGCTGGGTCAAGTTTCTTCCATTGAAAAAGAGCCCCAAGGATATGGTCAATAACAGCTCAATAACGCCTGGACAGGCAGCGGCCATTGCATCCACAACTATCATGGTTCCTTTCGGACTGGTGTTTATTGTCTTTGCAGTCCATTTCTACAGATCACTGGTCAGCCACAAAACGGACAGACAGTTCCAGGAGTTGAATGAACTTTCTGAATTTGCGCGTCTCCAAGACCAGCTAGATCACAGAGGGGATTCCCTGCAACACCCTGGGTCACATTATGCATAAATAATGGTTTTTAAAATATAAATATGTATTGCTTTTGCCTTACGTTGTGTTGACTACCTTATGCATGGACTTGCTGAACTGAACCTTTTGAAATAATTTCAAATACTGTAATTCTTTGTTTAAGAAAGAAATGCACTTTCTTCGGTGTTGCAATGATTTCTTCCGACCTGCAGAGAATCAAAATGTGACTCCACTGCATGCAAACGTTACTCTGTTGGTTGGTTGTTTCCACTGGATTTTTAAATTTTTATTATTTGACGGTTTTGTACATATAGGGAATACAATTCCTAAAAGGCAATTGATGTATAGGACAAAAAACTGAAAACCTTTTTTTTTTTTTTTCTGTTTGGCAACATTTATTCCCAAGTATTGCCATCCATTACATGTTGCATGATTCAGCCAACATTGTTCGCGTGGTCTTGGGACCTGATCATTAGATCAGTACTCTGGTTGGATACAATACACAATTTAATGGGGGCTTCTCCCAGATATGTAATGTGATGGATTTTCAGCAAAACTGCAGAATAAGTTATATCCCGGGTTTGTTTCTTTTGCTATTTTATGTGATCCCCATGTGTGGGATTGAGGCATATATGTACTCTTCCTTGAGAAGAATATAGCGAATGTCTTGCCAACTTTGTCTACACCTTTGGCACTTATTCTGAATAGAATACAATTGTCTGTATTGATCTAACAAAGTTGTGTTGAATTGGTGAGTGGATTGCCACTTCTCTTTAAATCTTAGCTCTTTGGGTTGGTTCCTGCTTTCCATCCAAGAACGCAGGAGTTTACCTCTATCCGCATTGTAGTTCTTCCAACCAAAGTGCCAATCTATTTTATACTTTTTTAGAGAATTTTTGAATAAATCCTTCAAAGCAAACCTGTAAGGTGCTTCTAGTCAGTGATCTTTTGGGTTTGCTTTGTGTTAGAGAATGCTTATGTCGGGTTGCGTGCCAATAATGCTTTATAAATGTAATTTTACATTTCACTCTGTCCAAGGACACAGTTCAGTTTTAGCAACACGTGCCATCACTGTAGAGGATCAATACCTTACTTTGGAAGGTATCCATCACTGTCTTAAAAAATGACTGATTTGTACTTGTTGAGCAGGATTCAATTATTTTAGTCATTCAACAGAGTTGATGGGACATGAACCACGTTTAGATGAATTTATGCACTGTACAACGAATGAAATGTGAAACAAGAGCTGTTACTGTACTTCAATAAATTTTTCATGTGTGCAAAAAAGACATTTATAAAAATACTAACAAATTAATAATGGCTATGCGTTTAGGTGATTTTCTTTCCAAATTGTTTTGCATTTTCGTAGAAAGCATTGGCTTGCCTAAAGGGCTTTATTGGATTTTATGAATGGTCCTCAAAACAGGCTAAGCTCAAATTGTGGTCAAATGTATTTATTCTATTTATAGACTTTGTAAAGCATTCACACAAAGATGCCGTCTAAGTGATATGGGGGTAGGTGGTTGAAAATAAGACAAGATTACCATTGCTGCAAAAGATGTGACGTAGAGGTGGGAGCTTGGGTCAGAATATTCAAAGTAAAGTCCATAAATCGAGTCTTAAATTATGGTAAAGCCTTTTAGGGAACGGTCAACGAAATAAAGAGCTAGTCTCAATAATTGCTCATGAGGAAAACCAAGCGTTATTTTTGACTGAGCCTTTTGGATTCCAGGTCATAAGTCTTTATGGCCGTAGGTCTTTTGGCCTAGCCTGAATTTTACTGAAGTTTACGAAGACTTTTTCCAATCTAAATCGTGGGAAGAGGACTGCACTTGGAGATCTGCCATAAAATCTTGTAAGCTTAGGAGGCTGAATGGCCAGGAGGTTAGCAAAATATCTAAAGATAAAATGGGACAGAAAGAATCTGGTCAGATAACCTGTGCATGGCCTTGGACCAATCAGTGTGTAACACACAGCATTTTAAAGTAATCTTTCTTTGAATAGGAGCCAATGTAGTAATTTAGGCATGAGAGTCATGTGGTCTTTACCTCTCAGGACACCAATGAGGCTTACTTCTCAGTTTTGAGCTCTTTGCAGTTTGTCAAGGGATTTCTTGGAGAAGACAAAAGGAATGACACGCCCACTCAAGCTAGGACTAGCATAGCATAGCTTTCTTTTGAGAAATTGAAAGAAAGGGAGTATGTTCTGAAGCAGGCATGGATTTACAAGACCCAACCAGGCACTGTGTTTACACGAGAAGTGAAAGCAGGTGTGGAATACCAATCCCCAGCCCCCAAGACTTTAGTGTTTGTTTTGTCCACTGGACATATAGTCCCAGCCTTCTTCAGTACAAACCAATTGGCTGACAGTTTAACACACACAATTTTATATATTATTCTTCATTAATGCAAAACCTTTACTGTTTGGGTGAGCGCTCTAAGAAAATGCATTGAGCTTTGCATTACTTCTGGTGGTTCTGGTATAAAAGTGTGTACATGTTTCAGAAAGCTCTCCGTTTGTATTCAAGCAAGATTGGTGGTCGTTTGCTTTTTAAGAACAAGCATTTTCAGTGCAATAGGTCTCGCATTTACGCAAGTTTGAGCTATTGACATTGCAAATAACAATGCCTTTTATTTTTGTTTTCATTTTTAAAACATAAATAAAAGGCATTGTCATTTACAATGCCAATAGCTTAAATTTGCGTAAATGCGAGACCTATTGCATTGTAAATGCTTACTCTCGATGTGGGCGCTTGGTGATAAACCACAACGAATATTGGTGTAAAAGATATACACGTACGTAATCAGGCACGTATATAGCTACATTGCAGCAAATATTTCCTGAAAATTATTCGGTTTACTACACAGTACGTATACAGCACATAATCCTCTGCGCTGCACTATTAAGAAACACACGCACACAGACACATATATATATATATATATATATATATATATATATATATAATGTAATTGATGCGTGTGTTTATAGATATTTGTTTTTATGTTTCGATAGATGTATGCACACGCGATTCAGAGATAGCGACTCCATGCTAAAGGTCACGTGACAGCCCCATGCTCCGAGGCCATTTTGGGAGGCCTATAACTCTGCCCCCTTTAAACCAATTGTGGCAACATTTCTAATTTCCCAAAGCTCGCGAGCAGCAAATAAGTCTCTTGTAGTAAGAGGGACGTCACGTTGCTTTTCCCAAATGAAGCCTGCATCTAAATAAACACCACACGTGCATTAGAAATCAAATGGTATGCGCGAGCGTGCACGGGTTCATATACTGAGGGCTCATATATGTTATATATAGCTGCACACACAGACACACCCACGTCGAGGCGCACGCACCGCACACTCCCGGGACCCACCTTTGTTGCAGAGACCCCGTGGAGCAGGGCGAAGAGCAGAAGCAAGAGGAGGGGTACAGTGCAGGGGTGCAGGACTCTGGGATCCCCATGGCCGCTTCTGGCTTGGTGAGCGCTCAGTGCAACAGTGAGGGGAGGGCCGCGTCTGTCATCTGTCACCAGGCAAGTCCTCGAGCACCTGGCGGCCTCTCCTAGTCTGTCTCTTAGACTGACTGACTAGCTCCTTGGATACCGTATCGGGGTGTCTGTCTGCCTCCTGGTTACCGTACCCTGGATGTCTGTCTCCCTGGTTACCGTATCCGTGATGTCTGCCTGTCTCCCGTGGTACTGTCTCCGAGATGCACGTCTGTCTCCTGGTTGCCGTTCTCTGGATGTCAGCCACCCGGGTTAGCGTATTTTGGATGTCTGTCTGTGTCCTGGGCGTGTGTGGGATGTCTGTCTGTCTCTCCCGGGTACCCTATGCCCGATGGTCCCTCAGTCTTTCTGGGTCCTGTTCTCGGATGGCCGTCTCCTTGGTAACAGTCTCGGGGTGATGGGAGGGGTGCTGGGTTTGGGGTCCGGGGAGGAGGAGGAGGAGGAAAAGGAGGGGGATGTTGTTTGCTGGTCTTCGGTCCCCGCTTAGGATGCTGCCCAGAATTAAAACAAGGGAGAGTGAAAGAGCGCCATGCGCGCGTTGTAGGCACGCCGTGAGCGTGCACATCGGCGTGGCCTGCGGCTCGTGCCCAGCGGCGGCGCCTGCGGACTTTGCCGTACTTGAATAAGTGCTGCGCGGCTCGTGCGGCCCAGGGACGGGGCCACCAAAGCAAAAAAAAAAAAAAAACAGTAGAGGAAGTCCGGCTGGAGCTCACCCCGCCTTCGTGAATGCCGCATGGTGCGGCCAAAGCAGGATTTCAGGCGGGGCTCCTGTGAGCAAGACGGAGCCCCGCGTGTTGCTGCAGTGACCGGCTGAAGACGGAGACCAGCCGAGGAGCAGCGCAGAGTCCCCACAAGAGCAGGTAAGTGGGGTGAGGCATGCTGTGCGTGTAAAGCGCGCCGCGCTTGGAGCTCGCGTGCGCATTAAAAAAAAGAAAGTGATATTGCATGAGGCTTGCGTGGACGGAAGGGGGACAGGAGATGTGCACATCGCGTGCCTGTACGTGCGTGTTCATGGGCGCGTTCACATTTGCAGTCTGTCCTGCGCGTGCACATCTCCTGTCTCCCTTCCGAAGCAAGTCGGTAACAATAGATCTCGCTAGCGACAGCGCTTTCGCGCTGCGTCGCTAGGCGAGACCTAAAAAGCACACAAAATGAGGAACTTGATAAAAAAAAATGTTGCTAAACTGTTGTGCAACTTTTAAGTGCCATTTCTGAGGGATCATTTAGTAAAACGTGTTGGTTGCAGGCTGATGTTTACAAAAAATAAAAGATTAATAATGGAGAATTAGTGTACAATGGGAAATAGTCAGTGTAAAATAAAAATAAATTCGAAGTCCTATTCTTAGAGAAAGTCGATATTCCCAGCAAACTTTTGTGAATTCCATTTTCACATGAGAAAATATGCATCTCTATGTTCTCATCTGAAAAATGCTGATCAGTTGCATAATATATATTAATTGCAATTAGGGTACAACGTTTTATACATGATACTTGTGTAACTTGAAAAATTGTGATTGTGCATTGTTAATTGTATATGAGGAAGATGGTAGTATTTTATATTTTTATGATAAGAAAAATGATTTGTATATAATTTTCTATTAGACAAATGGTAATATAACTTTGTTTGTTAACATTAGGCCAGATGAAATTAAGAGGTGGAAGTTCAGCGGCAATATTTCGGACTGTTTAAGCAAGGCCTATTCCGGTGCATCAAAGTTTTGACTTACATCAAAGTTTGGTCTTGCGTCTGATAGTTTGGTACACAGGGTGGACCCACATTCCTCGTTCCATCTTAAGGTAGACCTGGGTAGTCTGCATGCATGCGATTTCTGAAACTGTGATAATTCATTATGTGCTCAAACTAGGCTTGGGGCAAATTCCTAGCTGGACTCTACTCTGCAAGAAGTAGGTTTCTAGTTAGGAGAAAAGTTGTGGTATTACAAGATTGAAGATCAGCCTTTGGTATGCACAAAAAGTACAGTGAAAAGTCAGTCGTTGGAAATGACATCAGGGTCTGCATTTCATGTTTCTGAAGTGCAGAGTGATGAGAGCATGTTTATGTGTTTGAGCAATATGTAATGTGTTCTGTAAATAGGGACACAGGAGTTAGGCGGGCCTGCTACAAGTTCCATGCCCCTCTAGCATGACATTCATTTTGAAAGTGCTCCGTCTGATATGGTGGCAGCACTTTTTACGTCAAAGCGCTATCTGGTTTGCTAAAGACAACTTGGGGACATTCAGAAAGCTACCTTGGGAATGCATTCCGGCCGTTGTTTACCATTGGCTTTGTGGTTTGTAATTCACATTTGCTTGCTTTCGGTTTGCTGGCTTTTTTTGTTTTAGGATGTCCAGCTTGAGGTCGTCCCTTCCGTGGCCCATACCTTATTTACTGTATCCTTCCGGGTGCTCACTTTCTATAAACAGTTCTTTAAATCTTGTTCTTATCTTGCTGTGCATTCAAAGACCGAGGTCAAACGCCAGATTATGTCTTCTGAGGGAGCTTGGTGTTTTTTCTCTGACTTCAAAGTGAAAGGATTTTTGTGACCGTCATGCTGGCTACTGTGTGCTGAGACAAAGGCTGAAGGGTGTTATTTTTCAAGCACACAACAAAATGTAAATGTTTGTAAATGAACTGTACACATTTTTAAAATATATCAGAATTAAGAAAGCACAAATGAGGCACATTTTTCGGTAATTCTGAAGCGTGGTGGAAACAAATATTTTAATACGATCAAAACATATCAGTACACTAGGTGATGACATTTCCACACATGAATGTTTTTGCGTTCTATACTTTTATGAGTAAAACTGTATGTCTGTGCAAATGTAATGGTCATTTCAATTGAAGATGTGTTGTATGTAATGACAGTGTGCTACCACACCATGCATACTCGTCTTAACCTCACTCTACTCTTCGCCACTCCACGCATCTGCACTCTACTCTGCACCACTACACTCCTCTCTATTCTTCACCACTCTACTCTGCCAGTGAACTCTACCCCACTCTACTCTACTAAGCACCACTGCACTCTGCACCACTCCAGTCTACGCCACACCACAACAGTGCACTTTATGCCAATGCATCCACTCTATGCCACTCTAATCTACTGTGCACCACTGCACTCTACCCTGCACCACTGCACTCTACCCTGCACCACTGCACTCTACCCTGCACCACTCCACTCTACCCTGCACCACTCCACTCTACCCTGCATCACTCCACTCTACCATGCACCCCTCCACTCTATGCCACTGCAATCTATGCTGCACCACTCTACTCTAGGCCACTGCAGTCTACTCTAACCTCTGCATTCTATGCCAATGCACTCTACACCACTTTACTCAAAACCAATGCACTCTACGCCCAGGGGCGTAACAAACACCCCCGCAGCCCCCGCGATGCGGGGGGGGCCTCCAGTCTTTAGTAGGTGAAGGGGGCCCCCTCAGCTCTTCGGTAGAGAGCTGTGAGAGGTTTGCTCTTAAGCAGCTGCAGTCTGCAGCCTGCTCTGAGCTCCTCGCGCTGAGTTGACCCAGGACTGAAGAGAAACAAAGTAACAAGTTACATTGTTTCTCTTCAGTCAGAGCCACGAGCCAGGCCCGGAAAAAGGATGGGGGTGGGGGCCCCAGAGTGAGCATTCCCCAGAGGGCACAGCCTCTGAGAAGGTAGGAGGCAGCCAGCACAGAGCTGACAGGGGCAGGAGAAGGTCAGGATTGCAGCTCCAGGAAAAGGCTCTGCTGGGACCCATTAGAAGGTAAACAAGCATTTGCAATATATGGTTTTGCAATATATGCATTTGCATATATGCAAGTCATATATGGTTTGGATTGGAATTGTGTTGTGTGGATTGGATCTGTGTAGTGAAATGTGGCATGGTGTGCAGTGTAATTATGTGGATAGTAATTTTGTGGTATTGAGTGTACTGGAATTATGTGGAGTGGGATTGTGTGTCATGGAGTGGGATTGTGTGTCTTGGAGTGAGATTATCTGGAATGGTATTTTGTGTTGGGGAGTAGTATGTAGTGGAGTTTACTTATGTGGTGTGCTGTTAAATATTGTAGCATGATGTGGAATTGTGTGCTGTAGATTGGATGTATGTGGTGTGTTGTGTAATTGTGTTGGTTTGAATTATGTAGTTTGTTGTTGAATTATGTGGTGTGGAATGGAAATGTGTAGAGTTGAATTTGTGTGACGTGGTAGTGTGCGCTGTTGAGTGAAAATTGTGTTGAGTGGTATTATGAGGCATGGTGTGAAGTGTAGTTATGTGGAATGTTGCTACGTGGCATAGACTGGATTTATGTGGAGTGTATTTATGCAATATGGAGTAGAGCATAATTATGTGGAGGTAAATTATGTGGTGCTGAGTGGTATTATGTGGAGTGTAATTATGTTGTGCGATGAATTGTGTGGGGATGAATTGTGGAATTGTGTGACGTGTGGAATTATGTGGCATGGTGTGGTGTATAATTGTGCGGAGTGGAATTATGCAGCATGTTGCAGAGTTGTATTTTGTGGAGGGTAATTATGTGTTTTGGAGTTGAGAGTAAATATGTTGTGTGAAGTATAATTATATAAGTTGAAGTGGAATTATGTGTAGTTGAATTGTGTTGTGTGGAGTGTAATTATGTGGTTTGGAGTGGTATTAAGTTGCGTGGAATGTTATTATGTGATGTGAAATTATGTGGTATGGAGTGAAGTGGAAATATGTGTTTTTTAATTTTTAGGATTGTAATTATGTGGTATGGAATGTTGTAGGGTTAAATTATTTATAGTTGAATTGTGTGGCATGGAATTATGAGATGTTCAAATGTGCGTGTGTGGTAGAATTAGCATAGCTGCCAAGGCTTCAGATTGCTATGTGTGACATTTTCATAATTTCAGTGTAATTATGAGTGACATTTCAACGACTATGAGTGGCACTTTCTCGTGACCAAAATCAAGCAATGAAGAGGAGGGAAACATATAAATATCAGAAATTACACCCATTTGAGCAACTAGAAACTCTAAGAAAGTCACTGAACTAAAGTGCACTAACAGCAGGCTATGGAAAACTGAGCAGAGTCAGCTGCGTGAATGCCACCCATTATTACAGTTAAATTTTGAAAACGTCACACTTACCAATCTGAAACCTTGGCATCTATGAGTGAATCAGTGTGAAAATTTGCTCTTATTGAGGTGTATTCCTCTGCACCCTCATAGTGACCAGCCTGCCAGGTGTCTTTGCAAATTTGCAAGCGCCAAGCAGTTTTCCATCAGCTACATGTTAATGTAACTCTACAAAATAAATACATAGGATGTTCTCTGCAGAAATCAGAGGTTTGCCTGCGCCAGGTTATACTTACTCCAGCACTTTAAAAGTGGCAGTTCATTCAAGGTCCAATCAGGCCTCCCATAATGTCTGGTTACTCTGCATAGAAATGCTGCAAAGTTTTTTTTAAATGCTAATCTGTGGTCAGATTAAACCTTCCAAAAAGAGCTGCTTTCATCTATAAGTAATCCGTCCGTTTCTGGGATGCTAAAATCACGGTAAGACCCAGTGACCTACCCTCTAATGCCTCCTCAGTGATCTTCTGTCTGAGGTAGGGTGCAACTGGGATCTAACGTGTTTTAGGACTATGTGGTCTAGACTGCCCTGGGCTGAAGTGTTTCGTCCCATTTAGCCAGGAGTGTGAGAGGAGGGGAGATCCGAGCCTGAAGCAGTATGTGCAGTGGTGCCTCTGATGCTCCCAGACTAGAGTTAGGCCACAGCTCCCTGCGCCACGGTAGGCACCTAGACCCTCGGCGCAATCAGCTCGTCTGCGGAGCAAGGTCTGTAGGTGCATTAATACAACACCTGCTGGACGGAGGGGGACCTGAGGCCTCTTCAGTGTGTGTGTAAATTGGGCCTCACGGGCCTGGGACCAGCAGGCAGAGGCCCAAACTTGAGAGGCAGGATGAGGCAATATAGTAGACTGCTAGAGCATGCCTCTCGATGGACTCTAGTCAAAAGAGGAGCATTGAGGACCGCGGGAGGGCCAACAGGCGTTGGATGGCTGCGAGGTGACTGACCACAGTAACAGGTGGAACTGTGAGAGATGACTGGAGGCGGCTAACCCTCTGAGGAGCAATAATTCATGGCAGTAAGGGGAGGGGAGGTTATGTCTATGCACTCCGAGAGTGTATTGTGCGGTATCAATACAATGTCACCTGGGTACAGTAACGCTTTTGGAACCATTGTCACGCATTTAGCAATTACTCAATGTAACACCCCTAATCAGTGCAGCTATATATCTATCTTGCATCTGAAGAAATCAACGCTCTGACACAGGTAAGAGTTACCAATACACCTAGGTCACAGGAGTTACGGGACCTTCATAATTAACGTTTTTGTTTTTCATTCTGGTATGGCTGCCGCTGAAAGTAGCTTTTACCGCCATGTGAAAGTTTCGAAGAAAACAAGTAGGAATCAGCCTGGAAACAGACTCCCGTATGTTATTCCTCTAATACTTACTGTTAGACTTGGCATCTTTTGGCGTGTTTCCCCTGACTTTTTGCTTTCTGACCTCCTGGTTTTTGACTCTGTTTTTGCTGGTGTAATGATTCTGCGCACTTTCCTCACTGCTGTCCAGTGGGAAAGTGCAAGTGCTCCTATACAAAATGTGTTATGGATTGGTATTTCCATGATTGGCCTATTTGATCTATGTGTCAGTCCCTAGTAAAGTGCACTGCGAGTGCCAGGGCCGATAGATCAAATGCTGTTGGTGGGCTGCAGCACTGGATTGTGCCACCCACGCAAACAGCCCATAAAGTGCAACTCTGACCTGCCATTACAGAGCCTGTGTGCAGCCTGGGGCTGCCATGTCGACTTGGCAAGTGCACACACTTGCAAGTCCCTAAACCTTCCCTTTTCTACATGTTAGTCACCCCTAAGGTAGGCCCAAGGTACCCCTGTGGGCAGGGTGCATTGTATGTGAAAGGTAGGACATGCCCTGGTGTGTGTGGCATGTCCTGATAGTGAATTACAGCCTATTTCTGTTTTTCACTATTGCAAGGCTACCTGTTCCCCATAGGCCAGAATGGGCAGTTCTGATTATTACAGCTTATAATCCTAACTGACCCAGGGAACATGGTAGAAATTCGAGTTTAGTATGCCTGGACTCAGAATGATAAAATGCATCTTTTAGTAAAGTTGGTTTTAACATTCTGTGTTTGAAAATACCACTTTTAGAAAGTGGGTATTTTGTTGTCTAACCATCCAAGCCTGCCTCTGCTAGGTTGTGTATTCCTTGTCTGGAGTGTGAGTGACAGGGGCTGGGGGATGCCAGGAGACAGGGTGAGTCAGCACAGGGCTGAATAGCCAGATCTACATGTGGATGGGTGGGAGGAGATGCACCTGGGACCTGAATAGGGCTGGGCCTTCCCTCCACAATGCTGGCTCCACCTCCTGTGGTGCGTCTGATGTCCCTGGCCTGCACTGTGAAAGGAAAGAAGGAGACTTGTCAACAAAGTGCTCCAGGACTGACCAGAACTGGTTTGGACTAGGCAAAGGCCTCTCTGCCTTCAGAGAACAAAGAGAAATTGAGGATAAAAAGGGGACCCAAACCCCAGAAAATTAGATCTTGCTGGAATCAAGGAACCTGCCAAGAAGAAGAGCTGGAGAGCTGCTAGGAGGAGTACTGCCCCTTTGCTGAGTTATTGCCTTGTTGGGTTGGCCTGCAGTTGCTGCTTCTGCCTTGGGCAGTGAAAGGACTGGACTGAACTTTCTATTACTTGTGCTGAGAATCTCCAAGGGCCTGAAACCGAGCTGGCCTCCTGTTAAGAAGTCTCAGGGACTGCAAAGACTTCACCACCCTCTGGGTACCGCTTCTGGAACCGCTGTTTCAGTTGCCACAGAGGAAAGGGAACCGCAACCGACTCCGTCAACCGACTCCATCGCTGGCCCGGTGTCCTGCTAGCACCGCAGACCGCACCGTCCGCATCTCGCAACGCAACCCTAGTCTCACCGACGACGATGTCCGACGCCATCGCCACCGAGCCGCTGCTTGCACCGTGACCTGTGGGCACCGCAGTTCGCATCGCTTCACTGTGCCAGCCGGACCAGACCGATGCTGTCGCTGCAACTGGCTCAACAATCGGGACCGCATCGCAGTTGGGGCACCGCTCGCGCACGCTTCGCGATGCACCGCTCCGACTCGCACCGCTGTCCGACGCCAGCTCCCGCACTCCGGCTTGGTCGCCTGCATCGCAACCTGCCAGCACCGCATCGAGCACCGTCTCGCCCTGCCCCGCACGCCTTGGACTCACCGACTCCGTCTGCACGATTGTCACCGAGCCGCTGCCTGCACCGCATCGAGAGGACACCGCGCCCTGCACCGCTTCCATCTTGCACCGCAACCGCGACGTACGCCGACCGGCTCGCACACTTCATGCCCACCACAACGAGAAAAGGTACTGTGACCGAGTCTGTTCACGACTCTGCTGGCCCGTATCGACGCGGTCAGCTGGAACTGTTAGATTCTGTTGTTTTCAGCATCGCGGTAGACTCGGACGGAGCTACCGACTCGTACGAACTTTGTTTTTGAACTATTCCTACAAAGAAGAAGTTATCTTGCAACGTAATCACTTTTAAAGTACTGTATTGTGGATTTTTATCGTATTTGGTCTCATCTTGAGTATATAAAAATATTGGTTATTTTTCTAAACTGGTGTGGTGTCCTTTTGTAGTGCTTACATTATATTACTGTTGGTTATGTGCAAATGCTTTACATACTGCCTCTAAGATAAGCCTGACTGCTCGTGCTAAGCTACCAAGGGGGTGAGCAGGGGTTATTTTAGGAGTGTAACTCCCTTATCCTGACTAGAGTGGTGGTTTCTGCCTGGCTTTGGCCCATGCCCTAGCCTACCAAAAATCCCATTTTTAACACTTACTCATCGTTATTTCCGGTCCCCCAACATCAAAACAGCAATGAAATTGGGCACTTCAGCGCTGTGGTGTCATCGTGTTGGAATCTTAGATCCCGGCTCCTTCATGCAGAGCGGCCGTTTTTGCACATCGCTTCCCGCAGGGAGGCGGAGGTTATCCCGGGTCACAACATCACCCACTCCAGAGCTCTGGTGCCCTTCTTAAGCCCCTAGCTCCCGTCAGGAACCAGTCCTTGCAAATGTCGCACTCGAAGCGGCTGACATCGTAGGGCTGCCGGTGCATGGCGTGCGCGTGCGCGCCTGCAACAAATCTTCTCGAGATCTAACTTTATGGACACACTACGGAAACACGGCAAAATGTTGTGGGCATAGAAAAGGGACATTCATTAGTCTAACGCCAGATGTGTGGTACTTGGCAGGACTGAATTAGGTGGCGTGGATTTGGACAAGCTGTGCACGCTAAGGCTTTTATGTCATGGGGTATAAAGTGGACGTTTGTCTATTTTTCTTTGTAAAAATAATATGGGCTGTTTCTTTACCTTCCGGTACATTTCTGAACAATTTGTTAAGCTAAATTGTATTGTTGCATTGTGTGCGCATGCAGGGAAGAACGAGTGTCTGGCAGACATGCAAAAAATCCTCCTACGTCTCAGTTTTAACTTCCACACTTCTAAGCCGTAATTCCAATCCTAGAATGAGTTACCTGTTTTTTTTAAAACGACAGTTAGTAAAACAAGTAAGTGCTTTGCGAGCCTGTATAAGTAGCAAAGGTTTTAAAGGGACTTGTTTTTGTGCAAGGTATTGCTTTTCCCAGTTCACGGAAGGGATAAAAACATCTCCAGATAATAATAGGGTTGACAGGATGGTGCGATAGCAGAATATTGATACGTGTGGATCTGGTGAGGACTGCGGGCAGCAAGTGCTTGATACGCTATTTGCATAAGAAAATACTGAATGTATGACGTTACAACGCATACATTTACAACGCATGCCTTTACAACGCAGTTTTTACATCGCAAAATCCTTTACAACGCATTCTTTTACATTGCATGCCACTACATCGCATTTTTAGAAACGAACTTTACAACGCATTCCATTACATCGCATTATACCTTTACAACGCGTTATACCATTACAATGCATACCATTACATTGCATTTAAGGTAAGTGTTGGATAGTGTAGGGGTAAAAATTACTATTCTAACTCCAGTGGGTGCAACAGTAGGGTAAGTGTTGGATAGTGTAGGGGTAAAAATTACTATTCTAACTCCAGTGGGTGCAACAGTAGGGTAAGTGTTGGATAGTGTAGGGGTACTATGCGTTGTAATGACATGCGTTGTAATGACATGCGATGTAATGGCTGCGTTGTAGTGACATGCGTTGTAAAGGATGTTGCGATGTAATGACTGCGTTGTAAATGTAGTGCGATGTAATGACTGCGTTGTAAAGATTGTTTCCTGAAAATACTATATATTTTTTTCGTTATCCTCCATTAGTTATTAGTAAGGAAAGGGGAAGAGAAGCGTTCACCGACAGCATTCAGTTAGTCTTACGGAGACAAAGAATGCTGTGGTCTGTGGTAGATGCCGCCCAGAAGTCATAGGTATATGTATCAGAAGCTGCCATTGAAAGGAAGTGAAAATACGCTTTAGATGTTGCCGGTATTGATGGCTACTGTGTGGTTGCAGACTTCACTGGGCTGACAGTGGGTGGGGAAATGCTACGTTGTCACTATAGGTTTAATTACATGAATCGCGCATTCTCTCTGGTGTTTGTCCTTGGGGTACTTGCTGACTGGTGCTACACATGGGATCAGGTTTGCCTTTGATAGGAGGTATGGTTTAGTGGGGTACATAGTGTAAATTAATGTTGGCGTGAGGAAACAAAAATCGGACCCTTTGTACATTTAATATTATTGTGTGCATCATGCAGAGGATGAAAAGTAGCAGGAAGGGCTTTGATGCCGTAGAGGCTAGCAGGAAGAACTGTTTTGGGATGGTCAGTTGAAGAGATTGTTTAACATGTTTTAAACTACCACAGTGGCATTGGGGAGGGCAGCAGCTGAAAGGCTCTGTCTTTACTGGTAGGCAGTGGTTAGATGGGGAGCGGCCATCAGTCTTTTTGTCGGTGGTGGACAGGGGAGCAGTGGGCGGCAGTCACAGGTTCACAGTGACATCCGAGGGGTGGTTTTAAAGGCGGGCGGAAAAGCATAACTGCAGGTTTCGTAGGGGTGAGAGTAGAGTTAATGGATGCGTTAGTAGCAGGCACGAAGGCAGTGGTCTGTGTTTGGAGGTGGTCAACTTAGCGGGCTTCGCTTGAAGGTGGGTCATCAAGTAGGAGGATGTGTTTGGTGGGCCGGCTGGAGGCAGTGTTATGTAACTTTGCTGGAGGGCGCAGCAGCAGTATTTACTGATGTATGTAAATCGCCCGATGAAAGGGAGGATGTGACCAATGGAGGAACCAGAATCCTTTTTTTATGGCTGGGGTGAGCCCCTGCAGTATGGCGGGTCGCTGGCCTGAGAGCTCTTGACTGACGCGGAGAATGGGGGGCCCCCTCCATGTACTTTGCAGGGGGGCCCCCTCAAGTTTCGTTACGCCACTGTCTACGCCAATCTACTCTGCCCCACTACACTCTATGAAACTATACTCTACAACACTCTATGCCACTACACTCTACACCATTGTACTCTGCGTCACTGCATTCTATGCACTCTGTTCTATTCTGCACCACTTCTCTCTACACCACTCTACTCCACTGCACTCTATGCCGCTCTGCCTCACTCCACTCCGCTCTGCATCACGCTTCTCTCCACCTGCACCATTCCACTCTACACTTCTTCACTCTGGTCTGAAACAATCTACTCTATGCCACTGCACACTTGCTGCACCACTCCCAGCTTCCGTACACTACTGCAAGCCACTTCACTCTACTCTAAAACTATCTACTCTATGCCACCGCAGTCTGCACCACCCCATCCACTGCACCCTATGCCACTGCAATCTATGCTGCACCACTCCACTCAAAACGAATCTACTCCTCACCAATCTACACCACTGCACTCTATGCCAATGCACTCCACAACAATTTACTCAAAACCAATCTACTCTGCACCACTGCACTCTACGCCACTATATTCTACTCTGAAACACTCTACACCATTGTACTGTACTGCACTCTACGTCACTCTGTATTACTCTGCATCACTTGTCTATGCCACTGCTCTCGAAGTCACTCTACCCTACCCAACTCTACTATACACCACTGCACTCTACAACACTGCACCCTGCGACTGAACTCTACGCCACTGCACTCTACTCCAATGCATTCTATGCCACTACACTCTATGCCACTCTACTCTGCACCTCTCCACTCTATGCCAGTGCACTCTACCCTGCACCACGCCACTTCACTCTACAACACTCTACGCAACCCCCTCTACGCCTCTCCATGACACACTAAGCCACTCCACTCTACGACAATCTAGTCCACTCTACGACAATCTAGTCCACTCTACGACAATCTAGTCCACTCTACGACAATCTAGTCCACTCTACGACAATCTAGTCCACTCTACGACAATCTAGTCCACTCTACGACAATCTAGTCCACTCTACAACAATCTAGTCCACTCTACAACAATCTAGTCCACTCTACAACAATCTAGTCCACTCTACAACACTCTATTCCACTCTGACACTCTTCGCAACTGTACAACACTCTACTCCCTCCACAACACTCTACGCCACTCCATTTCACACAACTCATCTCTACTCTACGCCACTCCAGGACTCTCTACAACACGCCACGGCACTCTACTTTACGACAGTCCACTCCACCCCACTCTCCTTTACACCACTATATTTTAGCCATGCTGAACAGCAGCCACAGTGGTGTACAACATGGATAAAATATATTGGCAAAGCCAATTGCTCTTGCATAGGCGGGAAGTGTTGGCTTTGCCAATGCTTGTTGTAAAAAATGCAGTGCCGGACGTGAGGCAATGTGATGGCGCCCCACTCGAAATTGTTTTTGTTTTGTAGAAATATCCTCTCAAAAAGTGGTTGTTCTCCTGCAAAAGAAAATAATGAACTGTCAAGATAGACTGGAAGTTTTCTTTCAGTGTATGCGCATTTTTAAATCGTCCATGCATTAAAAAGATGCCTCAGAAGGCTCACTCCACTTGTAGCGGTCCTTCAGTCATATTGTTGACGACCTACTTGTAGCAAATGAATTACCAGACAAATGCTTTCCAACAGTCACCTGAGGTTTAGTCACTGGAAACCATCCACTTCCACTGTTCTATATGAAGCAGGCAACAGCAAGTTTGGTGGAGCTGCACCTGCACTGGTTTGTGGTTGATGTCCAACTTTCGCCTAACCCCAAATGACTCCCTTGGTCACCGACAAGGGACCGCCAGGAGGCATTAAAAGAACTATATCTCTGGTTTTGAGCTGTTTTTTTTCAATCAGCAAGGAACTTCCTAGTTTGAACACAGCCAAAGCCCGCCGATGTCTACACCAACTCTGCTTTCCCTTTCATTTGATGATAACACTAATGGAGGCATCCCTTCTCCACTGCATCAACATATACAGAAGAAGCTGGTTTGCAGTTGAGGCTGGAGGTACGTGGTTTTCCAAATAGGTGCTCTGTGTAGTTTAAAAAGCTCACAAGTCTAGCTGTATTCACGTGCATCGCTAGATGGGATGGTGAGGGGGACAGGGGGTGGGGGCACCTAAATTGCTGATATAACAAGAATTGGCAAAACCAATTTGTCTGGATTTAATGTGCTAACACATACACATGGGAGAGGGCCGTCCAGCAGCAGAGGCTAGGGAGGGCTATAGTTGCAAAGTAGTCACTCATGCACTTAATTGCAAGCACACTCGAGTGGTGGTGGAAGGATATACACAAACAGCCAATAGCATTTGGTGATAGATGAATTGTCAATCATGTCTTGGCTTAGCCCAGTGGACCAAGTCTCAAGCCAGAGGCCAGTGGCAGAAAGAGGCTGGTCGAAGAAAGCCAATGGTTGAAAGATGGCACACCCACAAGTTTTGTTTTACAGCTGTGCTGTCAAAACCCAGACCTAAAGTAATCCGTGGGAATGACCATGGGGGTGAGTTAAGGCTCGGTTTTCAAATAGGATGTGTTTTTCAATTTTTTAAACAGGCTTTATATTGGGAACGTTAGATAAGGTTGTAGGGGGAGTTTAAATGGTGTACTTCGAAGGAATTAAATTTGACATGTCAATACCAAGTTCTCACGTTGTTGCAACACACGTATCAGGGTTTCTCTGAGTACACTGGAGAGCCCAGGGTTTATGGCCCCAAAGTTTATTTACGCTAGTCCATGATATGTGTTGCCCTTTCTGTTCTATGCAGTATAACTCTGTTAAATTGAAGATATTCAGTAAAAAAAAAACGCATTGCTGTCTTTTGGTATCTTGCAAAATACCGCTCTTCCTTTGAGAAAGCAAAAATGCAGATTTCTAATTATTCCAGAGTTACTGGAGTAAAAACCTTGTGTTCTCCAGAGCTAGAATGCACGTTGCACATCCACAAGCACACAGAAGATATATAAACTTGTGTTAAAGCACCTTTAACTTATAAGGTACAACCATAATTTCATAGATGAAATGTAGGCCTGTCCCCAAAACTGGTTGTAGAGAAGTCACTTTTTAGATTTTCCTTGAAACCTTTACTGCAGGATTGAATTTTCAGGATATTTTGCTCCACTTGTCTCAGTAGTCTGTTCTCCCTGCTAATGAATCTTTAACGTCTTGGGACTGTCGCACCGTCCTCTGAGAGTGACCCAAGCATTCTAATTGAGCACTAGCAGACGAAGCAATCTTGAAGATATTTTTAACACCGTTTGTAGGTCTTCTGGTTACTCTGTTGAGTGCTTTGAATTCAAGCCAGGTTTTGATATTTGAGAAAGCAGGGAGCTGTCATTTTGTATTCTTTACTCCTGTTACCGGGTGAACAAACCGTATAAAGTGCCTAGTGAATGGCCAGAGATTCTCTGATGAGCCAGCTAGCAGTGGTCTTTGTGTGAGGTCAACTGAGCTTTCCACATAGTTTCGATTGCTCTGGTTTTGGTTTTAACAGCGGAGGATCTCTGCGGTCTTATGCGTCCTGTGATGTTACTGTAAATGCCCTTATGTTTCACTCTGCACTCATCCCATGGATAGTCAAATACAGAAGGTGAGATTTGGCACTGCAGATCAATATTGCCTTCTGTTGTCTGTGTATTGTGACAAAACCAGTTGGATATCTTCTGAACAGCGCTCACCTGTAAGGGGTGTGAACATATAGGTAACGTTTCGTTTACACATTTGGCTAGACGCAAGTCCCCACCATAGATACTGATGGTCGTGGTCTCTGAGAGGCAGCCAAGCCCTGTACTTAATCACCCACATATCCATGGTCCCTCATAGGCAGTCCAGTTAGATTTCATGGAATAGAAAGGCATTGAGGGTGGAGGATATTTACATGGTTGGTAAAAATTTTGTGGGTGGAGGACAGAAGCTCACCCAGCTCTCTTGGCAAATTCTTACATTGCTGAGCACAAAATGCAGGGTTGATCCTGATCTAAGTCACAAGGTTGGTCCCGGTCCAGATCGATCTCTCAATATGGGCGAAGGCGTAGTCGAGGGACAATTCTAAAAAAGCATAAATGAGACTGATATGTAGATGATCCCGAGCTCGAGGCAAACCAGATTCTACCCTTTACTTCAAAAGGCTGTCCCTCAAGGGGAAGAGGACAAGTCAGGAAAGATGTTAGCATTGTTGTTCAAAAGGGCATTTTGGAGAGAGGTCATATCGCACATCATATGAGCGAGGGACAAACACAACTCACTGGAAGCCATTAATCAAATTTTCTATAAATATCTTAAATATCTGTACACACGAGTTCATTGAATCCTGGACATTTTCAGCAACATTAAAAAAGATCTTTAAAAAAAAAAAATTGTAATACCACCAAAGAGGCAGGACCAATTATGGAAGCAGAGTAGGGAGGAACTTGAGTTTATGCTCAGGGAGGGTGCTGGAGAGGTAGTACACTGGACACAGATGGACTTACATCTGAATGCTACAAGGTGGCATCAATGACACTACTAGAAAGCCTGTGGAATTGGCTAAAGAAGCTCTACAGAGCAGCAATCTACCAGAGAAAATAAGAGAGGCAGTAATCGTGGTGGTGCTTAAACCAGAGAAATACCCCTCATGCTTTCTGTCCGTGATCAACATGGATGTGAAAGTTCCCAGTAAAGCTTTGGCTTAGGTGGTCCCACTGCTGGTTCACCAAAACCAATTAGGTTTATATTGCATAGAAACACAATAACAAATATCCTTAGATTTGCACATGGCCGAAGTCGCATGTGTGACAGGGGATGACTACACTGTAGCCTCCCTAGATGTAGAACAGGCCTTTGATTCAGTGGGATGAAACTATATGTTTCATACTCTGGAGAACTATAACTGTGGACCGGATATAATGAAGTGGATCAGAACTTTTATACTCCTTCACAAGGAGGAGAGCTAGGACTGACGGTATGTCTCTGAGGGATGGACAATGCTCTGTGAAACAAGACTAGGTGCCTGTTGTCACTTCTCTTCCTAATTATTGAACCTCCTGCAAATGTAATAAGGAAACAGGAGGCATGTAATCACTATATGCTGCTGACACCGGTGTTTGAGTTCTCCAGCCTAAAGACAAATTGGTTAAAATCACGCCTTTTCCTCCTAGGAGCATAAGCCAATGGACCAGATACTCCATTGCCAGACCTGGAATTGGTACCCTTTTGGAAAAAGTTGCTGCTCTCACTGATGAGTTACATACAGAAGTAAAAATGCTGATAGTTCCTAAATTCCTTTATGTATGGCAGGGGCCGATGCAGGTACTCCCCAGATGGGTGCCTTCGGAGGTTGGACAGCCAAGTAACTGATTTGCTGTGGGCAAAGACTCGACCTAGCATCAAGTTAGACACTCCTCAGTTGCCTTGTGTCAGAGGCGGTGGACTGGCCTTCTTGGACTTTGAATGCTATGCTCTGAAAACACACCTCAGGTACCTACCACAGTGGTTAGATCAAACAGCTACTCGTGAGCGATTGCTGCTGTTGTGCTTCTATGAGAAGAACACGCTGCACCACCTGTTCCTGGCTCCACAAAACCCGGGATGTGAGGACACCACACTTAGTTTTCCTGATGTCTATGATTTGGAACAAGGCGACAAATCAAATACTGAATCCTGTCACTTTCTTGCCAACATTCGCTGTCTGGGACTACCCAGGCTTCTCAAAATTAAAACGGAAGGCCGAGCGGGTTCAAGGATCAATGGGGGCTCTAGAGTACTGACAGATGTATATGAGAGTGATACTTTAATGACCTTCGACAAAGCCAGAACTAAATTTGGTGGGGGAACAGACCAGTTCCTCTTTTATGCTAAAATGACGATGACTGCGTGAATCACTTGGAAGGGATTTTCTGGTAGACCACATGATTCACAGATACGGTCCACTTTAATAGCACTGGCACAAGTGGTTGACTGATCTCAGTGCTGTACGGAGCCCTGGTCAATGAGAAGCAAGCAGTGCCATTACCAGGATGATGAGAGGGTGATATGAGAAGACAGTTTACAAATACTGAATGGAATAGAGTGCTAAACTACTTGAAGAAGGTAACGAGCAATGCCAGATTCAGACTCACCCAATGTTAAATACTATCTATTCTAACCCAAAACTGCTGAGTAAGATTTATGTGATGGACTTCCCAAGATGGCAGCTGCAAAATGATGCTGACTGGCTGCGTATATTGTGGATCTACACAGTAGCAGAGACATACTGGAGACACGTAGTGGACACCCTCACAGAAATGGTAGATCCCATAATTTTGCATACTGGGAGACGCTGCCTGCTGCGACCTCACCCAACACAGAAACCTCTTTTAGGTTTGTGGTCCTCTTACTGCTACTAGCAAAAAGATAAAGGATACGTTTGCCTGCACCATGTGGGCCCCTCCTAATATTTGTGGAAGGAGGACGCTAAGGAATGAATGTTGGTGGAAGAAATGTGCATGAAACAGTGCAAACTGACGATAAACTGGGGGAAGACTTGAATGAGTGGTGAGCGATGCTAATTGAGTTGACCGTAGATAGAGTAAAAACCGCTCCTACCTGGTAAGCAGCCTTCAGATGAAGGGGCCTGAGGATGTGATTGGACCAGACTGGTGTGGTATCTCTGGTCACCAGCGGATGGGGAAGTATGTATATGGACTCACCTGACATGTGAATAGAGCTAATTGGAATACAGATTGTAAACGCTGCATGGATATTATTGAGTCTAAGTCAACTTCCAGGTGCTAATGCCTCATTCTTTTTCTTCACGATGAATGCTGCCTCGGTAATGTTGAGTGATAGAAAAAAAATGCTAATAAAAATGGTTGGGGAAAAATACTGTTCCTGAGTCTGAGAATTGCAGCGTCTATTCCGCATCTGTAAGTCCTTCGCCTGTTGTTCTTGACGGCCTTGTGCATCTTTCTGGTGCCAGATGCAAGGTGGAGAATCAGGTCCCTCCATTGTTGCCATGGGAGGGGTGGTTTCAGCATCAGGAAAGCCTCTCCACTCCTGTGGAGATTCTGCTCTCCGTTCCTCCAGACCTCGATTGGTGAGCGTTCCCCTCTAGCCTACTACAGTAACCGCTGACTGTTCCCACTTTCGCAAACCATCAACCAAGCATTGCAATTCATGATATTGTTCAAAGTGTAAGGTGTCTTGTCCATTTTTTGCGAAATATACAACACTTTTAATGCTAAGCTACTTTGTCTGCCCTGGATAATTTTGTTTTTGTCTGTACCGATCTTGTCTATATTGGGGAATTTTAAAAATGTAAATCAATCTTGCCTATAAAATGGTCTTCAGGACCAATTTTGCATTATTGTCTTCCAGCTTTATGGAGTAATTTGACTTGACTTCTCTGAATTAATTTTGATTGCACCCTTATGCACCTTATACCTTGTTTGAATGCTATCCCACATCTGTAGTAAACCATGCCTCTTATGCAGTAACTCCCCATTTGAACAAAGTAGATCAGAATATTCAGCAGTCGTTAGTAGTATAAAACCAGACTGTTTTATGTGCTGTCTTTAGCACGTAGTTTACAACAGTCTGGGCAATATGTTTTTTTTCTCCAATTACCTTCTGCAATCCAGTTTTAATTTACAAAGATGATCATTAAACCAGTGGCGGCTGGTGACATTTGAAAGTGGTAGGGTGTAAAATTCTTGCTGTACTCCACTGCGGCGAGCGAGCGTAGCGGGGGTTTCGAGGGGCTTCTCCCGAGAAAATTTTGAAAAAGAGTGGATAAATGGTGCATTTTCAAGCAAATTTGAGGAAGCTGGAAGGTTAATAAAGCAATCCGATTGAATTATTTATCATTTAAGAAATTGCCAATTTTTATGAGCTATAGAGGACAATCTTTGCATATGCTGATATCATTTGCCCATATTAACTTTTGAACACACTGATACACTTGTAATGGTTTTAACTATACAATAAATACATTCATTGACTGTGCAATGCTGTACATCAATATGATTAATTTTCTGTTTTCATGCAAGAAACGCCATTTAAAAAAAAAAGCGCAACAGTGACTTCACTACAACATTCTGAATCTGTTTTAGGTGACACCGGTGCATAACAGGAAGTCCACAATACAGACCGTGACTATAGTGAAAGCACAATTAAATGCTAAACCTATTACAGTGCAACTTTCGAGCCACGTCTCTTGTCAATGAATAGTGAGGTGTGCATGTAGTTAAACCACATATTTATAAAGTATTTACACATTCATACACTTGTACTACATAGATATAAAATTCATAAATAACAATTTCAAGAATCCACCACAAGGTCCAGGGAAGAAATGCATGTGGCCTCAGAATCAACAGCTTTAAGTAGTAATGTGGTGCTGCCTGGAATTAAAGGTACACAAACAGAGTTGGGCCGCTTTAAGGGACATGGGGAAAAGTAAAACACTCGACCTATTGACTGCATTTGGGGCAGTGTCAATTGGGGGACCAACAGATAAACACCTCGAGTAGCAGCCGAGAGAAAACACAAACTCTTCTTGTAGACACTTATTTCAGGGGCTTCCCTCAAAAACAGTTGCGACGTAACTCGCATTCATGACACTTACATGTGGAACGCCAGTGCGCACATTTACACACGCGCGGAAGGTCAGTGCGCACATTTACATATATGCTTTTCAACCCCTTTGTGTCGTATGTGGAAACGAGGAGTCTGACCTTTGGCTTGAGGGCAACAAATGTGATTGGACGAGTGATATATAATCCTGCCTGACAGCTGAAAACAATCAGTCTGGTCATTTCACCAAATATTCCAGGAGTAGGGAAATAAATGCCCTTTGACCGTTCACGACTGACAGGAATGCTTTTCTCACACACCTTTTTCTTGAAAAGTTGCGAGTTTTGTGATAAACAGTGTCTGATAAAGTACAAGAAGCCCAGCTGCAAAAAATAGCAAAGCAGACTGTATTATCGTTGTAGTAATACAACACTTAATACCCATGATCCATGCTCACGCGCAGTATCCGCAGCTACACAGTGGGAGTGAAGGAGTTGGAAGGGGCCTACCTTACCTCGTCTGAATCGACCAGATCCAGGGGACGCGCCCTACGAGTCTGCCAAAGTGCAAGGCAAGCACCACTGACCAAGCCCTTCGGCATCCGACCAAACAGACCATCAGCACCTCTCCACCACCGACACCTATCTGAAAGCCAGATGAACAGTCAGTCCCCCACAAACCGGTGTCCCCACCAGCTGCAGAAACCACGCACGCACCACCAGCACTACTTGCATATCTCCTCAACTTTTTCTCCGGCGGGGACTTTCGCAGCCACCCGAGCAGATCACCTCCCCTCCGCTCATGCTTGCAGGCTCCGTGGTGCGTGCTGCTCACCTTAACAATCCACAGGCATCCGATGAAGGTGTGGGAGGAAGGAATACAGAGGCTCATGGTGGGTGGAAGGAACATGGAGGGTCGAGCGGAGGGAGGGTCGAGCGGAGGAGCAAAAGGACATCAGACAGGGCAACAAGGAGCTGCGGAAAAAGCACATGCGTGGAAAAGCAACAAGGAAGATAAGTAAGTGACTGCATGCATCGAGAGAGCGCCGAGCAACGTTAACAAAATGCTCCTGTTAACGTTGCTCGGCGCCCTCTAAAGTGCACAATCACAGCGCCGGCCACTCTTTTCAACAAGCCTTGTTGTTGGCATAACGTTGCTCGGCTCTCTAATGTAGACTATGAAGCGCGGCCATTAATATACTCTTTCCAGGAAAAGAGTATATTAATGGCCGGCGCTTTCATAGTGCACTTTAGAGAGCGCCGAGCAACGTTAACAGGAGCATTTCCTTCCACCCGTGCCACCAAGCTAATTGCTGTAAGTAATTTAAAATGTACTATTACTTACAACAATCAGCTTGGTGGCGCGGGTGAAAGGTACATTGTATATTTCTCGGCATCAAGCATCAGCTCACTTTGGAATTGGAACGAAGTACTTACTTTATTATGTGGTGAAGTTGAAGTCTCGTCCAGCAGTGAGTCTCTTCTTTACCGGAGCCACCCACCCACGACGAGCAGTAGTAGCAGGCAGCCTCTGCCCTCGCACCAGAACACGAGGTGTGTGTCGTGTCGCAGTCCGAGTGTCCGACTACGGACTACAGTTAACGCTTACGCTTCCCAAATCCCGTGCCTTGCTGTGACTAAGCCAATCCAGACGCTGCCCCAGCAGCGCCAGGATTGGCTTGGGCAGGGGTACACACCCGCCCGTTAGGAGACCGGGGGCTGCGCCATGAAGCAACCCCCGCTCTTCTAATCTGCAGGCTAATGCGCATGTGCGCCGCGGGCTGGTCTTAAAATTGACCAGCCCAGAACTGAGCATGCGCACTAAGTGCGCTACACCCGACGTCACCACCCCCCCTTGTCCTGATGATTGCTCGGGCGTCGCCCGGTGATCGTCAGTGACCGCCCGGCACGGACTTCAAATAATACACCTGTACGTCTGCCAGACGTACAGGAGTATTACTTTGCCTTTGCATTAGTGGGGCAACGCCCCAGCGCCCCAATGGACGCACCGCCGCTGCATTAAACTAGACTGACTGAGGCTGTTTAATGCCGGCCCGCATGTTTTTTTCCACTCTCTCAATAGACAAGACCTTTTGGTTTTTCTATAACTGTGTGTTTAATAAATTTATAGGAGCTTTCAGTCAGCTCTGTTCATTCTTTGGTCTATTTTTGTGTCATTCATATTTTTCTTCCACCCACTACAGCATAGCATGGGGTAGAGGGGTCAGCCCCCTTCAGCCATTGGTTAACTTTATGGTCAGTTATGACATTCTGTCATTTCACAAGTAGCGTATCCTCACACCAAGTAGTTCCTTACAGTGCCAGGGACTAGTTTAGCAATATATTATTTTTGAGATGAAAACATTTTTGTTTCTAGGAATTTGTGCTATATTGGTGAAGTTCTGACAGCTCATACAAAAATAAAGCTTTAGGAAAACCAGGGAAAAACGAGCATTGGCAGAGCCAAATTATGGTTTTGGCTGACTGCCAGCGCCAGACATATTAGCTTTGCCAATTCTTGTTTTAAACTGGACCACAGAGTTTCACACATCAGTGATCCACTTTTTGAAAGCAGCTACTGGCATGTAATAAAGTCCTTAAGCAGCAGAAAGGTGGAAACTAAGAATAAAATGTGCTAAAAAAAACATTGATTAGTGCCAAAGAGGATCTTGACACCTTGGGCCTATAAACCAAACCCACAATGAGCCTGAAAGAGTCTGTGGGTTTAACCTGAGCCAGCATGGCCACGAATATGACCAGTTACTGGTGCGTTGCAGAGTATCCAACGCTAACATGGCTAATTAGATCTGTTTCTGTATGCTTCTAGCTACATGGCAAATACTATCTTTTAACCTTAGCATGTTTCCTTCTCCAGGTCACACTTTGCTTCAAGCCCAATTGTTGATACTTATTTTAGTAGATGCTATCTACAAAATACCCAATATAAGTTTGGTCACAGTTTGTCCAAAGAAATTTTGGTAGGGGAGCTTCAGGTATAACCAGTTGATTCAATCACAAGACTAATAGATATTTTGTACTGCTTTGGTGAACCTGATTGGCAATATTAATGATTAGAAGAATATTATCAAACATTTGGCGACTGCAAATTAAATCTGTTTGGCGCAGTTAGACCGTTGTAGGAAGCTTATTGTCCAGATTTTGAAGTTCAATCAGCCTTTAAGCAGCATGCTTCATTGGGTCATTTTAGGCCACTAAGCAAGAATGGCATGTTGAAAATAGTTAAAGTCCATACCTAATGGCTTACACAAGTCCCCTTTAAACAGATAATATAAGGTCGCAAAGCCATGATACCCTGTGGACTTATTATTTGGGAACCCTTGGCTGTACTGGAGATTAGCCCTTCAAATGTCTCTGATGGCAAGTCTTCTAATTAGCTTATCCAAATATGCATTGATTTTCTCATTGTCCTCCCCTGTCCTTTATAGTGGCCTTCTATAAAGTCCACAAACTTCTATTTCATGTTGTAATCTCCCACCTTTAAAATGTGTTTTTTTTTAACTAATTTGCCAATTTCACCTTTCTACAATATCTGTCATGCACTTCTGTCCATTTTTTGCTTGCTTCAGTTCTTATCAGCAGTTGGTTAACATCTTGAGAGAGGTTTTTTCCAATTGCAATTGCTGTTTTCCTAGTACCAAGCGTGTTGCTTATTGGGCCTTTTGTCAGCAGCTGCAAATTGTTTCAGTTCATCCCTACTTACTGCAGGCATCCCAGAGAGACTCCCATTCCATTCCATTACACTTATATCGTTCATCTTCTAATAGTCCTCTAAAATTTCAAATACTTTTTTTTAGAAAAAGTGAATCATTAGGACTGTATACTCACTCTCACCGGTGTTGCATATCGGACAGTTTCTAAGTGAAACCTATTTGAGCACAGTAGGACCGTGTTTTGCACATAATTTTCAGTCACTTGCGGCTTCTAGCATATTGTGCATTGCTGAAAAGAAATCAGCCACAATTGTTCCATGGGTGTGGAAGCCATGATGGTGTAATTATGCTAGAAACCGTAATCATGCTAGAAACCAATTTTAAAGGGAAGTCACATTTAAAAGGATTTTTTTTTTATTTGTAATTCGTGTCATGAGCTTCACTTAGCAGGACATAGTCATCATTTGCACAGTATCTTAAGATAGCTGGACCAGAACACGATGTTCCCTTTTCTTATTCTCTTTTCATACTTTTTGAGGAGTTTGTTTTTTCTTTTATCAATGAATTTGCATCAGTAAAATTAAATATGTTGCATAGGGACAATGTAGAATTCCTAAGTCTACACGTGGCCCAAGTTCAGGAGCCAATCGAGTGAACTGAACAAAATGGTAGTTGACTCCAATTTACAGGTTCCAAGAAAAAAGGAATGTGCGGTGATGTCCCAGCATTTTAGACCTTCTGAAGATGATGCAACTGGTGCTTTTCAGAATGAGAAGCCAACTTGACACCCAAGTTCGTTCCCACTTTTACTGGTAGAGGATATTGTCCAAATTCCACTGGCTAGAAGAAGTCGGTTGTTCTCCCAACCAATCCCAGACCACCATCTTCCGGTGCAGTGGCATCCATGTTACTGTCCTTCCAGAGGAGGGTCTTGATGTCATCCGTGTACTTCTAAATGTGGAAGTCATGGGTTCAGATACGTTGAGCAAGTGGCTCAGGAGAGATATTGATACTGAAGGTACACTTCATTGACGTGGGCAGAGGCCAGCAGTATGCTCCAGCTCACAGGCTCCTCTGTACACATGACTCTCGGCCAGGAAATGCTCAATAAGTAAAGGGTTTTCTACATTGCTCCAGTGGTCCTCTCTGAGATCCCGAGGGGGTCAAGCCTTCCCTGCTTCAATCCCACTCATTATTGAGCCAGTACCATTTTCTACCGATCCCTGCTGTTTCTTAGTAGGCTACACCTACAGCAACCTCTTTTCCCTGCTTGAGTGATTTTTTTAGTTTTTAATTTTTTTAAATATATATTGTATGTTTTGGCAATGCTCTTTTATGGTCCACGGACCGAAATAAAGAAAGATTGGAATGGATTGGATTTATCTATAACAGTCTATTTCCTTTAGACAACATTAACATACTTCTTTGTGGAGATAGTACTGCTATTTTCCTTTTTCTGATAATGTTAGATGAGTGTTTTGGCCTGAACACCAGGAGAGTTGCAAGGGGGGATATTCTCCGAATATGGCCCATGAGATATGTGTCTTTTGAGGGCGGAATAAGAAGCCTAGTCTAGTTACCACGCTCTTTATAAACATCATTGTCTATGCAAGAAATCTGGACCTCGAGTCTAGGCTAGTTGGACATTGTTGGAGTACCTCTTTGCCTAGTTGCTTTGCTCCTCCTCTGTGTTCTTGACATTGTAATTATGACGTGTGGATCCATGGAGAGAGGTCCATTGGAAAGAAAGTAAACAGGCACACAAAAGAACACATCATATCATCTGATTGAAAAGTTACATTGCTGTCACAAAATAAATAAATAGCTTGCCTATGTCCAACACAGCAGAGATATACTATTCAGTCACTTATTGATTATGGTTCTCATAACAGCACCAGCCATCAAAATATGCCACACACAAAAACAACATAACACATTAGACGGAACACCTTACAGACGTTACTGCACACACATTCCATTGTTGGCTGTCACGTTGTACCAGCAGCCCAGACATCAGGACACGCAACAGAAAATACCAGTCTTCACTCATTGCAACAAGCCACTTTCCTTATAGCATCTCACATACAGCTAGCGCAGAAATAATATGCTAAATGGCATGCTATTGGTCCCCCGAGGAGACTGCCACATCACAAGCACCACAAGAAAACACTTGACAGAACACCACAGACAATGTCCAATGCAACCCAGAAACGGCCCACAGGTAGTAACATCACGCAAAGACTGACTCGAACTACAAGGAAACTGGCATCTCATCCACTTTAGAGATTTGTCAAACTCTCCCATAGTAAACTCATAGACTCGCAACTCAATGGATAAAATACACAACACACATAGTGACTTCAATCTAACACATCGCGGACAGATCACAGCCCTATAAGGCCATGCGAACTTGATGTTCGCTGAACAAATGCGGATAACATAACATTGCTTTAAACCCACTTTACGAGGCATCTGAGAAATGATCTCATGGGATGAAATTTAGTTACAAGATCTTTTACATTTTACCTATATTATAGTTTGTATTTGCCATCTTTTTGATTAGTTGGTTTTAACCTCTTTCCATCATTTTTGTTGAGCGTTCTAAAATTCTTTCCATCATCTTTGTATTGCTGTTCTGATTCTCCTTTTGTTGTTTTCTTTCCTCCATTTCTCTTACTCCTGCTTGTATATTTCTTGTCTTCTCCACTCACTGCTGTGCCTCCAAATCATTTTACCCATGTCACTTTAGTCTACTTTTACTGACATCGTTGGAAAGCGGTCTTACATTCCGACATCTTCTGCATGTCCTCCTGTATCTTCTATGTTAGCGCATGTTTACTCTGGACCAAAACTCAAGTTCTAGTTCAAACTCTGATGAATAATCCCACTCCACTCTGATTTGATTTGTATTCACTTACCAATATTTTTAATTTTCCTTCTCTCTCTTGCATTAGCTCTTACTCTCTTTAGTTAACTCTTGTACAAGGTTGTATTTTTCACTAGCCTTGTAATCTTTGCTAAAGCTTTTTTCTCCTCCTCAGAGCATGGGGTCAGGTAAATTTGTCATGCTGTACAAACAGACATAGGAAGAAAAAGCACAGACTTGTGTACGGTCTGTTAACTGCGATGAAAGCAATCCCTCTCTGGCAAAGGTACTGTTTAACCTGCTCCCGTTTGATAGCAACTGTGTGTATTTATTAGTTGACACATCCAGGCATTGGCACTAAATAATGTAAAAACTAGAAGTAAGCTGAAACGCCTACCTTGGTGATTAGTCAAGAATGGTACCACAATGGAAAAATGACTTGCCAAACAACATTTAAAACTATCCAGTTTCACACTGGCCGCAGTGATAAATATATAGAATTGTTTCTTTTCCTGTGAATCAGCCACAGCTTCACAGGTGCCGCTTATTCTCTAAGAGCTCCAATGAAGGCCTGTTCTGGAGAGGATAGAAGCATTTATGGTACTCAAACTCTCACCCTCCCTAAGAATTCTGCACACCCCATGCTTTGGTAGCATTCATTGGACTAATTGAAAACAAGACAATCTGAAGCGCAGCAATGTGCTCTCAGTAAACATTTCTCTGGGCTAATATGACCGAACCAGTAAATGGCTAAATTGACGATCACAATGAGGCATCCCATATTTGAAAGGGGGCTTGGCCTCATGCAAATGGGAGAACCTTTGGCCATTGTGTCTGTGCCGTATTACAGAAGTGGGTGCAATGGCAAGAAAGTAACCAGGAGGCACGCGATTGCGCCACGTATGGGGTGATGCACAGTCTACGCGCCTCCCAAAGTCACCCCTCGGAAGTAGGGAAAGGGGGTCCTAGGGACTCCCCAAACATCCTCCCACTATAAGTCCAGTCACTGCACCCGCCTGCCGGGGGAATCCCTGCCCTCCTTTACAAACGAGGCCAGGTCTCTCCCTGCAGTGAAAGGCAGACTAGTGGCTTCAGGGAGCAGAGATCTCTTTCACTAATGCGCCTGCACTTGGGACAACACATTGCCCACAGCCCACGACTGGAGTACCAAGGTGGATGTGGCATGGTGCAGAGTAGGACCGTGAGCATTATATGAAATACAGTCTCAGGAGTGCAATCTGACGTCACGAGGATGAAGAAAGGATGCTGGGCTTGTGCTGGAGGATGGAAGTGATGCTCGGTACATAGTAACAGGATAAACACAATCACCAGGAAGGGAGAAAACTAAACAGAATATGTAGAAGGTGATCAGGTTATTGAAGTTCAAAAGCGGACATTCATCTAAGCAGCTCTAGGTATTCTTAAGAGTCCAGAATAACTTCTACATAATTAAAAGAAAAGGCTTTGTTTCTGTGTACGTCAGCTTCAGGAGAAATTGAATTGTTGTCCATCACAGGAGTGATTTTTTTTTTTTTTTTAGAAGTGAACATGTCTTCATTTCTACTCTATCAGACACCCTTTTTGCCTTCTGGTTTGTAGCTGAGCTATTTCCCTTTTTTGGGTATTTCAGAGGACACAACAATTACGTAGAAGGCTGACATTACTGCCTCCAAGTTGTAATGTCAAAGTTAGTATTTTCTGTGTTCCTCATTTAAGGAGAGCTAATGTAAATCCCAGGTAAAAGCAACTGCTGTGGAATCCTCCAATGATAGCCCACATTTTACAAAGTTAACTTTCAAACCAGGGACTTCACAAAAAAATAATGAATCTGAAGGCTTTCCTTTGTGGATGTTTTCTGAGTACCACACCAGAATGAAAAGAAAATGAATAGGACACAAACACATTCTGACCTATAGTTCCATGTAACAGATGACATGCAAGTTGCTAGTCCATTGCATTTAATTATCATCACCATCAGTAAACCCAGGAAATTAACTGTCTCCACAAAGGACCATTTAACAGCTAAATTGGGTGATAACAGTTGCTACTTTTTGTTGGCATTTGAAAACTGATTTCTTTTTATTCCACTGGTCCGTCCTAAGGCTTGAATACTTACTCCATAATTAGTAGTGCAAACACTGAAGGTTCACAAAGGAATACTATTTGTCTTGGCAATGAGCTTCTCAGTATCTATAACATAAAATTCAGCAAGTTTCATGATTCCGTTTAGTGCTAAACTGGCGCTCCCCATCACTTAGAGAGCTTAGTCCAAGTCTGTTGTTTTTACTATGTGCTCTCCACCTTAAAAGGTGCCGGATCATGTTTGTTCAAAAGATCTGTCTGCGCCGTAGACAAAATTCCTTCTGGATCTGCCACTTTAATCTGTAATAAAGGGAAACCTAATTAATACTTCTGTTTTAAAGAATGTTACACAATTTTATACTTTTGTAAATGTATATCCTAATAGGAGCAATACAGTAAATGAATTTAATATGTTATGAACCTTCTTGGGGCTTTTATTCAATATTCGAGTTATTGAATGAAAGCCACAATAAAATTGATTATATTAAATTCATTTCCTGTATTGTTTCTGATCATTAAAAAAATCATCCTACGTTATCTACGATAAAACCATTATTGTTCATATTAGATGTACTCTGCTGTCTTAGGAGTGGGTGAGTTTTAATGAATGAATGATGATACAAAATTAATAGATCTGATAGAGACATCTAGCCGCAGATTCCTTAACTTAGAATATCCCCAGGCGTCAGACTGGATCCGGATTTTTTTGCGTAGCAGTACCTCTGCGTGCCGGGGGGCGGCGCCGCCTAGCTCCGCCCTGACGTTGTCCCCGGACATGACGGCAGTGGAGCTATATAGGACCCCCCTGGCGCGCTGACATCAGTTCCCTTCTTTTCCGCGTTCCAACGCGGATCCGGGATTCAGCTGTTCCTCTGGCCTGTTTTTCTTCAGGCCCTTTTTCGACGTCCTTGGCGTCGGGGAACAGTGTGCGATGCCTTCGGGCTTTAAATTGTGCGAAACTTGTTCGCGTCCGATGTCGGCGACGGACCCGCACGCCATTTGTATGTGGTGTCTTGGGTCGCACCATGTCTCCGTGGAGTGTGACGCCTGCCGGCAGATGCGCCCAAAGTCCCTACGGGAGCATCGGATGAAGCTCTTAGCCGCCCGGATTACCCGCGCGGTGTCTCCCCGCCGTTCTCCGGTTGGGTCTTCTCTCCGCCTCCGCTCCCGGAGTCGATCCCGCGAACGTCGCTCTACAGGTAAGTTGAAGAAAAAGTCACGGAAGTCGAGGTCCTCGCCTCCATGTGACGATGGGGGCCATGGTTCCTGTTCCCACACGGAGCCGTGCGCCCCGGAGTCCGCCTCCCTTTACCCGCCCTTTCCGGGTACTGGCGCGACTCGGCCACAGATGGAAGCCTACTACAAGGCTCTGCACTCCATCTTCGGGTCACCTCCTTTCCCTGGCGCGCCTTCGGGTCCCACAGTGGAGGTAGGCATTCAGGTCGGATCTCCGCCGGCGGGTTCGCCCTCAGCGCCGACCGAGTGCCTCGGCTCCGGAGCCGTGCCGGCGTCGGGTGCCAACGCCGCTGGGCGTTTTAGTCCTGTGCCGTGCCATTCTGTCTTGTCTCCGCATAGCCCCTGGCGGCTCCCTGCGTCGACATCGGCGTCATCGGCGCCGGCGGTCAAGTGCCTCGACTCCGACTCCGGAGTCGTGCCGGCTTCAGACAGCCCCCCGCTGAGCCATTCTGCCCTGTCTTCGCATAGCCCTTGGCGGCTCCCTGCGTCGACCTTGGCATTAGCGGCGCCGCCGGCGCCGTGCCTGTCGCCACCTGGTCCTCAGGCTCTGTCTCCGCGACTCTCCATGGTGGGTTCGACACCTTTACGGCGTCGTTCGGCTTCGGAGCGGCGTCGTTCGACGCCGGAGCGGTCGCCAGCACCTGTCAGTTCTCCGCTTCCGGAGGACACAGGCCGGGTAGGCCCGGACTTGTCTCCTCGCCAGTTGCCTCCAATGCCATGGGGGCAGTGGGCCCTGTTCCTCCTCCTGTGGGACGTGTCAGCTTGCAGCCGTCCCCTACAGATGGGCTGTTGTCACCCCCACCACGCCCACTGAAGCTGGTGCTTTGTATTTGAGGGGTGTTCGTCGGGCTACAGCTGTTTTACATTTGCACCCTTCTTCTATGCCCTTGTCTTCCGACCCTTTATTGGATCTACTCCACCAGGGTGCGGTAGATATTGAGCCCTTGCTACCTTTTAGCAGCCTATTGTTCAATGCCCTTCTCGGGACATGGGCACGGCCCTCTTCCGGGGATGCTGTCGACAGGGCTGTAGCACACCGGCACCGTCCGGCTCCTGGGAGCCCAGCCTGTTTGTCCCTTCAGCCTGGGGCTTATGGCCTTGTAGTGCAGGTGTCTTTGGCCACGCAACCTTCCTCTCCACCTCTTCTGCAGCCTCCTACTAGGGAGTCTCGTTGGTTGGAAGCGTGTGGACGCGGCATTTTTGCGTCCTCTAGTTCAGCCTTACGTGCTCTGAACACAGCTTGCGTCTTTGCCCGGGCTTTTTCTGCCCTATGGGACTCGGTGGAGTGTCTTTTGCCTGCCCTCCCCGAGTGTCCTCGCGCTGACGTAGCTCGTCTTCCTCACGAAGGCCGAGAAATGGCGCGGTTTACCGTTAGGTCCGCCGTTGACGCTACCGATTTGGTCGGGCGATGGCGAGGTCCGTTGCCTTGCGTCGCCATGCTTGGCTACACGACGGGGGTTTCTCCGACAATGTCCGTGACAGTCTCCGGGACTTACCATTTGATGGTGTGTCCCTGTTTGACGCACATGCGGACTCTGCGGTTCACCGCCTGCTGTCTACCCTTCCGTAGTGTGTCTTGCTTCAGGTTGGCCCTGGGTTCCTGGTAATACCTCAGCGGCCTACGCGGCTTCTCGCCGTATTTGTTTTCTTTCATGCAGCAGGTCAGCTGCTTATTTTTTCTGCCTTGCACGCCCCTACTACAGGGGTTATATGTTCGGAACCTGTGGTTTCTGTGTTCCCACTTTACGTCCTCTGTCTATGGGCTCACGCTCAAGAGGTGCCCGTTCTGCGGGTTGATGCTTACCCTATGTAAGGTATTTGTTAGCTATTGTATAGCTGCCTTCTTCCCACGGCAGTCTTTCTACGCTTCTGTGGGGCCCTTTTTACTACGTTGTTCGGCAGCTGTGCCTGTGCGCTTTACTGCTGCTGCATGCCCTCCCGGGGCCTTCTTGCGGTCCATTTGTTGGGCTCTCTCATTGTTGCTGCTGCTGGTCTGCGGCACTCCCCTGCATCTCACTACTCCATTTCTTGAGGCCGGAAGGGCTTTCAGGTCCCTCCCGTCTCATCCTGGTTCTTTCCCTGCGGCCGTTCCATTTCTGGACTGCCTATCACAGGACCCTGTCGCTGTGTTCTATTTCGTACAGTGACTGCTCCCTAGTGTGCTCGCTCTCACAGACTGGTGCGTTTTCCGGCACCTTTCCGTTGTACGGTTCTACTCCTACCAGGCCTTTCTATTTCCTGCTGCATTTCACGCAGGTGTTGTCCTGTTTTTCCTTCCAGCTGCGGTTGTTGCTTTCAGCGGGGGTGTTCTCCTCCCAGCAGTGTTTTCTCTGGTGCAGTATTGAGCGTGTGTCCACTCTTGTTCCTTCCAGTGCTGTTCTGCCTCCATGTCTGTTTCACAGTAGCCAGTGGGTCTTTCCTACCGCCTGTGGCTGTTGTGTCTGGCTCTGGGCCCGTACCACTGCTACGTAGCTGTTGGTGCTATCATGGTTTTTCTTTCTCGACTCCTCCACCGGGCTGGGCCCTGTCTTCTTTAGTCCTGTCCGGCGTACTACACACGCCCAGACCTCCTGCAGGCGTACTCTGCCTTGCGGTGGCTGTGGTCTGGTTCCTCACTTTCGTGAGCGCGTGTCTTCCATGTGTGTTAGTTTTGCCGGCTCTCTTTCACACGATACCCCTATTCGTGAGTCTCTCGTGTCTCAGCTGTTGCTCGTGGCGCTTTATGGGGCCTTCTCCTCTCTATGGTGTGGTTCTGGCGGTACATACGGTTTCTCTTGTGTACTTCTGTTCCCCACATTCATGGCGCTGGTTGTTGCCATTCTTCTCATGCCCGCCTTTCACATGTCCGGTGCATGGGCCACAGTGCATTAGCCGGTCTTGTGTTTCCTTTAACACTGCCTCATCCTGGGAGTCATCAGCATCCTTCCGCTGCTGTTCTTACTTCCACTGTGCTTCTGCATGTCCGTCCTGCCTGCTCGGACTCGGTCCTTTTTTGTACCTTTCTCTTTCCAAGTCCATTAGATCCTGTGGATCCCTCATATTATACACTTGGTTCTTCTCCTTTTTCGGAAGGTATCCACTTTTATTCCGCACTGTCCTTCTGGTTCTGTGCTCGCTTCTCCTCTGTTTCACCAACAGGGATTTCCTGCCGCCCTCGGCAGCTTCAATGCCATTGACTCTCATTGTTGGCCACTCCCTATGGAGTATTGTACTCCGGTGTTGGCCACTCTGGCAGTTCTGCCCCCACTGTGTTTAGCCGGCTGCTTGACACTTCTGTTCCCCTAGCAACTTAGTGGGGGTCTCTCGCAGACCCGCCTCCTATGGAGTATGGCTTTGGTATCTATTCTAAGTTAAGGAATCTGCGGCTAGATGTCTCTATCAGATGTACGAGTTACTTACCTTCGGTAATGGTGTATCTGGTAGAGACGTTGTCTAGCCGCAGATTCCTTAAAAGCCCACCCATCCTCCCCGATCTGCAAGGACCTGTTCAGGTGGGGTTTTCTACATTCACTCCCTTGGAGTGGTTTATCCTTCTACGGGTCGGTATCTTTCGCCACCCTCCGCGTTAGGCTTATTCTGGCATTGCTTGTTCTGCTTCTCCCAATCTCATGCTTGGGTGATAGGTTCAGGTGTCCTTCTGCGTTTCTCACATCAGTATCCTCCAGTATGGAGCCTACTGGTGTTTTCTACCCTCCCACCCACTTTCTCCGTTGCTTTGAGGTCTTTCTGGCCTGTTCCTCAGTCCACTAGTTCTATCATACGGGACACAGTCTCCCTATTTCTTTCTTTAACCCTATGGGTTGGGGCTTTCTTGTTTGTCGCAGTTGGCTCAATTCATTACTCCTTTTGCCTCAGGAGAGGGCATTCTGTCGCTTTTGTGTGGTTGCTTTTCATTCCCTTCATCGAGTGCTGACTTTTTGTCGTCTGCCTCTGTCTTCTTTTTATACATCTCTTTCCCTTGGGAGTAACATTCACTTCGCTTCCGCGCACTAGCTTCTCCATGTATTGCTCTGCTCTTTCCTTTTCAACACCTTTCAGTCAACAGTGCTTCTCACTGTTGTTCATGGTGCCTTCTCACCCATTTTCTTTTTTATTCGCACACTGTTCCCATACTCTCACGGTTTTGCTGGGGGCTCCGCGTTGTGGCGCAGAGAAAAGTTCCTCCGAAGAAAACTGACGTCAGCGCGCCAGGGGGGTCCTATATAGCTCCACTGACGTCATGTCCGGGAACAACGTCAGGGCGGAGATAGACGGCGCCGCCCCCCGGCGCGCAGAGGTACTGCTACGCAAACAAATTTCCGGATCCAGTCTGACACCTGGGGATATTCTAAGTTAAGGAATCTGCGGCTAGACAACGTCTCTACCAGATACACAGTTACCGAAGGTAAGTAACGCGTACATTAGTGCTGTAAATTTCCAATCCCTATGCTGACCGCCTTGGTTCAACAGTGTTTTGAATATTTTCTTTACATTGCATAATAAGGACTCTAAATTAAATAATAAAAAGTATTTTGTTTGATACATCCCCCATGTGATTTGTTTTAGCCCTCCTTTTCTGTTGAATGTGTTTTTTCATAAATTAGTGTTTGTGATTTATATCATTTGAGTTGCCTCAGGTTTTTGTACATTGATATTTTCTTTCCCTGCCTTAGGAACAGGAACTCACATTATTAGCAGGGGTCCTCTTCTTCTTTACACTACAAGCAGGCTGCGTTAACGAAACCAGCGATACACAAGGTATGTCTGGGAGTGGCCAGATGTATGACAGATTAATAGGGCACCCATTAATGAAACTGTTGTACCACCTGTATATTTTTGTCCAGTCTCAATCTTCCATTGCGACGGGCTTAAACAGAAAGAACCATACAGTACTCCTTTGGCCGCACAGGTACCCGTAGAATGGGAGCCATTTTGTAGCAATTTTATTTCTTTGTACAAAACCGACCTTACATCACTTAGTAGTCTCCGAAGGGCAGGCGATTCTCTTATCAGGTCAAAAATGACATTTGACTTTTCAACTTTATGGCTGATATCATGGAGGGTATATCTATTGGATTTAGAAAGTGCCTTGGTCCAGAGCACTGAATGTAGCAAATAGTGCTTGCACCATGGCAGACAGATGCCAACCAGGAGAGATATCTAGAGTTCTGTGTTAAAGGGTCTTAAACAGCTAAACATAGAAGAGTGGACATGGGTGAGACAGAACAATAGAGGCTAAATTAAGATTACTAAGAGTTTGATAGAGGAGTAGTAGATCGGAAAGCTGAGGAGAAGCAAGAACGCAGGCACATGAGGACAACGCATAAGAAAGGACTTGACAGCGAAAAGTAACAAGGACCCAACACAGAGAGATTCTGAGAAATGGGGGAACAAGTAACTGAGACCAAAAGGCATGCACATTGACGAGTGAATGATGAGAAGGGAAGTAGAACATCTTTTGAAGAGCTAATTAAAATAAACAACAATAGTTCTGGCTGTATAGAACATGGGTTTGGTGTAATAAGTTGTGAGAAGAGAATGGAGGGGATAATTGAATATTCTTTGTTTTCTAGTTGACAGCGACATGTTCCAGTGATAGGCAAGATTTACAAAAGGTAAGAAAAGAAGTAAAAATGAAAGCATGGTAACAAACACATACAGTGGGGGCCATGAATGATGGTGAAAACAAAATAGAAGGAGGACAAAATGAATGAAGAGGAAAGCTGGAAAAGCAAACTAGTTTTAGAGGAGTCAAGGAGGTGGTCATGGTTGCCCATAAAACTGCAAAACAGACAGGCCAATAGATCTGTGTGAAAAACCACCAGCGTAAAGAAAAGAATAACATATTTGGGGAGGGTCAGCATCTCCATGATGGGCTTATATTTTTGTGAGCAAATGAAGTAAGTAGCAGTGCCACCTTACAGATTTTGGTTCACCCTCTTTGTAACAACTTTGTTTTTTTATTAAGTTTTCTGCTAATTCAAGCCAAGCCTGCATGATGCTAAACGATCTAAAATTATACTTTAACTTTCACACAAAAACTATATGCCATGCCCAGTGGCCAAAGCGATACCAAAGGGGATGATGGACGGAGCGTTAGAGCAAATCAAACACTCACCCCCAGTCAAGTGATCTGGGTTTAATCCATCATCATTCTTTAGCTCACTCCACCACCCCAGTTCAGACATGGCCATATGCAAATCAGTCTGACCCTGTGCCTCATGGGAACAGTCCAGCCCGAACTGCCAAGCCATGTCTTCCCTGGACCGGAAACAAGCATCCTGGGACCGGTTTCGGGTTCAAAACCCTCATCAGCCAGGCTATCTTGAATCCAGTGGCAAAGTGAGCAAGGGACCCATGTCTGGGCATACCCTGCCAACTTAGGGCGAACAAAGCGATACCAAAGGGGATGATGGACGGAGCGTTAGAGCAAATCAAACACTCACCCCCAGTCAAGTGATCTGGGTTTAATCCATCATCATTCTTTAGCTCACTCCACCACCCCAGTTCAGACATGGCCATATGCAAATCAGTCTGACCCTGTGCCTCATGGGAACAGTCCAGCCCGAACTGCCAGGCCATGTCTTCCCTGGACCGGAAACAAGCATCCTGGGACCGGTTTCGGGTTCAAAACCCTCATCAGCCAGGCTATCTTGAATCCAGTGGCAAAGTGAGCAAGGGACCCACGTCTGGGCATACCCTGCCAACTTAGGGCGAACAAAGCGATACCAAAGGGGATGATGGACGGAGCGTTAGAGCAAATCAAACACTCACCCCCAGTCAAGTGTTCTGGGTTTAATCCATCATCATTCTTTAGCTCACTCCACCACCCCAGTTCAGACATGGCCATATGCAAATCAGTCTGACCTTGTGCCTCATGGGAACAGTCCAGCCCGAACTGCCAAGCCATGTCTTCCCTGGACCGGAAACAAGCATCCTGGGGCCGGTTTCGGGTTCAAAACCCTCATCAGCCAGGCTATCTTGAATCCAGTGGCAAAGTGAGCAAGGGACCCACGTCTGGGCATACCCTGCCAACTTAGGGCGAACAAAGCGATACCAAAGGGGATGATGGACGGAGCGTTAGAGCAAATCAAACACTCACCCCCAGTCAAGTGATCTGGGTTTAATCCATCATCATTCTTTAGCTCACTCCACCACCCCAGTTCAGACATGGCCATATGCAAATCAGTCTGACCCTGTGCCTCATGGGAACAGTCCAGCCCGAACTGCCAAGCCATGTCTTCCCTGGCCCGGAAACAAGCATCCTGGGACCGGTTTCGGGTTCAAAACCCTCATCAGCCAGGCTATCTTGAATCCAGTGGCAAAGTGAGCAAGGGACCCACGGCTGGGCATACCCTGCCAACTTCGGGCGAGTGGCCAAACATTCTTAAAATTACACTGGGTAGAGAGAGACATAGTCAAATGTAGTTGTAGGCAGAGAGAGGTTCTGACAGAGAAATTGACAAAAGTGAGATAGATTGAGAAAAATATAACTTTACCAGGGGGCCTCTAGCAATTGCCCATTTTGTTCATGCCTTAAAACGTGTCTGGGAAGTGGGCTGAAGCCATGTGGATGGTGCAGACACGTGCGTCAACAAGGAATAGCTTCACTACACGTGCACAGCCCTTGCATGATTCACCAGGACATAGTGTGTTTGGGTGCCCTTGAGATGCATGGAGTATTCATTTCTTGGGTGGAATTCTTGTCCTCCATTCTCACACTCAAGGTCATTAAAAAGAGAGTCAATTGAATTAATGTTATATACCTATACCTTGGCTCGAAGATGCTGACATTTATGGCACCAACTCACACCTGCTGTCGGTGGCTTTCATTTGTATTTACCTTTGGAAGTCCATTACAAGGTAATTGATTCTCCTCCGGGACAACCTTGTGCCATAGAAGTAGTCTGGACTCACAAACCTTGACCCGTTGAGTTGCAAAACCTTCAAGCTGTGCAGCAGATGGTAGCAGACTGGCTTGAGTAGCAAAGGGTCCCGTTCTTTGTTACCAATAAAGCACATTACCAACACACCAGCTACATGAAGTAGATATGGTTCAATCACAACAATGTTATGATATGGTTTGCTTATATAGTGCACATACACCGAACATTCTTTAGAAGACAACAAATAAAACTAACCTAACAGATATTTATTTCTACATGGTAAAAAGAAGAATTTTCAGTGTCTTACGAAATTATGTATAGGAGGAGAGTGAGCGGAGATTCAATTGTAGTTTTTTCTATTTGCGTAAACGAAAGAGAAAGCTCTGTCATTGAAAGAAACAGTCTTAAAATTGGGGATGTCCAATAAATAATGTCCAGCCAAGGACAATAAGCGTTGAGGCCTGGGCAGCTTGAATTTCAATCAATCAATCAGGGAATTGTAAGCGCGCTACTCACCCGTGAGGGTCTCAAGGTGCTGGGAGGGGGGGGTCAGCAGTGCTGTTCAGCCGAAGAGCCAGGTCTTGAGCGTCTTCCTGAAGGTGTTCAGGAAGGGGGCGTGTCTGATGTCTGCCGGGAGCTCGTTCCAGGTCTTGTCCGCGATGTAGGAGAAGACCTTCCGCCTGCTTTGGCTCTGTGGATGCGCGGGGTTTCAGCGAGTGCGAGTTGGCTGATCGGAGGTTTCTTTTGGGTACGTGGAGGGTGACTCTGTCGTTGAGGTATTTGGGTCCGGTGTTGTGTAGGCATTTGTCGGCATAGGTGAGGATTTTGAAAGTGACTCTCTTCTCCACGGGGAGCCAGTAGAGCTTCCGTAGGTGTTGGCTGATGTGCTCGTGTTGAGGGATGCTGAGGACGAGTCTGGCGGCGGTGTTCTGTATCGTCTGGAGTTTGCGGAGTAGGGACTTGTTTATGCCGGCGTAGAGTGCGTTTCCATAGTCCAGCCTACTGGTGATGAGTGAATGGGTGACTGTCTTCCTTGATTCGGGGGGGGGGGGATCCATTTGAATGTCTTACGGAGGATGCGGAGGGTGTTGAAGCAGCTGGAGGCGTCGGCGTTGACCTGTCGGTTCATGGAGAGGGATGAGTCGAGTATGATGCCGAGGTTTCTGGCATGGTCCGTGGGTGGTCGGTGGGCTGCCGAGGGTGGTGGGCCACCAGGTGTTGTCCCATGCTGAAGGGGTGGTTCCGAGGACGAAGACCTATGTCTTCTTGCCGTTGAGCTTTAGGCAGCTATTGGTCATCCAGACTGCGACGTCCTGCATTCCTTTCTGGAAGTTGAGTCTGGCGGTGGTGGGGTCCTTGGTGAGGGAGAGGATGAGCTGGGTGTCGTCAGCATAGGATACGATGTTGAGGCCGTGTTGTCGGATGATGGTGGCGAGGGGAGCCATGTAGATGTTGAAGAGGGTCGGGCTGAGTGATGACCCCTGTGGGACTCCGCAGGTGATTTCTGTGGGATCGGAGAGGAAGGGCGGCAGTCTAATCCTTTGGCTTCTGCCGGTGAGGAATGATCAGATCCAGTCTAGGGCGGTTCCTTGTATGCCGGCGTCGTGTAGTCTAGCTACGAGTGTGCGATGGGAGACGGTGTCGAAAGCTGCTGATAGGTCGAGTAGAATCAGGGCTGTGGAGTGTCCTTGGTCGAGGAGGGTGCTGATGTCATCTGTGGTGGCGAGTAAAGCGGTCTCGGTGCTGTGGTTGCTTCGGAATCCGGATTGGGACGGGTGGAGAACGGCGTTGTCTTCGATGAATCACGTCAGTTCCGCATTGACTGTTTTCTCTGCAACTTTGGCAGCAAAGGGGAGAAGCGAGATGGGCCGGTAGTTCTTGAGGTCCGTGGGATCAGCTGAGGGCTTCTTGAGCAGGAGCCTGACTTCTGCACGTTTCCAGTCGTCTGGGAAGGTGCCTGTTTCAAAGGTGGTGTTAATGGTGCATTGTAGTTCGGGTGCGATGGTGGAGGCAGCTCTGTGGTATATGTGTGGAGGGCAGGGGTCGGTGGGGGTCCCCGAGTGGATGCCTTTCATGGTCGAGGCGGTGTCTTTGGCCGTGATCGGCGTCCAGGAGGAGATGGTGGGCTGGCAAGTGTGTCTGGAGGGCGGGCCTGCTGCGGAGTCTGGCGAATAGTCGATGAAGTTGTCATAGCGGTTTTTAATCTTGAGGTGGAAGTAGGATCCGAGCTTTTCGCAGAGGTCTTGGGACGGGGTGATGTCCGTGGCTTCGCTGCGGGGGTTGGTGAATTCCTGGATGACACTAAAAAGTTCCTTGGAGTTGCTGGAGTTGGCGAGGATTTTGTTATGGATGAAGGTCCTTTTGGTGGTTCTGATTTGTTTGTGGTAGTCCGTCATGGCGTCCTTGTAGGTGGTGTAGTTTCCAGGTGTCTTGCTGTTTCTCCAGTTCTTATCCAGGCGTCTGCAGGTGCGTCTGGCTTCTTGGAGATCGGTGGTGAACCAGGCGGCTTTCCTGGGGCGCTGTTTGTCGGGGTTGCGTAGCGGGGCAAGCTTGTCTGTGCCGTTGGAGATCCAAGTGTGGAATTCTCTGGCTGCGAGGTTGGCGTCGGATGTCACAGTGCGGTTGTCTCGGGTGAGGGTGGAGTTGAGTTGCTCGTCGGTGACTTTGCTCCAGTTCCTTCGCGGTGGGCGTGGGGCTGGTTTGGGTGCCTTGGGTTTGTCGACGAGGAAGTGTACGCAGTGGTGGTCAGTCCATGGGGGTTGCGTTGTGTGGCAGGAAGAGAATTTGGAAGTCAGGAATGCAGGGCTGGAACCATGATATTTACCAGAGACTTAAACAGAATTGTCTTTTTGGCAAGCAACCAGTCCAGGTAGGACAGAATGGGGCAGATGTAATGTAGCTATTGAGTGACATTGAGACATTCAACAAAGTTCTTAATCATGTGGCCTAATGGCTAGAGCAGTCGACTTTGAAGCTGGGGAACCAGGTTCGAGTCTTGGCAGGGACGCTTAACATTCTGTGATTCTGGGCAAATCACTTAATCTCCCTGTGCCTAACAAAATTAATGTGTCCACCTGTAATGCAACTGGTGCTCATGTAAAGCGCTCTGATACCTTCGGGTCGAGTTTGCGTAATATAAAACAAACAAAACTTGAAGCCTTCTTAAAAGTTTTTTCCAGGAGACCTAGGTAACTTGAGTTACCATAGTCTAGTCTGAAGTGTACTAATGTAACCACCACAGGATTGAGTTAGGGCGTAACAAAAGGCAGGATTTTTAAAGAAATTAAATCTAAAAAAAAAAACAGGTACTTGCAACTTTGGAAACCTACTTCTCAAGGGAGAGTTCAGCATCCTTGTAGACACCCAGGTTGCGAGCAGTTTTAGCTGGCAACGAGGGCAACCCATTGATCTCACGCCAAGAGGACGGATTTCAGTTTAAAATAGTTCCTGGCTCCGTTTTGGCTGGATAATGTTTCAGGAAATTTGTAGCCATCCTATGTGGCACAACTGTTAAGGAAAATGGTAAGAGAATTATGAACCTTAGCAGATACAGAAGATGGGGGATGAGTGGTGGATATTTAGAATATCAACTGAGTGTCGTCAGCACGCATACAATGTCCTGTATTTAAAAAAATAACATATCTACTTTGCTTTCCTAAATAAAGTTCATGATCCCAACTTATTGGTTCACCAAAAAGAGCTTAAGAAGCAAATTCCCCCAAAAACTTTTAAAACATGTTTCCCCAAATGCTTGCCAATATCAAGTTTTGGCCAGACAATGTTCGAATTGGGCGTTCCATGAGACGCTGTTACACTTAAACAATGCTAAGAAAAGATGGATTTCCCACCTGCCATTGCCTCGTAAGAATCTTCCTGGCAACAGTAGTAGCATAAAAACAAAATCCTGTCCATGCTTTCTTCTCAATATTTCAGCTCCAAAGGTCATGAGTTAAATAGTCAGAACTAAAAGTCTTCATATAATTTCAGCAGTTGTGTTAAATATTTTATAACAACAGACAAATATAACCGGATCTCAAGCAAAAATACATAGGTTACAGGGATCATTAAACTAAAATCAAGTGACTGGGTCCTGCTTCAGTTCTGTGAATCATAATGGGTGTAAAGTTATCTTCATTTTTAAATACTGTTTTTTTGTAAACTGGATGGTAATAATATGGGATACATGTGTGCTTGTAAATAGCTGAAAGGCATCAGGGGTTGCTTTTGTTCCTTTTCACAGGGGACGTGGCCTAGAACTTGATCTGGACTGTTCCCTTGGGGGTGAGGAAAATGCAGCCTCCCACATGGATGATCCCAATCTGCAATTCCACAAAGGAGCTAACATTGGTGAGATACTGCCCAGAGCGGGTCCCAGTGGCTACATTTGATTCAAGCCTTATTGTCGCTTTTTTGCTGTCTGCATATAATCACTACAATATTTCACTGTTGACGTGAATTTTGATTTCTTTTTTTTTTTTACTCAAATTTTGAGTGTGTTTGACCTGATCTCATATGATTCCTTTTTAAAATGTAGGATGTAAAAATCGACATGCCCGTTTCGTACTTATCTATGCTCAATCACATGTAAGCCAAAAGCCTAATCAATATCTACAAATAGCCATTGTTTCTGTAAGTCAGGTGCTCAGAAACATCCTTTTTTTGTTCTTGAGGGACAACCACCTGTTCAATTTCAAATAACAAAAGGGAGGGCAGTTACAGCTGTCGGGAGGAATATTGGACCCAGTGTGATGAGGATTACTTTAACTAATTTGTGTTCAAAAAGATAATCTGGCTTCCCCTCCGCAGACCTTACATCATGAGAAAGTAAACAACCCCTCAGACACAGCGATGTCCTGCCACACCTTATCGTGTAGTGCAGTACAAGGTTATGAGGGCCTGCTCAAGTCGCCGCATCACAGATGTCTTCTATTGAACCTGAAAGCTCTCAGTTGTTTACCTCATCTTGATCCCGCAGCGCCTAGTCGCCTGCTGACACCCCTATTTAAATATCAGGAGTGCCTACTGCTTTTTTCCCCTCTTAGACACCTTAGTGGTTTGAACCCCTTGCTCTTGAAGAGGCAGCTTGGTGCTCCAGTTCCTGGGCGCTGCCCCACCATTCCTTGCACTATAGACTGCCAGGGTCTGCCCCTAAACATCCCACCTGCCTAAGGATGCCCACCTCTGATCTGTATCCGTGTGGTCTTCGCCATCAGAGCAGAGACTACTTCGGAATAAACCACACTCGCTTCCTGTTCGACTCATGTCCAGCCTACCACTCCAAATCCCAGGGATTGGCTCTGGCTTGTAGCGTTTGACTTGCTTGACAGTGGCAACTGCATGTTCTGGGTCCTCTACTGATTGGTGTTTGTTTTTATTTGACTCCCTAATGGGTCATTCATTAGAGGAGACATTCCATAGCTCTTCCTTTCATGCTCTGCAAACTGAGCTTCCTGGTGGCCATTTTGTCTCTGAGCCAGTTGTTGTTGTTTCTTCAAGCTCCAGGTATTGCAACGTTGGTGCGCTGAATACCAAAGCTGGTAGTCTTAAACCAACTCATGCCTCTTTAATCAACTACCAGACACTCCCTGACCGTTTACTTAACTCTTGCAGGTTCCTGCTTTCTCCCTTTGTGACGGTTTTTCCGTTTTTCTTTTCCTCTGTTTTGTGTTTTTCCTTTTTTGCTCTCTGTAGACGACTGATGCGTACAAATAAGTGTCAATCTCTACCAATATGTGGTGGTGGCCCCCACCAGAACAACCGGCGCAAATTAAGCACTGACGGTGTCCAAAATCCATCCATCGCGACCCCTTCCCTGACGCGGGTTCAGTTAGTATCTGAATAACTGACTTTCAAAAGTCTGGGCTGATGGCATTTCAGAGTGAAGGTGCTTGAACACCCTTTGACTCCCTCCATATTCCATCCCCAAGAACGCTTGTTTGGTGATCGAATGTGGTGATGTTGAGCAAAGTTCCCTGGATGTTCTCTGGATGGGTTGTAGTGAGGTTCCAGTTCTCGCAGGTAAACCGCACCTCTTCCTCCATGTAACTGTGGCATCTTCCTCCTGAATTCTTCTCCCCTGGCTCTAGGATTTTTTCCTCTGATTTCATTAGCCATGGGCAGGGCCACTGGAATTATGCGGCAGTGGAGGGACAAATTATGTGGGAGAGTTGAGTAAATTATGTGGCAATAAAAGAAAATTATGTGGCAGAGACACATTTTGTGATTGTATTGCTTCATTATTATTATTTTTTTCTTTTTTTACACTTGTTAGCTCTGTCTTGGCATTAGTTGCACGTAACTGATACCATTAGAACACCCAGGTATAGCAATACGCAACAGAAAGATGACCAGTCAAGCTTTGCAAAGGGCCACCCACTGTACTGCAACACACGTTGCTGCGTTTTTAGTAACTTTTGAACTGTTTGAGTATTTTTTATTTTTTATATAAAATCTGCAGATTATGTGACAGATGATGGAGTATGTGGCAAATCTATCATTATGTGGAAAACGCCGCAGCTGCACAACCACATAATTCCAGTGGCCCTGGTCATGGATAATCTGTGTAGCGTGGCCAGGACAATGATCATATAGAAGGTGCCTGCATTCTTCACATGTTCAGAAGCCAGCGTTGGCAACTTACCCTCTTCTGGGGCAAGTAGGAGGAGGTTAATCACTATATCACCCCAATCTCTGAACTCAGGAAAGCCTTGTGCAGCTCATCAGTGGCAAAATACTTTTTTTTCACTCGCAAAATGGAGTCGGTGCAACAAAATGTTCAGAACAACGAAGCAAAAAACCAGCCAAGACTCGTCGGGCGGTGCTTGTCCTAATGTAGCTTGGACCTGTTCCATCCATGGTCTGACCTCACCTGGGAATGCATTTTAACACTGTGAATACAGGCCCGGGGGTATGATTAAGTGAAACAGTGGGCGAAAACAGCGAGTTTCTAGCGTTGAACATTTCTTTAGACGGAAACCGGCACGACGATGCGTTTACATTTAGGCAGGATGAGATAACATCTTGTATGACGATGCCAGTTTGAGAAGCCGGAAGCTTGCTGCTCCCTGCTCGGTCTCCGAGAGGGCCGCAGACTCGTGTGTGGTCGGCAGCAGCACAAGTGAGCCAGTAGAAGGCCTGAAAAAGCGATGTCAGTGTTTTTGTGCAGAAAAGTGCTTTGTGCCCCTAGGGACATGGCATCAGAACACGTCTAACACTAACAGGAGACAGCCCCAGGGTCGCCGCCATCCCATAATTCTTTCTTTAAATTGTGTTTTTGTAATATTAGAAGCCGCAAAAGATGGAGTGCAAATAAGTAATACTGTTTTTTTTAAAATTTGTTACATTGCCATTGTGACACGAAATATTTAACTATCGTATGGGTTTGTTTATTTAGTATCTGACATAAAACTGTTTTGACTACCATTGTCTGCAATTGTTTTTAAGTTCGATTTTTTAATTTTCAAATTTGCCCCCCTCCACCCCCCCCTTGGCGTAGCTAGGTCAGGTGGTACCCGGTGCGGAAAATTTCTTGTCACCCCCGGCTTAACAAAATGGCAAAAATATGTGTTTAAAACACATTTTTGCCATTTTGTCACCCCCCTCAGCGGGGCGGCCTGCTCCCCCCTTCCTACGCCACTGCAGGCCCTTTTAACGTAGCACCATTTGCAGTGGATTCTCCTACAATATATAACAGAATATTTCCTCTGCTTTTCTTTTTGTACTCACGGAGGGGCTCAGCATAAAAAAGGTGACGGTCACTTGGAGAGGTCTGGTGCAGCGGCCAGGGCAGCTGACTTCGGAGCACAGGGTTCACAGTTCGATCCCCGGTTCCGGCGGCAGCTTAGCTCAGCACCATGTGACTCTGGGCAATAGCTCACTTAATTTCCACTACGGCCCCCAGCGCCTTGAGACCCGTAAGGGTGAGTAGCTGCGCTATATAAAAACGGACTTACTTACTTACTTCCCTTTATTCAATTAATGTTGTCTTGCCTGGGCACGCACGGAGTATCCTAGCACTTAAAGGTGGGTTTTACTGATGGGAAATCAATGTAAACCTCATACCACAGCATCCTATGTGTGCATATGAGAAAACTCAGCAACGGAGCTAAAAGAAACTGACGAGATCAGTTGAGACCTGGCCGAAGAAGGGGTGGAAGCAAAGATCCCCCTCGTTAGGCGGGCAGTCACTCTTTACAGGTGAATCACTCTTTTCTCTCAGTCATAAATTGTCAAGCTGTATTAAGTCATAGGATCAGGGTGAAAGATCCCACGAGAAAGCAATATAGGAAAATGATTAAAGTAAAGTTTTATTTGATGAAAATGGAAAAAGCGTTTTATCTGAAAGAGACACGTTAGTGATAGATTCCTTACCTTAGAATATCCCCAGGCGTCAGACTGGATCCGGAAAGTTTTGCTAGCAGTACCCCTGCGCGCCAGTAGGTGGCGTCGTGCGGCTCCGCATCCGTCGCTGGCGTCGTAAGCGCCGAGATGACGTCACGGAGACTACTTAGGCGCCACCCATGCGCGCTGACGTCAGTTCTTTCTTTTTCCGCGCCAGAAAGCGCAGATCCGGTTAGAGCACGTACCCTAGTCACTTTTTGACTATCTCTTTTGAGACTTTTGTCTCCCTTTTTCCAGTTGGTTTCCTGGTGCACGTAGGGATGTCTGGATTTAAGTCTTGTGGGGCCTGCCGTCGCAACAGGTCGGTGGCGGACCCCCACGATGTCTGCCTCTACTGCCTGGAGACCGACCACGACTCTCGGTCTTGTCCGGATTGTCAGGCCATGGCCCCGAAGGCCTTGCGGGAGCGGCGCCGGAAACTGCTGGAAGTCCGGCACTCGTCCCCGCGCCGTTCCCGGTCCAGAGGCCGTTCCAGGGAACGCTCGCGGGGCCACAGCCATCGCTCCTCGGGCTCCAGGTCTTCACCCTCGGATTCGGGTAAGAGACGACACAAAAAGAAGTCGAAGAAGCGTGTTCGCTCTCCGACGTCCCCCCGCCGTCCCCCCGCCGCTCCTCGGATGCGGCTGAGGGGGACAGGGGCCTTGCCCCTGTGGCTCCTTTGGAGCTCGAGAGTCCCGCGGCCTACCCGCCTTACCCGGGTCCGTCGGCAACTCCCGCACAGGTGCAAGAATTTCTTGCTACCATGGACCGCCTTTTTAGGTCTCGGGCTCCCACCGGCGTGCCCTCGGGCCCCGCGGTCCCGTGTCTGGATCCTGTTGGACCGCCGGCGGATCCAGCTTCGGCGCCACAGGATCCTGCGCCGCTGGTTCCGGCCACGGCGCCACGAGGTCCAACGCTGCCGGCTCCGGCCCCAGCGCCGCCCTCGGCTCCGCCTCCGGCGCCGCAGTGGGTGCCTTTCGTCCCGCCATTACCCAGGTTCCAGGACCATTTTGTTCCCACCTGGGATCCGCATTGGGGCACGGAGCCGGTTCGGCCCGACAGGCGCCGTTTTCGGCGCTGTATGTTCCCTCTCCGGCTCCTGCCCCGCCGCCGCGGTCGGTACCACCGGCGGCAGAGGTGGAGGACGACTGGGAGGGGTCCGAGGACCCTCTCGCCCGTCAGTGTGACTCCGAGCAGGACTGGGCGGACGACTTGGAGGACGCTGGCGACCTCGACGTCTCTTCTGACCCGGGGTTTGCCTCTCCCCTGCCTACTATGGAGGAGGGCGCCTCCTACACGATGGTGCTCCGTCGGGCAGCTGAGGTCCTCAACCTTGATCTCCCTATGGTGGCCCTCAAAACTAATCTCCTTACTGAGGTGCTCCAGACGGCGACCACCTCGTCGGAGCCCCTGCTCCCGTTTAACGACGCCCTTACCGACGTCTTGCTGGGCACTTAGTCGCGGCCATCCACTGGGGCCCCTGTGGATAAGAATGTCGCCAGGCGTCATCGCCCGGCGCCGGGTGACCCCGCTTTTTTGACCACTCATCCTACGCCTGAGAGTCTGGTCATCCAAGCTTCGACGTCGCAGAGTGCCTTTCCCACGGCTCCGCCGGATAAGGACTCTAAGAAGCTGGAACAGTTCGGTAAACGTTTGTTCTCTTCGGCCAGCTTGGGGCTGCGGTCAGTGAATACCGCCTGCCTATTGGGCCGCTATTCCCACGCGGTGTGGGACACAGTTGCGCAGGTGTTACCTCAGTGTCCTGAGGAGACCCAAGCTGTATTGTCCCAAGCCATTGCAGAAGGTAAAGATGCGGCTAAGTTCGCCATTCGGTGTGGTTTAGACACCGCGGACTCCTTAGGTAGAGCGATTTCTACGACTGTGGCGCTTCGTCGCCACGCCTGGCTCAGAACTACCGAGTTCTCGCCAGATGTCCAAAACTCGCCACCCCTCCAGCCATGCCGCCTCAGTTCCACCGCCTGTCGGGGGAACACTTGGCACTTCTCCGGCAGGAAGTCACGGCCCTCTTGGCCAAGGGGGCCATCGAACGTGTTCCTGGGCCAGAAGTAGGGAGTGGTTGTTATTCCCACTACTTTCTGGTCCCCAAGAAGGACAAGAGGGGCTTGCACCCCATCCTGGACCTCAGGAACGTCAATCGCTTCCTTCGGAAGGAGAAGTTCAAGATGTTGACTCTAGCTCAGGTCCTGGCTGCCCTCGACCCTGGAGACTGGATGGTAGCGTTGGACTTGCAGGACGCATATTTTCACATCCCCGTCCTGCAGGGCCACCGGCGTTACCTGCGGTTCACGGTAGGCCAGGAGCATTTTCAGTTTGCAGTGCTCCCCTTCGGCCTTACCAGCGTCCCTCGGGTGTTCACGAAGGTGATGACGGTGGTCGCAGCTCATCTGCGTAGGTCAGGGGTGTCAGTCTTCCCCTACCTCGACGACTGGTTGTTGAAGGCGGGCTCGCCCCAGGCAGTCGTCCACCATCTTCAGGCTACGGCCGACCTCCTGCATTTGCTGGGGTTCTCCATCAACGTGCCGAAGTCGCACCTTTGTCCCTCTCAGCAGCTCCCCTTCATCGGAGCGGTTCTGGATTCGACGCTGTTATCCTCCCGAGCAGCGAGTCCGGGATATTCAGGCTATGATTCCGATCTTTCAGCCTCTATTCCGGGTTTCAGTCAGGATGACCCTCCGGCTCCTGGGCCTGATGGCCTCCTGCATCCTGCTGGTGCAACATGCCAGATGGCACATGCGGGCTCTGCAGTGGGACCTGAAGTTCCAGTGGGCACAGCTCAGGGCAACCTGTCCGATCATGTCCAGATCTCGGAGGGCACTGCACGACAATTGCAGTGGTGGCTCACGAATCGCGATTGGGTCAATGGCAGATCCCTCTCCCTTCCCCAACCGGAGCACACAGTGGTGACAAATGCGTCCCTCCTGGGATGGGGCGGCCACTTGAGAGAGGCGGAGATCAGAGGCCTCTGGTCTCCGGCGGAGTCCCGGCTTCATATCAATCTTTTGGAGCTTCGGGCGATCCGACTTGCACTGAAGGCATTCCTTCCCTCTGTCCGGGGAAGTGTAGTGCAGGTGTTCACGGACAACACCACCGCCATGTGGTATTGCAACAAGCAGGGCGGGGTGGGGTCGTTGACCCTATGTCAGGAGGCTCTGCGCCTCTGGACATGGCTGGAACATCAAGGCATTACCTTGGTGGTTCAACACCTGGCAGGTTCTCTGAACGCCAGGGCGGACGAACTCAGCCGCCGGTGCTTGATGGATCACGAATGGCGCCTGAACTCGGACGTGGCGCAAGGTCTCTTTCTGCAGTGGGGAGAGCCTTGGTTAGATCTATTCGCCACCGAAGAGAACGCGCAATGTCATCAGTTCTGCGAGTTGGAATTTCCAAGGCGGCACTCGCTCGGCGACGCTTTTCATCGCGAGTGGAGTTGCGGTCTGTTGTACGCCTTTCCGCCTATACCACTTCTGCCCAGAGTGCTGAAGAAGATTCGGCGCGACCGGGCCCAAGTCATCCTTGTGGCTCCGGATTGGGCACGAAGATACTGGTATCCCGAGCTACTCAACATGGCGATCGATCCCCCGATCCGACTGCCTCTTCATGAGGATCTTCTGTCGCAGCATCATGGGACGGTCCTCCACCCAAACCTGTCCAGCCTCCACCTCCATGCGTGGAGATTGAGCGGCGGCAGTTGACAGCCTTCGATCTTCCTCCTGAAGTCTGTGATGTCATTCTGGCCGCCAGGCGTCCCTCCACTAAATCGGTATACGCCTGCCGGTGGAACAGATTTGTGGCATGGTGCACAGCTAAGTCTGTGGATCCCCTTTCTGCCCCTCTTTCTGAGGTCCTTCTGTTCCTACTATCCTTGGCCCAGCAGGGCTCTGCTCTGGGCACTGTCAAAGGTTATCTTTCGGCCATCTCCGCCTTTCTCAGGCTTCCAGATCAGCCTTCTCTCTTTAAGTCCCCAGTTGTTAATCGTTTCCTGAAAGGCATTACACACACGTTTCCTCCTGTGCCTTTCATAATGCCTCAATGGGACTTAAATCTAGTCTTGACCTATCTGATGTGCGCTCCCTTTGAGCCCCTTCATGGCTGTCCCTTAAGTCTTCTTACTCTAAAGACGGCTTTCCTGGTGGCTATCACCTCTGCCAGGAGGGTGAGTAAGCTCCAGGCTCTTTCTTCTAAACCTCCTTTCCTTTCTGTTCATCCGGACAAGGTGGTTTTAAGGACCCGTCCTTCTTTCTTGCCAAAGGTTGTCACGTCCTTCCACATCGGGCAGACCATCACTTTGCCCACTTTCTTTCCGCCTCTGCATCCTTCAAAAGAGGAAGAGAGGCTCCATCGTCTGGACCCAAAACGTGCGCTCTCGTTCGATCTAAAGCGCACACAACAGTTCCGGTTGGATGACCAGCTCTTTGTTGGCTACGTGGGCGCCAAAAAAGGTCGGGCCGTGCACAAACGCACCATCTCTCGGTGGGTTGTTTTGTGCATCAAAGCGTGTTACTCCTTGGCTAAAAAGGAGCCTCCTGTGGGACTGCGTGCCCATTCTACCAGGGCAACAGCAGCCACTACTGCATTGGGACGCGGTGTCCCCCTGCAAGACATCTGTCAGGCAGCCACGTGGGCCTCGCTGCACACATTTACCAAGCATTACTGCCTTGACAGACAAGTCCGGAGAGACGGCTTATTTGGCCGTTCTGTTCTCCGTGATTTTCTGGTGTAATCTATTCGCAGACCCACCACCGAGGTTGGTATTGCTGGGGTATCTATTCTAAGGTAAGGAATCTATCACTAACGTGTCTCTTTCAGATGCACAAGTTACTACTTGTTTAACGATATATCTGTAAGAGACATTAGTTAGTGATAGATTCCTTACCGCCCCACCCTTCCTCCCCGTTCTGCGAACTGATTTCTAGGGTTAAGGTCATCCCTTTTAGGGCCCTAGTTTCATGGCACCAGTGGTCAGTTTCTTGCATGGCTCTGCGTTCCTGGCGCGGAAAGTCGTGTACAGAACTGACGTCAGCGCGCATGGGTGGCGCCTAAGTAGTCTCCGTGACGTCATCTCGGCGCTTACGATGCCAGCGACGGACGCGGAGCCGCACAACGCCACCTACTGGCGCGCAGGGGTACTGCTAGCAAAACTTTCCGGATCCAGTCTGACGCCTGGGGATATTCTAAGGTAAGGAATCTATCACTAACTAATGTCTCTTACAGATATATCGTTACACAAGTAGTAACTTGTGCGTTACTCCAAGGAGTGGCCTGCTGCTGCCAGATGAGAGGACCAAACAAGCTGATGTTTGTTTTATACGTAAACCAATGGAACTATGAAAAAAAACATTAAATGAAGAAACAGAAAACTGAATAAAATAAGCAAAGATTGACACGGAAGATCTGGGTTTGTGGATTATTTTTATTATAGACTTTCTTCATACTGTATTGGGAATTGGACTTACGAAACCTGTAATATAGAATTCCATCATATCATATGGTGATCAAACTTCCCAAATCAGTATAAGGTTATTAAATGACCGACAAAAGGGGTATTGTATTGTAATTGTATTTATATAGCGCTTACTACCCCTGATGAGGCGTCAAAGCACTTTTCGGTGAGAAGCACGCTACTCCGGAACCCATAGAGGATTAGTGGTGAATTTGTATAGGGAGATATGAAATTAATTTGAACGGTGGACATGTGAGTTTGTTATTTGGATTGAAAAAGGATAGTGGAGGGATAGAAGAAGGAAGGGTTTGCATTTATATTGATGTTATTGGGATTGTGACTGCCCATTTCTCTTTTACTTACATAAGGGAGGATCACCAGACAAAACCAAGTGTTTAACTACTTTCTGAAAGGACACATGAAGAGACCGGGGCACAGACTTCCTGGTTTCTGCACGAACCTTATCCTTTAGGATATGAGGACCACAATGGATTGGAATTTTCAGAACAGCTGTTGCTGGCAGTGGTGTCTTATGCTTTTATGTCTTCTCTTGATCAGAAGAGTTCATCACAAACCTTCCCTTGTCAGTGCGTGCTTGGGCAGTGTCTTCTGCAAACTAAGCCCTTTACAGGACCTGCCGTTTACAGCCTTCTCCTGCACCAACGGCATCTCTGGTGGCTTTCCGTAACTGCTTTCCAATGGGTGTCTGAGAGCTCAAAAGCCACCATAGGAAGCACCCTAGCTTCAACAGATTCCACCATATCTAAATGCTTATGCTCGACTTCTGATTAGACCTCACATTCCCACACAAGCGACCAACCTGCGTGGGTTGAGCAGTGAGCCGGGCCATTTGTTGTGTTGGAGCCAGAAGCAGACCACGCTTCTTTTTTTAATTAAATGGCAATACTGGGCTATACTAAGGTGGGAAGCAAGATGGGCATATTTGCATTTAAGGGTTGAATCCAGCACTTACAGGACAGTCCTGAACTCAGGACCCAGGCTCTAAGATATGAACCTACACCTTTCTGGTGGGTTTGTTTTCTTCTTAAGAATATTCATAGTTTGACGGTAGCCTTCAAAGTTCTCTGGGTCAGGACGTCGGGTACATTTATATAGAGGGGAATCCAGGGTAAACGTTTTCAAAGACGTTCACCAGCATCATATTTGCATGGAGGCAACTGCGAATTAGATTTAAGGGTAATATTTGGAGAAAAACTCACTTCGGTTACAGAGTTGCTTAGTAGTATACCAGAAAATGTGGTTAAGAGAGCTGGAACAGTAGGCAAGAGAAAGACCGGAAGCCATGGTGGATGGTTTGCGCTTGGGGAAAGTGTGATCATGTGCACTGACAACCCTATGCTTCATACCCTTTATAAAACTCTAGTGTCCTGCCACTAGGGGGCAGAATGTTACAATAAGAATATTGACTATAAATATAGAGCCATAAAAACCTCCCTACCGGAAAGAAGTGGCAAGAGTTTTGTCACCTGAGGCATAGTGCATCTTAAACCCATCTTAGGCAATACAACAATAACATCACTGCACCATGTAACATAGTAGCTGTGAAAACATACCCAGTTATTTTATGTTATAATCCGTATATTCATGGAAAAATGTGTAATAATATATAAATAGGTTTATAATTGTATTCGCTGAAGACCATATATAAATGTTGTTTCCCTCTATTTTAAAGTTTTACACAGTATTATATTAGCCGATAACTGCAGGGCCATAGTAGGTCCGGGAACCATGACGCCTCATGCTGTTCACTGCACATTTTTTGTAAGCGTAACCTCGTTTTCAACCATGGCAAGAACGCGGGTTATTAGTGAGAAGAACAGAGTTAGCGTTTGTGGATATGATGATATCTTGCCCTTAAGGCCATTCAAGTGCTTCCTTGGAGGAAAGATCTAGAAGCCTGCACAACTAGATAAGTTTCTGCTGGAAGTAATTGCTGTCACATGGTCCTGCTACACTGAGTTGCATTAAGAGAAAATGTATATGGGCTTCATCTCCAAGGTGCGCTGGCTCTATGACTCTCCCCACAGTGCAGGTAAATTGTGGTGGCTTCCTCTCTGACCCCTTCCTGGTTTGCTGGGGAACATGTCGAGGCGGCCATCACTCCTTTCTGCTATTACTCCTTTCCATGGAGCCCTTAGTGGTGGCCTTACACCAGTCGGATCGGATTGTGGGCATTCAAACCCCCAGAGGACCTTCAACACTATACTTGTACGCAGATGATATTCTACATACTCTCTCGGCCCAGACCTTTTCTGTCCCCGCGGTTTTGGAGATCATTTAGGCGTTTGTGGCCACATCTGGTTATAAAGTCAACTGGGGTAAGAGCAAGGTCCTCCCGCTCTCGAGTGTTACCACCGGTGCTGCTATCGCCAGATTCCTGTTTCAATGGAAAGCTGCTCGCCTCAAATAACTGGGCATCTGTGTCAATAAGGGCTTGGAGCACATGATAAAGGACAACCTTGATCCGCTCATGGCGCGCATGCGGCAAGACTTTGACAAATGGTCGCACCTGAACCTGTCCCTTTGAGGTCGCGCGCAAGCAGTGAAAATGGTGACCCTCCCTACTTTACCTACGTTCTGGGCATGCTCCTCCTGCTGACACCCCTCTAGAAACTCCGACAAGTGGCTAAGGCCGTCAAGGCCTTTGTCTGGGGGTCAGCAAGGCCCCGCTTAGCCATTAGGAAACTTATCGCCCACAAGTCCACGGGGGGTCTGGGCCTCCCATCCATGGAGCGCTATTGCATGGCTCTCCACCTGGCGTAGTTGGCATTCATGCACACCCAGATTCAGGTTGGCCTGCCACAAACTCAGCACTGACGCTACATGCAATTGCGCCACTGCATAATGAGTGGACTAGGTCCATGACCCTGGACTATCCCCCATCCCCAGTGCTCACATACTCACATACCTTAACACATGGCGCCAGTTTAAGGGCGTGATGTCTGGGATGTATTACCTTCTGATTCACCATCTTTACTCACAGCTGCAAGTGGAGCACCTCAGAGAGGTTTGGTAGGCCCGTCTCCAGGTGGAATACGAGGAAGAGAACTGGGTGGGGCTAAAGGAGGCCCTGGGGAGGGGGTCCTGAGAGGCCAGGATGAAATACAACCTTTTTAAGATTCTGCAGAACTGGCACTGTACGCCGGTGCGACTTTATGCTGAGGGCCTGCTGCCCCACTCCTCCTGTTGGAGATGCGACCATGAGTCCTGTGACATGGTTCACCTCTTAGCGGAATGTCCTGCGGTCTGCCCTTTCTGGACCGCAGTGAGGCCCACGTTGGGGAAGACCATGGATATGTCCGCCCCACTATTGAGTCGGCTGCTTCTCCTGCACCACCTAGTGGACCTCCCCCAGTTAACACACCATGCTCGCCACCTACTTACCATCGCCCTCACAACGGCAATAATCTGTATCCTACATCATTGGCATTCTTCGCAGGTCTCCACTCATGTGGAATGGCTTGCAGCCATGGTCAAGCCTGTCTCTAACGAAAAGGTGATCTATAACCTGATGGATAGGGCTGACCAGTTCCTCCTTATTTGGTCCCCTTTTCTAGGGGGGGGGGGAACTGGCTCCCTTAGCCATCCGGACTTTTGCTGGGAGACTCTTTTTTTAGTTTTAATTTTTAGTTTATTTCTTGTACTTTGACTTATTCTTGACTTCCTCTGTTATATCTTCAGGCAGCCTTTTTCCCGCCGCTGCTGCCCCTGCGGCCCCTCCCACCGACACAGCCCTGCTCCCCGAACCCTGGTTCTCCTAGGCCCCACCGCTACGATTCCACTACCCTCCACACACTCAATCCCGGAAGACACACCGACTGCGGAAGAGCCTTGCCGAACACCACCCTTGGCCAGTTCTCGTGCAGACCCGGCAGCAGATCCTTCACCATCGACAAAACCCCCACAACCGCCGAAGGCCCGCCTGATGCACGCACCGCCGAAACCCTTACATGCATCCTCCTCAACGTGCGCTCCCTGCACCGACACGCCGTAGAGATCTGGGACCTGATCGACACCCTCTCGCCCGACGTCGCCTTCTTCACGGAAACCTGGACCAACGCCACCTCCGGCGCCGACATCGCCACTGCCATCCCCGACGGCTACAAGATCCAGAGAAAGGACCGCCACCACCGCCCAGGAGGAGGACTCGCCATCGCACACAAGACCCCCCTCCGACTCTCCACATCCAGCACGAGTGACCCCCACTCCAACACTGAACACCTCCACTTCAAGATCCAGACCAGCCCTAGGACCACGCTACGCGGCACCCTCATCTACAGACCGCAGGGACCTCGCACCCAGTCCGCAACTACCATCGCCGAGCTCGCCGCACCCCACGCCATCACCTCCACGGACTACATTCTACTCGGGGACCTGAACTTCCACCTCGACAACTGCAACGACCCTGACTCCACCACTCTCCTCGACAACCTCGCCAACCTCGGACTGAAGCAGCTGGTCAACACGCCCACTCACAAAGCTGGACACACCCTCGACCCTCTCTTCGCGGGAGGGACAAACATTCGCTTCAGCCACACCACCCAGCCCCTCTGGACGGACCACCACTGCATCCACTTCATCTTCAACACCACCACCGCACCCAAGCCCCCCCGCGCCCGCCATGAAGGAACTGGAGCAAGGTCACAGAGGAACACCTCAACACTACCCTCCTCCAAGACCCCCCCCCAGCGCCACGACCGACACCAACGGCGCAGCCATAGAATTTCACAGCTGGATCTCCCGCTGCGCCGACAAGCTCGCACCCCTCCGCCACCCCACCAAACAACGCCCTCTGAAGGTCGCCTGGTTCACCACAGAACTACAAGAAGCCAGGCGCTCCTGCAGACGCCTAGAGAAAACCTGGCAAAACCAGAAAACCACGGAAGCACGGAACAACCACAGGAGCGCCCTGAAGAAATACCACCAGCGCATAAGAGACACCAAACGGACCTTCATAAGAGACAAAGTCCAGACCAACACGACCAATGCCAAGGAACTGTTCAACGTCATACAACAGTTCGCAAAACCCCCCTGCAAAGCCACGGACGTCACACCTTCCCAGGAACTCTGCGACAAGCTCAGCTCCTACTTCCACCTGAAGATCAAGGTCCTCTACGACAACTTCACCGACCAGACGCCGTACACCCCCCCCCCCCACCCCCCAATGCCGCCAATAAGCCAACCATCGTGACCTGGAATCCCGCCACTGTCGAACACATCACCGCGACCATGAAGAAAACCCACTCAGGAGCCCCAACGGACCCCTGCCCACCGCACATATTCCACAGGGCCGCCCCCGCCATCGCACCCGAACTAGGACGGACCATCAACGCCTCCTTCATGTCCGGCATCTTCCCAGACGACTGGAAGCGGGCGGAGGTTAAACCCCTCCTCAAGAAGCCAACGGCCGACCCAACAGACGTGAAAAACTACCGGCCCATCTCTCTCCTCCCCTTCGCGGCCAAAGTCACCGAGAGACTCGTAAACGCCCAGCTGACCGCCTTCATCGAAGAGAACTCCATCCTGGACGCCTCCCAGTCTGGATTCCACAGCAACCACAGCACCAAGACCGCCCTCCTCGTTGCCACTGACGACATCCGCATGCTACTCGACCAGGGACACACTGCGGCCCTCATCCTTCTAGACCTCTCCGCAGCCTTAGACACCGTTTCACACCGCACGCTCGCAGCCAGACTTCACGACGCGGGGATACAAGGAGCCGCCCATGACTGGATCCAATCCTTTCTCTCCGGCAGAACCCAGAGGATCCTACTCCCTCCCTTCCTCTCTGAACCCACCGATATCAACTGCGGAGTACCCCAAGGATCATCGCTCAGTCCCACGCTCTTCAACATCTACATGGCCCCCCTCGCCGCCAGCATCAGACAGCATGGGCTCAGCATTGTATCCTACGCCGACGACACTCAGCTCATCCTTTCACTCACGAAGAATCCCGAAGACACCAGACTCTGTTTCCAGGAAGGAATGAAGAACGTGGCAGCCTGGATGAAAGACAGCTGTTTGAAGCTCAACTCAGAGAAGACCGAGGTCCTCATCCTCGGACACTGCACCTCCGCCTGGGACAACACCTGGTGGCCCTCCACCCTCGGGAATCCACCCACCCCTACAGACCACGCACGAAACCTAGGCATCATCCTCGACTCCTCCCTCTCCATGAACCGCCAGATCAACGCCGTCGCTTCGACCAGTTTCAACTGCCTGCGCATCCTCCGCAAGACCTTCAAATGGATCCCCCCCGACTGCAGAAGGACCGTCACCCACGCACTCATAACCAACAGACTGGACTACGGCAACGCCCTATACGCCAGAATCAACAGAACTCTTCTACACAAACTCCAAACCATCCAGAACGCCACAGCCAGACTCGTCCTCGGGACGCCGCGTCACGAACACATGACCCAACACCTACGAGACCTCCACTGGCTCCCCGTCGAGAAGAGGATCACCTTCAAAATCCTCACCCACGCCTACAAATCACTCAACATCGGACCCAAATACCTCAACGAGAGAGTATCCTTCCACGTACCCAAGAGGAACCTCCGCTCCGCCGACCTCGCCCTGGCAGAGGTCCCCCGCATCCGCAGAAACAGAACAGGCGGGAGAGCCTTCTCCTACATCGCAGCCAAGACCTGGAACGAGCTCCCTGTGAACATCAGACGCTCCCCGACCCTGCACACGTTCAGGAAGGACCTCAAGACCTGGCTCTTCGACTGATCCGGAGCTGCTTCCCCCTCCCCCCCCAACCCCCACAGCGCCTTGAGACCCTCACGGGTGAGTAGCGTGCTTTATAAACCACTGATTGATTGATTGATTGATTGATCCTCCCTGCCATCGTCTGCCTTGCCCCCTCCTTCTTACTCTCTTTCTCACTCCCACCCCCTCTCCATCTGTTTCTTTGATTCCCGGTTGCATTGGCTCTGTCCCACCCCCACCTCCCCCTTTTTTTTGTCAGATTCACATGTATCATATTTGATAGCTGTATCATTCTCTTGTATTTTTTCAGATTGTATTTGGTTTTGTTCCCCTTGAAATCTGTGATTCCAATAAAATAATTTCAACACAAAAAAGAATGTTACGTCAGTGCACTGCTCCAATCCGACCATTTTCTAGAGAGAGCCCTGGTCAGTTGTAATGACAATGGTCTTTGATGTTTTTTCTTTGCTGTCTGATATTTTGCAATAAACATTGTTTGGACTTGGGCTTGTCTACGTGTTGTGTTTTATATTTAACATATCTCGTTCATATCCTTTTTCTAGATATGAAACATGACGTTTCATGTAATCTGATGTCAATTGTCATTTCTTTGGTCTCCACCTGTGCATTATTATAACATAAGGTATACATTGCATATTCGTGATTAGTGCCATACACCCGCACACAGATGTCAAAGTGACCACTTATCCTTAAGGTTTACATCTCATAGAAGTATCCCAAAGAAACTGCAGTTCTTTCTTCAGCATATTTAAGGGGCCATTCAAAGCTCAGCAGAACAGTTTCCCCATGCCATTTAGAGGAGGTGGAAGGCCTTGGGTTCCGCAGATGGACCAGGAAGTCCATCCACCACAGGGCCGCTGGGGCTCTGCCCAACCGGAGGCGGGGCTTCCGCCATTTTGTTTTTTCCTGCACACCATGAGGGTTCCTGGCAAGAAAAAAGAGAAATGTCCCTGAGGCAAAGAGAGAAACCTCCTACAAAATTAATGGTATATGGGCCCCATCAACAAGACAGCCTTCCTCTGTGACAAAATGCATTCCCCACACCGGTGATTAGACTTTGATCAAAGGCATCCGTGTAAGGCAGGCAGGGATCTCTTATGTGAGGATTTTGCCCTGACCCAGTAGGCTGCTTGCCAGGGTCAAAATAGCATTCTTAGATTTGTTTTCTTACTTAAATGCTGATTATTGGTAAACAAGTTTAAATCAGCACAAACGTGGGATTTGTGGCTAATACTGCCCAACAAAACTTAAACCAATATTGCAGAAAAGGGAGAAAACATAAAAAGGGAGTAGGCGTGGTGCTAAAACAAAGCATTGAAAGAAATCATACGAAAATTAACAAGTGTATTGTACCTTGTTGTAGCAGGTCTAGATAGGTGACTGGGAAATTCAAGGTGGAAAAAGGGGTAGGGAATAGTTCTTTGAAGCAGAGGATATCTGGTTCCATGGAGAATGTAGGTGCATTTTCAGTTTAAATCTGGTTATTAACCAATCACATAAGGAAGTACAGCATACAGTGACACTTGAATGATTCACTTGTCATCCGCTACAGGTGACAGAAATATTTCAAAGTATTTTACAACTATCAATGAGAGAAACCCTCCACAGCAAAATTCACCACATCTGCACAGAGGCCACAGAGGCCAATAAGGGGAAACAATTGCTAATACTCTCCATAGCCTCCCTCCCAGAGGTGGCTCTCTGGAACAGCTGTACCCATTATTCCCTTCAAGGTTAGGAATTCTGTTTCTCTGTCTAGAGTAATAGGTTGGTGTTTGGGGAATAAACAAATGTTTCAGACTTTTTCTTGCGGATCACCACCTTCAGGATTATCTTGCTCTACACCTCTGGTGACATGTGGACTACCATCACCATTCTACTTACTGTAGACATTGGTATGTACCATACACTAAGCACTGTCCAGACCCTGATTGCAACTTCAAAAGTTCTTGCATCATCTTCTCCTTCCCTCCATCAATCCAGCGCCTGGATACCCTCAGGGGTGATAAGCCACGCTCTATAAATCCGGTTGGATTGATGGATTGAGTCTATAGCCATCAGTGAGGGGACCCGCCAGACTCGGAGGAGCACTCCCCGTTTCAGATGGTCTACCAGCGCATCCAGCTTCACAAAGCTTTTGTACATCACAAGACCTGAAGGCAGATAGATCTGTTGATCTGGTGACAGGCTCTCCAGTGCATTGACCCTCTTTACTGTCGCTTCCAGAAACTGCTCTACATTTTCTAACCTTCCAGCCAGCCCCTCTTGATTCTGCTGCACTTTAATTGCTGCCTCAATTTTTGCAGTCTACTCTATGAGGTTTGGGTGCAACACATTTATGGACTACAACAAGGTACTTTTCACCTCGAGTGAGCTCTCTGTCCTAAGTCATGGCTTATGTCCCACCGTCAGAGCAGCGTATACCCACTCCGGAAGTCTGAAGTTACAGCGGGAAGCTTCCTTTCTCTGGAGCTGAAGGTTGTGCCTCCTCTGGCAATTTTAGTCATTTGTGCATCCCCTAGGGGACAGCACAGACTTACTGCGGCACCAGTTAAGTTGTAGCACTCAAACCGATGACCTTCCCTCTTCTGCTGTCCCGGCGTCTCAGAAGCAACCAGTGATTCAGACCACCCTTGTCCCTAATGTCAGAACTGGTTGTACAAGTTGAGCTCAACCACCAGCAAAGAAGCGTGAAACACGTGCCTGTGCCCTACTGTGGTTAGGCCAATGAGGGCAATGGATGGAGGATTCAACAGGATATTCAGTCAGCAGGGGTGCAGCACGTGGAGTCAGCTACTGCCTGAGCCACACAATGCATTTCCCCGGAAAATAAGCAACTCCAGCCCCACGTCACCCTAGAAAACTGAATTTCCTGACCTGCCCACTGTATACCAAACAGTGGACATAAAGATATTTCTGTTATTATTTATTCTTCTTGAGATGTCGGGGACGTATGTTAGTGATAACATGTACTCAACATTCTGCTGTCTATGTATCCGTGAGAATGTTAAGGACTTGTTCTGAAGTAATGGATCACAGCAGCTGAAACTGTCTGCTGTTCTGGTGAAGCTATTGTGATGCTAAGTCCATTAAATCTAGTTCTACTTCACCCACCTGTGTGAGGAGTCTACCTTCAACAATTTCTAAATACAAACAAGAATGGGTAAGAGTAACTGGAACAGCACTCAAACGGATAACATCATTTCTTTATACCAAAGCCTTTGTGTCTGAATTGGCTCAGCCCACACATGCAATGGTCTCAGTCCACTCAAGTACATTCAATCTAGGCATTCAAGGGGGTTCTGCATGGTTACCTCCTGTCACCTCTGCTATTCAACTGGTACAGAAGCCATTGAGTCGGTGCGACTAATAGGTCCAGGTAAACACAGATGATTACCCAGATCCGCTGCATTTGGGTTTGGATCAGAGACTCTGAAGAACACCTCTGGATGCCAGAGCTGCTGCTGTTACAACAGGGCTACAGCAGAGGTCCTGATAGTCTTTAGTGAAAAAATAAACACCAGCATACCCTTTACTGGACCAAGACTGATAGATGAGGCCCTCTCATCAGTTATATATTAATTAGAATTTGTGGAGCGCAAGGCAAGCTATGAAATAGCAGATAGACGGACACAGTACAGCGTAGCAGGGAACGATTCATGATCGTGTGCAAAAAATGGGGAGCGATGTAGCCTGGGATGGGGGAGTTCTTTTTACATTTGGGTCTTGTGGAGAGAAACAGTGGAGATTTCTTTAGCAGTGATAGATGAAGTGCTCCTTGAAAAGATGAGTTTTCAGCACCCCTTTTATTCTTTTTATACTATATTTACTATACAGTTGATACGAACAGGTCTATTCACAAAGGTAATTTACACTTGTGAGTAATTTCCACATGTAAGTTTATCCTACTTTTGAGTAACTTTTTCTAATTTTGGCTATTCACAAAATCCAACTGTAAAGTTACTTTCAGGTGTAGACTTACATGTCTCCAGTCCCTGAAAAATGGGATGGAGCCAAATTTAAGAGTGTAAGTTACTACTGCCCAAAGAAACAGTAGTAAGTCCAGCACCACAGTGGCCAACCACTAATGCTGCAATACCCTCCCGTGGAAAATAATGAAGACAGGGACTTGCAATAAAACCCTATAGGAAATAATGTTAAATTAAATGAAATTATTTAAAAATATAAATATAGTTTCATGTTAAAAACAAAATAAAATATATGTATTATTTCATTCCAAAATGTCTTAACAACCTTGTGTGAATTTATAAATTAATGTAACAATAATTTTTATTAAATTAGATTGTATTCTTATTACCCAGAACACCAGCCGAAATTCGACATAGACTGGATTGAGGACCAAAAGCACATAAATTCTCATCCAAACTGGCTGAAGTCAAACCTCTACGGTTTGGATAGACTGGAGTCTCTCAATGAAAACATACAGAATGAACATCAAAATCGGAGGAGCTGCCCTGTTCACATTAAAAAGACTCACCCCTTTTAAAAACAACCTGACTTCTGTGCCAGCATACAAGCCATCGTTTTCTCCAAGATTTACTATGGAAATGCCCTTCTTACCAAAGCACCCCAAATATTATCTTGCCACTAGAAAAGCTCTTCTATACTCAATTGCTAGACGGAAAGCTGGCTCCAAAAACTCTGACCACGTTATTAACAGTGTTTAATTAGAGACGGTGGTTGCCAGTGGGGACCACCGGCACTAATTTTTGGGGACCAGCACTTATTTTTCCTCCTCAGATATTTCCAGTGCAAGAGAGGGAAAAACACACAAAGGGGAAGGAAGGAGGAACAGAGACAGAAAAACCACCAAGAAGGGAGAACACAGGAACATGCATGGGTGAGATAAAAGGGCAACAGTGTCTGGTAGTGGATTAAAGAGACCTAAGGTGGATTCATCGCAACGCAACCGTTCTCTTTGGCGTGCTGACATTTAATAGCTCTGGGCCTCTGAGCAGCAGTTTGGGCACTGACACTCATTATTTTACAAATTAAGCCCTTGCTACTCCAGCACTAAGGGACCTTCACAGACGACTCTAAGATGCAATAATCAAATTTGGTGTTGCATGCCTCATTTTTAAAGACCTCAAACATCAACAACCAATCTATTTCCATTCTCCACTACACAATTCCAGAAGGACAAAAAGCTTCAGAAACAAAGAGACTCTGACTTGAAACAAAGAGATGTAAATCAAACTCTGTGACGTCTAAATCTTTAACTGTCCCTTCTCCGTGGGCCTGAAGTGTCACGAAAACATTGAACTATTAAGGATAAAAATCAAAACTCGCTATTTGGCATTCACCTGAATGTTTAACTGTCTTTTCTTCCCTCCAAACAGCTGAAGAAAATATCATAGCCTTACAGTCCACTGCCAAGGGCTATACCGGTTGTTAAAGGCCCTGCGGCTTGGGCCTCTAACGAGGGAGAGGGCCTATAACAACTGGTATAGCCCGAGGGAGAAGGGCTATAAGACTATTAGAACATTCCACCCACTAAGGATAGAATGTTCTAAATTGAAAAGGGAGAAACATGAAGATATTCTGGTGGTTGCAGCTTGGTCTGGCAGGTATGATTCTGGGACATCTTACATCTTCTTCAAAGGGAACACATCTGTCTCCACCAGAGTATGGATTTCCTGAGCATGGAGTGATCATCTTTCAGCTTTAGCATGTGTCTCCTGCCAGCGAACCTTTGCCCACAAACGCATATTCTCAGAGAATCTGGAAAATCTGCCAATTTTCAATCCTCCACTAGAGCATAGCACAGGAGCAAGTGTCTAAGATTCTACCATGGGCCTTGCCAAAAATCATCAGCCCGCTAATTTGCTTGGCTGACAACGTCAATGTCAAGTTCTCCTTTAGACATCTTGCTGAAACAGGCATCCAGAAGGATTTTTGTGAGACCTGCCTTCTGGCCACTAAGTCTCCTACAGGACTAGATCAAGGGAATTCTCCTTCTTTGAAATTGAGATCGTCATCATCATCCTCATCTGAGAGGCCTTCTACACCCGTTTCCTTTGGTCAGACACCCTGTGATAAGTTGAAACAGATCATGACAACTCTGATGCACAACCTTGCCAAACTCCTGGCCTTGTGTGATATAAAGCTCTCTATAAAGAAACGTCTTTTCTAATTGCAATAATGCTTGCTCTGTGTATTGATTCCTGTACATCTACAAACCATATACGGTGTTCCATTAGGACGAGGTGGTGCTGCGGACTCCTCCCATAATCTTCTTAAGATGCTAACTGAATTCCATGCAAAGGACATTCTTCTTCCTGACATTTTTCCATAGCTGCATCCTTCGTGGCAGTGGAGACACTGCTAAACTTCAGCTCGCTTTATGTTTTTACCTTGACAGCCAAGGCACTACATTCTACAGACCAATTGTTTTTTATCATTTGGAGGAAAAGATGCCAGCAACGCTGTAACTAAGACCACTGCCGCTAGAATGAGTTTATCTGGCGTCTCCCTCTGTTGTACTCTGCATGGGACAGACCCTCCATCCTTTGTCAATGTGCACTCCAAAAAAGCTAAGGCTGCATTACTGGCCGATTAATACGGTCCGGAGGTTCTGCGGAGCGAGTTCGTATAGGTCTAAGCTGTCAAATGTCGCCTTTTCCTCCTTCTCTATTCTATTTGCTATGGAATCAACCCACAGTTTGAGAATGGTAGACAGCTAGGACACATAAGTAGGACATTGTTACATTTATGGGTTTTGCTATTACCTGTCTGTAGCCTTTCCCTGAAACACACCTGTGGTAGGGATAGGGCATGCCTGTGGATAACACATGCCCATGTGTTTGGCACTACGCATGAGAAGCTCTATTCAAATAGCTATAGAAGACGTTCCTGGTCTTGTCACTATGTGGTGTGGAAAGCACAGGTTAAAAATGGGAAAGAGTCTGTGGGGGAAAAAAGTAACAGACTCCTCATCAAGGCAGCTTTAGCCATCATTCAGCTCTGGAACTGACTCACAATAACTTGGTAAATTGAACAGACGCCAGTGGGAAAGAAAACAGGATGTCTTCAGAAGGACTGAGGAAACAGATGGCTGTGAATAAACAACATGATCAGGACGAATTAGAAAGTGTGTATTACATTATGAAATTATTGTGTACGTGGTACAAACTATAAATGCAATGCTAGACCAAGGCACCGTTGGAAATATGTGGTTCTGTATTTAAAGAAGGCTTGTAGACTGTGTATTGTATCGTATTATAACATTTATATATTGCTTAAAAACCCTAAGTGGGGCACTGAAGCACTTGCCTTTATGGATAGCACGCTACACTGTAGAGGATGTGGTGTAGGAAGGGTGCTGTCTTGGGAAACGCCCTTTACAACGCAGGCAGAGCCACGAGTGCAGTTTCCCTGCAAGCGCAACCACACTTACCACAACCACTCATATGCCTTAACCATGCATGTGCGTGGCTAAGGCAGTGCGCGGTTTAGATACGTGGATGGACGGGCACAGGAAGAGGAAGGATCGAGAGAGGATGCAGACTGGTAAGAGGGGCTGGGGTCGGGTTTTGGGGGGATGGGGGTAGTTTCAGGGCTGGGGTCGTTTATAGGGCAGGAGGCTGGGTTTTAGGGCTCAGGGCAGGGGGGTCGGGTAGATTTAGGTTTGAGGGATGGGGTCGTTTTTAGGGCTCAGTGGGGGGTCGGGTTGTTTGTAGGGCAGGGGCCGGTGTTTTAGGGCTCAGGGCAGGGGGGTCGAGGTGGTTTTAGGGATGGGGTCGTTTTTAGGGCTCAGGAGGGGTCTGGTTGTTTATAGGGCAGGGTCGAGGGTTTTAGGGCTCAGGGCGGGGGGTATGGGGTGGTTTTAGGGGTGGGGTCGTTTTTAGGACTCAGGGGGAGTGAGGGGGTGTTGGTTGTTTAAGGGCAGGGGCCAGGGTTTTAAGGCTCAAGGCAGAGGGGCTGAGGTGTTATCTTTACCACCCATCCCGTTACCAATCATGACTTTACCACAAAATTGCATGGTAAAGACATGCGTTGTTCAGACGCATTCGTTGTTCGGGCTTTGTTGTAGAGGCACGCGTGGTTTAGTCATGCGTGCCTCTGTCATACAAACTGTTGTCTTTGTTATGATCCTATGTGGGAAGTGTTTCCATATTGTTTGTGATGACCACTGAGGTGCGGGTATCGTGTTAAAGGACACAGTGCTTAGCAGTGTGGTGGATGAAGAGGTGTGAGAGACAGGTGTGCAGCTTAGGGTTTTTAGTAAACTGGCAGCGTTGGGCAGCTATGAGTTGTGATCATTAGAATATGAATGAATGAAAATGTTTCAAACATAATAAGGAGACGAAATAGAAAACTAACTTGGGTAATAGTAGTAGGACTTAGTATGTTATTATTGGGTTCATCTTGTGAAAGGGTGTAAGTAGTAGAAATGTAATATCGAGAAGAATGTTAGTTCAAGTAAAAAAAAAAGTGCGTATTAGTCTTCATCTGTTGATCTGTTATTGTGTCATTTACAACTTTCTTCCGTCCTCTACGACATACAGCATGAGGCAGTGGGTCATCCCACATCAGCCATTGGCCATCTTCACTGTGAGTGACAGCATTCTGCCCTTTCACAAGGAGCACATCCACACTCAAAGTAATTTCTTCACTGCCAGGCTGTCCTAGGGCAGTGTATGCTTTTGGAGACCAAAACATTGAATACTATTTTACAGTGTGCAGTAACACACATGGTAAAATAAAAAGTGTTTCTATGCAAATTATCCATTGCAGCAAGAGGAAAATGTGTTCTCGCCAGAATTGGGAACCTCATCCGGTGTTTGACCTGGTAAATTCGGGTTCTACATGTTATTCCTCATTTTGGGGTGAGAAAATTAAGATGCCCAGTAAGTAGCGAGAGGGAAGGTACCGACCAGAATCGTCCACTCTGGTCCCAGTATCTCCCCCTCTCATTGCTGGTCCTCTCATAATGAGGCACAAGTAGCTTTCGTTTTAGTGGAGGCTGTTTCTGTCCTCTGTAAACCTTCCCACCGTCCAATATACCTGAGCCACTATCTTCAGATATGGTTAATGCCTAGCACCATGCTAGATTCTGGCCCATTGAGCAAGTCGTAAAATAATGTTTATGGGTGTGGTTTTCAAGTTGCGCAAGCACAGTTCAGCACAATGTTCTGTTCTATAAAATATGAGCTCCAAGGAGCAACCTACAAATGAAGTAAGGGTTTTTTTTTTTGCATCTGCAGGAATAGGAGGTTGGCAGTGAGACCAATAGTTTGCTCGAACACTCAAAAAAAGCAACTAGCCAAATTAAATTTTAAATTATTAGATTTGTACTTGTGGGATTATGTCTATAAACAAATTTATTAAGACTGCAACAATTTAGGAAGAAATTCAGTATCTTCATGGAGTGCATCTGCAGAGTAAGTGCTCAAAGTGAAAGGATGCCTTTTATGTATTTTCCTAGGCTGGTCATTGCTTAGCACTTAGTAACCCCCTCCCCCCCACACTCAAAAAACTTAAATTCGTAGTTAACTTACTTTCCACCCCTTCGTCCCAAAATTGATTTGCAAAGCAAAAAGAAGCAAAGGGAACAGTTAATTACCTCTGGAATGGGGTAGACGGTAGGGGAAGGTGCTTCTTCTCGACCGAAGTCAACCATGGTTCCAGATTTTGGGAGATCTTCTATCCACAAACCTTCATACAGCTGCCCTTTGTTCAAGTAGAAGAATTTGCCAAGGCCGTGTTTCTTGCCGTTCTTCCATGAGCCTTCATATCGGTTTTCGTTTGCTGTAATGTAAGGAGCAATAGATTAAGGTGGGCCACAGAGAGCAAATTCCTAACCTGGCCATCAGCGTGAACGGCCAGGACTGTGAAATGGTGGTAGTAGTGCTGTGAGCTGCAGCCAGGAGACATTCCTCCAGGCGGAGTCTTTTATCCAACAGGAATTCCAACAAAGGTGCAAGAGGCAGGACTGTTGGATACAAAGTCACCTCATGTAATTAGGTGGGTATGATGGACACACCAGAGACAACTCCTGACCTCACTTCTCAAGGGACCCCACTGCATTGAACAGACAGAGGGTTTTGAGAAAAGGAGACACCCCACACTGAACAAACACTTCAGATGCTTGAGGTAAAAGAGTTTTTCCATACTACAAGAGTGGTTATTTTCCCACGGAATGTGTCTTTACAGATAGCAAACCAGATTAAAGACAACTCCAGAAATCACTTCTCAATGGATCCCACTGTGTTGAAAAGACAGAGGGTTTTGAAAAAGGGAGACACCCCACACTTGACACTTGAGGGAATAGAATGTTTTCCATTGCACAAGAATGGTTATTTTTCTACGGGATGTGTCCTTACAGATAGCAAATTAGAGTAAACAGCAACCAGAGGGGAAGGAAAGATGGAGAAGGAAAGAGTAAACCGAAGGGGAAATAAAGGCATTCCTCCTGTGAATAGAACAGCAAACTCAAATTAGTGACCAAGCAATGTTTTGGCATATCTTTGAAATGATCATAGGTTGGGTTGAGTTTGAAGGTTGGTGGACAGGGCGTTCCAGAGGGATCTCACCCTTTTCACTGAAAAAAGCCTCCCTTTCGACTGTTTCTGTTTTGATGAGTGATGCTCTTGCCCCTAAGAAAGCTGCATTTTAAAGGACCACAGAAGAGCGCGGAGGAGGAGGGAGGACCAGATTGGAAGGGAAGAGTACCTTGAGGGAGGGCAACTGGGAAATAAACCAAGAAGACCACGTGTATTATCAAACAAGGGAATTTCAGCAATCTAGAGAAAAGTAAAAGGGGGTGGACAGATTTACAAATGTTCATCTTTATGCCATGCACAATTATACTGCACACCTCCGCCAATCTCACACAGAACTGCAGCAAACAGGCGGAAGATCCTTCTCTCACATTGCAGCCAAGACCTGGAACGAGCTGCCGGCAGACATCAGACGCGCCCCCTCCCTGAACACCTTCAGGAAGACCCTCAAGACCTGGCTCTTCGGCTAAACAGTTCTGCGGACCCCCCGCCCTCAGCGCCTTGAGACCCTCACGGTTGAGTAGCGCGCTTACAATTCCCTGATTGATTGATTGATTGATTGAGAAGGAACTATAGGAACTAAGGGGCTCATTACGATGGCGGAAGGACCGCCACCGCCAGCCATGCGGTGGCGGTCCTTCCGCCATCGGACCGCGATTTTCCCCCTGCCACATTACGATTGCGGGGAGATCCAGACTGCTACCGTTCCGATTGCCTGGCGGAGCGGTCTGCATCCATAAAATGGATGGCAGGCACCGTCCGCCAAATTAGGATGCTGTCTTTAGCCAGCCTTTCCGTGGCGGATAAACCGCCATTGAAAGGCTGGTGGAGATTGGTTTCGGGGGCCCGTTGCGGGCTCCCCTTGTGTCTGGGGGTGGTGTTTGTGCACTGGGGGGGGTACCCATGGTACCCCCCTACATTTCACTGCACCAAGTGGCAGGCACCGTGTGGTGCCTGCCACGTAGTGCAGTGAAATGCACAACATGCATTTTGAACATCGCAGCGGGTGCTGCAGTCAGCAGCACCCGCCGCAATGTTGAAGTGCAAAATGTGAAATGCACAACATGCATTTTGAACATCGCAGCGGGTGCTGCAGTCAGCAGCACCGCCGCAATGTTGAAGTGCAAAATGCGACCGCCATGGTGGCGGTCGCATCCTAATTGGGTGTGCGGGACCGCCGCATGTATTGCGGACGGTCCCGTTCACCACCACGATGGCGGACGTAATCGGCCCCTAAGAGCAGCTCCTGTGCTGAAGCCTGGTGGAAAGACTGCAGGGGACACAACAAAAGCCAGTTGCTATGTCTCACCTCTTCCCTGGGTGGCATGACTGATCGTGGTAGATCTGGGGCAGTTCTAGGGGGCCAGTGTGAAAACCTGGGATAAACAAACACTGCACCATGAAACAATGTTATTAATGAAAGGAAATAGAGAAACGCTTCCTGTGTAGCAAACAAAGTACAGGAACGCTGTTCAGTACAGTACCCGGCCACGTCGAGCTCTGCACCGCACAGGACAAAGTACTGGACAATAGTGCTTGAATCAAAAAAGAAGGGAGATGTAAAACTCAAGGTCATTTAGACAAAGGATATAATTTAGGCTACAGTGACAAATCAAGGAGTAATAACTAAATGCAGTTATAATGTTTCCTGAATGCCATATGTGTAATCACCCCAGAATGCTCATTTTAGGCTCATAAATGGGCATCATCTATTGTACTACCATTACAGCAAATGTTTCCTCTGACTGTATGTGCAATCACTTTTGCTCCTGGTACCCTGCCACTGCATCCTTGTGCTGTACTACTGACATAATGTGATATAACCACAATAAGAGAGAAAGCTGCAAATGGAAACGCAGAGTGTTGGAGCTGTCTTTGGAATATAACTCCACAGTGATGTAAATGGACCATGAATAAATAATAGGAGTTATAACTCATTTTTATAAAGCATTTGTACCACAGTTTTGCAGTTTTATTCTGTTAGCGCCAGGTACTTGCCATTCACAATTTAATGATCACAAGCCAGTGTGCATACATTAAAAGCTTTGCTATAGAGTTCATCAATATTCATCATCTAAATAAAGTGAGTATCCTACCTTTTGTGAAGTTTTTAGAACAAGGGGCATCCAATACGCAGCTGAGGGCTGGGGATTACGTCATTACAGAGGAATGCCCTAACAGAGAAATCCATTACACTGAAAGGCTGCTACAGACAATATATTTGCAGAGAGACAACTAATGAGAAAATTTGATTTAGGCTGCCACAAAGAACAACAAAACCCAGTAAAAATCGTATCTATTTCATTTAAGTTAGTTAATAAAACGTTTATATAAAGGGTATAAAGATGATATTAGGAAATGGGTCCAGATCAGTTGCAGAGATAAGGTTAGGGGTTTCATCTGGGGTGTGGGTCAGTATTAGAGCAAGAGTAAGGTTTATGGTCCGAGGTAGTGTATGGGTTCAGTTTAGAATTAGGTGAGTCTTAAGTTTAGGGCCAGGTATAGGGTTAGGGTCAAGGGTAGGAAAGGCTGAATGGAATACATTTTACTAGTAAAGGAATCCATAGTAGCAGTTATATTTTAGGAATCCTTATAATCCCAATTTTAAAAAGTATTGTTGAAGTTTTTCTGTGGTGGTTTCTCCGGAAAGATATTCATTGAATTGATTGTGATATTGTTGGCACAGGTACTTTTGAACACACCTTGTGCTTGTTGACTTTCAGGCAGGGCTGCTCTTGTACGCTTGGAATGGTATTGAAAGCAAAGCCCAGAGGTTTGAGGGACGGGACGAGGAAGGGTGCTATTCTTTACAATTTAGGTTGTACAGACATCAACTAAATGTCCAAACAAAATTTTCTTGATTATAAGAATTAAAATATGGTGTTATAACGTTTCAAAAGAAACCGCCTAATTGAAAGTTCGAGTATACTGCTGAGGTAGTTAATAGTTGAGTCGGCCCCAGCCCCCAAAAATCCAAAAGAGGCCTTGGCAAGTGTTTAAAAAATTGCTTTGTTTTACCTCGCTGGATATTGTCTATCTGTTCGCTTATGTTCTCCAACTACGATAGGACTCTTTCCTTGATATAAGTAGCAAGAGGCTATGCTCTAAAGATAATGCACGTCATTAAATGGCATCTGTACATGCTGGATGCAGCGGTCTTCCTCAATAAGACTATTCCTAATGGATGGTTCACTTGACTTGGTGATGAGTTTCCTTTCACCCTCTCTAAAACCAGAGTAAACAAGTATTTTTTGGGGACTATGTCCCTACTCTAAAGAAATTATGATACAGCCAATACACGTGGAGTAAGGTCAAGTGTATGAAGAGGCAGGTACTATTTCTGCATCCGTGTCCCCCGACAGAGGGTGATTCAATGGCCATGGGAAGAGCCAACTCTAGGGGACAAATGCGACCACAGCAATTTTTTCATGCCCATGCGGCATGATAGAATGGCTAGCACCTTACGTGTGTACTGGCACTGTAACCCACAAATGGTAGTACATTGCTACTACCAACATTACAAGTGCCCCAGGCATCCTGGGATTTTTCCCCCAGCACAACTAGGACACTTGTATGCTGCTGCTGCTGTTCTGTGAGAGACTGTATGGTTTACCTGACCATCTTTCACGGAGCAGGTGTAAGAGGTATGGGAATGGACTGGCTAGCTTACATTGGCCATCCTATCTTACACCATTTTTGTAGGTGCCTACACCATACATGTGATGTAAAAGCATCAGCCTCACCATCAGGAAACCCGCTTTTTGCTGTTTTTAGAAGTCCTCTTCTGCCTACACAATAATCATTAAAGGGCCAGCTCCATGGTACATGTATTTTGTTTCACAACAATATTCAACCGCGCCTGACTTTCTTAGAACAAAATAATGGTTGGTTCTGGAGAAAGTAAATATCCATTAACAGTTTGTGGCCAACTGTACCCGATCTTGTGGACAACATGTTTCTCCGGCAACTCTCTCTACTTCCGGAAGCTACAGGAGAACACACCCACAGCCCCACTCCACTGCCCACCCACCTATGAGGAGGTGGGGACAGAGGGCACATGGCTTTAAATACCATTCAAAGATGAGCACTGCTGCCAGGGACTGTGTGGGATGCAACGCGCTCCAAGGGGCGTTAAGGGGCCAGTAGAAGTGTGTGTGGTCCTGCCAGGCCTTCACTAAGTAAAACAAGAAAAAAGCCTTTGTTTTTTAAATAAAGGACATATTGGCCCGCTAAGGGGACTATTTTCTGCTTTGGTTACGGCATTGTGCTTGGGCAGAATGACGTCACTCACAGAGAAAGGAACTTATGGTTGAAATGAGTTGACCCACTGTCTCATGCTTTATACAGTGGCAGGTGGAAGAAAAGTGTGAATAACACCACAACAGACCAATTGAAGCAGAGGGCAATCTGAATGCCCTAGTGTGTACAAGAATATATATTTTATTAACATCAAAATACCTTGGATAATGCCAGACCTATAATGTTAAAAACAACTCACAGAGAGACAATCTCATGGTGCAAAACAAATGGGACCGTTCATTTAAGTAATAGCATTATATCCAAGCCAAAGCAATGCAAAAAATATACAATCTTGTCTTTGTTCTTTGAGGCCGCATGCAGTAGGTGAGTTTTGCAAAACAGGTTTGACCAGTCTTGAGCGTCTTGTGAAGGAATGATTCTGCTGGACTTGGAATGTGCTCATTCAGTTTTCTGGACTCACCCTCGCGGTTTCTTTGCTGAATCATAATCTTCGGCCGGTGGATGCATCGGTGAAAGGCTAAGAGCTAGATGTATGACGCCTTTTAGTGGTCGAAAAGCATCTGATTTGCAGAATCGGGCGTTTGCGACCACAAAAAGCCCTTTTCTTATGTACACAATTAAATTGGGGTTTGGTAACTTGTTACCAAATGAAGGGCCGCATTTAGGGCATCCCTTCCAAATACCGATCTGGTATGGTATGTATTAATGTTTTGCAACTTAATTCCGGTCGCAAAACATTATTCTTCTACCATCTCCTCAAAGGAGGAAGTAAGCCATTCTCCAAGAGATCCTCTTTCCCTTTGTGAATGTTGACAAAAACATTTTTAACAGTAGGGAGTGGTCCACTGCCTACTCTTAAAAAATGAAACATAAAATTTTCATTTTTTTATAAACGCATCCCGTTTTCCTTTTGAGAAAAAAAGGCTGCATTAAAAAAAAATGATTTAAGTAAAAGCAGTCCGGGATATGGTGGTCTGCTGACCTCAGCAGGCCAAGATCCCTGTGATGACTGCGGTTCCTAGTGGGTCGCAATTTGTGACCTTCCTCATTAACATTCTTGAGGTAGGTCAAAATGCGATCACAAAGAATCGGTAATTTGCGAACCGACCTATTAGTACAATAGGTCGGTTCGCAAATTACCACAATGGTCACAAAAATACTGGTCGCAACCTGCAGCCAGTATTTTGCCACCAGTGCTACGCATCTAGCCCTAAGTCTGTTCTGGATTGGCTTCAAATTTAGCGCCTTATCACACTGTGTAATGTTGTTGTTTCTGTGACCTGTGCTAATCAAATTGCAACTTTTGCAGCAGATAGCAATGTTTTTCTTGTGGAACCAGAAAGAACATCATTTCTGGAACTGTATGATGCCCCATCAAGGAGAGATTATAGCTGTCCGACCATGAAACATGGCGCTACCACTCATTCCAAGTAAGGAAGCCAGTGAGAAATGTATATCCCAAAATAACAAACAGAGAAAAAATACTATTTGTGTTTATTCACTATACCGGTGAGTGGGAGTCAAGTACCATCAATTCCATTTAACAGGAAGTGAAGATTCAATATTTTGTAAAACAGGAGGATAATTCTGTGATGCAAGAACTCACTGTCCTTCACAGACTTCTCACCATTTCACGGTTATCAAGTAACCCATGTGCCGCTGCCTACTGTTGTGTTTTCCCTACTACATATAGTTTCCAGGACGAGCAACAGTACATGATGAGTCTCATTGACTATATCCCTAAACATCACACTGTCTGACCGAGTAGTCGCGAGAGCCTATTTACTGTGATGCAGACACAGGCAATCACCCAGCTAGACAAGAGCAACGCTGAGAGTTGTTTTACAACTTCACCATTGCCGCTTTTTGAGATCTTATTCTGTTGCCAGGTAGGTCCAATGCACCCGACAGTTCAGTTCCACAGATATTTCTGAAAGAAGCTACATTTTTATGGCTAATTGTTGCTTAGATTTCATCCGCTCAACTGCAGACAGCCACAATCCTTTTCTATATGAGAACACGGTCTACACCATGACAGAGAGGAGTATTGTTCACAGTTTTCCAGAAGATTCCAAAAATGTGGAAGGTGAAGGAAACAGCATGAAATTATTTATTCAATGTGAGAGTCAGAGTTCTGATGAGAGGGTTGAATGGCACAAAGGCTTTGAGGTGGAGCTAGTAGCGAAAAGGAGGGCACAAGCCCCTGCTTTCTGGTTTACCAAAAGATCGGCCACGCCACTAGGACTTGTTTATCAGAAAACTGTCTCCTTGTGCTTCTACTCGAGGATGGTGGAAACAGAAGAGTCCTAAGGCCAGATTTATCATAGGATTGCGTTGCCGTTGCTCACGCAAGGTGATGTAAGGCCAACACAATCCTTAAGTCAGATTTACCAAACCTCGCTGGGCCACCTTGCGTGTCCCTGCGTGGCTTGGTATATCTGAAAGAGACACGTTAGTGATAGATTCCTTACCTTAGAATATCCCCAGGCGTCAGGCTGGATCCGGAAAGTTTTGCGTAGCAGTACCCTTGCGCGTCGGTAGGCGGCGTCGTGCGGCTCCGCGTCCGTCGTCGGCGTCGTGATCGCCGGGATGACGTCGCGGGCAGTACTTAGGCGCCGCCCCTGCGCGCTGACGTCAGTTCTTCTTTTTCCGCGCCAGTAAGCGCAGATCCGGGAAGAGCAGTGCCCTGGTCAATTTTTGACCATACTTTTTGGTGATTTTTCACTGTGTTTTTCCAGCCTTCAGGTGTCGTAGGGATGCCCGGCTTCAAGCGATGCGGCGCCTGTGCGCGGATGATGTCCGTCACCGACCCGCATTGGGAGTGTCTCTTCTGCCTCGGCCGAGGCCACGACACCGAGTCTTGTCCCGAATGCCAGGCCCTCAACCCGAAGGCTTTGCGAGAGCGGTCTCGAAAGCTCCTCGAGGCCCGGCATTCGGCTCCGCGGAAGCCCCGGTCGCGTGAGAGGTCCAGGGGTCGCTCGCGGAGTGCACACCGGTCGTCGGCGTCGAAGTCTTCTTCGTCCGGTAAGTCTCGACACAAGAAGTCCAAGAAGCATCGTCGCTCTCGGACTTCGCCTCGCCGGTCTCGCGACTCGGCTGAGGCCCCTCCCGGCACCGTCCCCGCCCCCGCGGCCCCGGACTTGCCTGTGGAGTCGCCCCGTCATACCCGCCCTTCCCGGGTTCGGGGGCGGATCCGGCCAAGGTACAGGAGTTCCTGTCGGCCATGGCCCGCCTCTTCGGGCCTTCAGGCCCCTCCGGTGCGCCTTCGGGCCCCGCGGGCCCTGATGGGGTTGATCCGGCGCCGCCGGCGGCTCCGGCCCCGGCGTCGCCCGAGCCTCCAGCCTCGATCCCGGCTCCGGCTCCGGCCCCGGCCTCGATCCCGGCTCCACAACCCCCATCGACGCCGGTCGACCTCACGACACCTCCGCCGGCGCCGATGTCTCCGGTGCCGTTCTCGACGCCGCCCTGGGCTCCGGGCGGCGTCGTCCCCAGTTCCTTCCGGCTCCGGACTTGGACCCGGAGCGACGTCGCTCGACGCCGGCTCCGGCGCCGATGGGACCTTGGGTCCCAAATGTCCCTCCTCCTCCTTATTTTGAACCAGAGGAGGACCAGGAGGACTGGGAGGGGTCTGATGACCCTCTGACACGCAACTGTCAGTATGATGAGGACTGGACAGAGAGTCTAGGGGAGGCCAGTGGTCTGGATACTTCTCCTGACACTGGCATGCTGTCTCCTCCCGTGGCTACGGAGGAGGGGGCCAATTTTGGTACGGTGTTGCGTAGGGCTGCTGGGGCCTTACGTCTCCAGCTCCCTACTTTGACGGTCAAGCCTAACATCTTGACAGAGGTGCTTCAGCCGGCAGCCTCCTCTGCGGAGACTGTGCTGCCGTTTAACGACGCCCTCACGGACGTTCTTTGGGCGCCTGGTCCAAGCCCAACACAGGGGCTCCTGTGGATCGGAACGTGTCACGACGCCATCGCCCCGCTCCGGGCGACCCCCTGTTTCTTTCTGTCCACCCCACTCCTGAGAGCTTGGTTGTCCAAGCCTCCGCTTCCCAAACCGCCTTCCCTACCGCTCCTCCGGATAGGGAATCCAAACGCCTGGATCAGTTTGGGAAGAAAGGTTTTTCTTCCTCCAGTGCTGGCTTGCGGTCCGTTAACACCGCTTGTCTTTTGGGCCGATATACCCACTCTCTGTGGGATTCGGTGGCGGATGTTTTGCCCCAGTGCCCTGAGGAGGTCCAGGCACTGCTTTCCCGCGCCATTGCGGAAGGAAGGGATGCGGCCAAATACACTATCCGTTGTGGCCTTGACACCGCCGACTCGCTGGGCAGGTCGATTGCAACGACGGTGGCGCTCCGACGCCACGCCTGGCTAAGAACCACTGGTTTTTCAGGGGATGTCCAGAATACTCTCATGGACATGCCCTTTGATGGAGTCGGTCTTTTTGGGTCCAAAGCAGACCATGCGTTGGAGCGCTTTAAGGACTCACGGGCTACTGCCAAGTCCCTGGGCCTTTCTGCTACACGCCCTCCGCTGCCTTCTGCTTTTCGCCCCTATCGTGGCCACGGTAGGGGCGCCCCTTCACGTCAGCAGCCCAGCCACCGGCCCGCGCAGCAGGCGTCTTCGCGTGGCCGAGGACGTGGATTCCGCCGTGGCGGATCGGGCAACCAGCGTGCGGGTCAGGCCACCACCTCCAACCCGTCCGCGGCCTCCAAGCCCTCCTAGTCCCTCCTTTCAGGTGCACGGCACGCCAGTAGGGGGCAGGGTCCGCCATCACCTTCCCCACTGGCGCACCATCACCTCGGACAGGTGGGTCTTGGACATTGTCCGAAGGGGCTACTCCCTCCCCTTCGAGACCACCCCCCAGCCATGCCACCTCAATTCCACCGCATGTCAGGGGATCACTTGGTGCTTCTACAGAAGGAAGTCACGGCCCTCTTGACCAAGAGGGCCATCGAGCATGTTCCGACCCCAGAAGTAGGGCGTGGTTGCTACTCCCACTACTTTCTGGTGCCCAAAAAGGACAAGGAGGACATGCGTCCTATCTTGGACCTCCGGAACGTCAATCGCTTCCTCCGGAAGGAGAAGTTCAAGATGCTCACCCTAGCTCAGGTCTTGACTGCCCTCGACCCTGGAGACTGGTTGGTAGCGTTGGACTTGCAGGACGCGTATTTCCACATCCCCGTCCTGCCGGCCCACCGGCGTTACCTTCGGTTCACGGTAGGCCCCGAGCATTTTCAGTTCACCGTGCTCCCCTTTGGCCTTACCAGTGCCCCTCGGGTGTTCACGAAAGTGATGGCGGTGGTCGCAGCTCATCTGCGCCGGGCAGGGGTTTCAGTCTTCCCCTACCTCGACGACTGGCTGCTGAAGGCGGGCTCGTCCCAGGCAGTCGTCTCCCACCTCCAGACTACGGCCGAACTCCTGCACTCGCTGGGGTTCTCCATCAATGTGCCGAAGTCGCATCTAATTCCTTCTCCACAGCTCCTTTTCATCGGAGCAGTTCTGGACACGACGCAGTTTCGGGCCTATCCTCCCGAACGGCGAGTCCGGGATATTCAGGCTATGATTCCGATCTTTCGGCCTTTATCCTGGGTTTCGGTACAGGATGACCCTGAGGCTGCTGGGCCTCATGGCCTCCTGCATCCTGCTGGTCAATCATGCCAGATGGCATATGCGGGCTCTGCAGTGGGACCTGAAGTTCCAGTGGGCGCAGCACCAGGGCAACCTGTCCGATCACGTCCAGATCTCGGAGGGGACTGCAAAACAGTTGCAGTGGTGGCTCTCGAACCGGCAATGGGTCATGGGCAGATCCCTCTCCCTTCCCCAGCCAGAGCATACAGTTGTGACGGACGCGTCCCTTCTGGGATGGGGCGGTCACATGGGAGAGGCGGAGATCAGAGGCCTCTGGTCTCCGGCGGAGTCCCGGCTCCATATCAACCTTCTGGAGCTCCGGGCGATCCGGCTTGCACTCAAGGCATTCCTTCCCTCTGTCAAAGGGAAGGTAGTGCAGGTGTTCACAGACAACACCACCGCCATGTGGTACTGCAACAAACAGGGCGGGGTGGGGTCTTGGACCCTTTGTCAGGAGGCTCTGCGCCTCTGGACATGGCTGGAACATCAGGGCATGTTCCTGATGGTTCAACACCTGGCAGGTTCTCTGAACGCCAGGGCGGACGAACCTCAGCCGCAGGTGCATGATGGATCACGAATGGCGTCTTCACTCGGAAGTGGCGCAAGGACTCTTTCTACAGTGGGGAGAGCCTTGGTTAGATCTATTCGCCACCGAAGAGAACGCGCAATGTCATCAGTTCTGCGCGTTGGAATTTCCAAGGCGGCACTCGCTCGGCGACGCTTTTCGTCGCGAGTGGAGTTGCGGTCTGTTGTACGCCTTTCCGCCTATACCACTTCTACCCAGAGTGTTGAAGAAGATTCGGCACGACCGGGCCCAAGTCATTCTTGTGGCTCCGGACTGGGCTCGAAGAGTTTGGTATCCCGAGCTACTCAATATGAGCATAGATCCCCGATCCGTCTGCCTCTTCGGGAGGATCTTCTGTCGCAGCAGCAGGGGACGGTCCTCCACCCGAACCTGTCCAGTCTACACCTGCTTGCGTGGAGATTGAGCGGCGGCAGTTGATTCCTTTCGACTTGCCTCCCGAAGTTTGTGATGTGATTCTGGCAGCCAGGCGTCCCTCCACTAAGGTGGTATACGCCTGCAGGTGGAACAAATTTGTGGCATGGTGCACAGCAAAGGCTGTGGATCCCCTTTCTGCCCCTCTTTCTGAGGTCCTTCTGTTCCTTCTCTCTCTGGCCCAACAGGGTTCTGCCCTGGGTACCATCAAGGGTTATCTTTGTGCTATCTCGGCCTTCCTCAGGCTCCCTGATCAGCCCTCCCTTTTCAAGTCCCCTGTTGTTAACAGGTTCTTAAAAGGCATTACTCACCTCTTCCCTCCTGTTCCGTTTGTAATGCCTCAGTGGGACTTGAACTTGGTTCTTACCTTTTAATGTGCGCTCCCTTTGAGCCTCTGCATAACTGTCCTCTTCGTCTTCTGACTCTAAAGGCAGCCTTTCTGGTGGCCATCACCTCCGCTCGGCGGGTGAGTGAGCTCCAGGCTCTTTCTTGCAAACCTCCCTTTCTGTCTGTTCATCCAGACAAGGTTGTTCTTCGGACGCGTCCGTCCTTCTTGCCAAAGGTGGTTACTGCTTTCCACATTGGGCAGACCATCACTTTGCCCACCTTCTTTCCGCCTCCGCATCCTTCCAGAGAGGAAGAGAGGCTCCACCGTCTGGACCCAAAACGTGCGCTCTCCTTCTATATCGACCGCACGAAACACTTCCGGGTGGATGACCAGCTCTTTGTTGGCTACGTGGGCGCCAAAAGGTCGGGCGGTGCACAAGAGGACCATCTCCCGCTGGGTTACCTTGTGCATCAAGACCTGCTATTCTTTGGCTAAGAAGGAGCCTCCTGTTGGGCTGCGTGCCCATTCCACCAGGGCAACGGCTGCTACCACGGCCTTGGGCCGCGGTGTTCCGCTGCCGGTTATCTGTCAGGCAGCTACGTGGGCCTCGCTGCACACGTTTACTAAGCATTACTGCCTTGACAGTCAGGTCCGGAGGGACGGCTTCTTTGGCCGTTCTGTCCTCCAGGACTTCCTTGTCTGATCTTTGTTCGCAGACCCACCACCGGGGTTGGTATTGCTGGGGTATCTATTCTAAGGTAAGGAATCTATCACTAACGTGTCTCTTTCAGATGCACAAGTTACTAACTTGTGTAACGATATATCTGTAAGAGACAGTAGTTAGTGATAGATTCCTTACCGCCCCACCCATCCTCCCCGTTCTGCGAACTGATTTCTAGGGTTAAGGACATCCCTTTCAGGGCCCTAGTATTTTTCAGACACCTGTGTCAGCTTCTTGCATGGCTCTGCGTTCCTGGCGCGGAAAGTCGTGTACAGAACTGACGTCAGCGCGCAGGGGCGGCGCCTAAGTACTGCCCGCGACGTCATCCCGGCGATCACGACGCCGACGACGGACGCGGAGCCGCACGACGCCGCCTACCGACGCGCAAGGGTACTGCTACGCAAAACTTTCCGGATCCAGCCTGACGCCTGGGGATATTCTAAGGTAAGGAATCTATCACTAACTACTGTCTCTTACAGATATATCGTTACACAAGTTAGTAACTTGTGCATCTGGAGTAACACAAGGCAGCGCAAGTCACTGCCTTTTCGTTACTCTGCACCGGGAAGGCATTGTATGGGTGTTCCCATGCATCCACCCTTGTATTCTGGCACATTCCCAGAATTACCAAGACTGGTAAACTTGGGAATGTGCCAAAATTGTACACCTTCCCGATAGAGGCGCAACGAGGACAAATATCTTTATTTCTCCTGCTGTTTCGGCTTTCTAAATGTGCTGCATTCTGCAGCACACTTAGAAAGAGGAAAGAGCCTCTAAGTATTGTTTTTGTGCAGGAAGGTGTCCTTTCCTGCACACAAACACTTCTGCCTGCAACACAGGCACCCTTGCACCATGGCGCAAGGGTGCCTGCGTTGGCGCTAGACAACCACATGTGTGCCAGCGCAAGGAGAGTGCAGGAATGCAAAATATCTTGATAGATATGGTGCATTCCTGCCCTCTCCATTCGATGCAGTGCAGCGCAGTAAGTTGTCTTGCGTTGATCTGCGTCAAATTTTGATAAATCTGGCCCCTGGTATTAAAGAAGGGAGAACCGCTAAAGCAACACAGTTCCAGCAGAGCAAATCCAAATTGAGGAAACTGTAGGTAGGGAGTAGAGCCAGTACTTAATTAGAAAAAAACAAGTGCAGAAGCCCAACGTTATATATGAGCCCACCATCTGTGCCGCCAAGAGCCAGGGATACTGAATACCAGGACTGCCTAGTCTTGATTCCATCTCATGCCACTTTCCTCCACTACACTACACTTCTTGTTCCTTTATCTCACTCTTACGTATCATTTTGCTTGCCTTCGTCTATGGCGTGGGTCTGGAAATCTCAGCAGCAGAGAAGGATGAAGGCAATTAGTCCCTAATGTACCTCATACATTTGGTTTCATTCACCCTCATACCCCGATTTTAAGGAAATATCTGTACCCCCGTGCACCTCTAATTCTGCCAGAGTTTGGTACTTAGAACTCTTGCTACTCATGACATGATGGTTCCCGCCCAGGGTATATATAATGACAGTTCTGTGCCCTCCTCATGGTGTGGGGATCAGGTAGGGTATAGTAGGGAATGGTGGCAGGGGAGCGGAGGGAGGTGGCGGGGTGTCGAAAAATAAAACGTACCTGCTGCTCGCGCCGCTAGCTGACGCCTGTCTTCAGCCTCTCCTCGTACCCTACTGAGGGCTGGCGTGTGTCTCAAATTACATAGTTAGACCCACAACCAACACTCTTCCAGTGGCGGCTGGTAGGGAATCGGCGTGGAGAGGCAGGGAGGACGGGGGTTGAAAAATATTTTTTTTCAAACTTACCTTTTCCGCCGTCTCTCATCTTCGTCTCCGCTTCTCTTCTCTCCATGACTGCAGTCCGGAAGAAGCAGGAAGAAAGCAGGCTCACCTAAGCCAATCACAACGCTGCAATGCAGCGTTGTGATTGGTCTGAGCACCGTGGTTCGGCACTCAGTCGGGGACAGGGAGCCTGTGCATGTTCCCCACTAGGCTGTGTAATACAGCTGTTGGGGAACATGAAAAGTGCGCATGAATGTTTGGCCGGGCCAAGACGACCGGTCAAACATTCACGCACTTTGAGTGGGCAAACCACCCCGCCCCTGCTCTGGCCAGCCCCACCCCTCCCCTGGCCCCTGCTCTGGCCAGCCCCACCCCTCCCCTGGCCCCTGCTCTGGCCAGCCCCACCCCTCCCCGCACGTAGGAACGGAAAAAGGAAATGATAATAAATAACGCGTTTCGTTATTATAATTTTCTTTTTCCTCTGCACTGCCTTAAAGCAGTGGGGCGATGCTTCTCCGCCTTAGTGGGGGAGCCGCCCACTGGATCCTATACTACTACAAGAGGATACAGTGATGCTACTTGTGAGCCAGTGCCGCTGTACCTTACGGAGTCCTCCTCCTAGTCCCCAAGTATCTTCTTCTAGGCTGTCATGGTCCTCCTTCATTGACTAATCTTCAATGTTGTTGTTTACTTGTTTTGTACATCTGAGAAAGATCTTTTTCTGCTGTCTGGCACAGGGAAGCTAGATCACCCAGCGAGAGACGCCAGCAGAAAAAGGAGGCGTCTCTAACCTGGATGCAGCTCGGATTAATGGGATGATCCCCAAGAGGCCATAGTTGATTTCATAGACCCTATCCCTACCTCTGACACGAGTGGAAGCTGACCACATTGCAGGAGCAAGTGAGGCAGTGGCCCATAGAGACTTGTGGCTGCACCCCATGGAAAGAGGATGTGGCGTAACAACCAGAGCTGCCGACTTTGGAACTGGGGAACCGGGTTCGAGTCTCGGCGTCGGCTCAACATCCTGTGATTCTGGCCAAATCACATAATTTTCCCATGCGTACAAAAAATGAATGTGTCTTGTGTAATGTAACTGGTGCTCATGTAAAGCGCTCCAATACCTTTGGGTCGAGTTCGCGCTATATAAAACAGGGGGAAAAAAGCCAAAAGAGCATGAGCACGGAGAACAGCAGCAACAGAGCAGACCGACTGCACAAGGAGAGAAGGATCCTGCTTAGTAATAGGTGGAAATTATTTCCTGACCCCCTACATGGGCTTCAAAGGCGCTGTTCATATCTTCCATGCTTACTATTTTTCTGTCAGTCCACCTTTGTGCCCTTAGGTTTAGTATCAAAATCGGACCTGCGTTCGTTCTACCTTACTGAATAGAGAGTGCACAAAGTTGTAGGAAGTTTACAATCTTTTAATTTTTTCTTTCATGTAAACTTGCATGTGATACAACGTAGATGTAAAAAAATATTGCTGGATGCAAATAGTTTATGATGACGCATTGGACCGAGAGCCAAGGAGGACTGGAGGACTTTGCAGAGAAAACTGTTTTGTAGCCGGAGCAGCTACAATACAAAGAAACTTAAAGTATGACAGAACCTTGTGTGGGGTCTACTGGAGAATGGATTAGAGATACCAAGATGTGAAGAGAAGGAAATTGGAGCAATGAATCTGGCAGTGCTAAAAATGGGAAGATACTCCAATACAAACTGTGGCAAGGGAGGGCAACAAGAAGGCACTACCAGGAGGGGCGCAGCCATGAGGGTGGAATCAGTGATACTCGCCCTAGTGACTGCCGGAACAGACACAGTATTTACCAAACTCTGCCCCCAGTGAAATAGACAAGAAGAAGAAACACTACAGTAAAGTTGTTCAGGCTTCATTTATTGGTCACAAAAAGAACAGACTGCCTTTTATGGACACTGATGTATTTTGTCAGTAAATGTAACACAAATTTGGCGAAAACAAAGTCAGTGATTTTTTTGGCAACAAAGCATAAAACATGTTACAAAATAGTCTTAACATTACTTTACGGATTAACCTCAACCTTGTGTACTATGAAACGGTTTTTGGTCACCTGCCAATGATTCAAGGTCAACATGTATGCATTTGAATATACTAAACAAAAGAATTGTTTCTAGTCTTGAGAGGCATGAATCAAGCGATCTGTTCCCCTGCTCCAGTCTCAAACCACGTGAAGGTGCCGAACAACATTAAGTAAAAGGTTTTCAAGGAGCAAAATACATGATTTCTGTAATATAAGTATGAAAGGGTTGTCATGCTAAAAAGGGAGAGCTGCAAAGTATTAGCATATATATAGAGGGCTCTATGGACAGTTTCAATCCCCTCCTTTAAAAAAAAAGAAATATATAAGCAGGGGTGTTGTGTATTTTTGTACTGTTCTACCCTCTGTCCCCAAAACAAAAACATTCGAGCTACGGAATGCACAAATGCCCACCTGTGTTTCTCGGACTCGCCCATCACAGCTGAGGGTGTCTTTACATTGTCCTGACATTGAGGAGGCCGATTCACAGAACATTTATGTGAACAGGAAGTGGTTTGGTATTACTCTTTTGCATACTCTTACATGATTTTGTGAATCGGGCCTGAAATGTCCAACTCCCTATCAGGGTTGAGCACCGGCAAACATTGGAACAAATTAAGCACTGGTCTAAAAGTGCAAAGATGGCTCAGTCCTTTCTATATGTGCTAACCCTATATGAATATTTATATTTTAAGCATTTGGGGGCCCAAAAAAAAGCCATTTATGAGTAAGTGAAGTATACATGAAGTCATACTATTGGAGTGCTACCTGACGTACTCACAAATGCCTTTGTAAATTTGCTCCAGTTGTGCTTCCGGGTCAAGAATAATTGCTGGAACAGGAATCCTGCAGGTTCCCACACAATATCAACACAGTAATGGGGCAGTGGATTGTTCAGTTCGATTTTTCTTTTAACATAATTACGAATTTCAAACTCCCAGAGATCAACTGATATGCCCTGAATCTCACATGTTTTGGCCAAGTGCTAAAGAGGGACTAGAATGCAGAGTTTCTAAAGTCCGCAACTTAGGACCTGATTTATATCTTGGCGATATGTATCCTCCATCGCAAGGGCGACGTAGTCTACATACTGCCAAGATAAAGGTCCACCCGCCTGATTTAGATGTGGGTGGACCTGAGGTTTATTCACGGTGGAGACTACATAGTCTCCGCCGTGGTAAAACGCCTCCGACGGCCCTGCGGAGTAAGGGCCGTCGGAGGCAGACCTCTAATTCCACCCAACTGATTTCGATGGGCGGAATTAGAGGTCAGTTTTCTCTACCTGCAACCAGCAGAAAAACAGGGCAAGGGAAGCTAAATGCTTCCCTCGTCATGGGAAAAGACTCCCATGGCGAGGGGAGCATTTTCTTTTTTATTTTCAAAAAGAAAATCCCGCTTTGGGATTTGCTTTTTGAAAATTCAAAAGAAACCAGTTTGGTGCACGGCTCAGTACCATTGGCAGAGCCATGCACCAAACTTCAAAAAGCATTCACAGGCACCGCTGTGACAGCGGTTACTGCCAATGCTTTAAGAAATGACCACCTGATTGGCGGTCATTTCTCAATTTGGGGGGGGTCACCTCCGCCAGGGCGACAGAGTAATATACTACCTCACGCTGACGAAGAAATGGGTCGCCCGCCAACATCTAAATTAGGCCCTTAGTCACTAGACCGTATGTGCTCCCACCACATATTACATTGCCCCTTCTGAGAACAGTGGACTTTCGTACGAATGGACACATTGGGATTTGCACTTGTGCGTTACACCATTATAGTTTATGTTCCAGTAGATGTATTCTCTTAATGCACTGTTTCTGATGCCAATAAAACCCTTACCAACTTTGAAGAAAAAAAAGAACCAAAAACTAAATCATGGAGCAACTTTGAATGGACAGGTAAGTCTTGAGCTTTTGTGTATCGGTGTTTACTGGCCACTGTGCACATGTACCAACAAGTGGATAAAATGCCAAAGTGTGAGAAACAACCTACAAAGTAGTAAGGTTCGGCAGGAGGCACGGAAGTCGTACAACAATTGTTAGTAGGAGGGTGCTGGGAGAGTATGACTCTTTGTTATAATGTCTTTAGTTTATTCAGGGATCAGTAAGTACTCAAATGGTTCGAACATGTTGTTGTATGAATAGTTAAGGCCCACTATAAGCAAAACTTGTGTCGGCTAATTTGAAATGGCAACTCTTGGATATAAATTGGTTGGATTTGTGTTTTTGTCTAGCTAAAGCATAGGGAAAAAGGAAATAAACACCACTAGACAATACTAGAATTTTATTTGCTTTTAAAGCAGTGATGAGAAGTGACCTTACAAAAAAAACTGATCTACATAAAAACACAATATTATATCAAGAAACGTAGGCGCCTTTTGCTTGCGTTGTCACAGTTGCTGAATAGCATAAGAGGGGATGTCTGGATGGTAGATAGTTTCTACATCTATCAATTCCTATGTTTCTTTATAAGGACTCCTGCTCGGTCGAGATGCATCATTTTCCCCATAGTTACAACTTCTGTGTGGAATATACCTGATATTCACCCTGAGCCCAGCAGCAGCACTGCCACTGCCTGAGTTGGGAGCATGCAGCGGTCTAGGGAGTATATAACTGAGATGAAAATACCAGACTAAATCCTATATCCTCGTCATACCGCACTGTCATAGCAATGATATCTACACGTCCGCTTTTTGCTCTTTGAATGCCTCCTTGTTACCCATTGGGTTGGGTGTTGTGCCGACTATATTTTTAAATAATAGTAATGATAATCTTAGGGCCACCCACTGGATTAGACTGTGTACAGTCATTCACACAGTAAGCCAGAAAAATATGAGGGGGGAAATTATACAGAACAGGAATGATGATGCATGGGTTTCAGTTATACGACCTCTTTATCACACAATGAGGCATGCCTGAAGCCGGGGAAAAAGCACACGGCCATCCTAAGCACAAAGGTTTGTCCCCTCACTTCCCATCTCCTCTTTAACCACAACATTTACAATTTACAGGACTAATCTGGCCCTACTGATAAAACCCTAGCCTTGCCTTACCCTGGGACCAGTCCTGCATTCCCCCGCCGGTCCTTCCTTCACCTTCTCGTCGCGCCTGACCGTACCCAGTGCTGCGGTTTCACCTCACCCTCATTACTTTATAATTAAATAAATACATAAAAGAGTGGACTGAATCTGTATCTGATGGACAACCCTTGATTTTGGATTTGTTAATGGACAAGGATCACAGAGGACGATTGTTTCTGCTTATTGCTTTGACGTCTTTAAAAGTGGAAACTTGACTGCAGCGGAGTTTCCTCTAAAATGTTTCCACTGCCCCCCACTGTGCCCGTCCTTCACCCAGAGAAATGAAGAGCTGGGTGAATGTAGTAACTGCAGAGGAAATACAGAGCATCATTTAGGCCCAGATTTATCAAGGGCTAGCGTTACACTTGCGTCAAGCAAGGTGACACAAGGCCATGACAAGCCCTTAGGTCAGATTTACTAAACCACGCAGAGCCACCTTGCATGGCTCTATGTGGCTTAGTAAATCTGGAGTAGCATAAAGCAGCCAAGTCACTGCCTTGCATCACTCTGCATTGGGAAGGTGTTCCATGGATGGGGCGTGGGTGTTCCTGGATACTGACATTGAAGCAGGCACGATCTGCCCGTGACCTTTGAACCAACGTGCGGCTCACAGTCATTATTTACCTAACTTTTACACTCTGTCCCGCTCACTGCTTCAAGGCTCGCTGAGCACCTCCATCGAGCCAGGAGTCAGCATCACGGGGAGGTGATAATGGCACCAGCAGCCATGGCGCGACCGAAATAAAGCTATTTTAAGAAGAACAGCCTGCAAGGCTAATTCTAGCACATTGGAGGACTGGTTTCTCAGAATAATGGAATTTGGACGAGTATATGGCAAGAGCTGTGATTTCACAATTCTCAGACTGTTTACATACTCATCACCTAAAAACTGAGCAATCGTCTCTTTCAAATTCAACAATTCGAAAGTGACAGCTCCCAAAAAAGACCGAGAAATATTCACATCTTCGAAAAAACAAGAAGAATTCAAAAAGAGGATAACTAGAAAGAGAAGAGGAAAGGTAAACAGAAATATGAAAAAAGCAAAGGCAGGAAAGAGAAAAAAAAGGATGCATGAAATAAACAAAATGAATATAAACAGGAGAAGAAGATGAGGGAACGGGCTAAATACTAAATAAATAAAACGAGACAAGATAAAGGGACCTGGAGACAAAGGGATGAAAAGTACAAAACACAAAGGAAAACATTACCTGAAAAATTAAACCAAAAACATTGAGTACAAAAAAAACTTGAAATAAGCAGGAAAAATAGAAGAAAAAATGGGAAGTAGAACAATTGAGAAGATGAAATGTCAAGGTAATGAGGTGTAATCTTTACATGGGCCAAACAAACATATTTCTTGAGCTACCAACACCCCCCCTGATTCCAAAAAGACACCCATGAAACAATATTTAGTAAACCGCAACAAATGTACAGGTTGATCAGACTGGGAAAGAAGCACAAAAAATAACGCAGACAAGGTACAGAAAATACAAGCGCCAAATTTAATTTCAATAATTCATTACATGTAGCTCAGATAGCCTAATATTTTTATGTCTCTCCTCATGATTGTGCATTGATTTTTCTTAGTTTGAGAGAGACAATCATATCTGAACCCAGTCTTCAGAGGATGGGTTGTGCTGAATTTCTTAAATTTCAATATTTGTTGGTTGATCTCAAGGAACTTAACAACAAATACATAAACTTAGTGCTAAACACCAGCCAACTCACCAAGGACACAGACTTTAGTGATGTTGTTAGGGCATTTCCCAAAAGAAGGTCAATTTCTTCCCTACGTCTCAGTCTGGAATCTTCCCAGTCTGTTGCATGCCTTGAACCAACAACACACTGTCCATCTTTTTTGACCACACGCCTATAAAAAGATCTGAATTCTTCCTACCCATGAAGTGCGTCTGGAGACGATTCAAATAGTTTTGATTTAATGCTCTTGGTTGAGTATAACACAAGTCTGAACTGTTTGTTGCTTCAAACTCACCAGGCAGTGGTAGCTAGAACCAGATTTATCAACACTGCACCGGTGCAAAGCCACCAAAAGTGATGCAAACCGGCGAAAAGTGTTAATTTGGCATTTACTGAAAATCGGCTAAAAGTTATGGAAAGTAGCGCTCTGCGCAACTTTGTGCCAAGGGGGAGTCCCGCAGGTGGCGGTGCATGGGCCTTGCCATGCTACCATCCATGGTTTTTGCTGCAAAGCCCTACCCATTAACATTTGTAGATACAGCATTGTGCAAATTAGGAGAAAAGTTTTATTTTCTCCAAACGTTTCTCAATTTGCCCGAATGCTGCACTGTACAGCACACATACAAAGTGGGAAAAGTTTTAAAGTTAGTCTAAGCATAGTCTTAGTCAAAGCATGCAGGATATCCTTCCAGTACAAAATCTATGCTAGACTTACGCAAACACCTTTGCGCTACGGTGCAAAGGTGTGTGCGTGGCACAAGGCAGACAGAAAGTGCCCAAGCTCTTGTGGAGAGAGCAGCAGCACCATATCTTTGTACATATTGCGCTGTCCTACTTTCTCCCTTTCACGCCAACCAGAGCAGCATCTGTGCTAGTTGCGCTGTATTGCGTAAAACAAATAGTACATTTGCCCCTCGGTTTCCCTCCCCATTTGTGAGAACCAGGCTCACTAGAATTGATTCAATAACATCTCACTGACGCAGTGTAGACATTCCAAGGTGTTTCTGCTCCTAGTTGCAGACACAGCATGTCATTATATTACAAACTAAAGTCCCTATCAGCAGTAGTTCCTATTTAGTTGATATTCTACGCATGGTTTCCAGTAAATCTTTAACCAAGTGCTACCATCTATGAAGGTCGGATTCATATTATGCACAGGTGAGAGTTTCCTGTTGGCTTTCATAAAGGTGAACCAGAGAGCCTCCCCTTTCCCCCACATTCGCTGTCCCTCGATGGCTTTAATGCTACCTGTAATATGAAGGGCCTCCGAACCCTCAATCTTCCAAGCCAGGGTATCATTTCAACCGGATACTGTTTGCTTTACGAGCCCACAGGATCACAGGTGAACAGAAACAAATGCCTGGCTACCAGAAAATCCCCAAATAATTCATTAGACAAAGATGCAAAGATGAAGGTCTTGGAAGGAAACTGGATTCATTTTACATCAATCTTTCAATTTTGAGAAGATCATTTGGGAGCAATCCGGGAGTGAAATGCTTCTTGTGTTTTTGACAGGAAAGAGACCCTGGCTTTCTAGTGAAACTAGGCATTCTGGGATACAGGGAAGCTGCTGTTTTAAGTATAGAGCATACAAAACTAAAAGAAAGCGATACCCTACTTTTCCGCCAATTGCCTGTCTTCTCGCAAGTCTTTACACATTCGATTAGTAAAGTACCATCCCATGCATGTGTTAACTATGTCAGGCAAAGTATCAGAGCTCTCTGCTGGTGTAACTGTTAAACTATATTTTGTTATATACCTTACAGTAAGATTTTCTCATCTGTTTTATGCAGTGGGCAATGCTATAACAGAATTAGTCTGCATTTAGGGATAAAGGAAATGCTGGGGGTTTGCATGCAATGCACATATCCCACTGTACTTCTCCATCGTAGAAAGGTAGTGACATATTCAAACAATTTCTTCCAGAAACCAAAATGCGTCAGAGTAGATGTACCCTGGGAAATATTTGTTAAGGGAATGAACAAGATTTCAAAACCAGCTGGCTGTTACTAATTGTAAGAGAACTGAACTCCATTGAAATTGGAGTTGCCATCTAATAGCCTCTTTTCATTGGCTCCCCATCGAATGTACACTTTCCCATTCTGACGAATGAGAAGAGGAAACCCGGGCACAGTCTTACCACATCTTAGCAGTAACCCTCTAAGGGAAGGTTTTTTTTCATCATCCATGAAGAGCCTGGAAGAGGGCATTGAAAGACTCTACAAGCCACTGCTCCAAGGAATAACTATGCAGATGGTGGTCTCCTTCGAGGAGGAATGATCTGAGCATTTGAGGGTTATCAACGAAGGAGGACCTGTATAAGAGGTCTGGCCAGGTTGGTCAAGGAATGGGGTAGGAAAGCAGAAAACACTGTGTCAAGAGGGGACAAACATTTATGGGGCCCTGTTAGACTAGTGCTCCAATCTCAAACAATCTCAGAGGCTCTGCAATCAATCTGGCAGGGAGCAGCATGCAGTGTGGAATGTGAACAACAGTTCTTCATTTAGTTCCACTTAGGTTTTAGAAATAGAAGAAAGTCTACTAATACACTGAATAGATTAATGTATTGGCTGTCCTTCGTCTGTTACCATGAACCTCAGTGGGGATAAAATAGGGACTAAGCTGCCGACTGGAACCAGGACAATGCTGAAAGCAGTAAAGACTAGTCCCGTCCCCTCAAATAAGTGCCAGTGGTGACATGGCAACCATCGGCACAGATTAAATACTGAGAATCGCGCAATCTAGTTAAGTGTGAAACAGGGATTGCAGTGGTCTGTTGGTCACTAGGGGAAGTGGAGTTCAGAGTACAGACACCTCATTGGGTGATAGTTGGATGCTTTTCAGTGAGGTGAGTCTGGGCGTGGATCAATTAAAATAACAATGTTACCATGATTACACTCTGATGGTAAAAACATAAGCACCGCCGCCGATATTAAAACACAAAGGATTTCAAAATTATTTTGGGAAATTTATCTGTGCATGCATTGATTGGATTCTTATGAAATTTCCACAATGGTTCTTCCTTGTGTGAGATTTATGAATAGTTTCTTTGCCTTTAAAAGGTATACCCAAGTTGGCCGATGGAACAAACATTGACCCAGGCAATGATGTTAAGAAGCTTCAGCGGAAGAACGTCTTTGGCAAAAGAAACATAAACCAATACAATTCTCATACAGGATCTTATGCTTTGGCCTCACAACAGCATGAAGAGGTAAATTAAACCCTATAGCATCAAGTGACTTCTGTTTGTATAAGATAGAATCTTGGATCTGCAGGAGGCCAAATGAAGTGGAAAGAGCAAATGGCTTCCAAGGTGATACCATAAAGCATGTGCCTTTGCTTCCATGTTTAACAAAGGGAGAAAGGTTTTGTCTTTTACGTAAAGGTAAGGTGATGATTGACACTGATGCTTCAAGATGTTGCATCTCAGACGTTCACTCCTCAGAAGCTATTCGAGGAATGGGCCACTGATGAAGCGGTTAGCAGTCTGCAGAAAGTGGGTATATTTTGGAAATACAAGCTACTGCAGGGGTACACATCAACAGGTAATGCATGTGCCGTATATCTGATAATAAGGATTTACAGCCTCTTACACCAACTCAATCTGCTGTGTTGCTATACAGTAAGTTATACCACTACTATGGCCGCCATTATGAGTTCCTCATTATATCCAGGGGGGAAAAGAGAGGATAGAAATAATGACTCTGGCTGACATCTCCTCGTGCGATAATGTAGATCACACGTTACAGCCCTTGGAATCGGGAATAACATTCTGGACTTGAAATTATGAAATCCTTTTGCACAGCATTTTCCAGATTCTGGGGAGTTAAATGCAAATATTTACCACCTGATCTGAGCAGGGTGGGCTGATAGTGTGAGGCAGGAGACAGGTAGGGCATCTGGGGCCTAGGGAGGCCGTATAGGCTCTCTGTGGCAAACACGGTTTGCTCCGTCCATGGTGACGGAGGTGGCGGGCAGGGATCAGGCTTTGCCCCGCCCTGCAGCCCCTGCCCCAGGTTTTCCCAGTGCTGATCCACACCAGGTAAAACCAGTCCACATATACCACATTGCACAACATAAATATCACAGCCACTTCATCGATAATCACAATACCTCAAGGTATAGTGATTAGGTGTATGGCAAGGGTAGGCAAGTAGATGTGGAGTTAGCAAAAGTGTGTATGTAGTTATCTTGATGATGTAGTGATAGGCGGTGTGGAGGATGCAATATTTGAGTAGGTCGATATTGTCGGCTTTGATATAGTGTCATACAGCCTACAGATCTGCTTGCGCCTGTAAGCACGACTGTGCAAGAAGGTAAAAATAGACTCAAGTCTTTCACAAGCTCTCGGCTGGATAGGACTCATGGGGTTGACTGCAGCAGAGTCAGTTCTCTGGGGTGTGTTTGATTGAATCCCTGTAGAGCAATCTTCTACTAAATACGCATTAATGAGTTCCTCTTTTTGGAGCGCTGTAATTGGTATGATAAAAACCACGGTATGAAGGCATATGATTCGTGTCTCCCACGCCACTTCAATACCTTTGTACTCTCTTTACCCCTCGATTATTCACAAGTTAGCCCCGAGTGAGTTAGGCATAGTTAAGTGTGGAGACACCAGGAGACTGGAATGATCAATTCCAGACAGTATCAATCAATATTACTTTATTCGATTTTATAATAAAATCATACAAGTGACATGTAATAAAAAGGTCCAACATGATTATACATAAAATACAATAAAAAGATATAATATACAAGAATAAAAATCATCAAAAGCCAATTGTCCTCAGGGTCAACTCTAACGTGCAGAACTTAGACCCCCATAAGCAACTTTGACACATTAAAACATACTTTATGTGTATTTAAAAGTTGCAAATATAACAAGCATTGGCATAGCCAATAGGTCTCGCCTTTGGGACCTTATAAGTGTTTAGTTATCCAGCACAATATCCTTGGTGCAACAACATCAACTGTTGCATGGCTAAACACTTATAAGGTCCCAAAGGCGAGACCTATTGGCTATGCCAATGCTTGTTCAGTTTACAAATGACAGATACAGCGTCCTGTGAGAGATGCCTTGAGGATGGTGTGGAGATAATGGGGCTCTTTTTTTTTTTTAAAAGGGCCATTAGTGCACCAGATGCAGTGGCATTTGTGCGAAGATTGTGAGGGGCCACCTCATCACAATTTTGTCTGTCTTAATAGCAAAAATGGAGTGGGAGATATTTTCCTTGCTAACTAACATTAAGGGATGGTCATCCTTGTGCACATGGACAAGGCCCAAGCAACACGAGGCAAGAAGAGATGGGACTTCAGCACACTGAAGATGGGAATTCGAGCACACTTAAGAAACGAGAACCATCCATTACAGCAGGCGCACACGTACGCTGTAATTACCTGACGGCGGTACGTGATACAGTTTGTAGACTCTAACTTCCCGCGCAGGCGAGGAGGTGCGGCGAGTACCAGTGACGTATACTGTTAGTGGAGTCTTTGTGGGACCCCACCTGGGATGTATTTGTGGGTAGGGCAGAGGGTCTTCCTGGTGATTTGGGACATTGACAGGAAGCCAGGATAGTGGTTTGATGATGGTCGGGGCAATAATGTGTCGGAGCTGCAACAACATTCTTGAGCCCTATTCACACAGCCATTAGTTTGCGCTCATTCACAAACTCCCCCATTCCGTTAACACCCTGGAAATGGTTAAAGAATTACTGCTGACACAGACAGGATTAAACCTGTTACCATGGTGTGAAGGGGAATGGTGAACCCCAAAAGGTGACGGAAGGAGTTTCTTCTCCACGAAGAAAAATATTTTGCCTGTAAAAAAAAAAAACCAGACAAGGCAACAAAAAAGTGCCACCGCACCAGGGTGCTGACATTTAAACAGGTGTAACTGTAAAATCACAAACAAAGAAATACCAATCCACACGTTAAAGCAATAATTCACAGAAGACTTCCTGTGGTACATCAGGAAACCAGCCAACTGACAACTTTCCAGGAGTTCTACACAAATGCTTGGTGACTTTTGGAAACTTGTTAATACACATACAACGAGCTAATACACAAACAACGAGCAGTGTAACTCGGCAAATGTGGCTAGCGCGCTGTGGGCGCAATCAATCAGGGGTTTGTTAAAGCGCGACTACTCACCCGTAAGGGTCTCAAGGCGCTAGGGGTGGGAGGGGGGTGCAGGTTCCATTCCATCAAGGAGGGGGTCTGTCGAAGAGCCAGGTTTTGAGGTTTCTTGCGAAGATGGGGAGCGATGTTGTCTGTCTGAGGCGCATTGTGTAAATAAACATAATTAAAGAGTGGTGCGCGCGCGCTGTAATGAATGCAGCTGGCGTTACAGAACGGTGCCTGGAGCCAAAGGATACGTGCAGAGCGTCAGCGCGGCCCCGCAAGGAAATATGTAAACAAGGGGGCGGGGCTATCCACAAAAGGTGCACACTCGATATTCCAAAACAAAAGTCAACGCAATACACTTTCAGAAATGAGGAAATTGTGCTGATGCACCTGAAGGCAGGGTGTATACTTTCAATTTCTTTTTTGGAGGGATGATATGCGTTATTGTCACTCTTCCTTTTCTGACAGCTCCTCTAAAATCTACGCTTTGTTTTTGCTATAAATAACTTTTCTACACGCTGTTAATGCCGAGACCACTGTGTCTCAAGTGTGACTGGTCAAAGCAGCAGCTTTTGAGAACTACATAAACAAACACGTCTTATTGTTGCATCGGGTCCCTGTCCTCCGTGGTGGGATGAGGGACAGCCATCGCGCCCCCGTTTCACATGGGCAGACCACCCATCACCTCCCACAGAGTGAAAAAACAAACAAAAAATCTGGGCCATCGCCTCACCTCCCACAATGTAATCAGGCGCAGAGCTCTGGCCTCCCACAGTGGGACATGGACAGACCCTCAGTTTTCAGAGCAAGGCCATCGACCCCATTGTGTAATGTGGGGCATACCCGTACTTCTCACAGTGTAAGCAGGAATAGTCCCTCAAGTCTCAGTGTACGGGTGCAAAGACCCTCACACGATATCATAGACAACCCACGGCCTGAACATCTGATCTCACACAGTGTAAGAAAACCCAGACACAGCCGTCACCTCCACCGGTGCAACCAACAGCACACAATCGCATTACAAAGCATAATCAGGGAACAGAGCTGTGACCCCACCCACAAGACGAAATTAAAGAACTAAACACACACACACACACATCCAAACACAACGAAAATAACACTCAAACTGAAAAGTAGGGGCAGATTCCCACACTTCCAAACAACTATAAGTGTTTTATCTAACACTGTTTTAGTCTAGGAGCATCCTGCAACTATAGTAATATTCTCACTGAAATTCCATAGAGGTTATTTTGTCAACCTTGGAAGGATAAACGCCTGTGATGCCCTTATAAGGACAGAAACAAATCAGCAGCTAGCACTCAACCCGCTGAGTTATCTCATCATTTAAAGTGATACAGCGCCATTCTGCGCGAAGCCCGGTCTCCAGGGAAGTTCCCAGTACTGTGCTCGCCTTACCTTCCTCCAGCGCGTTGTCCAGCTGTAGGTTCCCGTTGCAGTCTTCGTCCATCGCCCCCTGCGTGCTCCAGCACTCCATGGCCCCCTTACACTCCGGCCCACCCCCTGTCCAGCTCGGACTCAATGGGGGACGTGCACGTCCAACAGGACGGCAGCGAAGGCGGTGCCACGGGAGCAAGTGGCAGGTGCACTGGCGGGCACCAACATACCCCACAGACTGCCACACGGTAGCATAAGGCGAGAAAAGCAAGAGGCACAGACCCTCTGACCACCATACAACCACTCTTACGGCTACCGACCCCGAGACAACCACTGCTAGCTACCGACCCACTGACACTACTTTTGCACGTACCGGACCACCACCAGGAACTCTAACCTTCGCAGCACGACTGTTCCACCTACACTAGCAAGACACCACCAGTACCACTATCCCCACCACAAAAATACACCCCACTAAACTCAGTGCTGGCACACTAAATACTGCAGCTTCTCAGACACCCAGCGACCGACTCAGCTACTACAGCTTTAGCTCTGTTTATCTGCACCTGGGAGGGCAGGTCCAACTCCAGGAAAAGGGTGGAGACAGCAGCACGTGCATAGCTGGTGAGGAAATAGAAACATGGCTGGGGAGGCTGGGAGCAACAGAGAACGGTGAAATGATGACACATAATCGTGCTAGACAGAATGGGGGCGCTTCTAGGGGAGACTCGTGCGGGTATGATTTTCCAAGTCCCCTTCCCCGCCCCCTGTCTCCAATAATGGTACGTTCCTGCCAGTTTAGTGAAATGTGCTCTACAGACGCGCACTGGAGGTATTTCTGCAGAATTTATTGTAAATGTGAACTTTGGCTTCTTTGTATCAATTTTATTAGGTGATTTCTGTAGAAAACGGCATGCCGGCCATCATCAGAGTTTTTACTTTAGTTCAAAACTTTAGGCGGTACATTTATAGGAACACATAATTCAATAATGTGCGAGCACACTAGAGGGCGTGTATGGTTGTGTTGCCGAGAAAGGCCATGCTATGGTCTTCTAACGTCTAGTAGTTCTAGGCCTGCCATTCTCATATCAACATAGTGGGGCCGGGGCAGAGTCAGTCACGTGGCTCACAAGCCTACAGTGAGGGATACGTGAAGGACAGGACCTCAGGCACTGCCTGGCCTCAGTCCAGGCGGCGGCGAAGATCACACTGTGGAAGAGATTCCAGGGAATTCTGCACAGCGCGTGCTGTAATGAATGCAGCTGGCATCGTGCCCGCCGATGCACGCAAAAGTGAAAGCCGCGGCCGCAGTAACCTGATCCACGATGAGGAATGCAGCGCGCCGCTGCTCGCTCCCGAGAGCCTTAGGCCGTGGGAGTTAACTTTTGTAAGAGAGGCGGGACATAATGCCGTCTTTGGCCATTTGCGTGCTTTCATTACTGAAAGCAACACGTGAAAGGCCAATAGAATATGTGGGAGTTAACTAACTCCCACGGAGAAGTTTAGGAACAGTGTGGAGTGCTCACAAGAAGCCTCCCATAAAGCAGCGCATGCGCGCTGCGCTAGGCTCGACCTAAAAAGGCAGGTCTAGCCTGATAAAAATCCAGGGAGCTAAAAGGCGGTTTTATCTACTTATGCCGAAGAAATTTGTATAAAGTGCAAATCAGAACAATGTGCAAAGTATCACATTTAGACATCAGATCACACTTACAAGTGGGTAATTCAAAGTACTTAAACCAGAGACTCCCGGGACTGATCAGCTGAAGGAACAAACCCAACCTAAAATAGGTCAGCAAACGGGTCTGATAAATAGGCATATCAAGGAGAAGGTATGGCTGTATCCCTGGAACTGTTTTGACTCTGTATATCTTTGAAATGATGGCTGGGCCAGAGTTGAGGCTTCCCTCTCAGCTGCAGCTCAATTACAAAATGCCTCTCTTAACTAGGCAACATCTTGTTTAATAAATTCCTGTGGATAAGTAAATAGCTCTGGTCGCCCCAGTGTTTTAAAGCTCTCTTTAGCATAGACCAGCCAGGGAATATTAACCATATTATCCCGCTGCATGCAGTCATAAATAACTGATCTATTAATTCCTTCTTGAGCCAAACTGCGCACCACAGCAAAAGAGGTGGCAGACAATAGGTCTGCACATAACTAGGCCTATTAGACGTTAATCCTCACAGAATGGGGAATAACTGAAAAAAAGAAGGCTTACCTGCTGGTCGCCGGTCGCCAGTCTCTGCCTCTCCTCTGTCCTCCCTATTTTCCTGGCTCCTGGCAGCACCCAGGCCACCAGACTCACGTAGCCAATCACAACGCTGCTGTCACCAGCATGACAGCAGCGTCATGATTGGTCTGAGCGGCCTGGTTCGGCACTCAGACAGAGTGGGAGCCTGTGCATGTTCTCCACCCAGGCTGTGCAATACAGCTGGGTGGAGAACATGCTAAGTGTGCATGAGGGTTTAGCCGGCCCAAGACAGCCAGCCAAACCGTCATACACACTTATGGTGCACCAACCACTCCTCCCTCTGACGCGAGCCCAGCCCTGCCCCATCCTAACCTGGCTGCATTCTAAAAATAAAATTATAATCAGGGCCAGACTGGCGGTAGCGGGCACCGGGCGTTTCCCCGGTGGGCCGCCAGGTTTAGGGCCGGTTTTGGCCCCCTGGGCGGCCTTTTTTGCTACCGGGGGCCGGCAATATCGGCCTCCTGTAACAAAACCGGCCAAAACCGGCCCTAGCAAACAGCTCGCCGCGCCCCCTGGCCCCCAGGGGGGCCGTCCGAGCAATTTGCCAGGGCTGTTTTCGGTTCCCAGTCCCCCCCTGATTATACGAACGTTCTGTTACAGTGGGGCGGCGCTCCTCCGCCTTAGCGGAGGAGCTTCCGCTGACCCTGAATATGGTCCCCCTTGTCCATCGTGAGGGTTAGCGGGCCGCCCTCACGTTGTGATGACTGGGTCGAGGGGGATCAATACGAGGGTAATGTCACTATGCTATTTGTAAATAAAATTCAGATTGGAAGCAGTTTTGTTTCGCCTCCAGCATAGCGGCAGCATCATTAGTAAAAGATGCGTTTACATATGGGCTGAAAGAAATGTTACCCAGGGATAGCGGGGGATGGAGTAGCACAAATTGTAGCCAAAGCACTACATGGAGGGGGGTTCAGTGGGGGCGGTGGAACGTGTAGCCTTCAGGTTAAGGCACTGTGTCTGGAGCTAAGTTGTTTATATTCTAATTCCGATTTCTACCAAATACACACTGAGTGATCGTTTGCAAAACCTTGACTCCTTGCTCCTCAGTTTCTTCTTTTTCTCTCCCTGCTCATTGGCTGCTGACAAGCTGTGTGATGAATTAATTCGACACATGCATGAGGTCTGCTGAAGGGCACAGTTGTCGGACTGAGTGCCCCTTGCAGGGGAACTCCAGACTAAAATAATGCATTTAAAAAGAATGATCGAGTTCTCTACTTCAGTGACCTCACTAAAACAGTTTCATTTTTTAAGCTGCAGTGAATTTTAAAACATTAAAATGCACCTTTGTGAAGTTCATCGCTGGGACTTCAAGTGCTCTATCATCAAGGATGGGAAGAGTGGAGTGGAGGGGGCCTGACATTCCAGAGGCCAAAGTAGTTTGTTTAAGGGCCACATAGTTGGGCTCCAGCGGGGACTTGTGCAGGTGAAGCTCTTGGCGGTGGTTCCACGTCTGCGCCACAAGGGGCAGCAGTGACTGCTCTGCTTGAGTAGCAAAATATGTGAGGTGTTGTGCAATGGACATTGGAATAGGACCCAGGAACCACATGTCTCCTACACCACTCCCCTGGACACCTGACACCAGTTCCAGAAGGGGGCGGGGCCAGGAAGTGAGACAGGATATGGTCAGTAGAGGAATGGCGATGAAACAGGAACACATGGTTGGAGACCAGCTCTCTCACGAGTAGGACGGCATGAATAAAGAACACAATACCCAATGTTCCTGCCGCCGTGTCCTCATTGTTGTGCGGGGGCATCACGTCCATGGATAGGCCAGGAGCCATTGAGTTGTCACTCAGATGAAGCTTTGGAAAAAGAAGCAGAGAGGCTTCAACTTCTGCTAACTTCCCAGGATCAGTTATTCGAGATGGCGATTGAGTGGGTCTGAGCTGGCAGAGAACAACTTGTATCCAAGCATCTAGGAGCCCCTTCCCCTGGGGAGCATTGTATGTGAAGTGGAGGAAGGAGGCAGCAGACATAAACCAGAGTGAATGCCAGATGCTCTTAAGGGCTTTTGGTGAGTGAGGGGAAGTGGCAGTGGACAGCACATGAGACTGACTAATAGGGGGACGCCCTTCACATTGGCTTGTATAATGGAAGTGAATATGTGTGTCGGTATAACTCAGAGGAGTGTTAGACAACATAGGTGGGAGCCTGTTTCCCCCAAGCAGTAGCGAACATGATACCACACAGGTGACGGCCATCTTGGAAAGATGAAGGTCATGTGTATCATTCAGATTAGAAAGCAGAGAGATGGCAATTGCACTTCAGAAGGAAACCTTGGCCTTCAGCATGGAAGTGAGGGCCCTTGTGGTATCTTTCTAACAGAGGTGAGTCCAACATAGATCTAGGGGTTCACATCCATTCCAGGTTGTCAGTGTAATCACCAAATAAGTATGTTCTATATGCATTCACTCTCTATAAAGGTGTTTTATGTGAATATACTGAAAATCTGTTATGGAACCGGCCCTCCTGCACTGACAATGGATACATTTGCTCCAGGGTGTAAGTGAGAAGCTGGACACAATGTTGGTGACACAAAAATCAAAGGACCTTTGATAAAGTGAATAACAAGGACAACAGGACTCATTTACTGAGTGATCCTGTGAATAGCAAGGATAAGAGATCTCCTTTACCCACAGATACAGAGAACGGAGCTCCTATACTGATACAGCGAATAACAAGAATAAGAACACCTCATTTACCCACTGACACAGTGACTAACAAGGATAACAAGACCTCCACCACGGATGGATACAGTGAATAACAAGCGTAGGAAGATCGCTGTTATGGACTAATACAGTGAATAACAAGGGTAAGAAAACTTCAATGACTGAGGCATAGCATGAATAACAATTATGACAATATCTCAGTTATTGAATGATGCAAGGAACGTAACAAGTGTAAGAAGATCTCTTTTAACAACTGATACAGTGTATAACAAGGATAAGATGACCTCCTGGATCAACTGACACAGTGAATAACAAGGATAAGAAGACCTCCTGGACCAAATCATACAGGGAATAACAAGGATACCATGATCTTCTTTCCAACTGAGACACTGAATAAGATGTATAAAAATATTTCTTATACTGACAGAGACAGTGAATAACAACTCATACAGTGAATAACAAGGATAAGAAAATCTACGTTACTGACTGACAGAGGGAATAACAAAGATAAGATGATCTTTTTTATCAATTGAGACAGTAAATAACAAGGATAAGAAGATCTCTTTTACAGACTGAGACAGTGAATAACAAAGATACGAAGGTCTCCATTACCGACGCACACAGTCAATAACAAGGATAAGAAGATCTCTGTTACTTACTAATATAGTAAATAACAATGATAAGAAGTCCACCTCTACCCACTGATACTGTGAAAAACATGGACACAAATACCCCCTGGCTCACTGACAATGTGAATAACAAGGATAAGAAGCTCTTCTTCGTGAACTGATTCAGTGACTTACAAGGATCAGTAGACCTCCTTTACTGACCGATTGGCCATTTAAGGGTGCATTTAAAATTCTCCAGGGTATTTTGAAAGACAAAATATAATTTCTTCAGTGGAAATTCATTGTGCAGCATACTGTAATTTACAATGAATAGATTTAAAAAAAAAAAAAATTATTGTATTTTTCTGTTAATTAACATACACAATTAAAATTACCAATCCTTCTTATCGACAGTAAATCTGATATACTCTGTGAAATTGAATGCAACATGTTCCAGCTTGCCAACCGGGCTAGCCGAGGAAAGCCAACATCGTGAGAAACATTACAACTCGTCCACCACCCCCCAAAATCTCACCACCAAAAGGAATAACATTTGGGTAAGCTTGCTACTCTCCTTCACAGGTGGATAACAGATTCCAGGGAACAAACCACACAGAGGATCATTCAGTAACAGGTGGCGTTTTGAAATAGAACCTTACTGTTAGGGATGGGATGTCATAGTCGTGCTAGTGAAGGTTTGGACCGCAGTGTATATAATTATTGTATTCGTAGGTAAGACAATCAGGACATCACAGTGCTCTGGTGTCCATTTTCGAACGCTCTGTGACGTCATGGAGGATTGAGTCCTATTTAGTCACTAGGGGTGGCATGCGTAGTCCTCTCTTTTCTTCACCGCGGTGGGCAGTACCATTCGTCCGTGCCCATGTAAGGACCTCTTTTCTCCACTGCGGAAGCGAAGGGGCGAAGGGGGACTTTCACCATATATATATCACTCTTTTGGCCAGCAGGAAAGACAGATCTATAAATCCTGTTGTAGCCTACTTTTTTAAGGGTCTGGTGACCAACGCCAACAGGAAATGTTTAGCAGTTGTAACATCTGTTCGCTCAGTAACTTGTGAAATATCAAACAGCACTGCCCTCCAGAACTGTTGCAGTGCTGAACATGCCAGAACATATGGATAATGTCTGCTTGAGGTGCATTACAATGGGCGCAAGCATCCATTGCTAGACGGTATACAAGATCTAACCTATGTGGAATTAAGAAGGCCCTATGCAGGATATGAAACTGTATGCATTAGAATCGGGCATTCCTGGGAGATTTCGGTGATGTTCAAGAATTCTTAACCTGACTGAGTCACTAAACGCCTGTCCTAGGGAATCCTCACACTTATTTCTCAGCTGCATGAGCACCACTGCAGTGTCCTGTCGGAATAACTTGTAAAGCCATGTGACAAGACGCCTACTGTGGCCAATGGTGTGCAGGGTACAAAGGAGAGGGTTGGTGTGCTGTTCCTGGTCTACTATGTTCCGGTGTAGGGCCAGCGCACATTTTATAGTGTCGCAGACTAAGAAGGAGCCTCCGTTAAGGTTAAATTGATCATGCAGGTCCTGAAAGGTCAACAGTGTCCCATTTGAGAACATACCTCCTACTGTATTTATACAGGCTGTTCCCCATGTGGCCAAAATCCTATCTATAAGAAAATTGCGCCGTCTAGGCTTTCTCTTGAGCAGAAAAAGTGGAGAGTAGGGTCTCAGTCTCACAACATGGGGGAAACCATGTTTCAGAGAGATCATGGCTGTGTTTAATTGTAGGAAACATGGTCCTGGGAATGTGATGCCAGGGAACAAGGCACTATGAGGGGGGCCAGCCTGTATATGAGAACGCAGTAGGTCCGTCTCCCACCGGTGATGCTTCACTAGCCATAACGCCACCCACTGGAGCTGCACAACAAGATAATAATTAGAAAAATCTGGTGCTCCCACATCACCACCGAGGTCGGCGGTTTCAATTTAGATAGTGTGAGCGTACTCCGTAGTGGAGAGGTGTGGTGCAGCGGCCAGGGCAGCTGACTTCGGAGCACAGGGCTCACGGTTCGATCCCCGGCGGCAGCTCAGCTCAGCACCATGTGACTCTGGGCAATAGCTCACTTAATTTCCCCCCAGTGCCTTGAGACCCGAAAGGGTGAGTAGTTCGCGCTTTACAAATACGGATTTACATTTTTTTTATTACATCCTCTCTCCACACAGGCTGAACTAGAAGAGAATCGAGATCACATATTGTTCGGGGAGATCACGAAATGGGAAGTTGTTCGGGGGAGCAAGAAATGGGAAGTTAACGAAGAAATACAAGAGGCGAGAAAGCATGATCATTTTCAACAAGGTTACTCATCCCACCATTGACAGCAGGGGGGGGGTCCACAACAAAGTGAGTGAACTGAGTGATCTGACAGCCCTACTCAAGTTACCTTCTAGTATAACTGCTTGTTCATGGTATAGCTGAATACCTAAATATTTAAAAATGAGAGGGGCCCGTGTTATATATCGCCCCCCAGATGAGTTTCTTGCTCTGGCAATTCACAATTAACAGATATAGGCAAAAAAAAAACATGTACTTAAAATATAAGTTTCTGGCCTGAGTTTCTGTTTTTTACGTAGCCAGGAAGTAGGTTGAATCAGCATTACACATCCTGCTGAAACGTTTTAAAGTATGGGCAAAGTGGGCAATTGCCCAGTGCCCCCACCTTGATAGGGGCCTCTTGGGAAAGTAAACTTTCTTTATATCTAGCTCACTTCTGACTATTTCCTTATCTCAAGCTCTCTGCCTACCTCTACCTCTGACTCTCATTGCCAGGTGGCTTCTTAGGGATTTTGGGGGGCCATGGAAAGACATGTTTCAAGTTTGTGTGAACCCTGTTTCTGAAAGTTTGTTTGGCATCATATGGGTTTAAATTAGCAGAAAATGGGTAGTAAAATCACAAACAAGGGGCCCCAAAATATGTCTTGTCCAGGGCCCCAAAAATCCTGAAGACGATACTGACACCCGGCACTGTCGAAGGAGCTTGTCATTCAAAGCAGTTCCTGGGAAGCGTTTGCATGAAAAAAGAGGCTTTGAGATTGTGCAGGGCTACTCAAGGGAAAACTATTTTGTATTAATTGGAAATCACCTAATCACACAACCTTGTTTGTTTTTTTGGAAACCAGTAGAACAGGAAGTTGAAACTAACGCTGGAATGAGGATCCCTATTGGTGCTGGAGGGAGGGCTGTGGCCAGGCTGGTATTTTACTAACATGGGCAGTATTTTTAGGGGCAGCCTGTAAAAAATTTAAAACCAGCAAACACTTGTAGTTTTTACTCAGTAAAAATACTAACACAGGAATAACAAGTAAAGTAGGAAACATACCAGAGCTTCTTTAAAGTACTCGTAAGTAAACAGAGCTGAATTTACATGTTAAAATACAAAAGCTCGGGAAGGGCTACCAGTTCTTCTTCAAGTCCTAGTGCCTGGTCCCTCTAGGATCTCAAAATGCCAAGAAACAAAAAGGTGCATTCCATTCAGTCCAAGAAACTTGTGGGACTACCCGAGCTCCACCTCCGCGGACAGGGCAAACAAACACTGTTATCCGGTGGTTGGACGCATTGGAGCCTGGGAACGCAAGCCTTTGTAACTTGCTCTCACTTTTTCATGTCATGTTCTAGAAGCAGCTGCAGAAGGGTGACCAGATTTTGAGGACCAAAAACCGGGACAGGCCAGAAATAAAAGTAGGACTAAAGCCTTTAGTCTTATTTCTATATCTGGCCTGTCCCTGTTTTTGCACACCCTTGTAAATATGTGCCTATATACAGTAGACTTGTAAATGTGTGTGTGTACATATATATATACACACACACTAACACGCGCGCGCACATTCAAGGCTCGCTCCTTTTAAAGGGCAGAGCAGGGTCACACCGTTGGCTAGCCTTTGTAGAAAGAGAAGGGAAATCCGGAGAGAAAATGTGTCTCTTTAATGGATTTCCCTTCGCGCTACAACACTCACCGAAGTGATGTCACGACATAACTTATTTTCTGCAACAAGGGCTCCAATGGTATGCTCAATCCAGGCATTAAACAAAAACAAGCATTGGCATAGCCAATAGGTCTCGCCTTTGGGACCTTGTAAGTGTTTCACCATGCAGCACACTATCGAGTGTGCACATGTAGGGAGGGGTGGTACTCATCACATGAACTAGGTGCCAGGCAAGTCTGTGTTCTAAGCACAATCCAAGGTTATTACAAGCCGCCTGCCCAGGCTGTTTGCATGCTTGTGAGAGAGCAGTGATCCATGCCTGCTGAGGTGCTCTCCGAGCAGCACAAAGTCTTCCGGGGAAGAGCGGGGAGAGGAGGAGGAGGAGAGCCGGAGTGCTCTCGCGTTTCAGGGCTGGTGTATCTTGGGAGCTGAGAGCAGAGTGCAGTTTTAATCAAGCGCTGGTGGCTCCTGCGGGAGGTAGCAGGAAACCTAAATATGCAATTTAAAAGTTAGGCGCCAAACTGGTGGCAGTTCCGACATAACAATGGTTTCTGGGTACTGGGAGGACAGGCATGCAGGGCAGGAGAGAGGCCGGGGAGGGGGGTGGAACAAATGAAGCAGGAGTTGCGGTTAGGATGGGCGTGGCCTAGGAACACGAGTCATGAGTTTATCTGCATTTTATCTGTAACCTATGCCGGTATGACTGGAGGGAAAACAAACTTGAAAAATATGTTCAAACGTGCCCTTCGCCGAAAGGCAGCCTGGCTGCTAGCTCTGTCTTTGCCTCCCTGGACAAAGGTAATCACAGCTTCACTTACTGACAATATTGTGTGATCCTGGCCAGTGAGTATAAAGCTTCACCTCCCTTTCCCGATCCACTGGCTGCTTTGATATCGGGAAGGTGGCATATCGTACTTTTGATTTCACATGATATGATCGTGAATGCAGTGAAGTGCACAGAAAGCGCGCCCATGAATACCAGGCTGTTGCTCGCCGAGTAAAGCATGAATGGGCGCACTTCCCTACAGAGTTAAACCGAGAGTGGAGGTCCAAAACGTACTATACTCAGGATGATCGAAAGTACGGGGGCGTAGGGGTGAGGGGCGGGGCAGTGATAAAATCGTGAGACCCTACGAGGATTTGCATTGCCCTTACCTTCTGCGCGCTGCTTCTTGGGGTGTTCCGCCATGGTTGAGGGGCTCCTGGTTCCACGTTACTGCTTCGGTCACTCGCTCTCAAGAAGATCTTCAGGGAGCTGTAAACAAAGCCCTCCTCTACGGTTGGAGCAGCTCGGTTCCCCGGCAGTCAGGCAGATATAGTTGTTTACTACTGCCTGGTCTGACTCCACCCTCCCTTCAGCCGCACCGCCTGACACGCTTCTTGGAATGACCCTCGGCGCCTCAAGCCCTCTCTAAGTTGGTCACGGTGTTGTGTAATATTTGATAACGCTTAGGAAAATTAAAATAATGTATAGACAAAGTGAAAACAAGGAAAATATTTGCTGGAGGAAATAGAATTAAATAATGAAATAGACAGGAGGGAAAGAGAATGGAAACAGTGGCAGGGATTGAAATAGAAAGCTACAAGAGGAAAAACAAGCCCGCGAGTGGTGCGTGCGCGCGCTGTAAGGAATGCAGCTGCCATCGTGCCCGCCGCTGCACGCGAAAGTGATCCAGAACAGATGGCACCCTGCGCCGCTGCTCGCTCCCGAGACCCCTAGGCTATGGGAGTGAAAGTTTTCAGGAAAGGCGGGACATGCACCCGTCTTTGGCCATTTGCGTGCTTTCATTATTGAAAGCCACACGCAAAGGCCAATGGGATGTGTGGGAGGAGGCAGACCCACACGGAGAAGTCTCTTGGAAGTCTGAAGTGATTCCAAGAGGCCCTCTCCTAGAGCAGCGCGTGCACGCTGCGCTAGGCGAGACCTAAAAAACGGGACATTTCTCTGCTTCACCTGGGCATTACACAAAAACCGGGACATTATTTTAATTTGGGGGAAAGTGTCGGGATACTTCTCCAAAAACCGGGACCGTCTGGGGAAATCCGGGACGCCTGGTCACCCTAAGCTGCAGTCCACTATTGAACTTGATTCTCAAACGCCCCTTACAGCTGCACAACCATCGGCGTGGTTGTACAGGAACCTGCACACAGCCCAAAAGAAAGAGCACCAGTCCTTCTTTTATTTCTATTATTTTGAGGTAAAAGAAGGTCTGCCAATACATTAAATAGTGAATGATAGCTGTATTGGTTGTCTTTCTTCTATTTCTTCGATCCTTTGTGGCATGATTATAAGCACCGGTGGTGCCCGCTGGCAACCACAGGCTCATCTTAAGTACTGCCCCAGCTGACTACAGACCTTCTGCATATGTGGACTCTCATGGCATAGTAATGTCTCAGGAATATTCATGAATTAACTTTCACTCCCCAACAGGGCTACCGGTGGCTCCCATCACAGGCAAGTACCTTACAAAACATTTAAATAAAGACATAAATAAAAGACTGGGACACTTTTGTGGGACCCATTCTTTAGAGGTGTCTCTTCCTGTATGACGTGGCACCAGCATCCGTTTGGAATGTTAGCCATAAGGGTTAGAGTGAAAGACCGAATTGGCTGCTGTATATTGAGCCTTAGTCCCTGCTTGATTGAATGCATCTTATACAAAATCAATGCAATATGGTGTTTTTTTTTTACAAAGACCCACCTAACTGAAGCATCCCTTGGCCAGAGTGTTTGTCTTCGGCCCACTCTCCTTCATAGATGTCGCCGTTGGCAAAGTACATTCGCCCCCAGCCGCTTCTCTGACCGCCCTTCCAGTCCCCTTCGTAGTATTCCTTGTCGGAGTAAAAATGTGTCCCGTAACCCTAAAAGGAAAGCAATCGAAAAAAAGACTACTAAGCTTCCTCGTGTTACAAATCAGACATTTTCATAGCGTTTCATGTTTCAAATCATTCTGACAGGAATCTTAAACTTTATCTCAAGTTTCGGCATACAATAATTTATCATATTAGTACAATCTTGCAAAGATTGTAGGTCAAACTAACAACATAAATATCATGCTGCCGGACAAAATATAGAGGACCGAAATATTGAGAAAGTAAGTGCACATAGGTGAGTACAGATTTACTATTCTTAACTACAGATCTACGTACCTTGATGATATATATAGCATGTGAGCTGAATTTTGAGTCAAGACAGGAAGCTAGCATTATGCATTAACGTCTATTTACTCCTTCTGAGCAGCAACCTTTAAACGTTGCAAGAATCAGAACGCAAAACGACTTCACAATGAATAGAACTCTCAAGTCCAAATAAATCTCCCTGTCCTCCATGTTCTTCTTCTTTTGTTTCCCTTTTTGTTTGCTGCTTCTGAGCAGATAAGTATTGCACATGAAGGTTTTTTTTTAATATGTTATATTGTATTATTTATGGAGTGTTTTTTTTTAATACTCACATTTTTATTGGTTTTAAAAACAAACAAGGCAGAGGCACAACAGTACAAAGACATAAAGTGCGGATGTTTAACCCAGACCACTTGGGGGTGCCATGCAACCCACCCACAACACTAGTTTAATACTAGTATGAGGTTGAGCTAAGGGCTCAAGATGGCTGAACCGTCACCCCCGCCCGCCCCTCCCCTCAGCCCAACTGACCCAGCCACTTGCCCCACACTCTTTTATGCTTCTTTGGGCATCCCCTGGCCAGATAGACCTGCTGCTCATGCGAGGCGCACCAGTCCACTCCCTTTTTCCATTGGGTAATCGTGGGGGGGCAGGACTCTTTCACTTGGCAGCAATGTCTCTCTTGGCCACCACCCCCGCTGTTCCTAGGAATGCTCTATCCGCCCTTGAACTCCTAATCCCCTCCAGGATCCCCAGGAGCACCACTCGGGGGGGTACAGGGAACCTCCCATCCCACTGTCTCACTCAGCTCCCCACTACGCCCGCCCAGTATCTTGAAATGGGGGGACAGGACCAGGTCATATGATAAAAGTCCACAGGTTCCTCTGCACAACTGAGGCATTTTGGGGCAGGCAGGCGTCCTGCTCGGTGCAGCCTGACAGGGGTTAGGTATGCACAATGGAGGTAATAGATTTGGATTAGCCTCAGCCTGGCTGATATGGTGATCACTTGGGGGGCCATAAGGGCATCCCTCCAATCTTCATCTTCCAGAGGGCCCAGCCTGCCCTCCCATCGGGTCCTCAAGTGGTCCAGCGTGGTGGGAGAGATAATGATGAGAGATCTGTATATCCGAGAGACCCCTCCTTGACCCAATTCCCCGATAAGTATTTTAGCTTCAAGGGGGCTCAATTCGGGGAGCGTGGTGTTGCTGGGTATGTGTGTTGCAAGCGCATGTCGAAGCTGCAGATACTTGTGGAACTGGGTGGTGGTGAGTGAATAGGTGTGCTGTAGGTCTTGGAATGTTCTGATGTGACTCCCTTTCCAGACATCACCGATTTGAGTGATACCTATGAGATCCCATTTCTGGAAACCTTCTAGCCGTGCCACTTCGCCCACCCATGTCCCTTGCCATAGGGGGGTTTGTAGCGTAATTTTGTGTTCCCACTGGGTGTGGCGAAGTGCGGAGCGCCAATGCTAAGAGGGCGGATCTGGTGACTTCTGGCATGTGTTGAGGGATTGGTGAACCGTAAAGCATAGCTTGGATCTGGGAGAGTCCCAAACCTTCAAGTTCCAACTGGTATGCCGGGTTCGCCAAGCCCCCTGACATCCACTCATTGATCACCAATAGGCGTGTGGCCATATAGTAAAGATATAAGTTTACCATCCCCATGCCCCCATCGTATGGAGCCAGTTGGCAGTGGGTCAGTGCCATGCGGGGTCTCGTATTCCCCAATAGAAACGAGGTTGAGGCTCTGTCTAGAGGGCGGAACCATTGCCGTGGGAGGTGTAAAGGTATGTTTTGTATTATGTAGAGGAAGCAGGGGAGGATCATCATCTTATACAGAGCGATCCTCCCCATCGGATTTAGGGGAAGTGTGTGCCAATTCCGCAGGTCCTCCCTAGTCCTCTTGATCAGCGGGGCCAAGTTCAGGGTCCACGTAAGTTCTGGATGTAATGCTACCCAGATCCCCAGGTACCTGAAACTCAAACGCCGGATTGGGATATTCATTTGCCAGTCCATGCACTCACGCGAGGGGTGAAGTGGGACCAATGTGTATTTAGCAGAATTGATTTTTAGACCTGAGGCTTCTCCGAAATGATTGAGGAGTTGTAGGCAGCGGGGACCAGAGCGTGCAGGGTCTGCCATGTAGAGGAGTACATCGCCCGCACACATGGCAATAGGTCTTCGTGGGATGTCATCCAATGCCATCCCTGGACTTGGGCGTCGCTTCTAATGAGACTGGCCACGGGTTCGATGGCTAGGGCGAAGAGTAGGGGATAGAGGGGACAGCCCTGCCACGTTTCTCGGCCTATGAGGAATTCCTCCAACAGCACCCCATTAGTCATGACCCGGGCCGAAGGGTTGGAATATAGCACTTTCACTAATCCTCTAAAGTAAGGGCCGAAGCCTGCACAGGTCAGTATGGCCTCCAGGTAACCCCAGTCCACTGTGTCAAAGGCCTTTTTGAAGTCTATTAGTAAGAGAGTCAGATATGGCGAAAGGCGATGACGGTGAGCTAGGGCCACCTGCAGGCACCTCAGACAGTGTCTCGTACCTCTGCATGGCATGAAGTCACACTGGTTGGGGTGCACTAGAGTCGAGATGACCCTCTTGAGTCGAGTAGCAAGTATGGAGGCAAATAATTTAACTTGAGTGTTAATGAGTGAAATTGGGCGGTAGGCCGAGCATTTAACGGAGGGGGGGGGGGGGGTCTGTTTTGGGGATGACCACGATCATAGCGGTATCTATGTCTTGTGAGAAGCCTCTTCTCTCCACCGCCTCTGTATATAGGGCTTGGAGGTGTGGGATCAGAAGGTCCCTGAAAGCCAAGTAGTACTCCACTGGGTACCTGTCGGGGCCCGGAGTGTGTCGTGGCTAGAGAAGAGATGGCTTGACCAATCTCCTCCAATGTACGGGGTTGGTCCAGTGATTGTGAGTCCGTGTCGGATAGTCCTAGAAGTGGGATGTCCCATAGGAAGTCCATGCAAGTGTTTGTGTGTGGAGCCTGGGTGCTGGAGTAGAGTTGTTAATAGTAAGATGCAAATATTTGAGCCATCGCCTCTGGCGCCTGATGTGTGGGGCTGGCTGCGTCTTCAATTTCAGGGATGATCCTATTGGCAAGGGGGCGGGCGGCCAGCCAGTAAAGGAGCTTACCGTTTTTGTCTGCCGCAGCCGTATACCCACACCACAGAGGATCTCCACATCTGCCTGGCTGAATCTAGGGAGATGTGTCGGATTTCATCCTGAATGAGAGCCAGCTGACGGACTAGGCTGTCCTCTGCCTCCACACCCTCCGCCCGCTCTAGGAGTATTGCACGGGCCTCCAAATGAGCGAGGCATTTGTCCCAGGCTTGGTAAGTCTTTTTTATGTAACTCTTCGCGAAACCTCTGACTGTTGCCTTACCAGCTGCCCACAGCCTGCCTGGGGAGGCTACTGACCCCTCGTTCTGGAGGAAATATTGTTTGAGTTCTCCTTGGATTGCTTTCCTGCAGTCCCTATCTTGTAAAAACCAGGCATTGAGGCACCAAATAGGACGAATGGAGCCGGTGTGGCATCCCATGTCTAGGAGAAGTGGGGAATGGTCTGAAAGGCCTCGGGCAATCACTTGGACATCTGTAATCTGTCGGCAATCAGGAGCAGGCGTAAACAACAAATCGATACGTGAGTGGGTGTGGTGGGCCGCAGATGTGTGTGTGTATTGGCGGAGGCGAGGGTGCCACGTTCTCCATACCTCACACAACTCCAGTTGAGAGGCCCAGGACGTGAGCTTCTTAGCGGACCCAGTTCGATGAGGGGAGGGAGTACCAGATGCATCCCATTCGGGGTTCATGACACCACCGTGGTGCCCTGGGGCAGAGAAGACAGTAGGGATGAGAGCTCGCGGAGGGAGGAGTCGAGGACCGCTTGGGGTATGTACACTGTGATTAAATTGAGAGGGAGCCCATCCACTGTGCCCACGAGGGCCAAAAAACTCCCCTGGGGATCACGGACGGTCCAGTTCAAAACAAAGGGGAAGGGGCGACGAAGGAGGATCGCCACTCTTCGGGACCCTCGTTTGTAGACTGTATGGTATACCCTGTCAAAACCCTGCCTCGCCAGGAAGGGGCAATGGGCCCCGAGCAGGTGGGTCTCTTGCAGCATGTGCACGCAGGGCCCGAGACGGGCGGAGACCTTCATGACCGCTGCGCGTTTCACCTTGTCCAGGAGACTGTTGACGTTCCAGGAGAGGATGCGCAGGGACTCTATATCAGGTCTGGGAGTAGCCATTGGTGGGATTTCCAGCAGAACCGCCGCAGGTGAACCGTGGTGTGGCGGGGCCCCGATGTGGGTTGCCCTTCACAGTGGGGCTGCGAGGCGTCATGGGCGAGGTGTCAGTGTGTGGGTGGTGTGGGCCTATTGTGCCATGTGTCTCATACAGCTTAACTAGAAGAACCTGGTACAAATAACTAAACTTCCCAACGAACCCCCCTCCCCATACTTCAACCCTGGAAGCATCTGTCGCCCTAAAAAAAGGAAAAGGAACATAACCGAACATGTAGAATCAAGGACGGAGTGGTGGACCCCTCCAATTTGATGGATGCGGGTGAGATCAGGAGTCCGGAGGTGTGTGCGGCCAACGGGCTATGTCTCTGCAGTGACAACTGCTCTCGGGAGCCCTCCTCATATTACGGGACTACGTGAGATCCGAGTCCGCAGTCTCCGTCCCCACCAGAATTGGGGAGCGGGTCTGGCCCGCATTGCCGTGGGGTCATGCTCCTGTAAGGGGACTAGTGTCCTCCTTCCCACCGGGGAGCCGGAAGTGCTTCTGTTAGTTACTTCCAATGACAACGATTTCTTCTTGTGTGCTGTGAGCCCCCGTCGGGATCGGGTGCACTGTCGCGGAGGCCTAGGCGTGCGGCCCATCTCATTGGGGGGTAGATCCACAACATTGGTAGAGGGACTCGTAGTACCAAGCTTCATGGGTCGCTCCTCTGTGGCCCAGGACCACGCTGCATCTGGGGTGTCGAAGAAGAGACTTCTGTTGTTGTGTATCACCGTAAGGCGGGCAGGGAACAGGAGTCGATAGGAAAGATTGAGGGCATGTAGCTTCTGTTTAACTGCAGTGTATGATCTCCGTTGTGCTTGTACTTCATTAGTGTAGTCAGGGAAGATCATAACCTTGGCCCCCTGGAAGGAGAGATTGGGTTGGGAGCGCGCCTCCTGCAGGATGGCATCCCTATCTTTAAAGTTGCGGATGCGCGCTATGATAGGTCAGTGTGGGGCTCCTGGGGCGGCCGGGGCGCTAGTGCCCTGTGGGCTCTTTCCACCATGAACCAATTGGACAGATGATCCGCGGGCATCCACGACCGGATCCAGGTCCATATGAAGGTCGCCACTTGCGCGGGTTCTGCCTCCTCCGGAACTCCCACGAAGTGGACGTTGTTCCGGCGGGGACGATTTTCGGCATCTCCAGCTCCTCTGTGCAGTTCCGACGTTTGGGAGAGGAGCTTCAAGATCTGGCCTTTTAAAGTTGACACTTCATCTTCTACGAGGGATAACCGGGATTCCGCCTCTTTGATTCTGGCCGTGGTGTTGCGGAGATCTTGACAGATGAGCGCCATGTCAACCCACACTTCCCCTATCTTGGTCTCCACGGAGTCCTGTGATGTGTGGAGTGCCTGAAGAATAGCATCCAGATCCCCCCCCCGGTGGCGGGGTGGTGTTGGTGATAGCAGGGTTGGTGCCCGCAGTGTTTGTGGTATACTGTTCCATCATGTGTGGGAAGGGGTTGGCTTCTAATATAACCAAAGAAGACGGCCAAGGAAAATGACTGTCTGACATTAAGATGTCTGGCACCTCAAAGGTTTGTTATGAAAACCCTCACACACCAACCTGGTTGGTGTCATGCTTCATCATCGGGTCCCAGCCGGGTAGCCGAATGCTACCCAGCTGTGCTACAACACCTGTTTACAGTGGAGCAGGTTTTAGGTGTAAGTGAGTGTGATGAAGTGAGTGAAGTATGTAAAATACCTCCAGATTACTACCCGTTACTTTATTCGTGGTGATCTGGGGTATGGTTAAAAAGGCAAGAGAGTGGATAAAGAGGCTACGAGTACTATGCGTAGTTGTTTATTATCCTCTGGTCGACATGTTTCAGCCCGTAGCAAAAAATATTTGGGCTTTCTTCAGGACTTCTCTAAATAAATAAGGTGAGTGATGTGAAAAAGTGTAAGTGATAAAAAAAAATTACCACATGAACAGCATTTTTAACACTCACGCTAAGGAGTGCTATTTATGCGGCGAGGACTGACGGTGTAGGTCCTCTTAAGATGTAGAATACATTGATTCTTATGTAGGCGTTCGTGTCTGGTCCCGGGGGGGGGGGAAGAAGCACCTCTCTTAGGTCACATATTTGTGTGGTGGTATCTTCCTCAGACAAGCTAGTACGGATCCCCTCGGTCAGGCTGGCAGATTAAATAAAAGAATTAAAATAATGCTGTTCATGTGGTAATTTTTTTTTATCACTTACACTTTTTCACATCACTCACCTTATTTATTTAGAGAGGTCCTGAAGAAAGCCCAAATATTTTTTGCTAAGGGCTGAAACATGTCGACCAGAGGATAACAAACAACTACGCATAGTACTCGTAGCCTCTTTATCCACTCACTTACACCTAAAACCTGCTCCACTGTAAACAGGTGTTGTAGCACAGCTGGGTAGCATTCGGCTACCCGGCTGGGACCCGATGATGAAGCATGACACCAACCAGGTTGGTGTGTGAGGGTTTTCATAACAAACCTTTGAGGTGCCAGACATCTTAATGTCAGACAGTCATTTTCCTTGGCCGTCTTCTTTGGTTATATTATAAATCGCAGGGACAAGGACGGCCGTCCTAGAGTCCTAGCTCTTTATTTTGGTTTTGAAAAAAAAGGGGGTGGCTTCGCCAGTTTGTCCTTACCCATGACTGACTCTGGGCTGGAGCAACCCCGAAGCTAGGGAGCTGGATGTTTTCGCCAGTGGATAACAGATGTTATCGATCCGCCTGGGATCTTGGTACGGGTAGCCGGGTGGGATCCGAGCTAGGAGCCTGGGCCTGTGTCCGCCCCGGCCACCTGTCTTTGTCCTGTAAGCGGGTCACGAGATCAGGAGAGCAGATTCACCGCCCCTCGGGGCCCCCCCCGGATGAGCCGTCCGCTCACTCCACTTCTCCCAGGAGGCATCCGTCTCCCCTCTCGGTCACAGGGGTGTCAGTCAAGTTGCCGTTGGGGGGGGTATCCAAGTCTGGAGTCCGTCAGGTGCCTGTGCTCGGGGACTGTAGCCGGTTCCAGACAGTTGCAGGGCTGGTGTGGACCGGAGGAGGTGGGGTGCAGCCAGGGGGCCTCCACCCTTCTAGTGGCTGCAGACGCCTTCACTATTGGCCCATACTCCAACCCCCTCGCAAAACAGGAGGCTGACCGGCCCTCCCAATGCCTCGCACTGCCTGGGAGTGAGCATGGCCCTCGGGGGCCCCAGGCGGCAGATGTCCGTTAGCTTGCAGCAGCAGGCAACAGCCACGACCAGGCCACAGGTCTGCACCGCTTCGTGTTAGCAGCAGGCCACCAGGGGCTCTGGCAGGGTGCGCGGCCCACTCTGAGTCACGGGGTCCGCCCGCCGTTGTCTCCAACAGTCTGGGGCAGCCAGGCCTGTGGCACCAGGCGAGAGGTCTGGCCCCCGGCTGTGTAGCTCCCCCAGGGATCGGGACATCAATTGCTGTACAGGCCTCTCCAAGTCAGCTCCCCCACCAGGGACTCCGTCAGGGCGCATTCGGGTATTGCAGCACGCCTGGAGCTCAGGAGCCTTGCAGGCGGCAATCCGGGATCACACCCGCTCCCTCCTCGAGCCCGGCGGATGGCAGAGCGCTACCCCTTCCACACTGACCTGGGGTCCTGTCTGCGGATCAGGACGTCGCTGCCCCCGGCTGGATCTGCACCTCTTCCCCCCAGCCAGAGCTCTCTATGCGGGGGAGGGAGTCTGGAGGTCACCGGCCACCGGCTGGCAACTCGGCCCTCAGGGTCCTCAGGTCACCGCCATGTCGTTCACAGACCAGAGGGGGGGGGGCCTCAAGGATCCACCCGATGGCCTCGGCAGGAATGGTTCGGGCGCAACTCTCACTGTCTCAAGAGGGGGCTCAGCCGCCACCCCGGCACCGCCATTTTGGATGTTGGGTGACACTGTCCCGTCTCCGGTGCTGCCCGGAGTCTCGCAAGGCCGCTCGCACTGGGTGATCTCTGTTGGATGCAAGATGCTGGACCTCGGGAGGATGAATCCGAGGGTCACCGGCTCTGGACTTCGGCGTGGGCTATGAGCGGATGACAGAGGGGTCCGGAGCACACTCAAGGTGCGACCGTCATCTTGACGCTCGTAGCCACGCCCCCCATTTATGGAGTGTTATAGAGATTATATGCATCTACGGTCAAAAATTACAATTCCTGTTTCACAGAATAAGGATTTAACAATTCTTGTAATCATAACTTTTACTTATGGCTGCAGCATAATCTGCGAGGATGACAGATTTTCCGCACCCATACATAATATGAGAGATGCGGACATTGCTGTTTTCGGTAATGGTGCAAAGTTCTGGCTACTGGGAAAGTGGACACTGTGTTGCTTCGCCCTCCCAAGTAATAGAAAATACCGCCCTCCCACACGGAGGCTTAAACACGACGAAGCAATAACAACAACACACCACCAAGAAAGGCATTTCACTTTTATAAAAGGAGACACATCAAACACTGTTTTCAGAATAAGGCATGGGGTTTTATTCATGCAACACTCTCTAACAGAAAGGCTTTCCCAGATGTCAAATGAACAACATTCAAATGTATATAGAGATATATATGTATATGTGCATATATATATATATATATGTAATAGTGGAGAGGTGTCGTGCAGCGGCCAGGGCAGCTGACTTCGGAGCACAGGGTTCACAGTTCGATCCCCGGCTCCGGAGGCAGCTCAGCTCAGCACCATGTGACTCTGGGCAATAGCTCACTTAATTTCCACTACGGCCCCCAGCGCCTTGAGACCCGTAAGGGTGAGTAGCTGCGCTATATAAAAACGGACTTACATTTTTTTTTTTTGTGCAAGCAATAATAAAACACTTATAAGTAGGCAAATGCAACTGTTAAATGCACGGCAGATAATAATATGAAATGAAGTACAAGCAGATAATACTGGGCGTCCTGCAAGAAATCAGAAAGATATATGTACTAAATACATCAGATGATTACAACCACTGAAGACTTGGTTGTGCACACAATCACTCACACATCACAATGAAAACACCTCAGATGATTATAACCACTGGAGTCTTGGATGAGCACACAGACTCACTCACACATCACAAAGTCAATAATCAAAAATAAAGCACCTCACCGAACGTTCACTCGACATCCTTGCGAATTCAAGCTGGAGGAGCCCTTTGACAGCCCAGGCAGATTTTCCATCGGGACCCAAGTTCCCTTGTGACAACACGTCTGCCCCACAAGCAAGCTCCCGTCTGGGTGCCAAGATTTCCCGCCTTTAATACCTTTTACTCAACCTGAGGAGAAGGTTCTAGAAACCTTGCCCCCTTTCTTCTGTTATGAAAAACCGAGCTGACCGTACTGGTCTGTGTCAAAGTCAAGACAGAAGCTGGCCACGCCCCTGTATTTTGACTCAGAGACAGAGCTGTACATTCCACACATTTTTCTGGCAACAACAATCTCTGCTCTGAAAGGTACCAAGCAGAATTCCCACACATTATCCCAGCGAAGCTTACGAAAGCCTAAAACAACCTTGAACGTGAATAGCCTAAACAACTTGAGTAATCTGGGGCCTGCCTGTGTGCGCAAAAGCTCAAGCTAGCTGACAGAATTCAAGATGACTTGAGGGCATGTCAAAGCGAATAGTAATAACTTCATAATACTTCCCAATGTACAACACAATGCACATTTGTGCACCACTGCTTATAACCAGGCACTCCGAGACCAAGAAGTACATTCCACACCTCTCTCTCTCTCATGCTTTCAAATGCACATGCCACACGTCATGTTCTTGGCAAAAGCTGTTCTACTCTGTGAAAGCTCTCCCAATTTAAAACTACCAAGAGACACAAAAGAAATCTTCAAAGAAACGTGCACATGCAGGACATTCAAGCTAGGATAAAGTAAAACACCAAAAGTCAATTAAAATAATGGTAGTCAAAGGTCATCACGTGGTTTCAATACATGGGAGTGCCTCTAGCACTACAGACACCAAGAAGTTTTAACATTGTTGAAATTCACAAACATCCCTAATGTTTTTCACATTCAATTTGCGCAATTTTCAGTAAAACAGAAGGATGGCGTGAGTGTACAAACCACTCCCTTAATTCATATGGGTGTACAAATAGGGTCTCTCCATCTGTAAACATTTTCTAGGTAGAGGAAAAACGAAAAAAGAAATAAAAAGTAACACAACTGTAACCTAACAGATATTCCTCCAGCAGTTTGGGTGACTATATGGAAGTGTATGGTTTGCGTACATTTCTGTGACCAAGACATGGGTTGTATGTGAATCCCAGAGAATGAGGACCTTTATGAAACTGGAAGATGGATGCTTATAACTTTTGAAAGTCATTTTTTCTTTGTGAATTGGACCCCGAATCCACAGGCGTAAAATAAAGGCCAATGGTAGCTTGCGGTGTCAGTGCAATACTAAAGAGCAAATTCCAGTTTTACGAAAATCCAGTCATACCTGCTCTAGAAACTCAGCTGGTGAAAAACAAGAATATGAACTGCTAAAAATGTGTTACTTTCCTCCAACAGTGAGATATGCACATTCCCTCTGGGTCAGTTAGGAGGGTTGTTTGGTTGGGCCTAAATCCTGTGAATTTAAAATTAGGTCAAAAGGTTGGTCCATTCCTTTAATGTCAGTCCAGAAGGTCTGGGGAGTCCTGCTTGCAATTCCGAGTTGTTTTGAGAGAATCACTTTAAAATGGATCAAAACTCATGTTTGTAACACTTCTGACATTTTATCCATACCAGGGTATAATGTTTTTACAGAAACAATCAGTAAGAGGATTTGAAGGGTGTAATTAAACGATTTTCCATTAAAAACATAAAAATGAACAGTTTCAGCCCATTTTGTGGTTCAATGAGGATTACATTTTCAAGAAACGAGTGAAAGAAGAGTGGGGGATCTCACAAAAGAATTTCATAACAAAATTAGCAAAAATACATTTTAAAGCATTTGTAACCAATCGTTTTGTAAGGTAGGATATATTTTAGAGATTACCGTACAAATAGGAGACTTTCTCTTTTCAACGACCTCACATTAAAATGAACTAAAATGTGGTAGTATAAACCATGTGAAAATCATTTTTGGATTAAACAGAATAAGTATGTAAAGGGAACTGGATGTACCTCCTGTGAAAGAAATCTAGGGAATTCCTGAAAGTATTATCACAAAAAGTTCCCTTTTTAAAAACAAAAAAGAAACTCATTACCAGTTTCATAAATTTCCATGGATGTCACCTAAAAAACCAAAGTAAGCAAATGGCATCAACAATATACAATACCCCCATAGTTGGCAAAATGTAAATTTTCAGACTCTCCTGTACCATCCCCACGATGGACTAGATCCAAGGTTAGAGGCCCAATAGGTCCAACAAAAATCACTATATAGCCCTCCATGTGTGCATTCTCCAGGATGAAACACTAGATATTCCTTTGATTCAAAGTGTGTACTTCTATTTGAATGATTTCAACACGTCTTCAGCATTGCAACTCAAATGGGATCTTCTCCAGCTATCTTCGTAGCCTCTTGGGTGAAAACATAACATCAGGCAACTCTGTCCACCCATTGCCAAACACCCCGGCTTGTGTTTCCCGGAGATGTGCAGCATTACACTGGCCAGAATTGTGCACAAACTCAGGAAAAAGAGATCCAGCAGCATCAGGAGGTTTTACAAATGTTACTATGGGCAGATGTAAGCTATAGAAATGCTCGTCACATGTCACAAGTAGCCCATAGCAGCTTTGCTTGCATAGCCCAAGTTGATGCTATCCTTTGCAACCACACACTTACACCATTTCCACTGCTCATCAGTGGCCCCACTTCCTGTTCTCCCTCATGGCATGACCACTGGTCTACCGGAGGAGCTAAGGTCACAAGACCACTCCTGTGTCCTAGTTGTAATTTGCGGGCTGTCTCCTTCTCCTCTGCCATAGTCTGTATCCATCAATGCAGTTTCATGTGCTGCTCACTTCTTTTTGGGTGTAGGTGCAGAATATTGTTTACTGAATATTGAGTTACAAGAACATCATGATCAAAATATCGAAAACCAAAATATCGACAGGTAAGTATGTATAGGTAAGTATAGATTTTCTATCTATAACTCTACATAGATGTACCTTGACGGTTTATATACATGCAAGTTACGCACATGTGGAGTTAAGAATAGTAAATCTATACCTACCTATAAGTACTTACCCCCTCGATATTTTGGTCCTCAATATTTTGGTCACAATGTTCTTGTAATACGATATTCAGTAGTATATATTCCAGAATACAACTCTTTTTTGTTATTGCTCGAGATGCCAGATAATTTTGGTGATCACAGATTATTGTTTTCTGTGCTCTCATCCCTGTACCTCTCTTCATCTGCCCCCGCCACCCTGCAACATCTGAATAGACTGAGCCTGACCATTCTTGCATTCTAAGACCTAAAAGTCTCTTTTCATTTTTTTCTACTTCTGTGTCTCAGTAATCAGGAGCTCTCATCGCTGTTGGAGGGCACCAGCAGAATAAGTTGTTGAACATAATTTCTCAGTAGAAACACCATCATTTTGCTCTGATGACTCTAAGCACAAATGTCTGCTGAAATCCTGTTCCCACCTCTTCAACTGATTGAGTCCATCCCACTCCACAGGTAAACACCTAGTGTGATTGTACTCCACAGTGTGGGGTTTAGGCCAAAGGAGTAAAATTGGGCACACAGGTGTGGGATTCACCCAGAGAGTGAGACAAAGGGTTAAGGTCCACAGCCAAAGAGTCAAACTGATCTCCAAGACACTTTACACACTCAGTGAGTGAGTGTCACTTCTAAGAATTGACACTCATACTCAATGAGTGAAGCTGTAGACCAGGGTATGGGATTCACACAAAACCAGTAAACCTGTACACATATGTTTGGGACTCATATGCAATGAGTGATGTTGTGTTTGGAAAAGTGAGTCTTACAAGTAATTAGCAGGTCTGTGCTCCAAGTACTAAAACCTACCAACAATGACTGAGACCATATTCTAAGAATCAAAACTCAAATTCTATCAGTAAGACTGTACTCCAAGGTTTGATATGTGTAGCCAATGCAAGAGATTGTGCATCAGTATTTGAGATTCACATCCTATGAGAGAGAGAAAGACTGTACCCCAAGACGAGAGGCTCACAAATTACACCCATTGAATGGGACTGTACTTAAAAGCACTAGACTCGGAAACAATTAGTGAGGCTGTCTCTTTCTACCTTGTCCCTGGTATCCCTCCCCACGTTTGGTCTAGTGCAGTGGACTTAACACCTACCCCAAAGAGGGCTAGAAATGAATCTCTGCCATGTTCAAAGTACTCCATCCGGGCAGAGGCGGTTTTCCTGCCAAAGGGGCTGTATCTGGCATTGGAAGAGCTCCTTAGGTAAGAAAATTCAGGGGAGGGAGGCGTGAAAGTGTCCAGCAAAGTTCACCAATGCCTTTGTTGGAGGGTGGAATTTTCACCACCATCTGTTGGGCACTAAAAACATTCCCCAAAGTGGGGGTACATGATCATCATTCATATACCCTGATTCCTTAATATTCTGGGGGTGTTTACATCATATTAGGAACAAAATACTTACCTTTGAGTGAAAGATCGCCAGCCTTAGCGTGTTGGTTTTTTTTTAATGGAGGTAATTCCGTGGAGCTGGATCTACACTCGAGACTTGCCGGCTGATCCGCAATTTGGCAGAGCCATTGACGAAGCCATAGCCATGGCTGCTAGGTAGAGGACTCTAAAAAGAGTAGTCTTACCGAGAGGGGGCGCAAGCAGGAAATCTGCCCTTTTTACTTGATTTACCAGTACCGCCCTTCACTAAAATTAGGCCCTAAGTTCCCCTTCACCCTTTCAAATCACTGCCTATGAATTGTTTCAAAACTAGGGTCTGCCGACAGAACGCTCCCCACACCCCCCAAATGTAGTATTCAGCCTCTCTAGTGATGGTGATTCCTCTAAGGATCACGTCCTTCAAGTAAGAGTCCTAGAGAATGACCAGCACTGCACTGTGCCTTATGTACCCCCTTCTTTTAACAAGAGATGGCAGGGGAGTCCTTCAAGCCCAACCCTGAGACCAGGTCAAAAAAACACATTTTACTTTTCAGGACCAGCACCTCAGGCAGGCTAGGCTCTCCAATCAACCCTCACCGTAGTCACTCTACTGTTTTATACAAAAGTTCCACCTTCTATTCTAGTTGTTTCGTTTTCACTGCCCAGGGCTGGAATTCCTCATGGTACTGTTACCCATCAGTTTTTAATACCTGAGATTTTTATGCCATTGGCTTGAAATGTTTCATCCAACTTTTTGAGGGAGTCCATCAATGCTCTCCATTCGTATGTTGTTCCTTCAGCTCTCAAGTCTGACGGGGCCACCTCAACACACATTGGAGTGTCGTGAAAACATTTTTTTGCATTTATGTTCCCTATTTTAGTCCCATATCCTTGGCCGTCACACTTGGGCTGTCTCTCTCCATTGATAGGCATAGTTTCCTTACAGTCCTCCTACCCCATTCTCTTCTCCTTTTCCAGGGGGGCACAATGTGGCCGCTGTCTTTCAAGGGCAGACTTTCACTGCGGGTGCAACTGCCTTCTTAGGTTGCTTGTGCTCCCCCTCAAAGGGACCATTGCCTCGAATTTTGGGTGGGCTGTACTTATTGGAGCAGGACAAAGTCTGACTTGCATAGGCCTGGTAGAAATGTCCCCATCATTAGCAATAAATTGCCTTTCCATAAACCCTAAAATGACCCTTAAAGAGCAGGCTATATCTTTTTGATGAAACACTGACCACGGTGTCAAGATGGCCAAAAAACAGAAAAGTAACATGGAGAAGTGAAGACTTCCAAATCCACCAGCACATATCCCGGGGGAGGTAGAGAAAGGTTGGTTGAACCTGGGACTGGAGGTGGTGGAGACAATGAGCTTTAGGCTTGGTGGGTTGGAAGATGGATTCAGACTGAATACTGATCAGAGCAGTCAAATAGCACCAGCTCCTTAGACAACCGCTTTCTGATCACTTGTGGTGTGAGTGGCGATTTGCAAAGGGTCTACCATGTCTACCCACTTGCCGGCCAGCCCTAGGCCTTCTTCTGTGCAGTGTCCACAAATGGGACCTGTGTTTGTGTGACAGAAGTCTAAAGACCTTGGAAAATAAACTGATATATGACAAAATGTTAATTCTCATTGCTTTGCAGTTTTACTGCAGGATGTTTGCTACTTTACTTTCCTATCTGTGTTTCTCTCTGAAGAGATTGCAAGTTCCTCTTAAGCATGTAATTCGTTTAGGAATCTCTGCTGGGAGACAAGCCAGCAACAGCTTAATCTTCACCAAAGGTATGTCTGTCTGAAAATGCTATCTGCAATGAGATTAAGCATGATTCTAACCAAAAATAGAAATAAAATATTGGCAGCTCCAGAAGATGTTTCTATGAACTGCCCCTAACCTCAAGCCTACGACTAGCGCAAGCGCCTTCCTTAACTTTGTTGCGTGTCATGACACTACCAATATGGGCAATGCCTTCGGTTGGTCTCACAGCTAAGCACGGGCCTCTCTAAGGAAGAGTGTTTTAGAAAGTGCTACAGATCCGCATTCCACCTCTCTTTGACCCTATCAATGCCGTGTTTTGTGCACAGCCCCTTTCACAGACATGGTTCTCATTTTGAAAACTTGTTTTGACTAAAGGCACCTCTAGTTGATGTGCTCATGGAGCAAATTCATGCCTTGTTGATCTATTTATTGATTTATTTTTGTTTATTCATGACTTTTCGTAGAGCGCTAAATATCAAGTGCAGTCACTTCAGAGTGTAACTGGGCGGGGGGGAATGGTAAAAAAAAAAAACGTACCTTATCGCCGCTGCGTCTTCCCAGCCTCTCCTCCACGTCAGGCCGGAACAGGAACCAGGAAGCACCCAGGCTTTGTAGGTTCTCCACCCAGGCTGCATTACAGCCTCGGTGGAAAACATGCCCAGGCTCCCATTCCCTGGCTGAGCGCCGAACCACGGCGCTCAGACCAATCACAATGCTACAATGCAGCATTGTGATTGGCTTAGGGGAGCCTGGATGTGCTTCCTGTTCCGGCGGTACGGAGGGACGAGGAGAAGAGACGGAGGAGAGATGCGGCGGTAAGGTACGTTTTTTTCTCTTAATTTAGATCCCCTTACCACTCCCCACCACGCCACTCCTGATCTGTGCTGGCCCCTACTGTTTGCAACAAACTGCAAACTACATACTGCTGCCTTTACTATCTCATAGTTCAGGCGACATAGCTATTCTACATACTAGGAAATGGAAGATCTGTGTTAACAAACAGAGTAAGAGAACAATGATTTGAGGGGATTGGGTGATGGTGCAACTATTATAAGGAATAAAGTATCCCCTCACACACACAAAAATAATATTACAAGTCGTCTTATAGTTCCGTGCCCCTGTAAAAGAACTCTGCCTGCGTCCTCCTGCCTTTAGTTTGGTTTGAAAGTCCTTGGTGAGTTGCAATATAATAATTATAATAATAAAGGACATTTGTAGAGCGCACAGATACCTCGAGTGAGGTGTCCCGGCGCTAGCTCGGAAGGCATCAGAAAAGAGGGACCGGCCGCTAATCCCATAGCTTAAAGAACTAGGGGCATATTATCAAGAACGGCGTTAAAAATTATCGCCGCTTTAGCCGCAGAAAACTGCCGCTAAAGCGGCGATAATGGGCTTGATAATATGCCCTTGAGAATTCCAATAGAAGCCCATGTTCTGGTGTCAACATGGGCTTCTATTGGAATTCTCCAGGGCATATTATCAAGCCCATTATCGCCGCTTTAGCGGCAGTTTTCTGCCGCTAAAGCGGCGATAATTTTATCGCCGTCCTTGATAATATGCCCCCAGGTTTTCAGAGCCTTTCTGAGCTCCTGCTCCAAGATTAACATGCGTAAGTGGGTAGGCAAGTCATTCCACAGTTTGGTGGTTCCCACCGAAAATGATTTACCCCCATGCCTAGCTTTGGAGAAGCGGGGGACAGTGAGGTAGCGTCGGTGATTAGATCTTAAGGACCGCTCCTGATGGTATGGGTGGAGTCTCTTCCTCAGGTAGCTAGGGCCCCTGCCCTGGTTGGCACGAAACGCGATTGTTAGGGCAGTGAATTCAATTCTCCTGGCGACTGGGAGCCAATGGAGTTGTTTGAGATGCGGAGAGATGTAATGGCGCAGCGGAATCTTGCGGACAAGCCTCGCAGCCACGTTCTGCACTATTTGCAGCCTTCTGATCAGACACCTGGGCAAGCCCAGGTAGAGGCCGTTGGCATAGTCGAGCTGAGAGGTCACGAGGGCATGAACCGTGGTTCTTCGGCTTTCAACCGGCAGGAAGTCAAGACATTTTCTGATGGTTCTCATCTTTCCAAAACAGGCAGCCGAGACTTGACGGACTTGGGCCGAAAGGGTCAGGTCTTTGTCCCACCTGACACCTAGGTTCTTAACCGAGTCCTTAGACACAGGTGGGGGGCCGAGTTCTCCAGGCCACCATAGTCCTGCGGGAAGGGGGGAGGCTTGATTAAAAAAGGAAACCTCTGTTTTATCAGCGTTAAGCTTTAAGAAGTTTCCGTTCATCCAGGTCGCTATGTCTTTGAGACAGTCTCTGAAAGAGTCGAAAGCTGCAGTGGATTGATCTCTAAAGGAAAACACCAGCTGTGTGTCATCCGCATAGGATATCACCTTGACCCCACTCTTAGCGATGAGGGCTGCCAGAGGCGTCAAGTAAATATTGAAAAGTAGCAGGCTCAAGGCAGAGCCTTGAGGAACTCCGCATCTGAGCGGTTTTACAGAGGAGGTGTACGGGCGGAGAAAGACGTGTTGGTTGCAGCCGTAGAGATAGGAGGAAATCCACTCCAATGCCGTCCCTTGGACGCCTATCTGCTTCAGTCTGTCTAGCAGGATTGAGTGTGACACAGTATTGAATGCTGCGGAAAGGTCGAGGAGCACTAGCATGGCAGATGAGCCTCCGTCCACAGACAGGCGGATGGAATCTGCTACTTCGATCAGTGCAGTTTCCGTGCTGTACCCTGTACGGAAGCCAGATTGCAAATCATGTAGCAGCTCGTTGGCTTCCACAAAGTCGGCTAGTTGAAGATGGACCAGTTTCTCTAGTATTTTAGCTGGAGCTGATAGTAGGGAGATAGGCCTAAAGTTGCAGGGCACTTCCGGGTCGGCATTGGGCTTCTTCAGGATCGGTAATAGATAGGCATGTTTCCAGGCGGAAGGGAAAATCCCCAACCTGAGTGAGGAATTCCATATGGGGTTGAGGACTGGGTTAAGCCACTCGGTTAGTAACCTGAACTGCAGCGCTGGTCAAGGGTCCCCAGGCGACCCAATTTGCATTTTCACAGTTCGGCCAAAGACACCTCTGCGGGAATCATGGAAAAGGCAGCAGACACCGGATGGTTCTTGGTGGGGCAGTGGATGCCGCCCACAGCTCTGGGGTCGTAGACAGGGAAAGGAGGCATAGATCTGCATAATTTTCTCTTCGAAGAAATTCGAGAGGCTAGTGCAGAGGTCCTGGGATGGTCGAGCTACATGCTCAAGTACTGTGGGATTAGTGAAGGATTTCACAATCCTGAACACTTCCCTGGATGAGCTTTTTGCACTGGCGATGCAATCAGCCTGGAAGTCCCTTCTTTTGACGTAGAGAAATTTGTGGTATTCTTTTAAGGTTTTTTTATATATGATTTTGGCATCTTGTGCATAGGACTTTCTCCACTCACGCTCCAGTCTTTTGCACTCGCTTTTTTTGCATCTAATTTCCTCTGAGATCCAAGGTGCAGATGGTATAGCTCTAGTGGAGCTAACGGATCTCAGAGGGGCAAGTTTATCAAGCGCAGCAGTCAGCCAAGTATTCAGGCTCGCAGTGTCGTGGTCGGGGTTGTCTGTGAGACGAGGCCTTGAGCCGTCTAGTAAAGGACCTAGTGTCTCAGGGGTGACCCTGCTCCAGCTCCTCCTGACTTCCTTAGGTCGAATTGTGACCCTTGATGTGGCCTTCATGGGGAACTGGAAAGGGACAAGGCAATGGTCTGACCAGATAATATCTATTGGCTTGTCGACCCTCACCTCCTGCATATTTGAGCAGATGGGGTCAAGCGTGTGTCCGGCTTTTTGGGTGGGAGAGGAGACCAGTTGGACAAGATTGAAGCCAGCATGGGTCGATATGAAATTCGCACTATGAGTGCAAAGTGGGTCATCAACATGGAAATTAAGGTCACCTAGGACAGTAAAGTTTGCGTACCAAGTGGATGCCTGGGCGATGTAGTCTGCCAGAGTCGGCGTGACACTGTGACTGCAATCAGGTGGCCTGCACAGGAGAAGTCCTGAGACGGAGAAGGTGGGGGATAGTTTCATACAGAAAGGGAGTCCTTCAATGCTGCCAATTCGACCGAAGTTGGCGGTGGCAGTCTCCCAGGTGTCTTTATAAACAATAGCCACCCCACCCCTGTCGCCCCCCCTATTGGCGCAGACTATGCCATTTCCCGGAGGAATTGCCAGGGAAACCGGAGGGTTCGTGTCTTCAGGTAGCCAAGTCTCCGTGAGAAACATTATGTCCCATTTGTTATCTTCAAGGGATTGGTAGATTTCTAGTGCGTGTTTGGGAAAAGATCTCCAGTTAATTAAACAAGCTTTTATTTCATTGGGGCTGGAAATCTGGGGTGAGACGTGACCAGCCTCAGCGTACTGATTGGTAGTTTCAGAAATGAGGGTGAAATTACAGGCCGACCAGTAATATGTCTTGTCCACCCCTCTCAAAGTAGCATGAGGATTGTCATTATTAGGCCTAAGCGCCACCAACTTATCTCTCCCCCAACTTACCATTCTACCACTGACGATTTGGGCAGCATGGCTGGCGATGGCCACGATCTGGACGCGGACGGGTGCAGACGGGCTTGCCTTTGGCGTGCCGGCGGTGTGCCCGCTGCGCACGTCCGCATCGCCTTGGTGATTAAGTAGCAGCCAGGCGAAAGAGCCGGTCTGCTAACCTGGTCAAAATGGTGGCGGAGAATGTCACCGCAGGAGCGAGAGAAAATGTCGCTCAAGCGGGACGTCTCCATGCCGGTCAATGGCCGCTCAAGTACTCCGCTTATGCTCTGCTTGACCCAGAGAGGGCCGTCAACACTGCGGAGCGATCAAGCGGCGAGCCAATGGTGAGCAGAGGAGTGGGCAGCGAAATTTTCGGACCCTTTGAGGCAGAGTGAGTCAGCAATTTAAAGACCGGCAAATATGTAAAAAGTGCAATGTGCAATGAGAGAAATAGAATTAAAACCTTTAAAACCGCCAAGAATAAAATAAGAATAGACAGAGGGGCTGTGCACCCTGCAACACGCAGCAGTGCACAGCACAGTAAATTAGGATTAAAAACCTATAAAACCAGCAAGAGTAAAATAAAAAGAGGGGCTGTGCACCCTGCAACATGCAGCAGTGCGTAGTGAAGGCAATAGAATTAGGAGCAGGAAACACAAAGCCGCTGGCAGGCACGGGCAGCAGTACGGGCTTCTAACTCTGAAGACCGCCTCATAACGTACTTAGTGGGATACTTTAATTATTCCCTTGCTCACTTTGCCACTGGATTCAAGCTAGCCTGGCTGATGAGGGCTGTTAGCCCGAAACCGGTCCCAGGATGCTTGTTTCCGGTCCAGGGAAGACATGGCTTGGCAGTTCGGTCTGGACTGTTCCCATGAGGCACAGGGTCAAGACTGATTTGCATATAGCTGTGTCTGAACTGGGGTGGCAAAGTGAGCTAAAGAACGATGATGGATTCATCCCAGATCCGTGACTGGGGGTGAGTGTCTGAAAAGTTTCGGCGCGCCGTCCATCATCTCCTTGCGTTTGCTCGGATACTTTAATTATGCCATATATCGTGATCCAACATACATTCCATTGTTGAGTAATGGCACATATGCATCCATCGGGGGGGGGTGCTGGCGATGATTTTTCCGTTTGCCGCTCATGTAAGAGCGGGGGGGCGCCCCCAAATCTCATGCCACCCAGGGTGAACCGCCCGCCCTTGCTACGCCACTGTCTGCATCTTAGCTGCAGGGCTCTTACGGCTGGGGCGGGAAGCAGCCTGTTTAGCCAAGGCCCGCTCTTTTCAGGGCCTCACGCTGTAGTTCCTCAATGTATTTATATATCACAAAAGCAATCTAAGCTTGCTTTTGCAATATATTCATGATGAGGCAGTACCATCAGCACCACTAGGTGGCACTATACACTGGAATAGTTACCCAGTTCTGCAGAAGCTTCTGACAAGCCTGCTCAGCTGTGACTGTGGGTGTCAGAAAAGGTTGTGATCTCTATAAAGACCCCATTTCAGACAAAACCAGTGCATCTCCCACGTTACCAAGAAACCATTATCAAGAGCAACTATCACACGTTTTTTTATTATGTTTATCACCATCAAACCATTTATTTTGGGAGCACAGCACCAATGGCGGCTGCTACTTAACGGCGATGGGGGGAGCGGGTCACAGGGGCAGGGCTTGATCGTGGGGGGAGTGAGTGAAAAAAAACAATTAATAAATCACTTACCTGCCTGCCAGCCGCCGCTGCTAGGTCCTCTTAACCCGCTTCCAGGACTCCAGATGGCAGGAAGCAGGAACAGGACGCATCCAGACTCCCCTAGCCAATCACGACGCTGCTGATGTCAGCGTCAGGATTGGTCTGAGCGCCATGGTTCTGCGCTCAGATGGGGACTGGGAGCCTAGGCATGTTCTCCACCCAGGCTGTGCATTACAGCCGGCAGAGAACATGCCAAGTTCGTATGACGGTTTGGACGACCCAAGAAGGCCGGCAAAACCGTCATGCGCACTTGGGAAGTGCTTACCACTCCTCCCCCTGCTCTGTGGACAGTCCAGCCCGGCCAGCCCCTATAGAAGAGTACTGAAAAATAAAATGATAATAACATGCTGTTATCATTTTAATTTTCCTGTGAGGCGACGCTCCTCCGCCTTAGCGGAGGCAACGCCCCTAAACAGCACCCTGAACCTGCTGCTCAACACACCCCACATAGATGTGCAGATCATATCTGGCCCATTCCTAGCCCCAAAGTGTTGATTTTGTTACAAGACTTTATTACAAGACCGGAGGCTCCTATTATGCTGTACTTTCCTGCTTTAATTCATCAGTAGCAAAGTAATTTAAGAATAAACTGCAGTGAAAATTGAAAACAGAAGAAATTACATATCCCAGGAGTTTAAAGGTCAAGACTACACAGTGATGTCATAATGCTAGTGATAATTGGTGGGCAAATGATGTTACAGAAATACTGCATCCCATGGGAGATCCCCTTTTTAACCATCTCTTATTGAACCTCCCTTGTCTACAGAGTGGTCTCCTGCAAACCATATATCTGAATAAGTCAGTTTCCATATCCGAAAAGCATTAGACAAACCCATTAGAAACAGACTCAAGTCTGAATGCCCTCATCCCTCAGTGCCCGCTAAGGTTTTACTTACTCCAGAAAAGGCAACTAAAAGAACTCGGAGGTCGTGTAAAAGTAAACTACTGGATGCTATTGGTGCAATAATTAACATTTTTGAACTTGCTGAGCATGTTAAAGAGTCCATATCTCCTATTGATCCTTCGATACTTTCAAATTGGGTGCAAAGGCCAATTTGCTTTAGAGGTAATGTTGCCATTTCCCAAGAACATAGAAACGTGATAATTACAGAGGGCATAACAGTGACAACATGAACTTATGCCTCCATCTAGATACTATGGGTAACATATATCAGCATTATCATCCTTCTAGGTAAAAACATTTTCCTCACTAACAGGTGTCAGATTATTCCGTTGAAGGGTCAATCCAGGTCGGATGGTGTGGGGTGGTCACAGTCAATGGGGCACGTGTCCAACTGCACAAATAATTGCAGTTGCAAATATAAACAATGCATTAACAAGGAAAGAAAACATAATTGAGAAAGAAAAGAAAGAAACTAATCTGGAACAAGTTGTTGCCTGCTATGTGTCATTAACAGTACTAAATGTATTCTCTACAAGGGAGATGGTGTCTATGGGAACTCTGCTTGGGTATCAAGGGTAGCCCATTGGGAGGGGATCGGGGACCCGGCACTCGGTGGGTGGAGTATAGTAGAAATTAATTCCCATCCGGGTGGGATCCCATTTCATCTTCACTATCCCCGTGCTGTCAATCGTGGGGCAATCCTGTAAGATTGAACTCCACCCTGTGCATGTTTTAAGGCCTCAGATGGCGCAACGCCTCCCTCCGGAGAGCTGATTCCTCGCAGTCCGCCCACCTCAACACTTCAGCGCTCCAGCGCAGAGGGGTTGGGCCCCAGGGATCTTTCTAGGTGATCACAACTAGGCTGCGAGCAAGTATTAGTGCCAGGTCAATAAATTTAGATGTTATTGCTTTTGTTTTAGGCCTAGGGAGAAGGCCCAGCAAACAATAGGCCGGCGTTTTAAGAATGTGATGGCCCATGGCCATCGCGATGTATCGAACAATCGTTTCCCAGTAATGGAAGCAGGTGGGGCACTCCCAGACCATATTATAGAAATCCCATCCACCACTTTACATCTCGGGCACTCTGCTTGTGCCTCTGGGAACACCAAATGCATTTGTTTAGGTATAAGGAACACTGTGTAAGAAATAATATTGGATGAGCTTAAACCTAGCATTCCTTGATGTGCAAGTGTGCGTTCCAAAATATTGGTCCAATCCCTGTCCGACATCTGGAAATTCATTTTAGTCACCCATCTATCTCGTAGGGCCCCCAAGCTCCCCTTGGCTTGTCGAAGAAGTGCTTTATACAGCAAGGTAATGGCTTTGATTGTACCTGAGGTGGTTCATATGATCTGCAGGGTGTCCTGGGTTGGTGGCTCGTTTGCCCCCGTTGCCAATATGCCTGGACCATAGCCCTTACAGCCCCATATGTTACAAAATGATGGAGGGGAGTTCAATTGTACTGAGTAGAGTCTGGAAGGGTCTAAGTGTGTCGTTCTCAAAGAGGTCTACAAGGGTTCCGAGACCGGCCCCTTCCCAATACTGCAATCCCTCCAATTCCGCATAGGGTTTAGGACAGATACGGCAGTTAATGGGAGCCTGGTGTAGGCGCATTTAACATGTGTTCTCTGCATCGCTCTAGACCAGGCATACTTTAGTGTGTCAATCAGAATATTGGGCATACCGCCCTGTATTTTACGTGATGGGTGGAGGATTATCTGCAACCATGAGTTGCATGTGGGGATGCAAAACACACAAGATGATGGACGGAATGCTGCACATTGGCAAACATTCACCCCCAGTCACAGATCTGGGTTTAATCCATCGTTATTTTGCTTCACCACGCCACCCCAGTTCAGACATAGCCATATGCAAATCAGTCTTGACCCTGTGCCTCATGGGAACAGTCCAGACCGAACTGCCAAGTCATGTCTTCCCTGGACCGGAATCAAGCATCCTAGGACCGGTTTCAGGCTATCAGCCTTCATCAGCCAGGATAGCTTGACTCCAGTGGCGTAGTGAGCACGGGACCCACGTCTGGGCATACCCTTCCCACTTAGGGCGAAATGCAAAACACACAAGATGATGGACGGAATGCTGCACATTGGCAAACATTCACCCCCAGTCACAGATCTGGGTTTAATCCATCGTTATTTTGCTTCACCACGCCACCCCAGTTCAGACATAGCCATATGCAAATCAGTCTTGACCCTGTGCCTCATGGGAACAGTCCAGACCGAACTGCCAAGCCATGTCTTCCCTGGACCGGAATCAAGCATCCTAGGACCGGTTTCAGGCTATCAGCCTTCATCAGCCAGGATAGCTTGACTCCAGTGGCGTAGTGAGCACGGGACCCACGTCTGGGCATACCCTTCCCACTTAGGGCGAAATGCAAAACACACAAGATGATGGACGGAATGCTGCACATTGGCAAACATTCACCCCCAGTCACAGATCTGGGTTTAATCCATCGTTATTTTGCTTCACCACGCCACCCCAGTTCAGACATAGCCATATGCAAATCAGTCTTGACCCTGTGCCTCATGGGAACAGTCCAGACCGAACTGCCAAGCCATGTCTTCCCTGGACCGGAATCAAGCATCCTAGGACCGGTTTCAGGCTATCAGCCTTCATCAGCCAGGATAGCTTGACTCCAGTGGCGTAGTGAGCACGGGACCCACGTCTGGGCACATACCCTTCCCACTTAGGGCAAAATGCAAAACACACAAGATGATGGACGGAATGCTGCACATTGGCAAACATTCACCCCCAGTCACAGATCTGGGTTTAATCCATCGTTATTTTGCTTCACCACGCCACCCCAGTTCAGACATAGCCATATGCAAATCAGTCTTGACCCTGTGCCTCAAGGGAACAGTCCAGACCGAACTGCCAAGCCATGTCTTCCCTGGACCGGAATCAAGCATCCTAGGACCGGTTTCAGGCTATCAGCCTTCATCAGCCAGGATAGCTTGACTCCAGTGGCGTAGTGAGCACGGGACCCACGTCTGGGCATACCCTTCCCACTTAGGGCGAAATGCAAAACACACAAGATGATGGACGGAATGCTGCACATTGGCAAACATTCACCCCCAGTCATGTGGGGATGCCTGTAGTGCCCTTGTTAGGGGGGACCCAGCTTGCTACTCTCCATTTCGTCACCCAAATCAATTTTGCTACCAAATATTAAACTCAAAGTGGGGGCCGCCAGGCCGGCCTCAGTAGTAGGAAGCCGAAGTTTGGTCAAGGAAATTCTACAGTGCCGCGTGCTCCAAAGCAGGGACAATAATAAGTTGTCTATTTCCCAAAATATATGATGAAGCACCCGAATCGGGAGTGTAGAAAAAAATACAGTAGTCAGGGCAGCATCCCTATCTTGGCCAGTGTGGCACTTCCCAGGAACATAGAAAAGGTTTATTGTTAAATATAGACCTAAAACGAATAGATTTACTGTCACTGGAACCTGGTCCTGGTGATCAAGGATTCCTATTTGGTGACAGCTTCATAAAAAAATATCAAAATTCGTCTTAACGTTCACCTCTATTGACAAACCTCAGACCTCTAAAAGGAAGATTTTTCGCCAAAGTTAGCATAGGTAGTAGCCACTCTGCTGGTCATTTCATTTAAACTGAAGGGCACAGTTCTTCAGTGGATATAACAACTACAAAAAGGTGTTATAGGTTTCTAGCCTTCTAGATGTACCTTCTTTCCACAGCAGAGGTGGGGAAGTGGTTTCCAACAGCAACCCATTAGAGGAAGAAGCAGAATCATCAATAATACCAGTGCATCCTCCAAGAATAGAATTCCGTTAGTTCTTGGAGGCTGCATTGGTCCTTTTCCCACAAAATTGGGTTTCTAGAGTCTCTATTGCCGCAGATCCTTGGATCTTACAAACCGTACCAAATACAATGCATTGCAGGTCTGGTTCAAGCTATCTTTCCAAACTCATTTAATCTTCTCACCGAGATGACAATTTAATAGTCTCAGAAAGCCAAAACCTTATTTCCACAGAAGCAACAGAAAAACATTTCCCTGCCAAAGGGTTGCTTAATCAACATCTTTTATGTAAATAACAACTGGGTGTAGTATGGTAATAAATCGTCGGAACTTCAGATCCTATGTGGTTTATCAATTTTTCAAAATTGAGACTATTCTCCATCTAAGGGATTACCTACAACCACAGGACTCGTTGGATAATCTGGACTTGAAGGATGCATACATAGCCGCCCCGATCCCCCATCCACACAGGAAATATCTACAATTTCTTTGGCAAGATGTCCATTATTGTATCACCTCTCTTTCTTTTGGTCTTGCTTTTGTCCCACTGTGCTTTCTCACATTCCTCAAAAAGTAGTTGCCTTGCTCGGATCTCAAGGTGTCAGACTAATCATTTATTATGATGACATTGTGATTATGTGTCAAGATTGAAATCTTCTAAACCATCTTCAAGTGACTTACTTAGTAGAAAATTTAGGATTTGGCATTAATCAGGAGAAATCCCTACTTTCTCCAACTCATTCTCTGAAATTTCTAGGGTTTCAAATAAACTCTGCAAGTTCAATTCTACAGTTCAAATCAACAATGCTCAAGAAGGAACTGTCTCACTTTCTAACAATAACTCACATTTCCGTAAAACATGTTGTGAGAATAGTGGGTCTTCTATCTTCTTCTATACAGGAAATACTACTGGGTTCCCTTCATTTTTGATTTATTTATTTATTTATTTTTGATTTTCAAAAACCTTTATTGAACATTAAGGCATGATATTATTTCCAATTCCATTGAATAGCATAACATCCGTTACAAGCATGAATGCAGTTAGCCATCTCGAAGGCACATTGACCAGCGCGTACCACAGTTTGCCACAAACACGGGAAAGTGCGACAAAATAACAGGTGTGAGGTGTAGGTGGCCAGTTGAGTGTTAAGAGTCTGTCTTGTCGAGGCCGTCTACTGTAGCCTGAGCGTCGGGAACGGACAATCTTTATGGGGATTCTTCGGAGTTGGCCAGTCGGTGAAGATAGGAGATAAAGGGCCCCCATATATCAGGAGGTCTGTTAGCCTCGGGCATCAAGTCCCAGAATTTGCTTAGATGTGTCTGGCAGTGAGCAGCGTCATCAATCCAATGCTTAACCTGTGGCGCCGGCCTGCGGCCCCAATGGATTGCCACTCGGCGCTTGGCAAGCACCAGCAGCATCGCGGTTAGTTTGCGGTTGGTGTCAGAAGTATCTTTAACGTGACCCAGAAGGCACAGAAGAGGGTCAGGGGCAATGTGCTCCAAAGTAATGGCGCTAATTGTTGTGCACACCTCCAGCCAAACGTTGGTGACCCTGGGGCACAACTAGGCTAAGTGCACGAAGCTTGCCTCAGGAGCCGAGCAGCGTGCACATCTATCACTGTCCGTCAACCTGTGCAGTGTAGTAGGAGTGCGGTAGAGTCGGTGTAGATATTTAAAATGGATGAGTCGTAGTCGATAATTGGGGGAGAGGCGCTTGGTTTGGTTGCAGCAATATTGCCACTGCGCAAGGGAAAGACCGCCAGCTAGGTCCGAGCCCCATGCATTGCAGGCGCGTTCAGTGTCAATGGAACAGGCCGCCAGTGTGAGGACATATAGTCTTGTGACCAGTTTGCGTGAGGAAGTGGAAGAGTGGACCTATTCAAGAGCGGCATCAGGCTGGGGAGCGAATAGAAAACCGGATTGATGTCTTTGCATGTGGCCCTTATTTGATAAGAGAGTAATTTATCGAATGATGCTGCATTGTCGGGGAGAGTGAAGAAGCTGTTATTGGGATAGAGGTCAGCGTTGGTGTGGATACCCAGATTTGCAGCGCGGCGAGCCATGCTGGCGGTTTGCAGCGGAGGAAAGGAGGGGTTGTTAGCAAGCTGCATTGAAGGCGCAAATAGATCCTTAGTACGAGTGTACCTACGGAGTCCATCCCAGGCCCATCGCACACATTCCACCGTGTCAATCTCGACTCGTGGGTTCTTGTGCGGTAAGAACAATGCTGTTTGCAGCGGCCAAGGGGAGGCTAGGTCCGTCTCTACTGCCACATGTGGCTGAAAAGGCGTTGGGTGGATCCAAAAGTGAAGGAAGCTAGCTTGGGCACACAGCGCGTAGAGCCTGAGATAAGGGGCTCCCATTCCACCACAGGCCAGAGGAAGTGTTAGTACATCATAGGCGATACGGGGTTGGCGTCCGGCCCAGATCAGTGTGATTACATTCGAACGCACCCTTTTAAAAAATCGTGATGTAAGTGGGGATGTTTAAAAATAAGTATAGAAATTTTGGAAGCACTACCATTTTGGCTATTGCAATACGACCGGCTAAGGAGAGGGGGAGTTTTTGCCAAGAGGGTATTTTAGCTTCAAGCCAGTCCATTGCTTTACCGAAGTTGGATTTCCACAGCTCATCCATGTCTCTGCTCAACCAGATGCCGAGGTATCTGGTGGGACCAGTCACCCAAATGAACGGGTATTCCGTGGGAAATGGCTTAGTCACGTCAGTGAGGGGGAAGAGGACGGATTTACCCCAGTTCACCTGTACCCCAGAGTAGCAGCTGAAACGGATCACTTCCCTTGTCATGGGAGCTAGGTTCTCCTGCGGTTCCCGAATGTATATGGTGACGTCATCTGCATACATCGAGGTCACAAGGGTGCGGGACGAGAAGCCGATACCCGGTGGGTGTGGTGCTGGTGTAGACGCGCTGCCAGGGGCTCCATAGCAATGGCAAATAGCATGGGGGACAAGGGGCAACCCTGCCTGGTGCCCCTCGTGATGGCTATGGGATCAGTGACCTGCCCATTAACCCTGATGCGCGCTGTCGGGAGTGCATAGAGGAGTTGGATCTTTTGAACGAAGCTCGGGCTGAAACCAAGACGAGGAAGAAGATAAAAGAGAAAGGGCCATTCTAACGTATCGAAGGCCTTAGTGGCGTCAAGCAGGGTGGCCACCGCAGGCAAGGCGGGGTTGATCTGGTGCATGACAGAGAAGATGGTGCGCAGGTTGTGCGAAGTGGCGCGACCGGGGATGAACCCCGATTGATCCAGGCGGGCTATTAGTGGCATGAGAGGGAGGAGACGATTAGCTAACAGTTTGGCATAGATTTTGTTGTCAGTATTGATCAGCGATAAGGGGCGGTGGGAATCGCAACTCTCGGGGATTTGTCAGGTTTAAGGAGAAGAGCGATTATAGCCTCGCGAAGTGAAGGGGGAAATCTGCCCAAGGTAAGGGATTCGTTGTACATCTCAGCCAGATGAGGTACGAGGAGTGGCGCGTATTCTTTATAAAATGCAGGGGTAAGCCCGTCTGAGACAGGGGCTTTATCGCCCGGGAGTCCTGCAATGACTTTGGTGATTTCTTCAGGGGTGAATGGCTCATCCAAATATTCGCGATGCCCATTGCTGAGCCATAAAAGCTCGATCGAGTCAAAGTATTGATCCAGGACTTCATGGGGCGTAGCATCGCCGGCAGTGTATAGCTGAGCGTAAAAAGTGGAGATCCTAGCGATGATGTCGGCGGGGGAGGTGGTCCTTCCGGCAGTTGCATTGTCAAGAGCAGTGATGTATGAGGAGGCGTGTGGCTGTCTTAATAGGTTTGCGAGGGTCTTACCAGGGCGATCGCCCTCCCCATAGCGGCGAGCACGAGATTCTCTGCCCAGGAATGCAACCTCTCTATCTGCCTCCACATGGAATTCAATAAGCTTAGTTCTAATGGCGGCAAGGGTGACAGGGCTAGGGTCCTGGGCCTGCTGCTGATCGAGTGCTTTGATGTCTGTCTCCAAGCGCTCGAGGGTCCCTCTAATGGACTTTAGCACCCCAGATTGCTTAGCGATGCATTCCCCCCGGATCACGGCCTTGAAGGCCTCCCAGAGCGTCAAGGGTGACTCTACGGAACCGGAGTTGCGTTCAAAGTAATCTATGATGGCACCCCGAATCTCCTCACGAAAAGCAGCGTCGCACAGTGAGTTAGGAGGCAGGCGCCATGAAAACATGCGGCGGAGGGTGAGCGGGAACCGCAAACACAGGCGCACCGGGACGTGATCTGAGAGTGTACGAGCCAGGTGAGCCACAGAGGAGGCCCAAGATGCGACGTCGAGGGTAATAAGCCATAGATCGATGCGGGACCAAGATCCGTGCGTACCGGACACGCAGGAGCCCTCGCGCGTGTCTGGAAGTCTGTGGCACCAGGCATCCAATAGGGAGGTGTCCTCTGATATTGAATGTAGTGTGGTTGTGACCTGTGGGTGATGGATGCGAGCCCCCGAGCGGTCCAGTGCCTTAGAGGGCGCAATGTTGAAATCGCCGCCTCATATCAGAGAGTGGGGCCCCAGTGAGGATATGATTTGCGAAACTTGGGTGAAAAAGCTGGGGTCGTTGGTGTTGGGGCCATAGATCACCTCGAGGACCATAGGCTGGTTGTAGAGGGTGCCAGCAAGGATCACGTAGCGACCTTCAGGGTCAATGAAGGATTGCGTGCCACGCCAGGGGAGGCCCTTCCTAAAGAGGATTGTGATGCTGCGCGCATAGTTGGAATCGAAAGCAGAGTGAGATTTCCCCCAGTGGCGAGAATGCAGTCTGGATGAGGTGGCGGGGAGGAGGTGTGTCTCTTGAAGGAAGCATACGTCTATTTTATGTCTAATAAGATATATGTGCATGAGCCGTGCCTTTCGATAGTCGTTCATGCCCCTTATGTTCCAAGTCAGGAAGGTAGTGTCAGTCATGAGGTGGCCAGGATAAATTGGTGACGTAGTGTCTTTGGTCAATAGTCAGGTAGAAATGACCAGTGCCATGGAAGATGAAAGGTTGCGGAATGTATGCGATCAATGACATGCCAATAACAGTACAAGAAAAACAGCATAACAAAACGCATATAGCAGGGTGCCAGGTGTCGACCCCTGAGATGAATACCCATAGCCTCCCTCCACCCACTCCAACCCCCCAATTAGGATGAGCGACAGAACCATCCCCACCCAAGGAACCCGAACTGGGAAAATTTGGAACGGTTATGGGAATTATCCCTTCGGGTGCGTGGGATCAGCCATTTACCCCTTTGCCATAAAGGCAGGGTGGCCGGGCGTTGGAAATCACAGAGGGAAGCGACAGCGAGAAAAATCACAAACAACAATATGCATAAATCACTGCAGCCGTTAAGTTGAGCGGAGCTGATACAGGATGCCAAGTGGTACTGTAAAATGAAGCTAGGCATGCAAAACTCAATCATCATCGCTTGTTCGATTGTCTGCAGAGGTAGTGCGGCGGCTCCGCGGGGGAGACTTCTGCAGCTGCTTGGCGAAGGTGAGGGCGGCCTTCGGATCAGTGAAAACGTTCGGCTTCTCACCAAAGTCAATGCGAAGTTTAGCAGGGTACAACATGGCATAAGTGATGTGGACCTGCTGTAAAATGTGCTTAGCGGGAAGAAAGTCCCTGCGGGCCGCCTGAACAGACAGGGTGAAGTCAAGGTAGAAGGATAGCCCTGGTGGTTGATTTCCCCCAGCTCCCGGGCCCTGCGGAGAATGGAGTCCCGGTCCCAGTAGTTCAGCAAGCGGGCGATGATGGGCCTCGCAGGGGTCCCCGGAGGAGGTCGTGGGCCAAGGGACCTGTGTGCCCGTTCAATGATGAAATGGTTAGACAGGACCAGGCCAAAGAGGTTGCGGAGCAGGGACTCGAGATAGTCTTCCCTTCTCCCGGTCGCAGTGGACTCCGGAAGGCCAACGACCGAATGTTATTCCTTTGGGAGCTTGCTTCTAAGTCCTCATTCTTGGCACGTATGACTTCGAGGATCTTGTCCATTTTGAGGAGTTTCTGCGCGTTCTCTGCCCCAATGTCATCCGCGTCCAAAATCCTTGATTCGAGCTGGACGATGTGGGCATCGTGAGTGTCCACCCGTTGTTTCACCTGGTCAAGGTGTCAGTGGCGGATGGTGACATTTGAAAGTGGTGAGCGTAAAATGATTGTCATACTGCACCGTAGTGAGCGAGCGTAGCGAGCGAGCCCAAACAACCGAAGGGAGGTTCGGGGGGGTTCTCCCTCCGAGAAAATTTTGAAAAAAGAGTGGGAAAATGGTGCATTTTCAAGCAAATTTGAGAAAGCAGGAAGGTTAATAAAGCAATTGTGAAAGTGCAGTTATTACATTAATAAAGAGATGTCATATAACATAGGTAGCTGCTTATTCAGTATAACCACAGAGCTTCATAACAGACTTCGAGATACAATGCATTTCTGAGTACCTCACAGATGTTTTTTATTTAACAAACAACTAATCATCATCAGGTACATGTTCTTTGCAGTAGGCACATTAGCCTTCTGCGCTACCTTTCCATGAGTCAAAACTTCCACTAGACAAAACTCTGATCTCGCTCTAGGAAAACCATTAACCATCAGCGTTATCATGACATTTTTATTGTCTCTAGTCAGGAGGCCGCTTGCTAAAGCGCTTTACTGGGATATCAGGGCTGATGAAGACCACAGTAGAGAGGAATCATCTCAGCCGTCAACCTTTCATTCTTCCGAGGTTGCTAAAGTGAAAACAAGTTAACGGGCTAGTAGTAAATGCTGTTACTAGCAGAGCTCAGAGACGGCACACCTGCAGCACACAGCACTATATAAAGCACACTTATGGTAGCTGTAGTGGGATTACAGGGGTGGTTCGGGCTAGGCCTGAGGTGCACAGGCAGTGCAGCACCGAGGCTGCTGTAGAACAGTAATGGCAGGAGAGGCGGGCCTGTCCCCTCCCTCAGAAACCCCGAGCTCAAATTAATCACTGATTGTGATCAGGTAAGTGGGTGGCATCCGTTTTCTGTTTGTAAAAATCATACCATGCCATCTTAAATAAACCCCGCGGACACATGGTGAAACTAAAGCACTGTGCTGCAGTTTAGCGATGACTTTTGAACCAACGTTGGGACTCACACGCAGCCGCAGGTGCAAAATTGTTTTTTTTTCTATGTTAGTGAAAAACACATCATTATCGTTTAAAAACCTGCACATTACGTGTTTTGTGGTCAGAGATTTGGGTCCAGGCTCCAGCAAGTGCTGAAATGAGCGTCACCGACAGCTGGCTGCATTAATAACAAGATTTACTGTGCTCTGATTAGATTAACTGCTTTCCCCATAGGTGGTCTGCCTTGGATGCAGTGGAAGTTTCTGGTAAAGTCGCGCTTGCTTAATCACAATCTCACAGAAATCTGAGTCACGACCGAGGCCTATGTGTTGAAGATCACTTTAGTAAAGTGATCTTCAACACATAGGCCTCCGTGACCATTTCTGTGAGATTGTGATTAAGCGCGTGATCGATGAAAGATGAGGTCGGCCGGCGTTCATGAGATTAACGGCTTTCCCAGCAGGTGAGGTCTGCACGGATTGAACCAGAAGGTTGGCTGATTTTGATTTGATATGCTGCACGATAACCACAGGAACTCACTCACAATCCCGCACGGAGCTAAACGCCCGTTTTCTTGTTGCACAGATTAGATTTTGGGAAGAAAGTGCACACACTCTGCTTTATGCACTCTGTTTTACCACCAGTTATAGACGGGTGTTATAACAGAGTGCACAACTCTATAAATGATTACTATCGTATGTGAAGTATAAATACACAATAATGCGCCCGCACTTTTTGTGTTTATTTTATTACTTTTGAAGTAATAAAATAAACACAAAAAGTGTGGGCGCGTTATTGTGTATTTTAAATGACGAAACCGGATTATCCGATTAAGTGCAAATTAGCAATCACCAGGTGCAAATTTTACTTGTGCTGGAGACTTTTTGTGCCCTCAAACTGGCACCGCGGTCTAATTTACCCCGTCAGCATCTCTGCAAAAAAATGATATATTTATTCACAGACTTCTACTGTGTGACTGCTACAGGTTGAATTCTGTCCCCGCTGCTTTACTGTGGTGGAAAAGTAGAGGAGGGTGCGGGAGGGACACCGGCACGAGGTATGTGTGTCGTGTTATCATTAGCAGCAGGCACCATGATTAAAAAAATCTAATTTATTTATTGTATTACTGAGCGAGAGCGTGAATGCCGGTGTTAGCAGACTTACAGAATCAGTTCTTCTTTAGAAACATGACGGACATAAAAAAACATGACGGACATAAAAAAACTGACCAATCATGCATGCGCCGCCAGAACTTCAACCTCCAGTCCAGTGACTCCAGTCCTGCTGCCAGGGCCGGCACAGAGGCCTGTAAGTTACTTACAGGCCTGAGGCCTGGCAGCGCCGCCAGAACTTCTTCAACGCCTCCTGCAGCAGGAGGCGTTGAAGAAGTTCTGGCGGCGCCTGATCGGCATAGGTGCGCACTGCGCAGGGGATTGATTCGCATTCGCCAATCGCCCGGCGACTAGCAGTAGCCGCTACAAGGAAAAGATTCAAGAATCTTACTTTTAGTTTCAACAGATCAAGTTCAACGTCGATGATCAGGACACTAATGATCAATGAAGATGTCTGCTCAGTGCTACTCTGTGATCCGAAGTACGTCACTCAGTCACCACGATCAGTACAGTAGAACACCCACACCGCCGGCACGAGGTCTGTGCAGACTGTGTCGTATGTGGCGCGGTGACGGACTACTAACGACGAAATGGCCAATCACTGTCTGCATGGCTTCACATAAGCCACAGCGATTGGCCATACGTCTTTCACCAAGTGCGGCAGTGCCACCGCCAACGCGCGGCTCCCAATGCTTTGTTTGCCTGCCCTCGGGCTCAGGCTGCGCGGTGTCTCAGCCAATCCAGACGCTGCATTAGCGGGGGGCTGCGACGGCCTCTCGGGTCCCCCCTCCCTCGCTCTCCTACTGAAGGTATAGTAGTGGCTGACAGTGCGCATGTTCGGGCTGGTCATAAAAATGACCAGCCCAAACCCGAACATGCGCACTACGCGCCGCTGTCAGTGACAGTCTGACTGTCACTCAAACCGCGTTGAGTGCTGCCGCAGCCCCGCCCCCACCCCCTTCAGCGGCCGATTGCCGCGCGTGTTCCATACACAACCGAACCAATTTAGTAGCGTCTTTTTTTCAGCGGCAGCGCGAGAGTGGAGGAGTTAATTATGATGATTATGATGAGAATTGCCTGCACGAATTTAGGGCGATGTGACTAGTGGGGCAATGCCCCAGCGCCCCAATGGACGCACCGCCACTGCAAGGTGTGACGTTAGGTGGTCAATTTTGGCATCTATTGACTTCAGACTGGATTTGACCTCTAGCAGGATGGTTCGAAGGCTGTCGTTCTGCTCACCAGGAAGATCCGTCTGGGTGGACTGCTTGCCGGCATCGGGGGGCACCTCACCGACCCTGCCCGCTCCCCGCCCCGTAAAAGTGATTTTGGGTTGCCTGGTGTCTGTCTTCCCCAAGGTAAAACTCGTGGGGCGGTCAAGAAAATTGTCCGCTGGGGGTGCTTGGCAGAGATCGGGATGCCCAAGGATCCGGGGCAGATCAGGCCAGGCGAACCCCCAGGAGCCCTGGAGTAGCAGCTCTCGAAGGGCCTAACTTATAATGAAGCCAGGCCGTGGGGGGAGGAGAAGGAAGGGCAGGTAGCAACATTCAGGGCGTGAGGGAATCCACCGGGGGCCCAGGAGGCAGCAGGCAATATGAGGGGGTGCCACAGGCTCCACGGGGTGAGTAGTGGCGTTGTCCCAGGCCAGGCTATGTTGTGTCAGCTTACGCCGGTGCGCAGCAAGCCACCGGCGATGTCGCCTGGTGAAGGTGAAAGGATGCACCCCGAGTTCAGGCCAGTGAGGCGCCCGGCGATGTAGCGAGGACTGTCATGTGGCAGGGGGACAAGCCGGAGCAGAGAGGCGGCCACCAGGATAAACCCCCCTAGTCTGCAGGCGTGCGTGCATAAACGCGAGTATTGGCAGCCAGGAAAGCAGCAGGGGCATCCAGCCCCAGTTCACTGGCTGATGTTGGGTGGACCAAGAGGGCCGCCAGTCCAGACAGCTCACGGGCTCATGCCCCAAGCGTGGACCAGGGGGGGCGAGCCTGCGGGGGTTGGGGCTCCGCGGCCATCTCAATCCGTGCCGGGAGCAAGGCGGGAGAGCGGGCCGGGCAGCCGGCAGAGGCTGCGTCGGGGTAGCGCTGCAGTCTTACTTGGGGCTTCCAGGTGTCTCGGATCTCCCATCGCGATTCAATCCAGGCGGCCGCCCACAGGACGCCCCTTCGCAGCCGTGGGAGCAGCAGGATCTGGGTCCGCAACTGGGTCGGGCCGCAAGGAAGACACGGCCCCCGCTCCGCCCAGTGGGCGCGGCGCCCACGCCTCCAGCAGGCCGGAGTCCCCAGCGGGAAGGCACCGCCGAGTCAGATACGGGCCCGCACCCGGGGGACGCCACACAAGGCCAGGTACAAGGGCACGGCAGGGCGATGCTCCCAGTGGTAGCCGCAGAAGAGGCTCCGCCGAGCAGGCCACGCAGAATCGGATCTCTAGGCCCAGACAAGCGCTTGGGCGGCCGGCCAGCCCCTCGCCCAGCAGTGTCTCAGCCGCAGGCCTCTCAGGTCCCCCCGAGGCTGCAGCGGGGGTAGTCGGTGCCTGGCGCAGCGATTATAGGTCGTTTGCCTCCCTCTGATGGCGGATGGTGGCGGATAGCACGGGCTCGGCCGGCAGAGCTCGCTCAGCATGCAGCAATCTTGCCGCTGGCGAGACCACGCCCCCCCACTGGGTTCCCTTCATTACCGGGAACTTCAAAGATTAAGAGCTCAACATCTTCAAAAGGGACTTTCTTTTTCAGACATGGTTCCCTTAGAATCAGGAAAAAGCCCTCAGGTGGCTGGACCACATAGAAGCATGAAATGGTCGAGCAAATATCAAAACCGACCAAGGTCTACTATTAGAGTCCAATGCAGATTCTCAGGGTGGGGCATCCATTGTGGCCAACCCCCAGCTGGCAGACCATTGGCAGAGAAGGAGCCATTCATGCACATCAGCTGTTTAGAGCTGCATGCTGGCTCCTTTGCTGTCCAGTCATTCACAAAAGATTGGGTTGGTTTTCTGTTCTTCTCAGAAAGGCAACTTAACTGTAGTGAAGTATATCAAACTTCTAGGCGCAACAAAATCTAAAATATTACCAGAATTGGCAAAATAATTTTGGGGATTTTCTCTCAATCAAATTTCAGTAAAAATTGTATACATTCCAGAGAATTCAGAAATCATGTCATCTTAAAGATCACATTAAAGATCACAGCAACTCGAAAATGAAAGTTCCAGTATTTCATTCCCTTCAAACATGCTGGGGTCTTTTTTCTGTCAATCTATTTGGGTCACATCTAAATTCTCAGATTTTCCTTGGGTGCTTTCCTACATCCCTGGACTCCAGGCTTTCCATATGCCTTTCATCTACTTCTCATAATTTCCAGGTGTCTAGCTAAAATTCGAAAAGAGGTAAGAAATGTGGGGATAACTCCTTTCTGGAGAGCTCAGATTTGGTTACCAGATCTCCTAGAGATGTAAATAGATTATCTGATCGTTCTGCCGTCATTTCCACTCCTCCTCATCATTCCTATGGGTCTCCCGCACAACATGGTCTAGTCCGTGTGGCTTGGAAAGTTTCAGGCAGTGGTTTCGTATCCCAGGATCTTCGGCAGACCCTGTCTTGTTAATTAACAATGCCTCGGCTCCAGGCACAAAAGAGATGTATAAGTCAGCCTGGTCCCACTGGTGTAGTTTGTGTATGGAATCAGATAAAACATTAGTTTTGCATCAGGAAAGAGGAGTAGCTATGTTATGAGAGATTATATACTTATGGACCCATCAACTGCCACTAGCATTATGACATCATTGTATATTTTTGTGCTATGGTCTCATGGGATATGTAATTTCTTCTGTTTTCAATTTACACTCTAGTTTACTCTTATAGGATTTGACTGGTGTTTAATTAAAGCCGGAATGTGCACTATAATAATTGCCTCTGTGTCTCTAATAAAATTATGACTTTCCATTATTAAATAAACTTATAAATCTAAATTATGGTTTACTTAGTAATCTTTTCAAGGTAGTGAAAGTTATTGCGAAGTAGATATTCGTAGATCCTCAAACAGTTCCCTTAGTTGGAGAACGCCAAGCTGTTCTCTTGACACTGGACACCCACACAAAAGAGGAACAGCTTGTCACAATCCCCCTCGTGCACATGCACGTGCCTCCGAAGCAGGCTGCATCCTCCACTGGGGCATTTGTTTCCTTTCTCGTAGATCATTCATGAAATAAACAGCAGCAGATGCAGCCACCAGATGGCAGAGAGACAGAAGGAGTATGCGAAGGCATTCTCACACTGTTTAGGGGCCTACACAGACCAAGCCAGGCAAGTCATGGGCAAACTTTAAAAGGGGGTCTTCTCTTCCCCTTTGTCGTCATGAGCTTATATGGTTAGGATGACCAGATGCCCCATGTCTCCAGGTGCAGAGCGTTGCTTCTACAAATCGTTGTTTTCAGGGGTGGTGGTTCTGTGTTATGAAACCAAAAAAAAAAACGCACCGAGGTCACTTGTTTGTTGAGTTAAAGCCAAGAAGTGGAAACAAGGTGCCCCGTGACCTGCGGTTATGTGGTAACCCTATGTATGATAAAACTTTTCATGAATAGTTTAGGGGCTAGAGGGAGTTAGCAGTCAGACAATTAGAAATATTTTATGAGCCAGATTGGGGAAGAGTAACTACTTTGCTAACATAGGTGCAACCACAGAAGGATGCCCTTTGACCCCTCCCACTTTTCCATCCCTCCCCTCCCATGAGCCTCTGGTGCACAAGAAGTCACAGAGGATCTTGAAATCCTAGGCTGACACCAGATGCACATGTTACATTTCCATAGTCAACAGGGCCCACACAGGAAATGCTCCTCCAGGGGGTGGACAGAGGAACCCTAGACCAGCCGTGGTTGAGGTTTCATGTAATCTTTCTTCAGTGTATGGCAAGGGTGCGGTTGTGTAGCGCGACAGACACTACAACCTTGCAGTGCGGGACCCTCAAAGCATGGACACTAATTCCCGTCGAAGGGATGAGCAGAGAGTGAATAAAGCATTAAGGACATTGGGGGGTAGGACAATGTACGGATAGCCTAGTAGGAACAAGCTCACAAGGAAGTGGAGGGCAAGTAATAGCTAGGGACATCCATCTAACAGAGATATTCCTAGGAGGAACATGAGCCATGCTGTTATTCCCCTACCCAGGATTCTACGGGAGGGATGGTGAAGGGCGGGCAGGAAGCAGGTCAGCCCCTAATTATGCTTTAAGTGAGGTGCCTACTTTTCTGAAAGGCACTTTATTTTGACATTTAAGTAACACTTTGTGAGAATTCTGGAGGAAATGAATTGTAATTAAAGGACAACAACCATCTAAGAATGCTTTACTTTAGTAAAGACAAGTGAAACCCAGTTAAAAAAAATCAACTTATTTCGTTTGAATACTCACTTATAGTTCGACTTTTGTGTCTGTTTCCCTGTTTTGGCTAAGCCCCGTCTCCAGAAGCACAAGTTTGCCAGAGGCAGGGACAGGGAGCTCTCAAAGATGGATGGGAAGTCAGCCCCAGGCAAAACACCGTGCACCAGTGGGGAGGACGTAGGAGGGGGCCTAGGCACACAAGATACAGATACAGGAAGCAGGAGCTTACAGTGCTTAATTTGTCAAATAAATTAGTGCCAGGGCCCTCGTCAGGAGCCCACTACTACTTGCACCACCCAATGTCCCTGCCAGTGCTGCCAGTGACAGTACCAACACACCTACTAACCATCACACTTCTACAAGCGTAACAATTTAGATTATCAACACACCTACTAACCATCACACTTCTACAAGCGTAACAATTTAGATTATTCAAGGCATCCAAAGTTGGTAGAATGGCTTGGGGGGCAGGAATTATTAAATTTTAATGTATTTTGAATCAATAAACAACTGTTGTTGTGCTCATTTCAAATTAAATATACAGTGCCACCATTTGATGACTGTCATAAGTGCTGGTGTTGACAATTAAGTGCCGGTGCCGAGCACTGGAAGCCACCGGCTCAACTTAAGCACTGGGAGCTCATGGAGCACGGTCGAATGACAAGTAACCACTGAGAAAACCAGCAAGCAATCAATCAAACAATCAATCATGTCACTTATAAAGCGCACTACATACCCGCGAGGGTCTCAAGGCGCTGGGGGAAGAGGGGGGTGGTGCTGCTACTGATCGAAGAGCCAGGTCTTGAGGAGTCTTCTGAAGGCCAGTAGGTCTTGGGTCTGTCGGAGGTTGGTGGGGAGGGTGTTCCAGGTCTTGGCGGCGAGGTGGGAGAAGGATCTGCCGCCGGCGGTCGTTTTCCGGATGCGGGGGACTGTGGCGAGGGCGAGGCTGGTCGAGCGGAGCTGGCGGGTGGGGGTGTAGAAGCTGAGTCGTCTGTTGAGGTAGGCTGGTCCGGAGTTGTGGAGTGCTTTGTGTGCGTGGGTGAGGAGCTTGAAGGTTATCCTCTTGTTGACAGGGAGCCAGTGCAGGTCTCTCAGGTGGGGTGTGATGTGGCTGCGTCGGGGATGTCGAAGATAAGACGTGCAGAGGCGTTCTGGATGCGTTGCAGCCGTCTCAGGAGCTTAGCCGTCGTTCCTGCGTAGAGGGCGTTTCCGTAGTCCAGCCTGCTGGTGACGAGGGCCTGGGTGACTGTTTTTCTTGTTTCGGTGGGGATCCACTTGAAGATCCTGCGGAGCATTCGGAGGATGTTGAAGCAGGATGAGGAAACGGCGTTGACCTGCTTAGTCATGGAGAGGGTGGGGTCGAGGATGACCCCTAGGTTGCGTACGTGGTCGGTGGGTGGCGGGGCTGTTCCCAGTGATGTTGGCCACCAGGAGTCGTCCCAGGCTGAAGGGTTGGAACCAAGGATGAGGACCTCCGTCTTGTCCGAGTTCAGCTTCAGGCGGCTGGTCCTCATCCATTCGGCGACGGCCTTCATTCCTTCGTGGAGGTGGGCTTTGGCGGTGTGAGGGTCTTTGGTGAGGAGAGGATCAGCTGGGTGTCGTCGGCGTAGGAGATGATGTTGAGGTTGTGCTGTCGGGCGACGTGGGCGAGGGGTGCCATGTAGATGTTGAACAGCGTTGGGCTGAGGGAGGAGCCTTGGGGTACGCCGCAGATGATCTTGGTGGCCTTGGATCGGAAGGGGCGAGGCGGACGCTTTGTGTTCTGCCGGAAAGGAAGGATGTGGTCCAGTCCAGGGCCTTCTCTTGGATCCCGGCGTCGTGAAGGCGCGTTCGTAGTGTGTGGTGGCAGACCGTGTCGAAGGCGGCTGATAGGTCCAGGAGGATGAGGGCTGCTGTTTCTCCGTTGTCTAGCAGGGTCCTGATGTCATCGGTGGCGGCGATGAGGGCGGTTTCGGTGCTGTGGTTGCTGCGGAAGCCGGACTGGGAAGGGTCCAGGATGTTGTTCTCCTCGAGGTAGCGGGTCAGTTGTTTGTTGACGATTTTCTCGGTGACCTTCGCGGGGAACGGGAGCAGAGAGATGGGTCGGAAGTTCTTGAGGTCCTTGGGGTCTGCCTTGGGTTTCTTGAGTAAGGCGGTGATCTCGGCGTGCTTCCAGCTTTCCGGGAAGGTTGCTGTCTCAAAGGAGATGTTGATTATTTTCCGGAGATGGGGCGCGATGGCTGTACTGGCTTTGTTGAAGATGTGGTGAGGGCACGGGTCTAGCGGTGAACCGGAGTGGATGGTGTTCATGATCTCGCTGGTGTCCTCGTCGTTGATGTTGGTCCAGGAGAGCAGGCGGTTGGTGGTTGTGGGGGCAGTGGTCTCGGTGGTTGCCGGGGCGGTCGTGGTGTTGAAGCTGTCGTGGATGTCGGCGATTTTGCGGTGGAAGAAGGTGGCCAGTGAGTCGCATAGGTCTCGCGACGGCTGGATGTCATTGGTGTTGGAGCTGGGGTTGGAGAGTTCCTTCACGATGTTGAAGAGCTCTTTGCTGTTGTGTGCGTTGTTGTCTAGGCGGTCTTTGAGTGAGGCCCTTTTGGCGGATCTGATGAGGTGATGGTGACTGCGGGTGGCGCTCTTGTGGGCGGCGTAGCTGTCCGCTGTCCGTTCGTGGAGCCAGATCTTCTCCAGTTTTCGGCATGTTCGTTTGGAGGCCTGGAGGTTTTCGGTGAACCAGGTGGCTTTCTTGCTGGTGTGGCTGTTGGGCGGATTCTTGAGCGGGGCGAGGGTGTTGGCGCAGTCGTCGATCCACTGTCTGAGGTTGCGGGCAGCGGTGTCGGGGTCGGAGGGTTCGGCGGGTGGGCTCAGGGCGAGGGTTGTGGTTAGCTGGTCTTCCGTGACTCTGCTCCAGCAGCGGCGAGGCATTTGTTCGGTGCGGTGGTGCGTGGTGGGCTTCCTGTAGGTGAAGTGGATGCAGTGGTGGTCAGTCCAGTGGGGTTCGGAGGTGTGGTTGAAGGAGACGTGTGGGCTTGCGGAAAAGATGGAGTCTAGCGTGTGGCCGGCGGCGTGGGTGGGTGTAGTCACGAGCTGTCTGAGTCCGAGGGTGGCGAGGTTGTCGATCAGGGTGGTGGAGTTGGTGTCCTTGTTGTTCTCGAGGTGGAAGTTCAGGTCCCCGAGGAGGAGGTAGTCCGTGGAGGCGATGGCGTGTGTGCTGACGAAGTCAGCGATGGAATCGCTGAACTGTGGTCGGGGTCCGGGGGTCTGTAGATGAGGGTTCCTCTGAGGGTGGTGTTGGGATCGGTGTGGATCTGGAAGTGCATGTGTTCGGCGGTGCTGAGGGTGTCGTCGGTGTTGGTTGAGACTCTGAGGGTGTTCCTGTGGACGATGGCGATGCCTCCTCCGACTCCGTTGGTGCGGTCCCTGCGGGTGATCTTGTATCCGTCCGGGATGGCAATGGCGATGTCGGGGGCTGAAGCGGGATTCAGCCAGGTCTCCGTCAGGAATGCGACGTCTGGGGAGGTTGAGTCGAGAAGGTCCCAGAGTTCGATGGCGTGTTTGCGGGCGGAGCGGGTGTTGAGGAGGATGCATCTGAGGTAGTTGGGTTCTTTCCTGGGCGGTGGTTTGGCGGGGCGGGTGCTGGCGAAGCTGCAGTTCCGGCAGGTGAAGGGCCCTTGGGTGCGCTTCGGGGTGGCCTGGTAGCAGGCGTGATCTTTTCCGGGGTTGAGTGCGTGGAGGGTGCTGGCGTCGTATCGGCGTCTGTTGATGTGGCGGGCGCGGGGGATGCCCGGACCAGGGGGTCTGGCGCCGGGCGCGGTCACGGCGGCCGGACGGGCGCAGACGGGCTTGCCTTAGGCGCGCCTTCGGCGCGCCAGCGGCCGCCATAAATGGGGAGGTGGGAGGGAGGAGCAGGGGAATGGGGCAGCGAATGGGCAGTGAGGGGGCGGGGCGCAGCGGCGGGAAACAGGCACAGAAGGGAAAACGAGCACACTCAGGGCATCAAGGGGGCACAGAAAGGAAAAAACTAGCACAATGAGGGGCAGCAAGGGGGCACAGAAAGGAAAAAGCGAGCACAATCAGGGGCAGCAAGGGGGCACAGAAAGGAAAAAACGAGCACAATCAGGGGCAGCAAGGGGGCACAGAAAGGAAAAAACGAGCACAATCAGGGGCAGCAAGGGGGCACAGAAAGGAAAAACGAGCACAATCAGGGGCAGCAAGGGGGGCACAGAAAGGAAAAAACGAGCACAATCAGGGGCAGCAAGGGGGCACAGAAAGGAAAAAACGAGCACAATCAGGGGCAGCAAGGGGGGCACAGAAAGGAAAAACGAGCACAATCAGGGGCAGCAAGGGGGCACAGAAAGGAAAACGAGCACAATCAGGGGCAGCAAGGGGGCACAGAAAGGAAAAACGAGCACAATCAGGGGCAGCAAGGGGGGCACAGAAGGAAAAACGAGCACAATCAGGGGCAGCAAGGGGGCACAGAAAGGAAAACGAGCACAATCAGGGGCAGCAAGGGGGGCACAGAAGGAAAAAACGAGCACAATCAGGGGCAGCAAGGGGGCACAGAAAGGAAAAACGAGCACAATCAGGGGCAGCAAGGGGGGCACAGAAAGGAAAAACGAGCACAATCAGGGGCAGCAAGGGGGCACAGAAAGGAAAAACGAGCACAATCAGGGGCAGCAAGGGGGCACAGAAAGGAAAAACGAGCACAATCAGGGGCAGCAAGGGGGCACAGAAGGAAAAAACGAGCACAATCAGGGGCAGCAAGGGGGCACAGAAAGGAAAAACGAGCACAATCAGGGGCAGCAAGGGGGGCACAGAAGGAAAAAACGAGCACAATCAGGGGCAGCAAGGGGGCACAGAAAGGAAAAAAAACGAGCACAATCAGGGGCAGCAAGGGGGCACAGAAAGGAAAAAACGAGCACAATCAGGGGCAGCAAGGGGGCACAGAAAGGAAAAACGAGCATAATCAGGGGCAGCAGCAGGGCACACAGACGGAGCTGTGTGGTGGGGGAGCGACCTACCAGTCAAGGTCAGGGGTCAGATAAGTGGTGTGTGGGGGATGGGCACCAGGGACAGATAGACTTCCAAGCGGTCGTGTATAGCCTTACTAATTGTGTGCAATCCTCATGCCTTGAACACAAGCTCACTCATTGGGTGTGAGGTGATTCCCGCTCTGTGAGTCTCGCTCATTGTACGTTTCACTTTTTGGAGCACCGCCTCACTCACTTGGTGTGAGTCCCATACCTTAGAGCACAGTCTGTCTCACTGAGTGCAAGTCACACCTTGCTGCACCATCTCTCAAACTGGGAGCCAGTCTCACAAAATGTCTTGAAGGACTGACCCGCTTATTAGGTTACAGTTTCACGTCTTGGAGCTCACTAATTGCAGGTCTCACTTGCTGGAGAACAGCCTCAAAAATCTGAAGTAGTTCCCATGCCAAAGTGTATAGTTTCACTCATCTGGCGTGCGTCCCGTACACTAACACACAGTCTCCCTCCTTGTGCATGAGTGTCACTTCCTGGAGCGCAGTCTCACTCGCTGGATTTCAGTTTCACTCAGTAGCGGTTGCTACCGAATGGGCGTGGAGGAGGTGTGGGGGGGCGGGAGGGTGGGAGCGGATGGGAGAGGGAATTAAAAATAAATGTAATAAAAAACACTTACCTGGATGCGGCTGGCTGCTGCCTTTCCTCCGTCCTCTCCTTCCTCTTCCTGGCTTCTGTGGAAGCAAGAATCACCCAGCCTGCCCTGAGCCAATCACAACGCTGCAATGCAGCGTTGTGATTGGTCTGAGTGCTGTGGTTCGGCGCTCAGACAGGAAATGGGACCCTGGGCATGTTCTCCACCCAGGCTGTAATGCAGCCTGGGTTGAGAACATGCAAAGTGCGCATGACATTTTGACCGGCCCGAGACAGCCGGCCAAAATGTCATGCACACTAAGAAGTGCCTACCACTCCTCCCCCAGCCTCTAAACAGCCCAGCCCAGCTGCCCCCAAAACAACTGAGCCAGTAAGTTTAAGTAAAATGGTAATAACGTTAAGTTATTATCATTTTATTTTTCCGTTTGCAATTGCTCACTCAGTGAGCAGTGGGGCAACACTCCTCCGCCTTAGCGGAGGAGCCGCCACTGGTTTCACTTCACAGAGCACAATGTCACTCACTGAATGTGTTTTTTTTACATTTTAAAGTACTGTTTTGCTTGCTGGGTGCGAGTCTCATGGCTTGGTCTCACTCACTGATTGCCACACCTTTTTGTACAGTTCAACTCCTCTTATCCTGAACTACAGCCTGATAAGACGATTTCACCAGAGTACTGATGGCACCAAGATCAAAACTCTCCATCACACCAGCGGCAACAAACACCTGACACACTATGCTGTGTTACATATGCACATTCTGCCATTAGTGTGGCCTTTTTAAACTTTTGGAAATCTGAGCGACTTGCCACGTGTTCTGAAGAAATAATAATAATAATTTCCTTTTTTTTGTACCGCGCTCCATACTGCACTTCTGCCATGACTATGCACTTTAAACAAATAGATGTTGTCAACACCGAATTTAATTACAGTAATCTCAGACTGGATCTGGTTCTGCTTGCTATGAAGTGCTCCAGGTACTTGCTCTGGTCCATTTTTCGGTTAGAAGGCTGTGTCCCCCATCACTGAGCTCTGCACATGTGATACAAGTATTTCCGGGCTTGCCAATAGTTTATGCATATGGTAGGTGGACACTGAACATCCCTCTGAACACTGACTAGAGATGTGTATGCTGAATGTCTTGGTGGTGAGTGCTGTTTGGCTGTCAGTATGGCCATTCTGTGCCATGTTGGGTTTATGTTAAGACTTCTGCCTAATGCGTTCAGGTGGATGTGCATGTGCCATATCGTGAAAAACCTAACTCCCACGCAACCTGAAACGCAAGGACCACTAACTTTTTAGAATTTCGCAAACTTTGTCTAGGAGATGGAGGGCACACACCAGCTCCATTAAATAGAAGAAAATATCCAGGGCCACTGGAATTATGCAATTGTGCGGCCGCAGCAATTTTTGCGTAATTATGGATAAGCTGCATTTGCCACACAATCCAGCATCTGCTGCATAATCTGTTGATTTTAACAAAAAAAATTGTTTCTAGCTCAAGCGGTTCAAAAGTTACAAAACACGCAACAACACGTGTTGCTACGCAGTGAAAGGCCATTTGAAAACGTTCGCTGGTTGCTTATTGCTATATGTGGGTGTTAAAATGAGGTACAACCAATGCCCAGACAGTGTTAACAAGTGTAAAAATGTCAAAATAATGAAGTAATACTATCACAAAATCTGCCGCATTATGCCTCAAAATTTGCCTTTTCTTGCCGCATAATTTACTCAACCCCTGCCGCATAATTTTGCCCTCCTCTGCAGCATAATTCCAGTGGCCCTGACAATATCCAATAGAACACATTAAAAGGGCCATCCAGTGCAGAGAAAAAACTGTTTTCTTTCCCCAGTCCTGCATCTCAAGCAATGACCAGCAATAGGCATTCCAGAACATTGCTTTCGTTTTTTCGTCTATGGAATACCAAGGACACACATAATATGGCCTTATAACTCGCTGCTGAGGGCTATACCGGATGTTAAAGGCCCTAACCCGAGTCGGTGAGAGCTTATAACCAGGGAGAGGGCCTTTAACAACCAGTATAGCCTGAGGCAGAAGGGCTATAAGAACATTCCACCCACTATAGGTAGAATGTTCTGAACAAAATAAAAAAAGGGAGAAACATGAAGAGAAACATAAGAATGTTGGAGCTCCAGGCTGATACCAGCCATTATATTCCCAGAGCTACTCCACTCTCTTCAACAGAGCTCCCAACACTCTGGTGCTCTAACACAGCTTAGATGTTCCATATCGATGCTTATTACAGAGCTCACTACTTTAAAAACCATAATAGCAAACAATCACAACCTGTAACACAACACACCAGTCAGAACAACACCCACACACCCAACACAGCTCAGAAACATTATATAGTTGGACCTCGCGGGCTTACAACAGCACTCCACTCTTCATGAAACACTATACTGCTCTTAGACAGCACATAACACAGCAAACTAGCTCCCTACACCCCCTTACAGCTAGACTGATTTAAATGGACACCCTAAGAAGACACTACGGTTGCAGTTACATCATTCATGTACCACAAGCTGGGAAATGGACGAAACGCACATACTGATCCTTCAAATCACACATACTTAAATTGGTAAAGATCTCCCGTTACACACACCAATCCACACTACAACCAACACACACACAACATATGAATCGCAACTTCACTAATAACAATCCTACTCAAATTAAAACAGAAAACAGACTCTGGCCTGAATAGGAATCCTAAAGACCTGGATGGGATGGTACACGACCCCAACAATGCTTTGAGGCCATAGTACTAGCAATACAACACTCTACTAACCTGTATGAACATAACATAACATGAAACCTACATAGGCCTATGAAGAAGCCAGGAGGGTGATACCGCAGCATCTTTCGATTAAGCATCTCTCAAAGGCCAGAGGCAGGCGGTATCAAAGAAGACATGCATATCACAGCGGTTGAAGCATGGGAGCGAGAGGGTTCTCTGTACTGACTCCTCCACTCTGGAGTCTCTCCCCAAGTCAATTAGTTGAACAGGATATTATCTGACATGTCAACATTTCCTAAAAATCCACCTTTCTGGTTCACTTTCTTCATGAGCTAGCCACCTAGGTGCCAGGTTAGAAGGGCTTGTGGGGCTTGTGTTCCACCAATAGTTCATGTGAAGAACCCAAGGGTTAGGCCACGACCTATTACACTTTTTGTTGGCTGAACATTAAGGGGGGCTCATGAATTGCCCGGGGCCTGCTTTCAGCAAGACAAGGTGTGAAAGAGAGTGAGGAGGATATCTAAAGAGTGCAGGGAAGGGCCAGAGACACATGAGGCTGCAATTGCAAACCATCTCTCGCTTATTAGCTCTGAGCACCCAAGCATTATACCATTCAATGCGACATTTGTTTTACTTGTTGAAAAACTGCCGTTTGTATATGCACCAAGAAAGCTAGCCTCCCATTTGGTTTAAAATGATGTAATTTTAAGTCATTCGAGAGGTAATTTTCTGCTTAGTGTTTCTAAACCAATCATGACATTTCTAACAAAATAACGTTTAAATGTTCTTTTTATCACTTTAATTTGTGACAATATGTAGTTTATTGTTGTTTTTATATAGTGCTCACACAGTCAGGAAGCCATTAAATGGCTTCAATAAAACATAACTTGATCACAATTCTTTGAGATCTCACCATGTTGTTTGTACACAGTATAGAAATATACACTATAAATCATATATTTCACAGGCATATAATATACAATGCAAACGTTCTACCTCAGCTATGTCGGCAAAGGAGGATGTGGTAAGATTGTGGACATGCCCTTACTCTGATGAAGGGACCTAGTAGCACATTCTTTATTCTAATGAGACCACACTTATATTTTTTAGGACTTTTGAGTTTCAAGGGAGGGCAGCTTTGGAGTCCAGTGATGATTTCTTGGCGCTATCCAAAATGAATAAATGATTTACTCATTCATGGTCCTGGAGTCTGTGGGGGGTGTTTGGGGGTAGGGGGTGGGAGGGTGGGGGATATGTTGTATTTTCAGGTCTATTCAGACATTCGGATATGACTCAGGACATCCCCCCAGGACACTGTTGGCATCTCGCCTTCATTGAGCTGCTCATATGTCTGGTTGTATGACGGAATCACGCATGCGTTTAACACGCATGACTTTTCAATGCCGGAATTTGAACGAACTTGTCGTTACGATGCGTTCCCATTTGCACGCAAGTCGTTACAACGACTTGCCTTAGGGGGGCGCTGGACTTTGGATTAGTATTGTTTACTAATCCAACTCCAGTCTGTGCAACAGTAGGGAAGGTGTTGGACTTTAAATCCAACACCACTTCACCAATGCGCCCCCTAAAGCAAGTCATTGTAACGACTTGTGTGCTAAACGAATGTGTGGTAACGACGCATTCGTTCTATTGCCGGCGCAGTAAAGGCACTGCGTGATTCCGGCTTCGTATTAAAGGATGTTTCCCCATATGCTGAACTTGGAGCCATGTTGCGCCATTTTTCTAGTGCACTTGTAAGCGCGCTACAATAATCTATTTGAAAGCACACTGAGTGACATCTTGGAATAGCTAACGTGAAATACCGCTTACGTGTTTTTTGTCATTTTTCCAAAAGCCAGAATACACTTTCATGTACTCTCCAGTGACCGGGTCGGGGAGGCTGTATGTGCCAAACCCACTGCGCTTTCCTTTCTTCCAGTCTCCATCGTAGATGGCTTTGTTGCTCTTCCAGGTCTGCGTACCTTTACCTGTTGAAGCAAGCAAGGAAGCTGTTACTCACTCTGGTAATTGCATTGAGATAAACAGAAATATGAGTCACGTCTTCAGCAGTGGAAGATATCAGACCTCTAGGCCCTAAGGAACAACATGACTTTAACGATCAGTGGTATAATACTAGGTATAATGGCGCCACTGAGGAGAAGTCACACATATATTGATCATAAACACGAATCGAAGGACGGTGCTGTAAGGTGAGGAGAACCACCAACCTCTCCAAAATAATTGTGGCCAAGACCAACACAACAGATAAATGCAATCCTCAGCACACGTCTGCAAGTTAAACACAATAGTGATTCATAATAGTATGCACATAATGGAAACACAGTATTCAATAATCTTTTTATCTTCTTTATTCTTTTTCTTCTGTTATTTCACACAGTTCTTTGTCAGCCAACATGTGTTTCGTCGCAAACATTGGGAATTTGTCCCGCAACTTTCTCAAGGCTCCAATATTTCCGGTAGTAATTTTTCATGTGGGATAATTCCAACCCACAGTAAACGATAGACGATATCCACTTGGAGAATCATATATGTCAGCTCCAGGCTTGTATGGGATCTTATTTTGATCCAAAAGGCAAACTCGCTGAGCGAAGTGATCCGTCTTTCCAACAGTCGGCCGTGTTCTCGAGTACGAGAGAACACGGCTGACTGTTTTATGAATCACTATTGTGTTTAACTTGCAGACGTGTGCTGAGGATTGCATTTACCTAAGGAACAACATGTTCAGGAGGAGAGCAAAGGACCTGAGAGTAGCTCATTGTACAGGCTTGTCACCTCATTCTCATTTTTGGATGGTAAATCCTTCTCAGTAGATTCATGATCATGTCATACCCCATACATGCATAAGGGCAACAACACCCTCTTAAAAGATTTCTGCTGTTAGGAAACTAGTGCTTTCTTAAAGGGGCCACCCAAGAAGAGGAAACACAGTTCTCTTCAACCAGTCCTGCATCCCTGACAAACACCAACAATAACCATCCCAGACGTTCCTTCGTTTGATGCTGTCTGCTTAGGTTTTGAGACACTTGTGACATCATTCACCGGATGACAGCTTTACATAAGCCCTGATGTATCATTTCTTCACTAGGGAGCAGCAGTGTTTACAGGTTAAAGTTCTAAGCTTTGGAACGTGAAGATCTGGGTTCTAATTCTGGTTCTTGTACTTAAAAAAAAGGGATTCTGGGTCAATCATTTTATTGCTCTCTGCCTACAATTGTAAATATGTATAACTTGAAAGTATACAATTAAATCTGCAGTGGGTGGAGTTGTGTTTGAGCTTCTTGCCAACACATACATCTTCATTACTGCAATCCAGGCGCATCTGAACCCCACGTACAATAAAACTGTGATCTGTAAAGTTGTCTGCAGCTCCTTTGGGCTAAGTCTAACCTGTATCAAACTCCAAAAATAAATAAAGTAGACAAACAGCCAACTGCATACTTAAATACAAAAACAGATCACTAAATTGTGAAAACTCTTAAACAACATAACGCCGATTCACAAAAGCATTTATGAGTACGCGAAGTAGCCCAGCTGGAGGACTCGTTCACATACGTTTACACTCCCTTGTGAATAGGTCCTGAAACGTCCAACTCCCTATTAGTAAAAGTGCAAGGAGGGCGCGGTCCTTTGTATCTACACTCATTGTATATGAATATTCCCAAGTTGCTCCTATTTTAATTGCTCTAGGGCCAATTCACAAAAGCATGTAAGAGTGTGTTAAAGTGCCCTACATTAACAATTCCAGAATGCCTCTGTCAATATGCCCCCATATGTTTGATATTGCAATAACAGGTGAATCAAAATGGTTGCCTATATTAACTCTAACATTCTTGAGTTACTGCATGATTTTCAGAGAGTCCACCTCGGAAGCAAAGAGGCAACCATTGGCCACTGTCTCCAAGCTAAGCTGTCGAGCACTAACTCAGAGCTATTCAGAGTCAAAAGCATCCCCCAAGACACTTCACATACAAACCCCAAGAGTTCAGCTCTGCCCTGAGCCAGCACAGCTGTTCGTGATACGGCCCCTGGTGTCTGAAGGATTACTAAGAAAAGGATAACGTTATAATGTCGGCACCACCAATAGCTAACTTTCCAATTTTGGCGTAGCGTGGTTGAACTTTATTGGCAAATTATTGCATAAGTCTAACAAGATAGGGTGTGGGGGTTACAATATCCTTCACATGTTCTGCCCCCCCCAAACAAATACATCTCTTATTGTACCTCATTACGAAGTCCGTATTGGGGTAAGCATGGCACACTGATCCTTTCTTATGAGCATGAAGTCCTGGGGGGCATCATGAAAGAGATATGGGTCTTCAAATAGATAAATAAGAAAGTAAGGTGCCACTTGCTACTCAGAAGTGAAGATTTAAATGTTATCTCTGACATATTGGACAGATGGGAGTGAAATGACCCAGCGCTGTGATTTTACTACTGTCTGTTAAAAACACTATCCCCACTAGAAATACAGAGATACGCCTGATCATATTTCTCCCGCACCTGATATTTTTTTTCTATTCCATCCATAGGCACTGGAAGTAGGGGTGTGGGGGATGCTTAACACCCCCAAAAAATTAACATGTGAGAGGCCCTAAAGTGACTGAGCATTAAAGATGACATTTATTTTGTTTTTATCTTGCCACATTTGCTTTTCGTTCAAAGTCAGAGGTCAAATGTCAGTCTAGCCTTCTGACAAATTGTTGCTTATTCTTTTAACATGGAGACTGGTGTTTATTTTCTTTCTCTGACTGCAAAGTGTGGGGATTTTGTACAGTGAACTATGTGACAATCTTGCCGGTGTGAAAGAAAATACCGTAGGATGTTGTTTTCTTCTAACACACAACACAATTTAAATACTTATAAATGTACTGCACAATTATTTCAAAATAAACAGAAAAGCTAATTCTGAAGTGTGATGGAAACAAAGATTTTAACAGATCGAAAACAATCAAGACAACTTACCTGGAGAAAAACATATGACAAATATTTGCTGAAACCCACTTTTCACACATTATGATTTTGTGCAATATAGTTTCATCAGTAAAACTTGTGTGCCTGAGCAAATTTACCGTTCACTTCAATGGAAAATGTGCTGTCTATAAGTGACAGTGTGCTACCACCCCATTCTTTAGTAATATATTTGTGGCAGTGTGCTCCAAAATATAAAACCAGCTATCTTGCTGAATGGGCGTGCTTCATTTGTGACACTTTGTGTGATGCTAGGATTTTTCAGCATCAGTGATGTAACATTGATGGCAGCACCCCCACTCTGAAAAATGTTCCAGCGCCACTGCTCCCAAGCTGGACTGGCATGGGTTTTAATGGGGTGCATAAAGAGCAGACGCAGGGATATGTCTGCAGAACAGTATTGTTGAGCAACACATGGCGTTTGTGCCAAGCAGTGAGTAAGCCAGAGTGGCTTGGAAGCTTGCACCACAGAGATCAACGTGTAATGATGCGCCTAGGGTGGTAACCTCGCTGGCAGCTCAGGAGAAGTGGCAGGGCATCAAGGAGCACATCTGTCACAGCTGGCACAGTTCTGAAGTCCTCAGAGCAGATGTAATAAAGTGTGGACTGTTGCGACGATCAACAGCAACCACAGAAAGGCTGCGGCAAAGCCCATGTGTTCCTGGAAGCATGTCCACAATGGGGTTGTGTCTTTTCACCATTTTAGTGGGAGGTGGCAGGCGGGAAGACAGGCCACCAGCAGTGAGAACAAGACTGCAGACAGGAGGGAATGGGGACTCATTGGTAAAGGTGCACAGAGGGCACATCATTTTATTCTAAGTGGGAGATTTGAGGGCCGCTGACCAATGGTTGGAGAACAAGAGGTGCCAATGAGAGGGGGAAGAGGGGAGGACAGGGAAGGGAGGTGAGCTAGACACAGGGTGGTGGTACTGACTCTGGCTTTGGACAGGTGTGAGAAAAGGAGGTGGCACTGAGAGGAGGTGCGGGTGTCAGGTACTGGTGCAGAATATGTACAATGGGGGTAATGGTAGCAGAGATGAGACTGCTCACCCAGGCTAAGCAGAAGCAAAGGGCCACTGAAGATTGGCAGCTGCTGCGGAGCCTGTTGAGCGGCAATGAAGGGCAAAAGAAGAGAGGCGGGTTGGGGGTAGGTTAAGCAGAACTAACATCTTCAGGAGGGTTGTCCTGGAGCCCCGGAACTGGGTACAAATCTCTAATGAATTGTTACGGGTGTACGGGCCAGATGTACAAACATTAGGAATACCAATTTTCTAATTGCGATTCGGAGAGAATTGCAATTAGCAAATTGGTATTCCTAATGCATGAAACTCATTGAGTTTCATTTAGAGATTTCTTGTGGGTCGCAAATTGACATACCTCATGAATATTAATGAGGTAGGTCGCAATTTCCGACCCATTAGGAATCGCAGCCATCACAGTGATGGTGGCTTGCTGAGGTCAGCAGACCACCATGTCTGTGTTTGCTTTTTAAGAAAGCAATCTTTTTTTCTTTTAAATGCAGCCTGTTTCCTTAAAGAACAACGGGATGCGTTTAAAAAGAAAAAGATGAAACCCTGAGGTTCCATTTTTAAGAGTAGGCAGTGGTCCGTGGGGCCACTGCCTGCTCTTAAAAAATATTATTATTTACATTCCCAAAGGGGAAGGGGTCCCTTGGGGGCCCCTTCCTCTCTGCAAATGGGTTACCACCAGTTTAAAACTGGTGGTAAAGTATTACTGTTTTACAACAGGAATTCGGTCGCAAAACAGTAATACTTACCATGCCAATTTGGTATTTGGAAGGGGGGCCCTAAAAACACCCCTTCCAAATACCAAATTGCAGATGCAAACTGCGATTTGGTAACAAGTTACCAAATTGTATTTTGCAGATTTGAAAACACATTTATCTGGTTGCAAATCGGTCCGTTTGCGACCAGAAAAATGCTTTGTACATCTGGCCCTTACAGGAGGGGTGGGCATCCTTGCTTCAGGTAGGCAGTCTGGCTGAGCGCCTTACGCCCACTGGAGAGCGCCACCTCTGGTGAGGCAGTAGACTCCAGGACACTGGTCGGTGAAGAAGGCTCTGTGCTGTCAGAAGCGGGGCTGGTAGTCCAAAGAGTGTGTGTGTCCTTTAGTGCCAGTGAGTGACATGAATTTGATGTTTGTTAGTTTAGTGCTTGTATGGCCAGGAGCCAGTAACGTTAGGTGTTTTGTAAACCTCCCAAAACTGGGTGAATTTCTTTTACCATTAAACTCTACATCAGGTCCTGAATTTTATACTGACGGACTACAATGTGGATGGAATCCTAATGGTCCAGCTTGCCACAGTGTGTGATCCTCTGCAATTCACTCTGCGTCCCCATTTAGGAGATGTGAAATACAAAAAAACAGCACTAACCAGTGGAATGCACTTTTACAAAAACTAGACATTTTTGCCAGGGGTTTTATCGAGTGGGAGCGAAAAAGCTGTAAATTGTGCTGGCGAGCATGAAGAATCTGTGGTGTGGGCCAAATGTGCTGCAGCTACTGCGAGCGTCATCCTGCACTCGGCAGGAGGAGGTGAGCTGCATTCCAAGAATGTATAAGCAATAAACAAACACGAGTGACAGCAAGCAAGGCGATGCTGCCACCCAGAGAATGAACATCCATCTTCAACAAGTTTACTTATCATGGGTTGTATAAAGCATTCAGTGTTACTTATAGGACTATAACAGGCTGGGGGCATTTAGCTACTCTTTCCAATGAGTCTATTCATCTGTATTTTATCAGAAAGGCAAAGAGAGGTTTCCAGCACGGTTGTCTGATACAACCACATATACCTAAACCACGCATGCCTTATCAACGCGGTCTTAACTACGACCGCGTCTTTACCACGCATGCCTTTACAACGTATTTCTTTGTAAGGGCATGTTTGCTAAAGGGATATGCATAGTAAATTGCATATCCTAGCCCATCGGCCCTCCGCCCTAACACCTGATACCCCAGTCCTGTAATCCACCCCGCCCCAGTCCTTAAAACTACCCTGACCCCTCACCCTAAGCCCTAACACTCGGTCCCTGACCCAAAAAACTTCCCGACCCCCCCCTGCCCTGAGCCCTAAAACCAACCCCGTCCTGCCCTTAAAACAACCCCTTTCCCTCCCCCTGTCCTGAGCCCTCAAACCATGCCCCCTGCCAAAAATGACCCCGGCCCTAGCCCCCCGCCCTGAGTCCTAAAATTGACCCCCGCCCTGCCCTTAAAACTACCCCTTTCTCCTCCCCTTGCCCAGAGGCCTAAACCCCTGCCAAAAAGTACCCTGAACCCCCCGTCCTGAGGCCTAAAACTCTGCCCCAGCCCGTAAAAATACCCTGCCCAAGCTCTAACACCCTGCCCTCCACCAAAAAAAGTACCCGACTCCCCTGCTCTGAGCCCTAAAACCAACATCCACCCCTAAAAAGTACCCGGCCCCAACCCCTCTTAACTGGTCGCATCCAGAGTTTCCTGTCTCAAGGCTTCCTGTTCCTCACCCCACCCATCCGGACATCTAGACCGCTGTCTGCCTTAACCACGCATATGCGTGGTTAAGGCAGATGCATTTTTTAGGCAAGTGCTGTTCCGCTTGCGGGGAAACGACACGTGTGTCTCAGCCCGCGTTGTAAAGGCTGTTTCTCTTCCAGCACAATAAGTAAAATGCATGCAAGAGGTACTTATAAAAGAACACTTTAATATCCGAATGATGTAGGAAAGCCCAGAGAGGTGGAGAAACAGATCCACAGAGCCCGGCCAGTTACCAACTCAGCTCTGTACATACATGTATCCTTTCATCACATGGGTTGGTTTTTAAAACCCACAAGAATGCTGAACCTGCTCCACACTGTGCTAAACTCTGCTGGTTGAGGGCGTGTCCAAAGTATTATCCCCTGAAATGCAGAACAGGGGGATGGTTGGTGACACTATTTGAGTGTTGAGATACAGTCCTCTTTACTTCTACCCCCTAAAAGAGGAGTTTACTTAAGGCTCGATATGTAACAAGTCTGCCACTCTTCCATAACTAGGGATCACTGACACACCCCTTTTTCTGTGCTGCCAAAATGTGCTAGGTGTGGCGCGTTTGGTCATTTATGTGTCCATGGCAAATGCATAATGAGGTAACTGCAAGTGTTAGATACAGCCTTAATTTGGAAACTACCAAGGCAATTCAGCTTGTGAGGGGAGTACGGCAGGGTTGGGTACTTGAGCCCTTCCTGTTTTCACTTTGCACTAGTGGTCTGGAAAAACATCTGGCCAGTTTGTGCGTAGATTCACCTCGATTACGTACCCGTCCTATACGAGCATATACTCGAAGCCGATGATGCAGTGCTCATCACCAGTACCCCTGTAGGAATCCAAAAGCTGATGGACCAGTTCTCTAGATTTATGTCTGATTTAGATCTTTCCATAAACCAAAACAAAACCCTTATCATGGTCTACGGTGTTAACAGAATGAAGCATATGGTTCACACTGTGAATAACTCCAAGATCGGGTCCGTACCCACCGTTCCCTACTTGGAGGTCTATTGGATGAAGCCGGCAGTTAGAATCCAATGGGACGGGCAAGGACCGCTGACTTTGCAAGGAATATTGAAGCACATTTTGGCTTTGCTTCCAACCGGGGGATCGAACCACCCAAAGAACTGGTGGCTGTATATAAAACTACATGCCTCCCAATTGCCACCTATGGTGCCTAGGGGGTGCGGGTTTATCCTGGTTTATCCTGCCTTGCAGAAATTTGAGAATGGTTTTTGAGCAGACTGCTTGCTCTGCCCATAGTGCCTCGGCCAACGTGTGTCCTTCAGAGTTGGGGCTAGGTTGTATATTTGATTATCTCAACTCGCGCCCTTTGCTACTGTGGCTATCCGTATGGACCAAACAGGACACTGGCCTTAGCAGGCTGGTTTTGTCTGACAGCCTGAAATTAGACAGAGCATTAAAGGTTCCCTGACTGTCCTATATAAAGAAGGTATGTTGCAGTCTGGATATGCCCGATTTGTTTAGCAACCCACATGAATTTTATTTGCCTTGTAAGGATCGTGTTAAGGTACGTTTTTACGAAAACTGTAAGAAAGTTAGAGAATGTAACTACTAATCGGAACTAGTCTAGGAATGGAGCCTTTTCTTATTTGGAATACAAACATGCAACAAACATATCTACTCACACAACTTAGACTACAGTCCATACACTACCAAGTTGCATTTCCAGTATCCGATCATTATTTTGCCAAGATTCCAGTATGCCCATGTGATTCCTGTTCATCCCAGACAACACTGCATCTTATGTTATTTAGTAAATGTTACATATTTTTTGAGAAGGCGATTTACGCTTCTCATTTTAAGACGTGTTGGATGAAGGCAATGCAGACCTGCATTGATTTTCATCCAATCACTCTCTTCCATTGCAGTCTGTTTGACTGTGGCTAAATATATTCGGCAATAGAGAGAAACTTTATGATTGTTTCTAAAAGGATACACCTTGTACCACCATCTACTGCGTTGTTTTGCACATTATCCTGCACTTTACAATTGAGCTGTTTGCACGTCTCCGCAGCATAGTTACACTGTATACTGTGAATCTCCAATGTTGGTAATATGTTTTATCAAGAGTAATAGTTTAGTAATATTTGTTTTTATAATTATGCATTGCTTTATGTATTGTGGTTCTATGAGATGTTTTGTATCTTGTTTAATAGTTTGCTCCTTTTATGGTTAAACTTTAACCGAATAAAATTAAGAATATTTGATTGTCCAAGTGCTACACGAGTGCTGTCCTCTTCGAGCACACAGTGACTGTAGCACACAACAGTGGTACCCTACAGCGTGGGAAAAGCCAGTAAAGCTTCTCTTATCCTTGGAGCAGTCTAGCTTCAGAAGACCAGTGGAACAACGCAATTAACTCCCACCGCCCAGGCACAACATCCGACCAAGAGCAGGCTGCGAAGAATTTCTCCAAGTGGATCACAGAATGCGCCAACACAATTGCTCCCACCAAGCCAGCCAAGTCCAAAGGACCTACCAGAAGAGCCAGCTGATTCACAGTGGAACTGAAATCCACCAAATGCAACTGCTGGCAGCTAGAAAGGAAGTGGCGCACCAGCAAAGAAACAGGAGATCTCACCGTCTTCAGAAGAAGAACGCACTAGCAGACCGCATAGAAACAAGCACAACCGCAGCAAGGAGCTCTTCGCCATCATGAAGGAGTTCTCCAACCCCGCAGCCACTGTGAACGACATCACCCCCTCCCAAGAACTGTGTGACACCCTGGTGGACTTCTTCCATGACAAGATCTCAGTCATCTACAAAAACTTCGGACCCCAACCTCCCGCCGCTGACAACATCAGCCTACTCACACCCACACACACGAACGCAGAACCCGAACACCTGCTCACCGACTGGGACCCTCTCACTACCCAAACCACAATCGCCATCATGAAATCCGTGCACTCGGGAACACACACGGACCCCTGTCCCCACCACTTCAGGAGCAAGACGATTGGCGACGAGCTCAAGAAAGTCCTGAACATCTCCATTACCTTGGCCTCCTTCCCTGAGGACTGGAAACAAACAAAAGTGAGTGAGAAGGCAATCAACCAACAACGCACCAAACAAAACACCTGGAACACAACAACCTCCTGGACCCCTCTCAATCCGGATTTTGGGCCAACCACAGCACTGAGACAACCCTGATCGCAGCCACCGATGACATCAGGGCAGCCCTCATCCCCCTGGACCTATCAGCTGCCTTCGACACCGTCTCCCATCACATCCTGATCAACAGACTCCACCACATCAGAATCCAGGAAGACGCCCTCAAATGGATCGCCTCATACCTCACCGGAAGAACCTAGAGAATTTGTCTCCCACCGTTCACCTTGGAACCCAAGAAGATCATCTGCTGCATCCCCCAAGGATCATCCCTCAGTCCCACCCTCTTCAACGTATACATGACCCCTTCAGATCGCACGGACGCAACAGCATTTCCTATGCTGACAACACCCAGCTCATCCTCTCACTGTCAGAAGACCCCTCCACCACCAGAGCCAACTTCCACAGATGACGATAAATGTCGCCGACTGGATGAAAGACAATTGCCCCAAGCTGAACACAGACAAAAAAAAGCCCTCATCTTTGGGAACAACACCTCTCCATGGAACGATGCATGGTGGTTGCGGAACTCGCCTCCCCCCAGACCCGACAGACCACGCCCGCAACCTCGGCATCATCTTGGAGGACCGTCACACAGGCCCTCATCACCAGCAGGCTGGACTACAGGAACACACTCAATATAGGAATCACCACACGCCTCCTGAACAGACTACAGACAATACAAAACTCAGAGGAAAGACTCCCCAGACGGACCCACATCACACCCCACCTTAACAAGAGATGCCAGTTCAAGATGTTGACCCATGCATACAAAGCCCTGCACAACGAAGGATCAGTTTACATTAACAAACGCATGACCTTCCACCAACCAACCAGACACCTACGATCCGCCTCCCTCTACCTCGCAGACGCCCCCGAGATCCGTTGAGCCTCTAGTGGAGGATGCTCTTTCTCACATCTGGCGGCCAAATCTTGGAACATCCTTCCCCTGCACCTCAGGACCGCCTCATCGCTGCAGCAATTCAGGAGAGAACTCAAGTCCTGGCTGTTCGAATGAACAGATCACCTTGCAGCAGCTTTATAAATGATTGATTGATTGATTGATTGAGTTTAGTTTCTAAGCTAGAACACATATCCAGCCCACATTCTGGCCAGGAAAAGCCTCTGAAACAATTCCAGTGCAAGGATTTTTTAACCCCCAGGCACAGTCATATTTTGCCACTTTGGTGCTTCCTTCTCTCTAGCAATAAACCCTTTTTCAAGACCATTTGTTGCAATATGTCGCCCTCTAGTGGCCATTTGTGGTTACGCTGTAAGATGTTACCACCACAAATGCAGCGAAAATCAGCCAGCAAAAATAATGCTGGCACGCCAGAACACAAGTAAAAGCACAGAAAAGCAAAACAATAGCAGACAGACTGCACATAATTCTATTAAATGAGCGACGCTTGTCAGAAATCAGTGCAATGACTGGAGCCAAAACTTAATGCAGGGATCTCTAGCTGCTTCTTCTATTTTGGCCAGGTGCGACAAGCAGCAGCTGTTTCTGAGTATTAAAAAAATGTACTTCTGGGAAATAAAAAACATGGCATATGGCGCCATCACGTGGTCTGGACACACAAGATGCGTCATTATAAATGAAGACGGAGGGCTCACTTCAAATTAAAACTCTATAACTAAATGTTGCCGAAGGACAGTGTGGCCCAGGGGCATAACAAACACCCCCGCAGCCCCCGCGATGCGGGGGGGGGCCTCCAGTCTTCAGTAGGTGAAGGGGGCCCCCTCAGCTCTTCGGTAGAGAGCTGTGAGAGGTTTGCTCTTAAGCAGCTGCAGTCTGCAGCCTGCTCTGAGCTCCTCGCGCTGAGTTGACCCAGGACTGAAGAGAAACAAAGTAACAAGTTACATTGTTTCTCTTCAGTCAGAGCCACGAGCCAGGCCCGGAAAAAGGATGGGGGTGGGGGCCCCAGAGAGAGCATTCCCCAGAGGGCATAGCCTCTGAGAAGGTAGGAGGCTGGCAGCCAGCACAGAGCTGACAGGGGCAGGAGAAGGTCAGGATTGCAGCTCCAGGAAAAGGCTCTGCTGGGACCCATTAGAAGGTAAACAAGCATTTGCAATATATGGTTTTGCAATATATGCATTTGCATATATGCAAGTCATATATGGTTTGGATTGGAATTGTTAGTTGTGGAATTATGTTGTGTGGATTGGATCTGTGTAGTGAAATAATGTGGCATGGTGTGCAGTGTAATTATGTGGATAGTAATTTTGTGGTATTGAGTGTACTGGAATTATGTGGAGTGGGATTGTGTGTCATGGAGTGGGATTGTGTGTCTTGGAGTGAGATTATCTGGAATGGTATTTTGTGTTGGGGAGTAGTATGTAGTGGAGTTTACTTATGTGGTGTGCTGTTAAATATTGTAGCATGATGTGGAATTGTGTGCTGTAGATTGGATGTATGTGGTGTGTTGTGTAATTGTGTTGTTGGTTTGAATTATGTAGTTTGTTGTTGAATTATGTGGTGTGGAATGGAAATGTGTAGAGTTGAATTTGTGTGACGTGGTAGTGTGCGCTGTTGAGTGAAAATTGTGTTGAGTGGTATTATGAGGCATGGTGTGAAGTGTAGTTATGTGGAATGTTGCTACGTGGCATAGACTGGATTTATGTGGAGTGTATTTATGCAATATGGAGTAGAGCATAATTATGTGGAGGTAAATTATGTGGTGCTGAGTGGTATTATGTGGAGTGTAATTATGTTGTGTGATGAATTGTGTGGGGAGGAATTGTGGAATTGTGTGACGTGTGGAATTATGTGGCATGGTGTGGTGTATAATTGTGCGGAGTGGAATTATGCAGCATGTTGCAGAGTTGTATTTTGTGGAGGGTAATTATGTGTTTTGGAGTTGAGAGTAAATATGTTGTGTGAAGTATAATTATATAAGTTGAAGTGGAATTATGTGTAGTTGAATTGTGTTGTGTGGAGTGTAATTATGTGGTTTGGATTGGTATTAAGTTGCGTGGAATGTTATTATGTGATGTGGAATTATGTGGTATGGAGTGAAGTGGAAATATGTGTTTTTAATTTTTAGGATTGTAATTATGTGGTATGGAATGTTGTAGGGTTAAATTATTTATAGTTGAATTGTGTGGCATGGAATTATGAGATGTTCAAATGTGCGTGTGTGGTAGAATTAGCATAGCTGCCAAGGCTTCAGATTGCTATGTGTGACATTTTCATAATTTCAGTGTAATTATGAGTGACATTTCAACGACTATGAGTGACACTTTCTCGTGACCAAAATCAAGCAATGAAGAGGAGGGAAACATATAAATATCAGAAATTACACCCATTTGAGCAACTAGAAACTCTAAGAAAGTCACTGAACTAAAGTGCACTAACAGCAGGCTATGGAAAACTTAGCAGAGTCAGCTGTGTGAATGCCACCCATTATTACAGTTAAATTTTGAAAACGTCACACTTACCAATCTGAAACCTCGGCATCTATGAGTGAATCAGTGTGAAAATGTGCTCTTATTGAGGTGTATTCCTCTGCACCCTCATAGTGACCAGCCTGCCAGGTGTCTTTGCAAATTTGCAAGCGCCAAGCAGTTTTCCATCAGCTACATGTTAATGTAACTCTACAAAATAAATACATAGGATGTTCTCTGCAGAAATCAGAGGTTTGCCTGCGCCAGGTTACACTTACTCCAGCACTTTAAAAGTGGCAGTTCATTCAAGGTCCAATCAGGCCTCCCATAATGTCTGGTTACTCTGCGTAGAAATGCTGCAAAGTTTTTTTAAAATGCTAATCTGTGGTCAGATTAAACCTTCCAAAAAGAGCTGCTTTCATCTATGAGTAATCCGTCCGTTTCTGGGATGCTAAAATCACGGTAAGACCCAGTGACCTACCCTCTAATGCCTCCTCAGTGATCTTCTGTCTGAGGTAGGGTGCAACTGGGATCTAACGTGTTTTAGGACTATGTGGTCTAGACTGCCCTGGGCTGAAGTGTTTCGTCCATTTAGCCAGGAGTGTGAGAGGAGGGGAGATCCGAGCCTGAAGCAGTATGTGCAGTGGTGCCTCTGATGCTCCCAGACTAGAGTTAGGCCACAGCTCCCTGCGCCACGGTAGGCACCTAGACCCTCGGCGCAATCAGCCTCGTCTGCGGAGCAAGGTCTGTAGGTGCATTAATACAACACCTGCTGGACGGAGGGGGACCTGAGGCCTCTTCAGTGTGTGTGTAAATTGGGCCTCACGGGCCTGGGACCAGCAGGCAGAGGCCCAAACTTGAGAGGCTGGATGAGGCAATATAGTAGACTGCTAGAGCATGCCTCTCGATGGACTCTAGTCAAAAGAGGAGCATTGAGGACCGCGGGAGGGCCAACAGGCGTTGGATGGCTGCGAGGTGACTGACCACAGTAACAGGTGGAAGTGTGAGAGATGACAGGAGGCGGCTAACCCTCTGAGGAGCAATAATTCATGGCAGTAAGGGGAGGGGAGGTTATGTCTATGCACTCCGAGAGTGTATTGTGCGGTATCAATACAATGTCACCTGGGTACAGTAACGCTTTCGGAACCATTGTCACGCATTTAGCAATTACTCAATGTAACACCCCTAATCAGTGCAGCTATATATCTATCTTGCATTTGAAGAAATCAACGCTCTGACACAGGTAAGAGTTACCAATACACCTAGGTCACAGGAGTTACGGGACCTTCACAATTAACGTTTTTGTTTTTCATTCTGGTATGGCTGCCGCTGAAAGTAGCTTTTACCGCCATGTGAAAGTTTCGAAGAAAACAAGTAGGAATCAGCCTGGAAACAGACTCCCGTATGTTATTCCTCTAATACTTACTGTTAGACTTGGCATCTTTTGGCGTGTTTCCCCTGACTTTTTGCTTTCTGACCTCCTGGTTTTTGACTCTGTTTTTGCTGGTGTAATGATTCTGCGCACTTTCCTCACTGCTGTCCAGTGGGAAAGTGCAAGTGCTCCTGTACAAAATGTGTTATGGATTGGTATTTCCATGATTGGCCTATTTGATCTATGTGTCAGTCCCTAGTAAAGTGCACTGCGAGTGCCAGGGCCGATAGATCAAATGCTGTTGGTGGGCTGCAGCACTGGATTGTGCCACCCACGCAAACAGCGCGTAAAGTGTAACTCTGACCTGCCATTACAGAGCCTGTGTGCAGCCTGGGGCTGCCATAGTCGACTTGGCAAGTGCACACACTTGCAAGTCCCTAAACCTTCCCTTTTCTACATGTTAGTCACCCCTAAGGTAGGCCCAAGGTACCCCTGTGGGCAGGGTGCATTGTATGTGAAAGGTAGGACATGCCCTGGTGTGTGTGGCATGTCCTGATAGTGAATTACAGCCTATTTCGTTTTTCACTATTGCAAGGCTACCTGTTCCCCATAGGCCAGAATGGGCAGTTCTGATTATTACAGCTTATAATCCTAACTGACCCAGGGAACATGGTAGAAATTCGAGTTTAGTATGCCTGGACTCAGAATGATAAAATGCATCTTTTAGTACAGTTGGTTTTAACATTCTGTGTTTGAAAATACCACTTTTAGAAAGTGGGTATTTTCTTGTCTAACCATCCAAGCCTGCCTCTGCTAGGTTGTGTATTCCTTGTCTGGAGTGTGAGTGACAGGGGCTGGGGGATGCCAGGAGACAGGGTGAGTCAGCACAGGGCTGAATAGCAAGATATACATGTGGATGGGTGGGAGAAGATGCACCTGGGACCTGAATAGGGCTGGGCCTTCCCTCCACAATGCTGGCTCCACCTCCTGTGGTGCGTCTGATGTCCCTGGCCTGCACTGTGAAAGGAAAGAAGGAGACTTGTCAACAAAGTGCTCCAGGACTGACCAGAACTGGTTTGGACTAGGCAAAGGCCTCTCTGCCTTCAGAGAACAAAGAGAAATTGAGGATAAAAAGGGGGACCCAAACCCCAGAAAATTAGATCTGGCTGGAATCAAGGAACCTGCCAAGAAGAAGAGCTGGAGAGCTGCTAGGAGGAGTACTGCTCCTTTGCTGAGTTATTGCCTTGTTGGGTTGGCCTGCAGTTGCTGCTTCTGCCTTGGGCAGTGAAAGGACTGGACTGAACTTTCTATTACTTGTGCTGAGAATCTCCAAGGGCCTGAAACCGAGCTGGCCTCCTGTTAAGAAGTCTCAGGGACTGCAAAGACTTCACCACCCTCTGGGTACCGCTTCTGGAACCGCTGTTTCAGTTGCCACAGAGGAAAGGGGACCGCAACCGACTCCGTCAACCGACTCCATCGCTGGCCCGGTGTCCTGCTGGCACCGCAGACCGCACCGTCCGCATCTCGCACCGCAACCCTGGTCTCACCGACGACGACGTCCGACGCCATCGCCACCGAGCCGCTGCTTGCACCGTGACCTGTGGGCACCGCAGTTCGCATCGCTTCACTGTGCCAGCCGGACCAGACCGACGCTGTCGCTGCAACTGGCTCAACAATCGGGACCGCATCGCAGTTGGGGCACCGCTCGCACGCTTCGCGACGCACCGCTCCGACTCGCACCGCTGTCCGACGCCAGCTCCCGCACTCCGGCTTGGTCGCCTGCATCGCAACCTTCCAGCACCGCATCGAGCACCGTCTCGCCCTGCCCCGCACGCCTTGGACTCACCGACTCCGTCTGCACGATTGTCACCGAGCCGCTGCCTGCACCGCATCGAGAGGACACCGCGCCCTGCACCGCTTCTATCTTGCACCGCAACCGCGACGTACGCCGACCGGCTCGCACACTTCATGCCCGCCACAACGAGAAAAGGTACTGTGACCGAGTCTGTTCACGACTCTGCTGGCCCGTATCGACGCGGTCAGCTGGAACTGTTAGATTCTGTGGTTTTCAGCATCGCTGTAGACTCGGACGGAGCTACCGACTCGTACGAACTTTGTTTTTGAACTATTCCTACAAAGAAGAAGTTATCTTGCAACGTAATCACTTTTAAAGTACTGTATTGTGGATTTTTATCGTATTTGGTCTCATCTTGAGTATATAAAAATATTGGTTATTTTTCTAAACTGGTGTGGTGTCCTTTTGTAGTGCTTACATTATATTACTGTTGGTTATGTGCAAATGCTTTACATACTGCCTCTAAGATAAGCCTGACTGCTCGTGCCAAGCTACCAAGGGGGTGAGCAGGGGTTATTTTAGGAGTGTAACTCCCTTATCCTGACTAGAGTGGTGGTTTCTGCCTGGCTTTGGCCCATGCCCTAGCCTACCAAAAATCCCATTTCTAACACTTACTCATCGTTATTTCCGGTCCCCCAACATCAAAGCAGCAATGAAATTGGGCACTTCAGCGCTGTGGTGTCATCGTGTTGGAATCTTAGACCCCGGCTCCTTCATGCAGAGCGGCCGTTTTTGCACATCGCTCCCTGCAGGGAGGCGGAGGTTATCCCGGGTCACAACATCACCCACTCCAGAGCTCTGGTGCCCTTCTTAAGCCCCTAGCTCCCGTCAGGAACCAGTCCTTGCAAATGTCGCACTCGAAGCGGCTGACATCGTAGGGCTGTCGGTGCATGGTGCGTGCGTGCGCCTGCAACAAATCTTCTCGAGACCTAACTTTATGGACACACTACGGAAACACGGCAAAATGTTGTGGGCATAGAAAAGGGACATTCATTAGTCTAACGCCAGATGTGTGGTACTTGGCAGGACTGAATTAGGTGGCGTGGATTTGGACAAGCTGTGCACGCTAAGGCTTTTATGTCATGGGGTATAAAATGGACGTTTGTCTATTTTTCTTTGTAAAAATAATATGGGCTGTTTCTTTACCTTCCGGTACATTTCTGAACAATTTGTTAAGCTAAATTGTATTGTTGCATTGTGTGCGCATGCAGGGAAGAACGAGTGTCTGGCAGACATGCAAAAAATCCTCCTACGTCTCAGTATTAACTTCCACACTTCTAAGCCGTAATTCCAATCCTAGAATGAGTTACCTGTTTTTTTTAAAACGACAGTTAGTAAAACAAGTAAGTGCTTTGCGAGCCTGTATAAGTAGCAAAGGTTTTAAAGGGACTTGTTTTTGTGCAAGGTATTGCTTTTCCCAGTTCACGGAAGGGATAAAAAACATCTCCAGATAATAATAGGGTTGACAGGATGGTGCGATAGCAGAATATTGATACGTGTGGATCTGGTGAGGACTGCGGGCAGAAAGTGCTTGATACGCTATTTGCATAAGAAAATACTGAATGTATGACGTTACAACGCATACATTTACAACGCATGCCTTTACAACGCAGTTATTACATCGCAAAATCCTTTACAACGCATTCTTTTACATTGCATGCCACTACATTGCATTTTTAGAAACTAACTTTACAACGCATTCCATTACATCGCATTATACCTTTACAACGCATACCATTACAACGCATACCATTACATTGCATTTAAGGTAAGTGTTGGATAGTGTAGGGGTAAAAATTACTATTCTAACTCCAGTGGGTGCAACAGTAGGGTAAGTGTTGGATAGTGTAGGGGTAAAAATTACTATTCTAACTCCAGTGGGTGCAACAGTAGGGTAAGTGTTGGATAGTGTAGGGGTACTATGCGTTGTAATGGTATGCGTTGTAATGACATACGTTGTAATGACATGCGATGTAATGCCTGCGTTGTAGTGACATGCGTTGTAATGACATGCGTTGTAGTGACATGCAATGTAATGGCTGCGTTGTAGTGACATGCGTTGTAAAGGATGTTGCGATGTAATGACTGCGTTGTAAATGTAGTGCGATGTAATGACTGCGTTGTAAAGATTGTTTCCCGAAAATACTATATATTTTTTTCGTTATCCTCCATTAGTTATTAGTAAGGAAAGGGGAAGAGAAGCGTTCACCGACAGCATTCAGTTAGTCTTACGGAGACAAAGAATGCTGTGGTCTGTGGTAGATGCCGCCCAGAAGTCATAGGTATATGTATCAGAAGCTGCCATTGAAAGGAAGTGAAAATACGCTTTAGATGTTGCCGGTATTGATGGCTACTGTGTGGTTGCAGACTTCACTGGGCTGACAGTGGGTGGGGAAATGCTACGTTGTCACTATAGGTTTAATTACATGAATCGCGCATTCTCTCTGGTGTTTGTCCTTGGGGTACTTGCTGACTGGTGCTACACATGGGATCAGGTTTGCCTTTGATAGGAGGTATGGTTTAGTGGGGTACATAGTGTAAATTAATGTTGGCGTGAGGAAACAAAAATCGGACCCTTTGTACATTTAATATTATTGTGTGCATCATGCAGAGGATGAAAAGTAGCAGGAAGGGCTTTGATGCCGTAGAGGCTAGCAGGAAGAACTGTTTTGGGGTGGTCAGTTGAAGAGATTGTTTAACATGTTTTAAACTACCACAGTGGCATTGGGGAGGGCAGCAGCTGAAAGGCTCTGTCTTTACTGGTAGGCAGTGGTTAGATGGGGAGCGGCCATCAGTCTTTTTGTCGGTGGTGGACAGGGGAGCAGTGGGCGGCAGTCACAGGTTCACAGTGACATCCGAGGGGTGGTTTTAAAGGCGGGCGGAAAAGCATAACTGCGGGTTTCGTAGGGGTGAGAGTAGAGTTAATGGATGCGTTAGTAGCAGGCACGAAGGCAGTGGTCTGTGTTTGGAGGTGGTCAACTTAGCGGGCTTCGCTTGAAGGTGGGTCATCAAGTAGGAGGATGTGTTTGGTGGGCCGGCTGGAGGCAGTGTTATGTAACTTTGCTGGAGGGCGCAGCAGCAGTATTTACTGATGTATGTAAATCGCCCGATGAAAGGGAGGATGTGACCAATGGAGGAACCAGAATCCTTTTTTTATGGCTGGGGTGAGCCCCTGCAGTATGGCGGGTCGCTGGCCTGAGAGCTCTTGACTGACGCGGAGAATGGGGGGCCCCCTCCATGTACTTTGCAGGGGGCCCCCTCAAGTTTCGTTACGCCACTGGTGTGGCCCTGTGTGCGCAGGACGGGGCACAATGTACCCTCCTTGTGACGGCTCTGGTTACAACTACACCACAGACAAAAAAGTCATAAAAAGCTTGGACGACACAGGTAAGAGGGTGCAGGAAAAAGATGGATACTCAAAGAAAACAAAACTGTTAACACTGGTGGCTAGCAGGCACAGGAAGTGGTCCTCGCACCAAGGGAGCAGTGAGGGAGGGGCCTTCTCGACCTGGCAAGCAGTGAGGGCGGGGCCTTCTCGACCTGGCAAGCAGTGAGGGAGGGGCCTTCCCGACCTGGCAAGCATGGAGAATCGTAATCCTCGATAACCATTAGGGAATGGAGTACAAACAAGATATATGATCACACAGAGCTACACAACCTGGATACCCCTCTCATATTTCTGCCCAATTGCCCTGCCTTCAAGAGGCAATCAAGAAATTTTTCTTTAAGGATGGCTTCGAAAATCTGCCTGCCAGTTGTGAGACATCGATCTACCACCACGATAAGTTGACTTTGTGTTGCGTTGTTCCTGCTGAAGGACATTTTGCTGCCTGCACTCAAGCACCTAACTAAACAGCGCTGCAGTTGTATGTAGGGAATTGGCCATCAGCTGGATTGGAAGAGGGAGGAGGGGTATAGGCGGGTGCCCCCGTTAAAAAAAGTGCAATCACCGTGGGGCAAACCCCGGTTCGAGGGTGAGTCGACGTTTGCTCCGCAGTGAAACATCTGTAAATCCACCATCACAACCGCCAGTCTGACTAGACTGAGCACTGAAACCTGCAACAGGAGCACATTGACAAACCTGGACATCTGTACCACTTCTCGCCCTGAAGAAGAATTGACCCTCACAAAAGTAGCATAGAAAGGCTGCCATGGGCCCTGGTGCAAGCAAGGAAAATGACACCTTTGATTGCAGTTGGGATAGTAAAATCTAGCAATTAGCAGGATTCAACAGGGCCCTCTGAGCTCTGGGCCCCGGTGCCACTGCACCTGCTGTGCCAATGGTAGCTTTGCCTCCTCCTCACAAACTTACAATCTCAGCATTGCAAATTGATCCAGATGGTATGTGCTGTGCATCACACATAGAATAAACAAACTGCCATTCTGAGCAGCAAGTTGATTTCAAGTATCAAACAAACCACCCAGTTCCCCACATTAGAAGCACATATAGCCTCCACCTCTGTTCTAGCTACAATTTCTGTATGTATGTGTATGTCTTTTACAGCGCAGACCTAGGTACAAAGCCATGGAGCACTGTATGCAATGGTGATTTCACAGTGGGTAGTGCAGAAAAAGGGGGCGAAGGGATGGGGGGAGTGGGGCTACTCAGTGCTTTATTTGAGCCGGTGGTTTCAGGTGCTCGGCACAGGCACTTAATTGCCAGCACTGTCACTTAATCGCTGGAACCTGCACTTATGACAGCTGCCACATGGTGGCGCTGTTTGTGTAATTTGAAGATGAGCAGAAAAACAGTTGTTTGTTAATTCAATATTCATTCAAAACAACTAATACCTGCCAACCAAGACATTCTTAAGGCTTATGCGACCTCGAACAGTTTGAATTGTCACACTTGTAGCAGTGTGATGGTTAGCAGTTGAGTAAGAACAGTGGGAATGTGTGGTCCAAAACTGGGATGGCCTCCTGACGAGGGCCCCAGCACTTATTTTTTTTTGCAAATTAAGCATTGGGGCTATTGCATCAAGAGAGCGTGAGTGGTGTGAAGTGTTGGGGTGAGGATCACAAGCAGAGCTGGGAGGACCAGGTCAGAGGATAGAGATGCTGTGGGCTGTGGAGTAGGGTGCTAGCAGGACCTCTTCGGGTGTCGTACGCCATCCTAGTGATTACTCTGAGACTGGTGTTGCTTGAAGAGATGGCATTTCAGCTCCATGAAGAAGCGGAGAAGGGATGGAGTCAACTTGCATACAATGAACCGTGAAGTCCACAGGCTTCATTACACGTTGAATTAACTTTACATGTTCTATTGCATTGAACTATTGTTTCATTTCTGCACATTACTATGGAGTAACATATATCCCTTTATTTCTGAGCTACGGTAATGTAGTGGTGTGCATATACATGCTCACAGTCTAACCAGTGGCATCGAAGAGATTTTTGGGGCCCCGGGCAAGGCATTTTTGGGGGCCCCTTTTAGCAACTATATTGACTTTTCTTACCCATTTTCTTCTGATACAAGCCCACACAATGCCAAAGAATATTGAATCAAACGTTACATTTTCAGAAAAGGAGTTACATAAAAACAGCCAAAATGTGACTTGGATGGGCCCCCAAAATCCTTAAGATGACTCTGGGTAGAAAGAGATAGAGTCTGACGTAGAGGTAGGCTGAGAGAAGGAAACAGGTTGAGCTAGAGAAATTGAGGTGGCAGAGAAAGAAAAATCACTTTCCCAGGGGCCCCTTGAAAGATGGGGGCCCTGGGCAATTGCCCACTTTGCCCATGCCTTTAAACATCTCTGAGTCTAACCACCACCCTAAATGCACACCACCACTGAACACTGATTTCTGAAGTGTAACCAGAACATTTGTTCTCGTGAGTAATAGTGCTGACACAGTAACACAATTATACAGTCCTATGACCTGCAGGGAAAGTCTGACTTTCGATGTGGCCCTTATGAGCATCAAAGTAACTTTTTTGACGTACATTCAAGCTAAACTGCCCGACAACACATCACACACAAATAGTTCCATGACATCTGTAGCCACACATGAACATGTATGAAGAACCCACTTGGTTAATATCACACATGCGATCACTGCCTTCCCATCATCCTTGCCCATAAAATCAATGGAAGCCTGTAGCTGCGCTCTGGCAGAATAGTAAAGGCACATTAAATGCTGTTACTAGATACCTTTGAGAAGGCTGAAGAGCAGATATAAGAGAGTAGTGGTATGGAGGATCACCTGATAGCTACATTGACCAAGGCACGCCTACAGCACCTTGCATCAGAGCCACCTTACAAGGCCTTACAAGTCAGAGTGTCTAGTATACATGCACCAGCCCGCCGATACCTATACCTGCTGTAGGCACTGTGGACATTACCAGTGAGGGATTGTATACTGTCATCAACATCCCTACTACCCCCACCGCCTCTCAAAGCTTTAGCTATGCAACACACACATTCTGATAGTTGACACACATCACAGCGGCCAGGATGAATATGGGGTAGTTCTAGGTGTTATCCGCGCCTAGACACCTCCGGGTATCAGCGCGCGTTATAAATCTAATTTTCATTTTCATTTACCAGAAGTGGTCCAAAAAGTATGACCGCTTCCAATGTCGGGCACTCCCAGACCTCATCACAAGCAATGCAGATGCTCCGGTGACTCCCGAGGAGATGCACACAAGCCAAGTGCTACTTCTGAGAAACAACAGGACAAATTTCCAGCACTAAAGGTGACTTACAGTGAGCTGAAATTCCGCATAGAACAGAAGGGTATGGTCAACGTTGTCAAAATCCACGAAGGGGTCAAGCATCAATTGCAGCAGCACAATAGGACATACTCGAAGGGAGAGAGGAGGAGGTAAACCCTGAGTAAGAATCGAGGGATCAAAGAGGAGATTATAAAATTGTTTGGAAGCAAATCCAAAGTGTCTTTGGAAGGGAAAAGAATGAGTTCCAAGGTGGTAGAGCTGGAGAAAGCTCCATATTCCAGTCACACTCTCTGTAGAAGAATGTGTCATTTTTTGCACCTTATTAAATGCCGGGGGGGGTAGTAGAAACAACTGCGCACTGTAAAGGAGGATGTCAGCTTTATTTTCAGGTACAGAGGACTGACTGACTTCATGTAAGACGTTGAGAGTGACACATTCTGTCTTCTACTCTGATCTTGCTTCAATGGGCAGCCATTGGGCCATGAAGTGGGAAAAATTTTTGGTTTCGATATAAAAGCACGCTCCTGTGTGTCACACTGCTTTTACGGGGTGGGGAGTATTTTAGGTAGGCCTGTTGAGAGTGAGCTGCCATAATCACGTCTTGAGAGAATGCACAATAGTCTTGAGGTATCAATGTCTGATCCCCCATAGAAGTCAACACTGAGATCATGCGCCCTTGGCCATAGCACTGATCTAGGTTTGTAGGTCAATCCCTCATCAAGATTGAAATCCAATGACTTTTGCACAAGGGTATTGCAGGAGTTGATCAAAGATTGCACATTGTGTTTCGACTGAATAGAAGAGATCAGGAGGAACTCGGTTTTTAATGTGATAAGTTTCAAGTGGTTGGCTCTTGCACATTCAGCTTACTGGTTTTACAAGGTCCCAGAATTCCTAAGAACAACTGCACAAGGTTGTAAATAAAGATTAAAAAGAGTGGAACCAGAACACAACCGTGTAGTACTTTCTAATACAGACTCAGAGGACTTGAAAAGGCATTGCCAAGTCACACCAGCTGTGTGTGACAGGTCAAGTACGATACAAACCAGTTTATGACTAGACCATCAGTGCCCATAGGATCTCTGAGAGCATTGATAAGGGAATTCTGATTCACTGTGTGGAAGGCATCAGAGAGATCAGGGAAAACCAATAGACGAGTCTTGATTCCCAAGAAAGCAAAGTGCTTGAGTCACTATGTTCTGAACAACGTCTACCAAATATATATGCGTGCATGGCACATTCTCGTGTTAGTGAGAAACATGTGGAAATCACCATCTCAAAAAGATGCTAAGTTAAAAAGGATAACTACATGGAGACTAAATATAATCCATATAACAACAACCTGGAGCAGGGTAGTCTCAGTGCTACCGCCTTGCTTGAAGCCTGATTAACAATTGTCTAAGAGGTCACTGTCCAACAAAATTGTCTCCGAGTTCATTTTTTTTACCATCTACACTTCAGTAATGTATATATTTAGCATATGCACAGTCAACAATAGTTAAGACTCACCAGACTATTCCCAAACCTAGAGTAGCCCCTGATTAGTGTGCGACTTTACCCAAACTCGCCTCTAAAAACGTACTTCTAATTTCGAGTCCCTGGCTTCGTTTAAATATACTTATCTGCTGTACATCACCTTCTCTGTAAGGCTGTATGGTGGAAAAGTTCACTAAATCCCCAGCAGTAGTATTACATCCAGTCCTGCCATGTACCACACATCAGGCATTAGACTAACACATTTCAGTGAGGTGCTCCGCATCAACGCACTGAAATGCATTGTCCTGCATATGCATGTGTCTCAGCTGTCACTAAAGCGCTGCAAACTGAGTGTGCGGCAGCTGGCAGCGCGCCGCCCATGGCCTGTGCGTGCTGCTTCCACAGGCTTGGGGCGCTCGCTGCCCAGCTGAGCTAAGGTGCTGGCAGGCTCACTACAATGTATCTATTATCTCCAGCGGTTCCGCGGGGCTCTGAGAGTCACACAGCCGAGCCTGACGTCATGAGATAGTGCCCAATGGCTGCCAGAGAGGGGAGTTTGTGAGAAAGGCAGCAGGCTACTGGTTTTCAGGCTGCGGCACATGCCGCAATCTTTATTTATGCATTTTTATATAGCGCGGACTTTACCCGAGGGTGTCAGAGCGCTTCACAACAGGATTAGCAACATTACATAAGGAGGAGGATACAAATGAGCATAATACAAAGGCAAGCGTTACATTGCATGAAGAAAAGTGACAATTGTGCAAAAACAAACAAACCAAATACAAAAAGAGGAATAAGTTCCAATAGGAAAAAGTGACAGATGTGCATGAAACAAGGGATACCAAATACAAATGGAGGTATAATGCTGCAATAAGTGGCAGTCACACATGACACACTGGGAAGGCACTTCTATAGGCTTGGAGTACAGAATTTCCTATAGTGGAAGAACTTCCTTGAGGTAGTAGAGAGGGCGTGAATTCAGCAGGGGGTACATGGGGTACAAAATATATGATACATGGGGTACAAAATACCACTAAAGGCATAATACTGTAATAAGTGGCAGTAACTCAAAGCACACTGAGAAGGCCCTTCTATAGGCTTGGAATACATAATTCCTATCATGGAAGAGCTTCCTAGAGGTAGTAGAGAGGGCGTGACTTCACAGGGGACTTAACCTGGGGGAACACGCACATAAAAACCAACACAACACACAAAGTAAGGAATGAACAGACAAAAGTACAACTTTAAACTGACGGGCGAACTTCCTAGAGGGGCCTAAGACCGAACGTATTAGTTCTGGAAGTGTCTTTGGAATAGAAGAGACTTGAGGTCAGCTTTGAAGATCCGGGTAGAGGAGGTGGCACGGAGCAGTGGGGGAAGCGAGTTCCAGATTCTTACCGCATTGCCCGAGAAGGATTGAGCCATCGATCTTTCTCTTTTGAAGACGGGGGCTCAAGCAGAAGCTTTTCCGCATTGCGAGAAGGGCGAGAGCCACCGGACAATTTCAATTTATTCGCCAGGTAACAAGGGGAGGACGTGTGTAAGGCTTTGTGTGTGATGCAGGCAGTTTTGTAAATAGATCTTGCCTCGATCGGAAGCCATCGCAGAGAGGACAGGATAGGAGTGATGTGGTCGCTTCGTTTAGACCCTGAAATGAAGCGAGCTGCTGAATGGAGGATGGATTTGAGAGGGGAGAGGTGGGATTTGGGTAGGCCAGTCAGAAGAGAATTGCAGTAATCCAGTCTTGAGAGAACCAGAGATTGTACCAAGGTTTTTAAGTCTTTCTCCGGGAAGAACCGACGGATCCCCCACAGAAGGCGCAGCTGGTACCGTGCATTCTTGGCAATAGAGTTGATGTGGGCGATTAGGTTGAGTCTTTTGTCGAGAATGACACCTAGGGATTTAGCGCTGTCAACAATGATGGGTTTGTTGTTGAGAAGGTTCAGCTGATCCATCCAAGATTGAACAGGAGGAGGTGAGAGAGAGGTAGAGAGGAGGAGGAATTCAGTTTTGGCGGGATTCAGAATGAGTTGGTGAGCTGACATCCAGTTGTGAATAGAGTTGAGGGTAGAATTGAGTAGGGAGAGATCGTGTGCAGAGGACACCTTAAGGTAGATTTGCGTGTCGTCCGCATATAGATGGTAAAGGATCCCAGATTTGCTTAGGAGGTTCCCTAAAGGTTCCAGGTAGAGATTAAACAAGGTGGGAGCCAGGATAGAACCTTGAGGGACGCCCTGACCTACGGCCATGGGAGATGAGAGACTGTTCCCTATCTTGATCATTTGGGATCTGTCCGAGAGGAAAGAGGCAAACCATTTGAGCACAGTGCCGTCCAGACCCATTCTCTGTTGAAGAGTGTTGAGGAGGGTGCTATGATTAACCGTGTCAAAGGCTGCAGAGAGGTCTAGAAGAATCAGAAGACATGAATCCCCGGCGTCGAGTATATGCAGCGCATCGTCAATCACATGCAGCAGGGCTGTTTCAGTGCTGCAATTTTGGATGAAGCCCGACTGGAAGACGTCAAGGAGGTTATTTTCCAAGATATGTGAGGAAAGTTGTTTCGCGACACATTTTTCGGTGATTTTCGACAGAAAAGGGAGGTTGGAGATAGGGCGGAAGTTGTTGAGGTCGTTCGCATCCGCGGAGGGTTTTTTAGAAGAGGGTGACCTGACCTGATTTGAGGATAACCGGGAGGGAGCCTTGACTGAGGAAGAGATTGACTAGCCTGGTCCAGTAAGAGAGAGTATAGGTATAGAAATCGATGGCGATGTCGCTAGGGATGGGGTCGGAGGAATGGTTGGAGGGTTTTGTTTCGCGGATGCATTTGAGGAGGTCATCTTCCGAGATGACGTCAAAGTTCTGCCAGGTGACCAAGGATTTCCGCTCCTCCATGGGGTGGGGTTGGGCGACCTGATCCACCAGAGTTTTGACCTTTTCATCGAAGAATATAGCGAAATCTGCTGCTTTCTTCGAGGAATCCTCAGGCTTAATGGTTGGAGGAGAACAGTTTGGGTTTTTGAAGAGGTCAAAAAGTTTTTTGGGTCTGTTTTTAGCCGAGTCAAGGAGGGATCTGAAATGTGATGCTTTTTCAAGGAAGATGTGATTGTGATATTTGGATCTTGCTGAGCGTAGAAGAGAGAGATTGGAGGAGGAAGGAGATTTTCTCCAATGCTTCTCCAGGAATCTAAGGTTTTTCCTTTCAACGTAGAGCGCTTTATTGAACCAAGGTGCTGAGGGGGTGGGTCTTTTCCTTTTGCTTTGGAGAGGAGCAACAATGTCGATTTCAGCTGCTAGTACTGAGAGGCACTGAGAAGTGAGAACGTTGACATCCACGCTAGGGTCTAGTCTGGGAAGTGCCCGCATAGCGGAATCACTGAAAGTGTCAAGATCAATGTTCTTAGTGTTACGGAACCAGGTGGTAGCTCTTTTAGGTTGGCCGAGAGTTATAATGTGCGATAGGTGAAAGCGGAAGGGAATGAGGAGGTGGTCAGACCAGTCTACATGGATGGGGGAGCAGTGGTCAGCAGGTCTTCTTTGGATATGACAAGGTCCAGAATAGAGCCCTTAGAATGTGTGGTTTCCGAGCAATGTTGGAGGAGATCATTGGCTGAGAGAAAGGAGGCAAGCTTGTTGGCAGCCGAGTCTTCCAAGGAGCCCCAGTGGAGATTAAAGTCACCCAGGAATATCTGTCTGTCACTTTGAGAGAGTTGGTCACTGATGAAGTCAGACAGTTCCTCCACAAAGGAAGAGCAGTAACCAGGCGGGTGGTAGATGGCATGGAGTCTAAAGGGTGAGCCGTGATGTATTTGAAGTTCTAGGGAAAGGCATTCGAATGTACGGAAGAGGGTGGTTGGGACCGCTTTAATTTGAAGGGAGTTTCTGAAAATGATAGCGACACCTCCTCCAATTTTGTCTGCTCTGTCATTTCTGAGGATAGAATAGTCAGTGGGTACCAACAGATCAAACAAAGTATGAGAGGAGTCATTAAACCAGGTCTCAGTGAGGAAGATCATGTCAAGATTTTGGTGAGTGATAGTATCAGAGATTTCTACTTTGTGTTTGACTGCAGATCTGCAGTTGTGGAGCAAACAGTGCAGCTCTGACGCAGATGTTTTGGTGAAGGGGTGTTAGGGTTGTTCAGGGAGATAGGGATAAGATTCTTGAATGAGGGAGCCTGGGAAGAGGGAGGTTGGTGAGGTCTGACAGAGGAGATGACCTGAATAGGAAACTGCGTAAAATTCTTAGGAGAGGAGGGCGGAGAGGGAGTGACGTTGGTGGTCTTGAGGCTGGCCCGTAAGTTGGTGATGTCTGCAGAGGGCAGACTGTGATTGGTTTTATTGGGGCGTGCGAGCAAGGGACTCCTCGGGAGGGTGTAAGGGACAGGGGATAACTTGGCGCTTAAACGTGAGATGGACGTTACCAGCTGGGAGATGGAATAGATGAGAGAGTCCAGTTTATTTTCCAGAGAGAGGAGAGCTGAGCATGGAGTGTTAGGTGGCTCGATGGATAAAGAAGGGAGTGTAGAGGGTGAGGGAGGACAGGGAGGGGTGGGGGAACGAGTAGAGGGCGGTGGAGCAGAAGGTAAGGGAGGACAGGGCGGGCTGGAGGAGCAGGATATGAAATGGAGTGCAGAGGGTGAGGGAGGACGGGGCGGGGTGGTGGAATGGGATAAGTGAGGGAGTGCAGAGGGTGAGGGAGGGAGGGGAGAGGTGGGGGAATGGGTGGGGGTCGGGGAGCAAGGGAAGAGGGTGAGGAGCGATGGTGAACAGAGGGAGTGGAAGGTGAAACAGTGGTGGGAAGAGAATTTTTTTACTGGAGTTGAACAGAGGGGAAGAGAAGAGGGCATACGTCCGAGGAGGAAGTTGTGGAGTAGGAGGGGGATAGAAGAAGGCCGGAGGTAAGGGAAGAAGAGGGGAGACGAAACTGACCCGGGCGGGGTGGGCGGGGGGACAGATGGGGTCCGAATGTGCATGGATCCGACAGAAAAGGGGGCTGTAAAGGAGGGGGAGGGCAGGGGGTCCGGGGAGGGCCAGAGGAATGGGGAGAAAGGAGAGGATGGTGCAAGATAGGTACTGAAGGCTATGCAAGGCGAATGTAGGGGGACAGGTAACAGGTGGAGTGGGGGGAATTGACTAGCGGGATATTGAGGGAGAAGTAAGGGACTGCAAGGTCAGAGGGAGAGACGAGGAAGGAATTGTCAGGGAGGGAGACAAGGTTGGGAGGCAAGGGAAGAGGAAGGTGGGGTTGAGGATAGAGAGGAGGTGGAAGAGGAGAATTTAGGGTACGGGGGACGGGGAAGAGCGGAAAGGGATGAGGCGAAAGGGAGAGGTAAGGGGGAAGGTAAGGACAGTTGATGGGAAGACCAGGTGGTAAGAGAGGTGAATTAAGAGGGGGGCGGAGGGCAGATTTAGTGGGAATAGGGGGCGGTGCCAATGTTGGAGAATCGAGCAGGTGTAGGGTGGGGAGGGGGGGTGGAGGCCAGAGGCCGGAAAGATAAGATAGGGGAGGGGCATTTTGGTAAGGGGGAAGGGAGGGAGATGAGGGAGCAGTGGCTGGGGGAACAAGGGGTAGCCCTGAGCCTCTCTGGATAGCGGCCTGCTGGAGTGTCGGGGGTCTGGGGGGAGAAAGGGAGAAAGGAGAGGAGTTCAAAGAAGAGTTGGGGGAGATCATAGTTGTGCGGGTTGGACGAAGGGAGTGGAAGAGATGGTCGAAGAGGGAGAGACAGAAGTCTGTCGCTTGAATCATGACGGTGCCATTGTTGTAGAGTGTTATGGTGAGCGAGCCCTTAAAGCTCATGGAGGGGGAAATTTTTAGCCGCTGTCCATGCGGGATGGGTGAGGAGGAGGAGACATTGAAGAAATTGAGGAAGCTGGTGGACCAGGAGGGGATGTCATGGGTGAAAAAAATTAAATCATTTTTTAGCTTCCCTAGGTGCCCATTATGGAATTGATCAACGAAGAGGGAATCAGGGAAGTGTTCAATAGTGTTGTGCTTGAATCGTTTTGCTGCTGCTTTGGACAGATTGGGGGATAGATGACTTTGAAGCAGTTGACTCCCGACTTAATACGAATGGAAGCCATGGTAGGGAGAAGAGGGCCACTAGGGTAGCGGTAGATCAGAAAAGAATAATATGAGGAGGAGGGCACCTAAGCCGGAAGACGAGTGAGGATAATCCAATGAGATAGCGGTCAGGAGGCTACTAGACATGCAGGGCCAGGGTCTCTGGTCTAACTCCCTAATAAGACATCGTAACGGTGGGTAGAAGGCTGGCTTGCTTGTCTCCCGCAGTGGAGAGGGTGTGGGATCATACCGGGGTAAACCCTACCACCCGGGGTTGGGACCTCCCCATGTGGAAACCCGCATGGAAATGGGAGTCGCCTATAGGATCGCAGTGATGGGGAAGTACATTCTTTGGCTCCCCAGGGAGGAGGCCCAAATGGACATCAAACCTCAACCAAGAGCACAGTTAGAGGAGAGCAAAGTGGACGCCAATTATGTGCATTACTCATCCCATGGGCCACCGATCGAGCCAGGACAGCCCAATAGGAAACTGGCCATCTCCAAGAAGGGCTCTAATGTCCTATAACCCAAAAGTTCCGGGCGCGCTGCCTAAGCAGCGAAGGACTCAATCTGCACAGGTCAATGTTGCAGCTGGCACTATGTGCTGCGCAGCTGTGAAGGACCGGGCGCGCTGCCTAGGCAGCAAAGGACAAGGGTGCGCAATCTGCGCAGGTCTAAACGTTGCAGCTGGCACTAAGTGCTGCGCAGCTGTGAAGTTCCGGGCGCGCTGCCTAAGCAGCGAAGGTCAAGGGTGCATCATCAGCGCAGGTCTAACTTGGCACTCATCTTGCAGTGCTGCCTGCTGCTCACGCCGGGCCGCGCCCGCGCTGCTGTAATATTATGATCTTATTATCGCCGGCGAATTAATTATTGCTGAGCCCAGGGCCAGGGAGAGAGTCATCACAGAGTCATGACTGACCGTGACTGTGACCAGTTGCAGCGGCCGCCAGGACAGACGGGACGCAATGAGGACACCCGGCAGCCTGGACTAAAAGCGAGCGGCAAACCGAAATTATTGCCGGTGGGGGAGTGCCTCCCGGCCTGAACCTGATGCCTTGCAGAGTCACCGACGCCTGTCACACTGTCTGCAGTCCTGCAAAACTCAAGACCAGTAATTAGTACTAGCCATTGCCACCCACCCGTGTGTGTACTGTCAGTGTGTTAATAATAACACAAATTATTTCCAATGTTGCCACACATACTATTTCCATCGGATTCCCTTTCTTTTAAGCCTCATCACGAACGTACTAGAAACAATACTTTCCTCAGACTCCAAGCACATAAACACTTTTTTGTAGGAACTCTGTCCGAATGCAGCTGTCCCGCTTCAATTTTTCGAAGATGACATGCTGTGTGCATTGGCTGCGTTGTGGCGCAGCTGATCATTCAGGGCGCTCAGAAACCTCCACTAAATGGCACCACAGCAGGTGCTTTATTTACAGGTTAACTAAGATCGGTGATGCAGTTGTAGGGAAGTACTGTCGTCAAATAGCGCCTCCTTCTGGACGGCTGCAACTGATTTGGTATTGTATCAAAATATAATTAAGTGCATGCATGTTTGTCGTCAGCTCTCCATGAAATTGGTGTTACAGCATGAGAGGAAGTGCAGTGTTTCCATAGTATTTACAAGCATAGGTGGCAAACACGTGCATAAGAAGTGTGCTATGCATTGTTTGCTTATTTCCTGTACTGAGCTGGGAATAGACTACACACAGCACAATAGTACATTTTGTGGTAGACACAATCCCTCTCTCGTTCGCCAAACTTTCCTTTCAAGAGTTGGGGCCACGTGTTTCACTTGCTCACTCGGTGCATTTCAACTTGGCTCTTTCTGCCCTGACATTTTCAAAGGGTACCAGCCGCCACTGCGCCGCGTCAAAGGTCACTTTTGCGACGGGGCTTGAAATTCAGTGAGGTAGGGGGGTGCCCCCCTGGCGGCCAAAGGTGCTGGTGAGTTTTGGAATGCTCTGCGGTAAGAAGAGATCCGGGGAGCAAAGGTGGGAACAAAGACTAAGAAATATGAAAACTGTTCATTTAAAAAACATCCCGAAATTACTGGCAGAGAGTAGAAAACCTGCCAGAGAATATCTAAATGGCAAACAATTACTTAATAGTACTATATAAACTCCCTTTATTTTCTGATCGATGCACGCTCACATACACTTTAATCAAAATTTGTATTTTTTTTCCCCACAGAATTATTCAGTCTCCTTAGAGACTGTCAAAAATTGCAATGGCGACTATATTTCAAGTCGCCACAGCGGGGTATTGGGTAAAGTTTTCAATAAGCAATAATCGCGCCTCGGTTAGACCTCATTGGCTACGATACTGCCACTGCGCAAAGCTAAAGAAATTATTGTGAATTACATGCCCCCTCGCCGTAGTACCTCATGTTAGAGAGAGCAAGGAAACCATGTATCAGTGTGAGGTATTAGCATAGCACTGTTGACTTATGGCAGCCAAATTAATGAATGTGGTAGCGTTATATCTACAATTCCGATCAGCTCTCCGACGCCGAACGTTTCCCTGAGACGCGCAGAGGCCTCTGGGAAATTGCATGGTAAGTAGCTTGTTAGACTGAGCACTACACTAGTTTCGGTGTTTCATGCTGGGGCTTGGTGCTAGCCAGTGCATTGTAGAAATGGAAGCAGCAGCATCGTCACAGGCACGCGGTCTTTAACTCTATACCAAAGGAGGCGTGGAAATAATTTAGCGAAATATAAATAATACTGTCATTTTTCGATATAGCCTTTACTGCAGGTATGCCGTTTCAAGGAGCTACACTGTTAAACTTACAGCATTTCAATCTCTGATTTAAGAGGTACAATTTTGGCTTCATTGTTTTCAAATCATTACTCTTCCAGATCTAAAATTCAAGGGATTCATTTTATTAAAACAGTATATTACTAACCACCCAAGAGAAGTAACTATGGTTTAGACTGCAGATTTTGTTTGGGGTCTGGAATTCGTTAAATCAGGGATCTCCAGTCAGTCATCACGAGCTACTGGCACCTCGCTGTCACCCTTTCTGTAGCTTGCAGTCCAACATCTCCTTTTAGGCCTGTTTTTGCCCATCTTTTTTGTTTAGCTTAATTTAAGGCCCATTTGCAGTACTTGTCGCCCTCACCCAAACCAGCTGCTCAGATTGGCTGAATTGTGCTTAGCCCTGGGAGAGGAGGGGTGAAGCGGGTGATGGCAGTGCCAAAACCCAGCACAAGCCAGCATTAGACTGCTCACCGTAATCCACACTGCCTGCCTTCTGCTGCTCAGCACAGAACTTCCATCCTGCACTCCAGTCCTGCCAAGTACCACGCATCAGGCGTTAGATTAACGCATTTTAATCTGGTGGTCTGCATTGCCACATTAAAATGCATTAATCACGCACTTTGAGCAACATGATCACCTGCGTGCCGTGAGGAGTGAAGCAGAGTCTGAGCTGCATTTGATTACAGCAGCACAGCGTCTGCAGCTCGGAAGGGATGGCAGAGCATTGTGAGCCCTGGAGTCGGCCCCCAGAGCCGCCCTGCGTCTGCTGCATTTTCACATTATTTGATTTACTTTCCCCTCTGAGGTTTCAGTGCCAGTTTCGAAGAAGGGTCTCCAGATGCCTCCTGCAGGCTACAAATGGGGCACCTGCTCCTTTCTGGCCATCTCCCACCCGGTTACATCTAGGCGCTTGCACCAGCGCAGGCAAGTGCAAAGGTTAGAAGATTTATAAGAATATTAAAGAAACCACTCAAAAAAATGCAAGCAGTGCAGGAAACAGAGATTATGGATACCACCGACTCTTGATAGTGCATTGAAGGGTACCACATATCCTGGTTTCGCAGCACTATAAGTTCTCTTATTAGAGAGGACAACATACTCGAAGGTGCCGCACATGCATGATGACAAGCACTGCACCAACAAGCAGGGGACAGCCCACCTGAGTGACGCAGCATCCAGGTCATGAAGGTGAGTCATGGCAATGCTACAACTGGATGGTCATCTTCTCCTTCACACAGATTACAAGTCCATAAAACCTCAGCTGCCAATAGATCCTTGTTGCATGAGCAACATGGTCAAGCGATGAGGGATGGCCGCTCCCTGACCAGCACTACCAAGTCATCCGGTCACAGAGAAGTACGGAAGGTACTCCTCTGCCTGCACGACTCACCCACTGTTCGCCTGCACTCCTGCACAACAAAGATCTGGAGCAGGACAGGTCAACGTCACAACAGCAAGCCCCGCAGAGGGTAGAGCCACCGCGGCAGCAAGCCCTACAAAGGTGGAAGCTGTGGCACCCCAAAGATACCCAATTATGGTTGACGTGTTTCCACTGCAGCTGCAAGGATACCTAGCGCGAGAAAGAAAGCCTGGCGTGCACTGAGGAGGGAAGGAGAGAGATGTTTTGTAGGATGTATACTCCTGGTTCTCCGTGTGTCCTAGGCTGACTCTAGGCAGCACCAGCCTCCATGAGGCATTCCAAGTCCCAGAGAGCACGATGGCGGCCTGTATCCCCACACCTCAGCACCGCACAAAATGCGATGTGGAACTTTGAACTCAGTTGGAAGCGTCTTCAGCTGATAAAAACTGACAAGGCTAGTTCTGACCTACCCAGAGTTCACCCTAATCTCCCCTTGACAATTTTCAAGTCCACAACCATTACGCACTTATGACCCAGAAGCTTCTTTTGGGAACTAAAATGGCGGCAATGGCGTGCAGCGCCCCCCCTCCGCTCTGTAGAGTTGGCGGGCGCTAGGCCCACATACTCATAATAAGGAGATACAGACACAGTTGGTTGGAGTGGATAACTGGCTACGAGCACGTGCACCCGGGCCCTTTTATTGGCGGGGCCACGTCACTTGTGACACCCGTGATGGATGGGTGTGGGGGTGCAAGTGTGTCCAGCCCTCGAGGGAGTGGCTGGGATTACAGCTTCCTGCGGAACACTAGAACGTGTCCCGCAGGAAATTACATTCCTCCCCAACTTTATTGAAGAACAAACAAGATGTTAGTCCAAACTGTGGGGACAAAACAAACAGTTAACTAGACACCACAGGGTCCATCAGTCTTCTGAGTCAGGTGGCAGGAAGACGTCAGACATGAGCTGGTGACTGTGCTTGCAGCAGGACCATCTCGGCCGGCACCCATAGTTTAACCTGAGGGGTTCAGGACACGACCGCCAGCTTGGAGACGTCCGCTGCATACCGTCAGTTCACTGATGATGAGATGTCTTGCATGGCTTCCACTTTGCTGACGTCGGTGATGGTCTGTGGTGACTTCTAACAGTTCCTTATAGTGGGTAGCGTCATGAACGTGGATGGAGTCCCAGGTGAGAATTCATGGAGGCGTTGTCTGATCATTTGTCTCTGTGGAACCTTTTGGCTGCAACCGATGACCTGTCGGTGGGGCAAAGTCTCTTTTCCCTCTCCCGCCTGGGGAGGCCCGTTGTCGGGGTTGCTGCGGGACTGCAGGAGGGCTGCGCTGGGGCCGCTTGTGTGCCGACTGGAGGCAGCTGCAGGACCACCGAGGAGCCGTTACTTAGTCGCACGCACAACCCTCTGGGGTGGATGAGTCTTGGCCGAGACTTGCTCTCGCTGCCACGGTTCAGGTGTAGGCCAGGTTCACAGGAAGCCTCTGGTTTCTTTTGTCGGCTGGTGTGGCAACGGTGCAGGACTCCAGTCCAACGGTACTCTGGGAGTGGTGTTGTTTGACGCTTGTGCTGAGAGCTGGCATGATGGCGGAGGCCAGCCCGGTGGTGAGTCGGAATGACAGGTGGTGGTGACTTGCTGGGAGAGTTTGGATGTAAGGAGGGATTTAGCAGCCAGGTGTCTCCGCTTTGTTGAGGTTGATTTTCGGTGGCGGCTTGACACGTAGAGTGTACGGATCCTCTCTTGCCTGTTTTGGGGCCACAGCCGACTCCATCTTGAGGCGGTGTGAGGGCGGGCACTCAGTGCTGATCTTCACCCGTGGCATCTGCGGACAGGAGCAGGGATGCCGATTGACAGACTGTCGACGCTCGGGGATGGACGGTCGCCTGGGGAAGCGTTGGGATGAGACGCGGTCTGCGCTTGCTGCGGCTTACGTTTGGTTCATCCGTGAGGCTGTGCCCTGGGACGTCGGTCCGCCTTGGTGGCTGTCTGGTGTGTCAGGGTGTGCTCTTGGCTTGCTGTGAGTCCTCAGTCTTCTCCCTTTGTTGGTCTATTCAGCCCACCTGTGTTCCTCTGATTTTCTGGGTGACAGGGCTGTCACTCTCTTCTTTCTTCGAGGGCGTTGCGCTTGGACCTCGAGGCGGCGCTGTCATGGCGCCGGCTTCTGCCTTCGCTCCGGCGCGCTCCTTACTTGCTGGGCGACGTGACGTTCGGTCGCGTGTCGCTGGTTGTTGGAGCGCATGTAGCTGTGGCGGCTCGCCACGTGGGGTGTGCAACTCCTCTCTTGCCTGTCGTGGGTCACTGCCGACTCCGTCTTGAGGCAGTGCGAGGGAGGACACTCTGTGTGGTCTTCGGCCCACTGCGGGGCTTCGTTGGTGCAGTAAAGGCGTAGTTGCACTCTGTGCTGTGTTCAGCAATGCGTCTTTGTGGAGATGTCTCTATCTCCCGGGCGCCTGCCCGTGTTGTCAGGTTCACTGGCGCGGCCTTCGGCGCACCTCTGACTTAGTGCGCTCCGTCTTCTTCTTGGGCGTTCCCTTCTGGCACTTGGTGTGCCTGTGTTGTAGCTTGCGGTTGTGTCTGTACACCAGCAGGAGCGAGTGATGCGATCTCCTCTCTGGCGGTGGCGTTGGGCAGCCACTTGTGGTGTGCGCTCTGCACCCGTCTTTCTTGTGCTTTTGGTGGGGATAGCTACCTCGAGGCGTTGTCGTCTGGCTGGTCTTCCACCCTCGCTGGTGGTGGCTATCTTTGGTGGCGCTGCTTGCGTTTGGCGCTGAGTTTCTTGCGGCTCTTTGTGGGGTTTGTCCATCTCTCTTTGTGCTTTGCAGGCAGTGCTCCTTCTTCCACTGCCAGGGTCCTGGGGCGTAGAAACGCTGAGGCTTCTCCTACGTGTGTTCCTTGTCGTGCTGGGCACTGCAGGCGCTTGCGTGTCTGGGCGGGCCGTTTGCCATGTGTGGCCGTTTAGGCCATTGCATCGCTGATTGAGTCCTTGTATGGCTTTCCTTTGGGGCTGACTTCTGAAGGGCAGCTTCTCTTACCCCTTTTTCTGTGCTTGACTTGCCTGTCATGCCGAATGTTGCTAGTGGGGAGAGGGTGGCGCTGTAGTCACCATGCTATACTGGTCAGGACAGCTTCTGTGCTCGCTGGATGCACTTCCTGCGCAGGGTTGCCTTTCTTTTCTTTCTGTCACACTGTCCCTTGTTCCTTTTATTGCACAACTGCCTCCCCTGTAAGAGTTGTTTCAGTCACTCTTTGCCTGCTCCATGCAGTTGCACATTAATTGTTCCCCAGGCGCAGTACTTCGAGATGGCCACTAGATGGCAGTGTGTTCTTTCCAGCGTGATCCCGGCTGGATGTTTTTTTTTTTCTGACTGCGGCCTCGCGCTGCCTTCTCACAGTGTGGAGTCTTCCCCCCCAGCTGGCACACCTCCTTGGGACTCCCCACGCATACAGGCACTCGCAACAAGCTAGGTGCCTTCCTATTTATTCTCTCTGTGTGTGACTTTGCCAGGTTGCCTGTGCAAACGCGATTGGGGCACTTCTCTGCTGCCACTATTCATACAGCCTCCAATGCTCCGGCCGGCCAGAGCAGCTTCACCCACGCTGCGGGTCTCGCCGGGATGCGTCTTTCGCTCGCGCTTTAGGCGGCAGTGGGCGCACACCGGCCCTTGGTGCTCTCGGCCCCATGCAATAGTCTCCTCACTATTTTCAGCGGCGAAGGCCGCATACCGGCATTTCACCTCCTCCGCCCCTCGCAGCAGGCCTTTTCTCTCAACGGGCTGCGCAGGGGGAGTGCTGGCGCTTCTCCGATCACCAGCAGGCGGCCCGCTTTCTTCTTTCTGCTCCCCTCCCACCCGCAGCAGCTTCATTCAGTTTGCACGCTGCGCGGGGTGGGGGTCGGAGCTACGGCCTGGGCACTACGCAGCCTTACTACAGGCTAGTGTTCACCTTTTTGCCGCCGATGCGGGGTGGGCTCCCGCTGGCCTCATATCGGCCGGGGTCGCTTCCCTTTCACTTCGCAGTCCCCTACCTTCGGCCCACACCTCGGGCTTCACTCGGCCTCGCGGCGCTCTGCGGCGGCGGCCGGCGTTTCAGCAGTCCGGCCCCGCCTGTTCTTTCCTCTGCCCTCCTCGGGCCTTACATCACCGTCTTCGCAGGCATCAGGCTCTTCCGACACGGGGTGGGCTCCCGCTCGGCTTCTTGCACTTCTGGCAGGCCCGGGGCTTTTGCACACGCCCCGCGGGCTATCGGGCGCCTCTGCACAGAGGCGGATTAACTGCAGGCACACGAGGTGCGGGGTGGGCTCCGGTCAACTCGCCTTCACCCTGGGGCTTTGCACACGCCCCGCGGGCTTTCGGGCGCCTTCCGCTCCGGCTTCTGGGGGTGCCCTCAACACGGGCAGCTCTCTTCCCCTTTTCCACCGCTGGTGGGCTGCTGCACGCACAGGCACATCCCACCTTCGTCGCCAATGTAGAGTTGGCGGGCGCTAGGCCCACATACTCATAATAAGGAGATACAGACACAGTTGGTTGGAGTGGATAACTGGCCACGAGCACGTGCACCCGGGCCCTTTTATTGGCGGGGCCACGTCACTCGTGACACCCGTGATGGATGGGTGTGGGGGTGCAAGTGTGTCCAGCCCTCGAGGGAGTGGCTGGGATTACAGCTTCCTGCGGAACACTAGAACGTGTCCCGCAGGACATTACACTCTCTTCCTCGCTTGTCCACTTCTCTCCAGGACATCAGATGATAAATATGTATGCGGTACAATAATGCAAATAACAAAATACAATGCTCTTGCAAGCCGCTCGGCTGTGAAGGGATCTGGGGGGGGACATTACGCCTACAATAGCACGTGCTTTATTCTCCTTGTGTAATTTATCCTGCTAGATATAAATAGCATCGCCGCTTTGGGCCATCGGTAACACGATGCTCGGTGCAGCAGGCTTTCTTTTCTGCTCTCTCAGGGAAGAACTATTGCCTGGTTGGTGACTTTCTCTGAAATGAGACAACCGAAGAGCATGTGGTGGACCCTTCCCTTCCCGAAATACGTGATTTCATCAAGTTACATACTAGATCTGTGAAGAAAGTCGTGTTAGAACTCAGGCCCCTTTCCAGATAGATACATGTGAAAGTGCTACCTAATGTGCTGGGTCTTGCTTTTGAATACTATGGTACCACACCTTAAGAAAAAATTGCTGCACTTTTCCAAAAATAAAGTAAGACGTTTCTACCTAGGTGGTCTGGCAGGTTTTAAAAGATAACAAATGGCGAAGGCTTTCATTTGGAGTTATAAGATATTTAAAAAAAAAAAGGAAACTGCAGTGCAAAAAAACAGTTTGCTTTCTGTGTGTAATGCATTTATGAGATAAATAATTTAACCTCTCATGATTCAGTGTACTTTTCAGATGTTAGAGAGCCCATTACGCATTGCACTGTAAGCATTCCACAGAGGTCGGAACTATGCACAGAACAGCCAATAATAACATGCTCCTCAGGGTGAAATCAGAGCCCACTCACTATATGTATACTTTAAAGAATTAGTAACAATAGGTATTGCAACCAGCTGCACCGCTAAGCCAGACTTAAAACAGTATAAAAATGAAAGCTTTTATTAAAAAACATAATCCTTGTCCTGAAGCAGAGCAGAAGTGCTGGAGATCAGTTCCACACCCACGAGCAAAAATCAAAGATTTATCCTTAACTCCACTGAGAAATCCTCAACGAATCGTGGATACATAAGGAGCTGATGAGTGAAGTGCAAGCAACTAAAAGTTCAATGCTGCAGGACGAAGGAGAGACACCACTAACACCAACCACACACTTAACAACCCCACTGATTTAGAGTCTAGGCTACAGCCTTTTCGGCAAATCCTTCTGATGTCACAGAATCAATCTACACATTTTGAGAAAGCTGCAGGTTAACCTGTCAAGAGATGAAACCCAGCTCCATAAATAGGAATGGAATTACCAACAAGTCACTGAAAGCAGCGCACTAATCTGATATGCGGGTCTCATAGCTGCTGATCGAGTTACTGGCTGACATTTCTGCACTGCAGTACTTCATTTGTAAAAATAATAAGAGAAGGGGAACTAGGATGCTCATTCAGAGTATTGTGGGCGGCCCGCTGTCCATCAGGGTGGTGGGGATCAGCTCCAGGCCAGACTACAGCCCATCATATTTAGAGATCTCCACCAGCCCTGTGGAGAACTCTTTGCCTTCAGAGGAGCCAACGGGTTAGCAGATCCTCTGAAGACACTGAAAGTTTGCGGGCTTTTTTTACAAGCGTCTTGTAAACATGGTGCGTCACTTTTTTTGATGCACCAGCGGCGCAGTGTGCTGCCCCATATTTACAAGGCCATGCAAAGCCACCCTGTGTGGCTTTTCATGGCCTTGTAAATATGGCCACTTTTCACACATCACTTTGCGTGAAAGGGGCGTGCCATGGGTGTTGCTGTGGGTGTTCCCACGCAACACCCATGGATTCTGCCGTATTCCCAGATTTACAACATTTCGTAAACCTAGGAATGCGTCAGAATCCTATGCCTCCCCAGGGGAGGCGTAAGGAGGCGCAACAAGGAGAAATACTTAAATTTCTCCTAGTTTTTAGGTCGAGCCTCGAGTAGCGCGCAAGCGCTGCTTAGAGGCGAAGACTTAATGTAAGCGAGTTTGAAAAGCAGTCCAACAAACGCTCGTGCGTCGTGGCTGGCCTTTTTGAGATGGGTACGCGCGGCAAACATATGTTTCCAATTATCGTACCCAGACGCGGGCGCGATAAGTGGAAACACATGTCTGCCGCGCGTACTCATCCAAAGGCCAGCCACGACGCACGAGCGTTTGATCAGCTCTGCAGGCTGCCGCGCCGCTCGCCCCCGCTCCATGTCCCCCGATGCGCCCCGTAGTTTCGGCTTCGCTCACCTTCTGCGGCTCACCGCTCGCGGCCCCGCTCCCCACATGATTTCCGTCGCTCGCCGCCTCGTTCCCATGTCTCCCCACATGATTTCCGTCGCTCGCCGCCTCGTTCCCATGTCTCCCGGGCCGCATTCCTCCCTGACGTGCTCTGGCGGCAGCCGGCATAGCTCGCGCGCCTCCCCTCTTTGCACGAGTCTGTGAGGCGCCCTCCGGCTTCCCGCGCTTGCAGGTTTATACAGCGCCAACTCGGCATCGGAGCGCTGTGCATGAGCACCATTTGCATCACGCAAGGACAGCGACCCCAAAGGTGAGTGCCTCTGAATTTGATCCGGGACAATGGCATGGTTGTTTGTCAGCGGGTCAACGTGCTCCTCGTTGCCGTCCTGCTCCTGGGTCCGCATTTAGCATTACCAACAACACGGACGCCATGCTTAATATTTTAGCAGGCACCTGATTGACTTGCTGACTTTGGCAATGCTTTCACTGTGGTTTACACTGTTTCTTTAAATCACAAATGAACAGTTTCTAGCTTTATTTCCGGGCAGCACTTTTACGCGCGCACGTATTTTAAAGCACGGGCATAACGATGGCGGATCCTCTTTCGTTGCTGATGACGCCCGGTTGAGCTGCCCTGGTGGTTGCTGGTGAGTTGACGGGGAACTCCTCTCCGGCCGTTCCCCTGCCTCCCGAGCCTGAGACGGGGATGCATGGTGTCCTGCTTCGCCTCGCTGGGACTGCTGCTGGATTTTCTAGTCGCCCCCACAGCAACAACGAGAATGGCGCAACCGCTGCTGCCCTGTACCACCGAGCCTTTTTTCCCCTTCTTCATCCAAGTCAGCCCGCCCCCTGACCCGCAGCTGCCTTCCTCTCCCGGGGCCACTGCCTAGTCACCCACGCTGATTTCCCCTGACTTCGACGACCTTAGAACGATCGATGAACTACAGCCTTCCCCCGCCACATCTGGTGACTGCCTTCCCCTTCAGCCCTGCTCCAGGGGTAGGTTTCCTTAAGAACTTGTTAACAGGATTTTTGTTCTCCCGCCCTTTTGTTTCTAAAAGTAACGGGGTTCATTCCTGGATCCTCCATATTGCGGTCTCTTCCGTTTCTCAAATTTACTCCTTCCTCCAGTCAGCGCCTTGTGCGTTACAGTCTGACCATTGCCTCAATCGATCTCCCCGCTGAAACTCCTGCACCCCGCTTTACTCGTATGGTCACCATTATGCTCCCTTTCTCCCCCTCCCTACCCGTCCCTTCCCATTTCTAATCCGACCCGTGCAGCAGGCTCTGGATGTTGCTGTTCTATTTGACACTTTCCGGTTTGTTTTCTACTCGCTTACCCTAACTGTGTTGTGTTCCCCTGATGCTCAATCCTCCATGACCATTTGCCTAGTTCTGTTCTATATTCCAACTCCCCTCTATCCCCACTCTATGCACCATTGGGCTTGTTTTATATCACATTTAAGGCTCTAGTAATGAATGTAACTCGGCTTTTCTCCATGCCATGATTCGTTCTTGTAACTGACGTAACTATGTAAAAATTTAACTGATTTAACTATGTAAAAATGCTTACCGTATGTAAAGCGCTCTGATACCTCCGGGTTTAGCCAGCGCTATATAAAACTTCTTACATAAAAAATTAAATAAATAATACTCGCGGCGGCCAAAGGGACTTCGTCTCCTCACTGCATGTATACACTCCTCATGACGTCGGTTTACCTGATGACACAGCACTACATTAAATCGTTGTGAGTTCGTTGTTTGAGCATTCACTTGCATGTGGACCAGCCTTTGAGTTGCTAGTATAGCTAATTGGTTTTCATGTTGGCCACTCTTCGTTAAGACCAGTTTCCATGTTGGCTTACTGACCGGGTTTGGCACGAAGTTCTACGGCTAACTCCGGTGAGTCTCCTTATTCAGATACAGGTGGGAATTACTTCACTATTAAATAGCTCTACTACGCACTGATACTCCGTTTGTTTCAACCTACAGTCCGGTTTGGATTACCTCCTGTTTTTTGCAGGTCTCAGGTAATGAACTCATTACGCACTCACTATCGGGGCCAGGGCATGGGCACAGTGCACGTTTCATGGTTCAGCTGCTTGTTTTCTATTTGCAAGCTCTCAGGTGCTGTTGACACTCCGGTGGCACGCACTGTTTTATGCACTGTAATAACCCTGCTCTGGCACTTGTCCTTCCGGTGGGTAACACGCACGCTGCCTGACGACGGAAGATGCACCCAGTAAGTTCTTCCTGATGGTGAGCGTGGCTCCACAAGTTGACTCAGTGGCTTGCAAACGCGCACATCACCATACTTAAACACCTCTGTGGGGGAAAAGAGATGGTTTTCGTTCAACCAAAACATTATTTTAACTTTCTTCCTCATAAAGCGCTGATTCTCCCCCTTAGGTGTTGGCCCACGCTTGCAGTGCTTGGTAAATAGTGGGAGGTCGTAAAGCCTTCACCTGAGGCATGCCTATGGCATTTATACATATGAAATGGAATCCTGGATTTGACATATTCATAATTAGGGGGCCTCATTGAGCAAAGCATAATCAAAATCAGTAGGCTGTTTTATTTAACAGTTTATATGGCTCCTTTACCCAGGGCCAAAAGCAATACAAAAACATGACAAGGTAAGATTAAAAGTTAGTGGTAACACATTAGTTATTCACTTGTCTTTAATGAGTTTCTCCTACTGCAGGCACGACATGCTTTCCTGCAATGTGCTTTAACTTTCTGAGCAGCCGGGACAATGGCGGCCGCTTCCTTTAATAGGTCTCTCATTCACAACAGTTTGAGCTATTGGCATTGCAAAAGAAAATGCCTTTTATTTATGTATTTATTAGCAAAACAAATAAATAGAAGGCGTTGTCATTTACAGTGCCAATAGCTTAAACTCTCCCAAATGCGAGACCTATTGCATTGCAAATGCTTGTTCTTCTTGCTATGAGTGCTGAATTCTGCAGTACACATAGAAAGAAGAAACCATCATCAGTGATTGTTTTTGTGCAGGAAGGTGTCCCTTTCTGCATAAAAACAATCATCCCCGCAAGGCAGGCACCCATGCACCATGGTACAAGGGTGCCTGCGTTGGCGCATGGCAGCCAATTGTGTGCCAGCGCAGGGGAAATCACAGGGATGTGTCATATTTTTGTAAATATGACTCATCCCGTGCTTTAAAAATGACTCAGCTTGGCGCAGCAATATGGTTTACGGTGCCACGCTGCGTCATTTTGTTGTAAATGAGGCCCTTGGTGAGTAGGGGGCCATGTTTCAGGCGGTTGCTCAGCAACCTTTTTTGTTTTCCAAAAACAAATTCCCAAAGTGGGAGTTTGTTTCTGAAAGACAATAAAAAATGTACATCCTACTGTCCACTCTAAATAGGTTGGTTGGTCTGATATACCTACACCAATGGTCCCACCTAACAAGGGTTGAGGCAGAGGGTGCGCTGCCGTCAGAAACATGACGGTGCTCCTGACTCACTAGAGTGAGCTTACCATCAGTTTGGCGGACAGGATACTCCGACACATTTGTGGCAGACCGCCATGCCTGCCAAACTCTATATCAAGCCCTAACTTTTTCTCTGCCGGTGCTGCCAAATGCCTGAGCGGATGAATATCACAGCAGCCGAGCCTTAAATTGCCTGCCTCCACCACCCCACACCGCCTGTCTCTCTATCTCACTCTTGCAGGTTCTTTTTCACGCTTGCTTTCTCCCTTTGCTGCTGTTTTTTAATCTTTTTCTTCCCTCTTCTGTCTCACTTTTCCACCTTTCTCTTTCTTGTTCTGAGTCAAAGTCTGATGAGGAAAAATAATTCCGGGATCCCAAATACGAGATCCGGTCCACTCCACCTGCAACCACTGGCACAAATTAAGCACTGGTGCACCGCACAGGGACGTTTCTCGATAAAGAGAAGTTAGTGAGGTTAAAACTGACCACAGCGCACAAAGATCTTGAGGCTATCTTGTTCATAAGTCACATGGGCCTGTTCTCTGACACAGGTCCCACAGTATGTAATGTGATTTACTGTGATGCCATCTTTCGGCCAAAAGTTGTGTGATGTCATTTCTAGAGATGTTATCATTATGCAACTTAGTGATTTAAAATCTCAAAAAATCCTACCTTTTTTGGCCCAGGTAATGTTGGTAAGTATGTAACCTTCCGTAGGGTACACAGTCGGCACCAAAACAGAGACTGAAGGAGACCCAACTACAGGACTACGAGCAACAGGTCATGCACAACCTGAACCCCGGCTCCCTCTTTACAGCCAAACGAACCACTGCCCTGATCCCACTTCTGATTATATGGTGCTCCGACTCCTGGATCTTCTGGTTTTCAGGAGCCGAGATTCTGAAGTGCCTCCTCTGATGCCGCGGTGATCAGCTCCTGGTGCTTGCTGGTGCTCCTGGTGCTTGCTGTGATACTGGCATGCTATGATCCAGGGGTGATCCATCTGGTGCAGGAGTGCTTATACTACGCCTGGGACTTTCCTCTTATCCTGGGGCCACAGCACTGTTCTGCTTTGAGTTGATGCTGCCTCCAGCAAGGGGACTCTGTGTCTGGAGTGCTTTGAGCTTGGTGTACTGTCATCCGGAGATGTACTGTACTTGATCTTGGGGTGCTGTGATTCTGGGGGTTGTTTATACAGGGCTGCTCTGACTAAGGGCTGCTCTAATCCTGGAGCACTAGGACCTCTGATCCCAAGATGCTCTGATCCAGGGATACTATGATCGTAGAGTGCTTGGAACACAGGAGTGCCCGGATTGCATGAGTGCTCGTAGTTCTGCGCCTGGTGTGTTCTGAACCAGAGGTGCACTGAGTGGTAGGGTACTCTCAACTTCCTGGTATCTCTGATCCTGGGGTTTTCTGAAATGTTATTGCAGAGAGAGTAGTTCAGTTTAATTTATTATGATACGGAATTCCTAAGGAGGTCCACATGCATGACATTTTAGTGCTCACATCCTGGTGTATTGTGAGCTTGCCCTGATACGGAGTGCTCTGGGCATTCAGTGCTCTTATCCTTTTATGCTCTGATCTTGTAGAGGTCTCAGCTCTGAGTCTCAGGTGTGCTGTTTACTTACAGTTCTGTGCTCAGGGTGATTTGAACCAGAGATGTTTTGATTCTGGAGTGCTCTGATCCTGTATTGGTCTTAGCTCTGATCCTGTGGTGATCTGTTCTCCGATCCCATGGTGGTCCGAGCTCTGATCCTGTGGTGGTTGGAGTGCGCATCCTGTGGTGATCTGACCCCATTCCTGGGATGCTGTGATTCAGACTGCTCTCATCCGAGGGCGCTCTGGTCCTAAGCCTTTACCCCTAGTCCTGTGATGCTCAGATCTCTGCCCTCTCACCAGTAAAGGGCTCTGATCATGAGACACTATGAGACTGGTTTGCACTAAAGCAAGAGTGCTCTTAGAGTAAGGTGCTCTGATCCCGAAGGAGGATGCTGTGACCTCTGATCTTGGTATGGTCGGACCTCTGATCCTTGCATGCCCTGACCTCTGACCTTGGTGTGTTGTGATGCTTTGCTGCTCTGGCTGCAAATTCCTAAAAGCCTGGCATGCTCTGATACTGGGATGCCCTAACCATGAAGTGGTTTGATGTCTAATCCGGGGGTGCTCTGATCTTGGGATGCTGTGATCCTCGGATACTGTGATCCTTGAGTGATGTGCTCTGTACTCTGTTCCTGGAGTATCCTGATGGGTGGTGCACCAATCCTGAAGTTACTCCATTCTGTGAAGTCCTAAACTCTGCACACAGGTGTCCTGGCCCAACGGGTGCTCTGATCTATGGTACCAGGGTGCCCTGATGCCAGGATTCTCTGGGTTCAGGGTGCACTGAGCCCAAGATGCTCTGAGTCTTTGGTGCTTTGACCGTTGCTCTTAGGGCACCCTTAGCCTGGGTGGCTCTCATCCAGGGATGCTCTGAACCTGGGGGCTTTCAGTTTGAGGTGACTTGAAATTCGGGAGCTCTGGGCCTAAAGTTCTCTGATGCAGAGATGCTATGATCTTGTGATACTCTGATCCTGGGTGAGCTGATCGGTGATCCTAGACAGATAATCTCACTAGAGGTGAGATCATCTTTCTCAGCTGGGTACTCTCAATCTATGTCTTAGGTTCATTGATCCATGGGTGCTCTGAGCTTCAGGAGTTTTGAACCTGGGGTCCTTTGATTTTGGGATGCTTTGCACCTGGGATGTCCTGAAACTTTGGGGATGTGGAGTCCTCCAAACCTATGGTTCTTTTATGCGTCGAGAGTGGACTTATCTGATATTTTTATCTCCGATGTGCTCTAATAATTTTGGACCCTGATCCTAGATTGCATAGAAGTTGTGCTGAATTGAATCTGAGGTGCTGCAAAACTTTATTACTTCAACCCTAAGGGGCTCTGACCATAGGGGGCTTCAAGCCTGGGGTACAGTATCCCTGGGATGCTGCTAGACTTGGATGCTCTGATGTCTGGATGTTCTCAGTTGAGATGCTCTCTTTATGAACCCAGGAGGTGTGTGATCCTTGGTTACTTTGCTCCTGGGATGCTCTGCTCATGAGTGTTATCTGGTGCTCCAATGGATAAAATTACCCTTATGATTGATTTATTATCTCTAACCCAAGGTTTTCCTCTGTTTTGAACCAAAGGGAGCCCTGCCACCCGGCACTCGAAATGAGAGGTCCTGAAAGCTGTTCACCAAAGCCATGCATGGCTGGTATGTACTTTTCTCCACATGGGCCCACACCCTCACCGAATGCCTTGTGAAAAGAGCCAGTTGGTGTAATTACCTGACCAATGGCAACAACTGGCTGTGACCACTGCCACCAGATGGAGACGGCAGCTCAACATCAACACTTGTGGGGGAAGGTCTTGACCCAGGAAAACCTATAAATCCTTGGCCAGAAACACACCTTCTGCAATAATATATGATACTAACTTGTTGTTTTCTCCAAGCACTGCAAGTAACAGGTATAACTGTTACTCAGTTTAATGCCACTAAATTTACTACTCACTGAAATAAGAGAGGTTGAGTTGACTATGCTAGGACCTGCATGCCACAGCAGATGTCAGCAGGGAGTGTTAAACTCACAGAGCTGCCTTCATACTGACTGAGTCTGAGCTATAAAAACTGTAGGGCCTACTCTCAAAAGCATTTTGGAATATGTAAAGTAGTACTCCTGTAGTATTCTTTTACGCACTCTTACATACCTTTGTGAACTGGTACCAAAATACCTCTAAAGTGACTTAAATGTTACTGTTTAGGAAATAGTAATATATAATTGGTACCCTCTTTGCACTCCCATATTAGGGAGTTGGACGTTTCAGGGCCGCTTCACTAAGGCGAGTAAAAGTGTACTCCTGTTGTACTACTTTCAGTAATCATAAATGCTTTTGTGAATCTGCCCCACTCTTAAGTTGGAACAAATTAGATAGTGCTGGAGGAAAAGACAGTGTTTTCACTCATCCCAAGTGTTACCTGCAAGAGTCGTGCATGCCCCTCTTGCAGAGCATCCCAGAATGGGGTGCCGTAACACCAAACTGCATTTGGAAGAGCATACTACTGCAAAGCTTAGCACTCAAACGCCCTTCACTGCACAAATCAAAGACTGATTGTTTTTTGACAATTCTAATACATTTCTGTGGAAGAGGCAGTGACAGAAGAGCACTGAGACACTAAGATCTTCTCCAAGTCTGTCTTAAATTAAAGTTTGGTGACAAGAGCCACCTCTTGTTTACCATTGACGGCTGGACACAATATGGCTGATCAGCAATAAAGTAATTCACATAGAGAAGGTAAGCAAAACCTAATGAAAACACTCAATAGGTTGTGAAGAAAAGGTCTTACCATGTTTGAGATTGTCCAACCACTCGCCCGTATATTGATCGCCATTTACTTCATAGACTGTGTGCCTTAGGCCAGTCTTCTGGGCCTTCTTGTCCCACTCCTTCCAAGGAGGCTCCACCAGCCGGGGGAACTTTTCCAAGGGCATTTTCCAGGCTGGAAGTAAAAAGAGAAACTGATACCCTTGACCATGGTAGGACACCCCCAAGATAGGCATGCACATATTGTTTGGTCAGTTGTTCAGCCACCTGAGGTTGAAACAGCTCCTGGGGTTTTCTTCAGACATAGCTCAAGAGGAAGTAGTAGGGAGCATCAGCATGACTATTTAAAGGAGGGGAGCAGAGTCATGGTTGTGGGTCTAACTATATACCTTGGTTTGAGACACGCCAACATTCAGTAGCGTACAAGGATCATATTCGGTTTAGAGGTCCATACTTAGTCCAGAGCCACCGGGTTTCTCTTGTGTCACAATGTAACTTTTGCTGCAAGACTAGGTGTAGGCATTATCCTAGAGGTTGCACCTGCTTTAGTGCAAAACCTTTCATGTGGTCATATCAAGCAGAGATCCTTGCCACCTTGCCAATACCTAAACCTCCCACATTCTCTTTGGTCATCCCTCCATTCATCTATTTTGTTCTCCTTTACTTGATGCCACTGCTGTTCACTTCTTGGTGTGTGGGTTTGTGTGTGTGTGTGTTTGTTTGCCATGCCTTAGAGGGATAACATGTATAAGAGCAGTGTGTACTTCAGGCTTTGTTATTAGATGAAATCCAGCAGCTCTGCCTTCTAACAATCGGGTGCTGAGATTTACCATAATCCCTTGTCCTTTGGCGTTGAAGATGGCGCTATTCAGAGCCTGTTTTGCAGAACTGGCTCTGAGGCCCAACACCCTAGTAACATAGAGGCTTGCTCATTAAAACTGAATGGACTTCCCAGGAAACTTTGTTATAATTGCTGTAATGGCAATAATGTCCCAATTTTGATCTAAAGGTTCCCATGTGTTACATTCTACGATATCATCTTAGTCATTCAGGATCTTGGCTACTTGGATCCTCATCGCAAGTTAGACTTTACATCCCTCCAACAGTTCTGGGCCTTACACCAACCTGATTGATGGTGGTTTACAAGTCTAGCTGGACAACCTTTTTGCCTTCTAAAGCTTTCTGCTGGTCCTGCAGCTAGAAGAGGAACTGATTTAACTCATACGGTATACAAATGTATACGGCGCACGATGCAGGTCTAGTCACCAAGAGGCGCACACCAGCCTCAGTACTAAATCAGACTACTCTCTAACTAAAAGAGCAACTAATGTTTTGGAGTAAAGCCCTGAGGATTTCAAATGAATATTAGGTCTAGAAGCAGACTATTCCAGTGGTGTGGCTCTTACAAAATACACACCTTTTGTTGACATTGTATTAAAAGATAAATGCAGATTTCTTGAAGGAGTCTTCAAGCTAATAATCTCCTACTCTCACCCATTACTGAGGAAACATCAGAGGGGTTAAAAGTGTGCTGGATTGGCCTTCTAGAAATCTATGAATTGCTCAGTGAGGTGAGATACTGAGCCAGTGACAAGGAGTGTCATGTCCAGTGGATTTGAAAGAGATTCAGCCTTTCAGGTCCTTTGAGAAGGGATCACTGTGTGTTATGAAGATTTTATTGTGTGGTGAGGGATCATGTGTACCTGTAGTGGGCACCTAAGTTTGGGCCGTCAATGTCTCACAACAAGACCTTCATGGTAGTGAAGGAGGGTCCCGAAGGCCCCACCTTACCATCTAACAAGAAACCCATTTTTGATTTTGCACTGCCCACTGAACATGATACCCCTAAGTTAGGCCCTACCAGGCAGGCTCAGATAGAATGTCTTAAGTTGTCCACTTTCTTTCATCCTGGGAGTGCATCTCACATAGGCCCAAGCCCAGCTCCATAGATAACCATATCGTACATAGGACCAAACATGCCTTCCTAGATACAAATGTATAGGCCCAAAAAGCCAATGACTCCTGCTCTCATTTTATAATAATAATAAAACAGATCTCGTAGGCCTCACTGATCTGCTAGCAGAGATCTGTTCCATCCACCGAGAGACAACATCAGCCCCCTCTTGTAAATTTCCACAGTTACGAGAATAGGAGTGGCCCCCACCCACGTGACAATCTGTTGGTACATCTGGCTGTGTCACATGCAAGATTTGCGATATTTTTAGTTATGAAACTTTCCGCGCTTGCTTAACTGAAACTGAGAAGGCGGCAACGTGACCAAGAATTAATATATTAAATATTAATTCTGAGCATTTTTTACGGTAAAAGTTTTCCTTTGTTTACTTTTTGCGGTCAAGAACGCTGACCATCTGCTAAAAGCTCTGTTTCATCATGATACCACTTCTCGGTTTTATATAAAATTTTCCAGTTACTGTAAGCGGGCGGTTAAGTGGCCTGCGTCAGATCTCGTGTCAGACGTGGGTGTAAGTTCTGCATTTAACCATATAAAAGAGCTTCGCCCAAGGTGCGGCTCCGAACTCTCTGCGCATCAATCTGACTGCATATAGAGGGTTCCCGATCGATCGTCCGTGTGACTGGGCCTAGAACTTCGACTTCCAAGGTGGTAATATTCTTTTCTGATAATTCAGCCTTTTGGCTTTGACAGCCTATCTAATGGCATAGCCTATTGGCTTTGTCAGCCTATCTGATTATTTTGCCTATTGGCTTTGTCAGCTCAACTAATTATTAGCCTTTTGGCTTTGTCAACTCAACTAAATATTAGCCTTTTGGCTTTGTCAGCCTATCTCACTCAGCTCATTCTAACCCAAGCCATTGCATTTATTTTAGGTTAAACTGCGTAGTCTTGAATGGTGTTGCTTTCTTAAAAAGAGATCAGCCTTCTAGGCACTAGCCTACCTATCCTTTTTAAAGTCAGGGTTGCTCTTTAGGCAGCTACTCATAGCATAATATTTAGGTATATATTTGCTTCTTTTGAACGACTGATTTATAACATTGTCAATACATTTATTTTGCATCCTGCTCATGTGTTCATGGGCAACATTTTAATTGAACTGTTTCTATGCTTTTGAACTGCTTAAATAAAAAGTCACTGTATTTTACATCGTGGTTTCTTCTTTCCAAGTGAACGAGCAGAACAGGGGTCAGGCTCTCTGGAGTCGGTAAGCAGAAGGGTGTGGCCATCCAATTACCCCCTCATCAGCTGGCGACCACGGAAAAAGGTCTCGAAAGGCGAGTCGCCTACGGTGCGGTCCAGGGACGCACACTGGGGTTACACCTGTGTGGCTGCCTCTCAGGCTCTCCTCTCCTCACGTCCACCTGGGTAAGTCAGGGATGGTTTTGATTTTTATTCCTTGAATTTACCTCAGGTTGTGGCGTGTGTGGGGCGGTAGGTCTGGCTGCCTTTGCCATCCACGGTCTCCCTTGTGTGTGCTCCTTTGCCCACCTGTGGTTGACTGACATGCCACAACGTCCTCTTTGTGGCTGGTCACATCTTCCCGAGGCTCTTTGGTGCTGTGCCCTCTGCTGTCATTAATTTCGTCGTGGTTTCTTTCTACTTGCATTTTTCTTGTATTTTCACTTTCATTGCCGTTTTCTTTTCAGTTCTTCTCTGTCTTCTCGCTTGGATATGCTCCGTGATGCTTGAGGTTTGAGTCCTGACCACCTGTTCGTACATGGTTGGTCGAATTCTGGCATGGTGCACACATGCGTTTGCAGATTTTCGTGTTTACCTATTTTGCCACAGGTGACTTTTAAAGTTTGACGTGCTCAGTGATGCTTGAGGTTTGAGTCCTGGCCAGTTGTACGTGGCCGAATTCTGGCATGGTGCACACATGCGTTTGCAGCTTTCTCATGTTTTAATATTTGCCACGCATTTAATATTTGACGCACGTTTTTCTTAATGCCCTTTCTTATCAAACAGGTTATATTGCACAGCTGTGGGCTGTTGCGCTCTTGACACGGTGCACAATTGGCACGCATTTCTGTCGTGTTGTCGCGTTTCCATTTAGGGTGTGTCCCGGCGCCATTTTGTATGCTCTCGCCGCCATTTTGTATTCGTATTTACATTTTGTATTATTAATTTTTCACCTTTTATGTTTCATCTTCTGCACTCTTTCATTGACTATTTTATTTATCAGTCCTTTCTCTCCTTCCCTTCCTTCTCTTTCAGTTGCTCTTCGTGTTCTTTTCCTCACACCTTCGTCATAAATTGTCATTTTTTATTTCTTCCTTTACACCCTACAACACCATTGTATTTCTTTTCGGCGTCAATGCGCCCCTCTTTCGTCAGGGTTCTTTCATGTGTATTCACACACTCATTCTTCGCACTCTATAGTTCGTCCCTCTCTGATTCAGTTTTACATGGCTTGGGTGCTTTTCTCTTTTTATCTCTTAAATTAATCTCGCTCTCTCAACGGCGCCTTTCTCCCTTATTAACTGCGCCACTCCAGAAAGAGGAACTAACCACTTCGAGGTCTGTGGCCCAGTCTGACATTCACCCCGCCTTTTTCTGCTCTCTGCCTTCGCAGAACGAGGAAGTGAGCCTCGCAGCTTCACTGTAGTCACCTCGCCCCTCCTTTCTCTGTCTTCTCAGTCTGGTCTCTCACCAAACATTGTTATTTTTATCGTTATTATTTTTTGAAATGCATTTCATTTATTTAATTATTGTTTATTTGTTGTCTATGGTGTCTGTTTTTTGTGCTTCGTTTTCTTAAACATTCATTAGCCCTGCTGTACCACCACAGTTTTCTCCCCGCACTCCACATTTGTTGCTGAACTGCCAGCTCCACACTCACTTAGCCGAGTGGCAGTCTGCTAGTTATTATTGTTGACTCAGTTGCCCCCACCTTTCCTCAATTAGCGGCAACTGCGCTAGGTAGCTGTTGTCTGGATTGCCTTGCTTTTAAAACATAGCCGCAATCCCGCTAAGTAGTTGCACTTTTCTTCAGTACACCTTGCACATATTGTGCCTCTTTTTTTTTCTGTCTCTCACATCTTTTTGCCTACCACTTGCCTACGGCAATTGGTAGCCAAGGGGGGTGGAGGTGTATCTCCATTCCTCTTGTCCGTCCCCTTAAACAACCCCCCCGTTATGTCCCCTGACCCCCCGCAAATTATTAATCTCCTTATTCATTCAGTACGTGGTACTGCCACGGCGGTATACCACACCAGTCTTGATCGCTTTATCCCCCTCACGCGCCATCAAAGCGACGTTCTTTCAACTACTTGGGACATCTTAGAGGTTGACTTTACACCCACTACCGAACTCCGCCTTTCACTCTTGTCTCTCATAGACTTACCTCCCTCAGGCACCGCTTCTTCCCAACCACCAGACACCACCCGCCCGGATCTTCTGTGGCCTGCCCACTCCTCTAATTCATCTTCGCGCTCCCCACCCTCTTTAGGGTCTTCTGTTTCTTTTGCTAATTCTCCCACTATCGTTGCCATAGACCGCGAGTCCACTACTGACTCTGCGCAGTCCACGGCATCCTCTGAAGAGGCAACACTCCCTAACCTTACCGCCCCTGCTTCCCCCACGGTATCACCATCAGCACTTACTATTGCTCTCCCTCAACCACTGTCTCCTGCTAACGAGTCCCCATTCCCCGTGGCACTCCTACAGGATTATTCAGTGGATCTAGAGGACTCTGCTCCAGACATCCTCATTGTGCCTCCCCCGGCAAGCCCACCCCCGCATTTTCAGTCACTGTAGGGAATGACTGCCCCGTCTCCTGACAGTACAGCTTCTCCTATTTTTGTATATTTAGTTAATAATATCGTTGTGGGTCTTTCTACTGGGCACCCATCCTCCTTTTGTCACGTTACACCCTTAGCAAGCACTGTCCTTCTCACTATATTTCAAGTTTTAGGGGTTGACTATACCCAGGCACAGCAGATAACGCTTTCACTAGCACCTTCCTTTCCGCACCTTCCGAATCCCATTGTCACTAAAGCCAAAGAACAAAAACATTGCAAGCACTGACATTTTAGGGAACACTCCAGTCCCCCAACAATTACTGGTCCCCATGAACAGGATTTTAGGTACCTCTGTTCATAAAACATCGGATTGCATTTACATACGCATTCGCCTACTAGCGCCAGGTTTGGACATACCTACCACACTAGTTACAACTTATCCACGCAACCCGCTACAAAGCAAAGTAATTGCTGGTCTCTCTCGTAACCAGCTCCAATTCCCTGACTTCTCCCCTAACGGAGTATACACCGGACCACAGGAACTGGACTTAAGAAAAGCATTATATCACATTATCAGTAGCGCCATAGGAGAGGAATTGATAAACGACGCCATCCCCTCCACTCCTGCCACTGAACCCACTCCTGCCACTGAACACACTCCTGCCACTGAACACACTCCTGCCACTGAACCCACTCCTGCCACTGAACACACTCCTGCCACTGAACACACTCCTGCCACTGAACACACTCCTGCCACTGAACACTCTCCTGCCACCTAATTACATTCCTTTCCAAACAAGCGACTTTCACCCTCAAAGCATTGTGCTTTAAAATAACACTCATGAATGGCATAGTGAGCTCTACAGTGTACAAAACGTCTACCCACTTTCACATCTTTTTTATCATACATCCCCCTGGAGCGCTATTCACTGCCATACTATCTAGCACGTGGCCAAGGCACCCTCTCCAAAGTTATATTGCTGAAGCTTGCTTTGACGGCCAGCTTCGTTTCCCTCTTTATACTCTAGCACAAGAGCGAGACTTGCAAGACGGGGTGTATGATATTGTCATTCAGGCAGTAGAGCAAGAACTCGTCAGAGACATTGTCCCTAGCACCTGAGAAAACGCGCTCCTGTAATTCAGGCTTTGCCTAGAGCGCCCCGTGTTAGACACACCAACATGGCCACTCCACTCCAACATGTTTTAAAAACATTCGGAGGCCAGGAACACCATATACTAAAGCACTGCCGTGAACTTCATAAGCGTACGGCGAAAATGACTCATCCTTGGCCCTCAGAGGGAAGCTTTGATCCAATCATACTAGAGCATGCCACCACCTTTCTAGACACCAAGTACTCTGGCACTAAGTTACAGAAGAGAAAGGCTACTTTAGATCTCTGGCGCATTTTCAAAGACAAGGCTCAAACACACTCTGACTCCACACACCCAGCAATACCCAATGCTCCGCCCCCACCGCCTTACCACTTCAGCGGTATGTATACCGAGCTCACTGACAAAGAACAACCGGAGCTACCAGTCACCACTAATGATTCTCTGGCTGCTGGCTTCCAACCACTACCAAATGAGGCATCTTCCTCACCGCACCTCGGCCCAGAATTACACATCACACAGATTGAGGAATTTCAGGCTTCCCACACATCACCCAGTCACCCGTACCACCCCGTGAACAGACCACAGACCCCATCCGTGCCCCCGATGATGTATACCCCAACCTGACAGACCTGCGCAACATACACCTGCCTCTCCCCAACGGTACAGTAAGGGAGGCAGCAGTATCGGGTATCCCAGGCTTCATAGATGCACAACTATCACTAAAATTTACACCAACAGTCAATACTGCACACCCACGCCCAGGCGAAGAGGATGACGTAGACTCTGACTCTGTCTCTCAAGCATCATCTCGTCACTTAGACTCTGACTCTGTCTCTCAAGCATCATCTCGTCACTTGCGCTCACCTGTCATTGTCGTCCGTGACATTGGCCCTAAAGGCGACACTGTCACTAACCCCTTCCTTGACACCGCCACGCACCTGTTCCCAAGTTCGCACCTCCCATCACAAACTAGCATGCCTTTCATGGCTACTGCACCCTCTGGTGAGGTACCAGGATCTGGCCTCATGACAGACCAGCGACAGCTCATTGAGTTCCCCGTCCCACCATTGCTGTGCAGGACTGAGGAACAGCATGCCCCCCTCACAAGTCTTCTCACTCCATACCAGAATTATAGACAAAATGCAGACTTGAGCAAAAGCACCAGTATGGAGAGTATCTCACCGCAGTACCTTGAAGAAGAACTGTCACCCAGGCATCAATCACCTAGCCACGCAGACCAGTTAAACAAAATGAGACGCTTGTCATTTAAATTAGAGAACGTGAACAAAAGCATTACGGACATGATGTCGAAGGTCAACACACCAACACCACCCTCACCCATGCTGCACAACCTCGTGCAACACCACCCAAAGACAATTATCAGTAGGAATGGGGGAGGGAATAGACAATATCTCCTTGATGAGCACCCCTACCGCTCTGACGCTGTCGCCTCTGGAATAACACAGACACTCACCGACACACACCAAGCCCACCAATCCCCAACAGCATTAGGGCGGGAGAAGACACCACCACGGGTGCTAGAAGGCCACAATCCAATGTTTGGCGAGATCCCAATGTATTGTGGACTCCCACAGGAACAAGACAGAGTGGTAAGAAGTAAGGTCAGGACCACCGAAGCACAGAGACTTAAAGTCTTGGGGACGCATGGACGCCCAGACGACATACTATATGACGTCTCGGGCTCTGCTTCCTTGCGCACCGTCAGGATGAAAAATAGACACAACATAAGTCTCAGCAGACCATGTCCACCACAAACAAGCAATGATCTCACTCCCAATGAGATAGTGACATTAGGGGAAGGTTCAGATTATGCAGTTAACCCCTTTTCAGACGACTTGGCAGGCTGGTCAGAGCCCTTAGCACCGCAAATGCTCCCTTGGCCAAGAGACGGCTCCTTTGAGCCCCAGTACATGGCAACGGCAGTTGAATGTATCCTCAAAGGAGTAGGAGATGAGGATTGGGACTATGACTACATGAGGGAGAGCCTGAAAGTCTGGCAAAAATATGCTCGCCAGCATGACTATACAGGACCCACAGCGCGACGCACTGGGGTCATGCGCCAGATGCCACTGCTCTACAAAAATGTCACTGATCCCCCCATCTACATCCCATGGTCTACATTAGACAAAGAAAATGTCAAAAAGCAACTCCCACCCCTCACTGAGGGTGTGGGAAAATGGATTGCAGCTTTTGAAAATTGTACCACAGGTAACAACATAGCTATAGGAGATGTAAAATGCCTGCTGATCTCCCTCATGGGAGAAGACGCAGAAGATCTCTTCACACGTGTCCATGCCAATCTTACAAAGACAAACACCAAACATGATGGTGTTTCCTTTAATGAGATTAGAACACTAGCATGGACTGAGTTGCGCAGGAAATTCCCTGATGTTCCCGACATTGGGGCTCTGTTGTCACAGACCATGCAACCAAATGAAGACCCTGCCAACTATCTTTCCAGAATGAAAGAAAAATGGCACCAGGAGTTAGGGCAACGATGGGACGCAGCTGGAGGGTATGGGAGATTATTTTATCACACAATAAAGAAAGGTTTACCCACTGAAGTGCAGGAAAAATTAGATGGCATTGTAGCAATGGAATGCAAGCCATGGGCTGAAATACAAGACCACATTATACATTACTGCAAAAAGAGACAGGAACAAGTGAAGGTTAGACAGCTGGCAATAGAGAATGCCGCTGCCAAGTTGGTACAGCAGAAACTTAATAAGAAAAAAGACAATGTTGACACAGTCATGCTTGCAGCACCGGTCACTCAAATGACAGCAGTAACATCCTTCCCCCAGGCTGCCATGAATGCTCTTGCAGGCAACGCCCAACCTGCCCCACAGCAGGTTCAAGCACCACCTGCAGTACAGTACATACAAGCTCAACCCCAACCTGCCATACAGTATGTCCAGCCGCAACCACAGCCAATGGTACAATACATGCCAGCACCACCTGCTTACAGCACCAACACACAGCCCTATTACAATAACAGACCAAATATGAACTGGAACACGGGTGGACCAGGAAGAGGGCGAGGGATGGGACAACAAAGGTTTCCACAACAGCCAGGACAAGGGACACCACCGATCATCTGCTACTATTGCCAGAAACCAGGCCACATACAGAGAGATTGCAACAGTAAAAAGCGTGATATGGGTCAGCAATATATGCGTCCTGGCTACCCAGCACAAGCACCATTCCAACAACAGCAGCGCACGCAACAACACCTTCAACAGCCCCAAATACTATACTCTTATGCACAACCAGCACAGCAGCAACAAGTGCAGCTCCAAGCGCCCATAATGGCCCAGGTTCAGCCAGCAGTCCAACAAATACAGGTTCCAATGCAAAAGCTACAGCCACAGCAACTACCTGCTTATCAGGTGGTCCCCCAAACACAAAACAATGTACCTCTAGGAGGAACGATTGTTGCCTCCAACAACCCCTTTACCCAGGGCACCATCCAGCAATTTCAGGCTGGAGGATACACTGGCTAGGACAGCCCACAGACAACTCTTGTGTGCCCAATTTTGTCCTGCACAAGCAATACTGAAGAGGACCCTATTGCAAGTGTTGTGATAAATAACAAAACATATAGTTTTCTTGTTGACACAGGTGCCACATATTCCTGCATTACAGGTGGCCCTCTGCCCATTTCTAACAAAACAGCGGACACACAGGGATTTTCTGGGGCAATAGCAAGGGTCCCCTTCACCAAGCCAGTATCAATGGAGATAGGAGGCCATGTAGTGGAGCAGCCTCTGCTCTATTCACCCAGGTCCCCAGTCAATCTTTTAGGACGTGACCTCATGGCCAAACTAAACATGACCATCCACTTTGATGACAACGGAACAATGATTTGCTCCATACCAGGTACCCCACTAACTAGGATAATGGCAGTTACTGCACAGTCTTCCTTAGATAGTCAGGTCAGAGCACGCCCAGTGGATGAGCACGCCTTCTCTGCAGCTGTCCACACTATTGTCGCCACCACTCCCGAATTACAAGGCCGCACTGTTCAGTTACCAAAAGAGTTCCTTTTCAGACCCCAAGTACCAGACTCACAGTTATTAGACAAACATTTGACATTTGACATCTGCGCCCTTGAGGTAACACCGACCTACGGCGCATTCCTGGCATGCGATGACAACGCTCATACTTGGGCTTGTGTCATTTTTATTGAGCCTAAAGGGTTGGTAAGAGACATTTCAGATGCCCAGTTGTTTGGATCCCCTGAAGACTACTCCAAGACAGAGATTATCTATCAAAACAATGTGCCTATCTCAGTAACAGTGGAGATTAGGACACCAACAGTCACCCCTAGCTATGACTCTGCCCGAGACGCAGATCTGGCTCAAGTACCTGCACATCTTTGGACAACAGGCCCAAATGATGTAGGCCTTATTAGCTCTGCCAGGCCATTTAAGATAACACTCAAACAAGGTGCTATCCTGCCCAGAATAAAACAGTATCCCTTGTCCAAGGCAGCGGAAGAGGGCATTGCCCCTACCATACAAGCATTGCTAGATCAAGGAGTAATATATCCTTGTATCTCTCCTTGTAACACAGCTCTTTTTCCTGTGCGGAAGGGGAAGACCAATCAATGGCGTCTAGTACACGATCTGCGCGCCGTTAACAACATAGTTGTGCCAGAATTCCCTATTGTCCCAGACCCCTCTGTCATCCTCACCAATGTTCCCTCCGATGCACAGTACTTTTCTGTCATCGACCTGAAAAATGCTTTTTTGAGCATCCCCCTACACCCAGACAGCCAATACCTATTGGCTTTCTCATTCAGAAATGTGCAATTAACATATACAAGGCTCGCTCAAGGGTACTGTGAGTCCCCTAGCGTCTTCAACATGGTTGTCAAAGAGGACTTGTCTAATATTCAATGTGATAGCACCCTACTGCAATATGTCGATGACATACTACTTTGCAGCCCCACAGAACAACAATGCAGAAAAGAGACCATCTTACTTACCACTCTAGCACAAAGAGGATATAAAGTTGACAAACAGAAGTTACAGTACTGTCAGAAAGAGGTACACTATCTAGGTCAGCTACTGTCTGCATCAGGCAGACGAGTCACTCCAGGTCGAGTTGAGGCGATAAAAGGCACTCCTGAACCTCAAACAGTTAAAGACATGCAAAAATTCCTCGGCCTGGTTAATTATGTCCGTCAATGGGTCTTTGATTTTGCAACAATAACTGCCCCATTGCTGAAAGCTGTGAAAATGGGCAAAGACAGACACAATAAAATTGAGTGGACACCTGAAATGAGAACAGCCTACACCCAGCTCAAAGATGAGATAACAAATGCACCAGTGTTAGGATCACCTGATTACACAAAAGAATTCTACCTATTCACTCACTGTGATGGTCTAGTAATGACTGCAGTACTCACTCAGAAATACCCCATGGGCCATAAGCCCATTGCCTACTTCAGCGGCATGCTGGACGCTGTCATGAAAGGTCATTACCCCTGCGAGCAGGCCCTTGCTGCCGCAGCATTTGCTGTTGAGAAAACTACCCCCATTGTAATGGGTTCCCCACTGACTATGTACACTGAACATGCCGTCTTTGCAATAATACAAAAAGCCAAGACGACTTTAACAACACAAAGAGTGTCAGGTTACGAAGTCATACTGTCACTACCTTCTCTGAAGATTGTAAAATGCCATACAGTAAACCCTGCCACATTTTTTGCCCATCCAATAGCCACCTCAGATGATGACACCCATGATTGTGCCACATATTCACCAGATGAGTCAGGAGCAGCAAAAGAGGATCCCTTGCCAAACAGTACTGTATATTTTGTTGATGGCTCCTCTACCATTGATCAAGACACAGGAGTCAGGTACACAGGAGCAGCAGTAGTTAAAGCACAGCAGAATGATTCCTCTGATTCCCTAGACATTGTACAGCAACTTACATTACCATCACATTATTCTGCCCAGGCAGCTGAACTGGTAGCCCTCATAGCTGCCCTGAACATTGGAGCTGATGACCGCATTACAATTTACTCCGATTCTGCATATGTTACTACAACTACACATTCCAGCATCCTCCGCTGGAAGAGGCGCGGCTTCCTCAAATCAGATGGTACACCAGTCATTCACAAAACGTTACTAGAGGAACTTATTGAGGCCCTTACACTACCAGCTGAAGTAGCCGTAGTCAAATGCGCAGCGCACACCAATGGCCAAGATTTTGTCTCCAGAGGTAACGCCCTGGCAGATTGGGCAGCTAAGGCTGCAGCCAGAGGCCCCCCAGCAACAGGCCCCCCACTTCACGCAACACCAGAGGTACCATTTGCCCCCATTTTACTTTCCCAAACACTGCCTCCCACAGAGCATGACAATAGCAATGAAGGAATTCCAAAAACACCATCCCAATTCACAACACCATTTGACATTGACACAACTCAGCAATATGATCACACTGCACAGTTACACCTTAGAGAAATGCAAGAAAGTGCACCAGATCAAGAGAAAGAGTTATGGAAGAAGAGGGGAGTACAACAGGACTCCGCCGACTTCGTGTACAGACAGACAGTAACAGGGAAACCTGTGATGCCACAGGCCTTATTACAAGTGGCATTGGACCAACTCCACCTTCCCACACATGTCACCCGAGATAACATGTCCACCACCTTGCAAACAGACTGGTTCATCCCCAATGCCTATGAACAGATACAATTGTATGTTAATAAATGTCTCATTTGCCAACAATATTCCCCAAACCCGACTCTCAAAACAGTTGCTTCCACCATTCCTAGACCATCTGGCCCCTTCAAAGAGCTACACATTGACTATGTCGACATGATCGACCGCTGCCAAAATTACCGCTATCTCATTGTAGTAGTGTGTCCATTTTCACGCTGGATCGAAGCTGGACCTTGCGTCCACTGCAATGCCAAGGCAGCTGCCACATTCCTACTCCGTGATGTCATTACTCGCTGGGGCATTCCAGACGCCATCCGGTCCGACAACGGAAGTCATTTTTCAAACGCCATCTTTTCCTCCCTGACCACAATGCTAGGCATTAAACACAAACTGACATCAGCTTATCACCCACAAAGCAAAGGTATTTGCGAGCGCCTCAACGGCTTGCTCAAAAATAAAATAAGCAAAATAAGCGCAACAATAGGAAAGAAATGGCTTTATTGCCTACCCATAGCACTCTTTGCACTAAGAAACTCCCCAAGTTCGGATCACCACCTCACGCCCCATCAGCTTGTCACTGGACGATCCATAAATGTAACAGTTCCATCCACACGCCCTAAGACAGACAGTGAATCATCATCAGAGATAGTGAGAGCAGAACTTTACCAATATCTGTGCCAACTAACAAGCGCAGCGCAGTTCCTTTCTACCCAGGTATCCAAGAGGAGAGACAAGGGCCCCACCGATCCTGAGCTCCCACCAATCCGTCCCGGGACACTGGTCTTCGTCCGGAAAAACGTCAGGTGTTGGAAGGATCCTAAGTTCGAAGGTCCTTTCCAGGTGATAGACTCATCACCAACTGCAGTGCGAATAACTGAGAGAAAAGCATGGATCCATCGCAGCCACGTCCGTCTAGACCCCGCACCACCACCTCAGCCAATGGACTAAAGGAGGGACGGGACATACCATCAGTGCCACTCCATGAAGACAGCGGCCTTCCATCCTCCTGTGATGAAGAAGACGATGAGCATCGCGTACTTACAGTCAAGAATGCTAATGGAGATGCAAAGTTATGTATTTCACTTGTCTTACTATTTTGTGTTTTTTCTACTGTGACTTTGGCAGTTCTCAATTGGTACATGTTTTATCTTGCAACTACTGATCAGTGTTATCTTTCGGATGCTATCACACCATCTTCAGGGCAGTCAGTTGTGCCACCAGATAGAGACAAGATCGAAAGTCCACCACTCCCACCTTGTACCGCTGATACAGCACACACTAGCACACACCCCACATCCACAGTTACCGATCTGATCCAAAGCAGTGCTAATACCCCAGGGGCTGGCGTTCAGCATCTCACAATAGGTCCCCAGTTGCCCCGCAGTTCCCCTCCCCGCACTAACCGTAGATTTAAACGTGGATTTAAACGAGGTAGACCAAGGTTCTGGACCCGTAGACCAAGACCTGAGGTTACACAAGATTGGCCCACCGCTCTTCAGGACACAATGGTTCACATTGCACACCTTCATTCCAGCCCCGATTTCCATTCCACACGTCCGGACAAATTCGATCCGGATCATGGAGCCCATGATGCCCTGTTAGACAACATGTGGTACCGGCATATGTCCAAAATAGGGAAAAAGGCAACAAAGGAAGCATGTTTCGTGTGCTCACATATCCCTCATGCAGTAGGCGCAGACCAAATGATTTTCCCTAAAGAAGTACCACCCCCAATAGCCAATTGTCTCCTCCATCTGTTCCTTTGCCGTATCTACGGCCAGATTCAGCTTCTGTCAGCAACCATCGATACCATCTTTGTAAACACCACGGTATGGGATCATAATAGTGTCACGTTCAGAATTGTAACTGACAAACAACAATTTGACAAAGGCATGGAGGAGCTGTATAGGATGAAAGTATCTAAAACAGATACACAACGTTGGGAGCGTAGTTTTGCCTATTTACGCTACTTCACCTTTACAAAACCACAAGCACAATGTAGTCCACTAACAGACCAAAGCACCTGTGAAGACAGGCCTGTGCTAAGTTTATGGGCCAACATCTATGTCAACAACAAGTGGCATGGTCCACGCAACCTCACTTGTAAAGCTGCTTCCTTAGGAGCACCCTTTATAACGACAGACTGGGAGGGGGACACCAATTGGGATATCGACGATGAGTGCGGAGGGGTCTGGGCACAAGAAAGTAGAAGGTACACCTTTAGTAAGGACACCACCTACCAATGGAAAAAAGTATATAAACTAAAAAATCCTCTCCTTTGCTTCCTAGGTAACGGTACCCGCCCTGTGGTCAGCAACACTAACTGTAACACAACAGTTTTTAATTTGGACCTCCAAGACGGCACCGCCGGCCTCATGGACATCTTTTGGGCCTGTGGAGAACGCATCTACGCCCAGTTGCCTCCTCAATGGAAGGGCCTATGCACCATGGTCACCATGCATGAACTGCATCTCGTTGTCCCGGCATCCAACATTTCTCAAGTGCTCGAACACCCCATGACAGGTGATGTCACCCTGCTTCACCGGCACCGAAGGAGTGCTCAATATTTTGCTAACGACGCCTTTAAGGAAGTTCCTGACGAGTTTCGCCTGTTCAATGGCGCCCAGGAATTCTTTGGGGGCCTGTGGCCCATCTGGCAAACATCTGCTAATGCCCGGTGGCTGCAGGTCACACGCTATGAACTAATGACTCTGATCAACAACACCCGAGATGGGTTCAACGCAATACAGGAAGAATTACGACCAATAAGACTTATGGTTCTAGAGCATAGATACGTTCTAGATCAACTCACAGCTATGCAGGGAGGGGTATGCGCTTCCCTCGGATCGAGCTGCTGTACGTTCATACCATCTAATGATGCCGCTAACGGGTCTCTCGCTAAGGCCATTGAGGACTTGGACAATTTGGAAAAAAGATGCGTGATGAGGGCGGTGCCGATGCAGACCCTATTACGAGCTGGTTCAACTTGGACTGGATGCCTTCATGGCTATCTGCTATCTTGAAAATTATGTTACCTATTTGTTGTGTCATCATGTTAATGTGTTGCGGTGCACAGGTAATAATGAGGTGTGTCAGCAGATGTAGCATCAAAGCAGTTGGGATAAATTACGTTAAAACAGGAATTTCCCTCAATGCAGACTATCAGGACATGCACCGTGTTCCTGGGGATGGGGATGGGCAGGTCCACATACAACTCATAGAACTAGCTGCCCCTGAGGCTTCTCCCAACACATCCCCAGCTCCCCCAGTCCCACCGCATAGGTACACTTTGAGGGAGGAGCATAACGCTCACCAGTATGACCAGTTACTGAGCCATGATGATGGGGAATATGTTACCCTACCATCAGAATTGCAACCCCCGGCTGCGTGCCCCTATGTTAATGACACACTCAGCATGCACCCGACCCCTGAGGGTCCTTCAAAGTATTCTATCCGAGATGTGTTCAAAAATGAACAAGAGCAGGGATATGAAGGAGGGTCCCGAAGGCCCCACCTTACCATCTAACAAGAAACCCATTTTTGATTTTGCACTGCCCACTGAACATGATACCCCTAAGTTAGGCCCTACCAGGCAGGCTCAGATAGAATGTCTTAAGTTGTCCACTTTCTTTCATCCTGGGAGTGCATCTCACATAGGCCCAAGCCCAGCTCCATAGATAACCATATCGTACATAGGACCAAGCATGCCTTCCTAGATACAAATGTATAGGCCCAAAAAGCCAATGACTCCTGCTCTCATTTTATAATAATAATAAAACAGATCTCGTAGGCCTCACTGATCTGCTAGCAGAGATCTGTTCCATCCACCGAGAGACAACATCAGCCCCCTCTTGTAAATTTCCACAGTTACGAGAATAAGAGTGGCCCCCACCCACGTGACAATCTGTTGGTACATCTGGCTGTGTCACATGCAAGATTTGCGATATTTTTAGTTATGAAACTTTCCGCGCTTGCTTAACTGAAACTGAGAAGGCGGCAACGTGACCAAGAATTAATATATTAAATATTAATTCTGAGCATTTTTTACGGTAAAAGTTTTCCTTTGTTTACTTTTTGCGGTCAAGAACGCTGACCATCTGCTAAAAGCTCTGTTTCATCATGATACCACTTCTCGGTTTTATATAAAAAATTTCCAGTTACTGTAAGCGGGCGGTTAAGTGGCCTGCGTCAGATCTCGTGTCGGACGTGGGTGTAAGTTCTGCATTTAACCATATAAAAGAGCTTCGCCCAAGGTGCGGCTCCGAACTCTCTGCGCATCAATCTGACTGCATATAGAGGGTTCCCGATCGATCGTCCGTGTGACTGGGCCTAGAACTTCGACTTCCAAGGTGGTAATATTCTTTTCTGATAATTCAGCCTTTTGGCTTTGACAGCCTATCTAATGGCATAGCCTATTGGCTTTGTCAGCCTATCTGATTATTTTGCCTATTGGCTTTGTCAGCTCAACTAATTATTAGCCTTTTGGCTTTGTCAACTCAACTAAATATTAGCCTTTTGGCTTTGTCAGCCTATCTCACTCAGCTCATTCTAACCCAAGCCATTGCATTTATTTTAGGTTAAACTGCGTAGTCTTGAATGGTGTTGCTTTCTTAAAAAGAGATCAGCCTTCTAGGCACTAGCCTACCTATCCTTTTTAAAGTCAAGGTTGCTCTTTAGGCAGCTACTCATAGCATAATATTTAGGTATATATTTGCTTCTTTTGAACGACTGATTTATAACATTGTCAATACATTTATTTTGCATCCTGCTCATGTGTTCATGGGCAATATTTTAATCGAACTGGACTCAAATTCTGCTGGCGGAAAGAAGTCTACATGAGGGCCATTCTTGACAGAATTGGATTTTCAGATCCACCTCCTCTGGAAGAGTTGGATTTAAATCTCTTTTGCAGCTTCTCTGAGTGACCGGAGAGCGGGAAGACATAATATCTGTACCCCCCGACATGAAGGTTTCTCTGCCTTATGGTGCAACACGATGGAGCTGCTGCACCCTGAACAGAAGTTTTACTAAACCTCTAGCCATGACCATTGCACCCAGTGGTTGCGTGTTGTCCTTCGGCACGTCACTGGTTTAGCTCTTGTACGCTCTTGTCTGTTTCTTATTTTCACTGTTCCCATTTTTGATGTTTGCTCAAAGAAAAATTACTGTTCATCTAACCCAGTGGTTCTTAACATGTGGTGGGCGGACCCTTAGGGTCTGTCATGCCTACCCAGGGGGAAAGCAGGGCTCCGCTGGCAGTTACTTTAACAGGGAGCCCTAGTGTTGATAAGGCGGTGTGATAGCAGCAATGTGAGAGGGGTTTATGCACCAACATCGACGTGATCAGGACAGTATGAAGGACAAGATAGATGAGTGATTTGTTACAGTGGGGTGCTAGCAAATAGTTTGGACTACGATGAGTTCAATAGCCTGGCATGTATAGTTGAGGGGATGGTATCAGGCAGGGGCAATTGACCATTACCCTTAGCAGGCTACCTGCCACATTCAAGACTGCTGCATTCAAGACTGCCACACTACATGTTACGACTGTCCTCACTAAGCCATGACTCTTAGTGCTGTATCGGCATGACTCAGGATAGATAAAATTGCTGCTAAAGCTGAGTTATATAAAACACCTGTGATGATGCACTCTCCATACATGCCAACCCTCCCGATTCAGGCGGGAGACTACCGATTTCAAGGCTAGTCTCCCGCCTCCCATTTCCTGTATGCAAAAACCCAATTCCTCGTCAGGCTTCTGCAGACAGGGACTGGTCTTGTGTGACTCAGAGTACGCACTGCCAGTAACCTGCTCCTGCAGGCCAGTGCACAACATTTTTGTCACACTCTCTCTGGCTGCCTTAGCACTTTCTCCGTTCTCCTGACAGGTATGGTAAAAAAAACATTTTTTCATTTTGTCCCAGTACATGACAATAGACCTGATTCAGGCCTTAATGGAAGTCAATGGGAGAAATACATTCTCCAGATTTTTTTTTAAAAAGCACCCACTTTCCCCTTCTAAAATGTTGGCATGTATGACTCTCCCCCACCCTTGTCTGGGACGTAACGCTGGCCCTTGAAGCCCATGCAGTGCGGGGGGCCCCAACCATTCAGCAGACCCCAATCCTTAGGGGGCCCCCATTCACCCCAAAACCAATGGACATCCGTGAGATATGGGAGACTCAGGGGCCCCTCTTCACATTCAGCATGTAGACTCCATCATTTTATGTTACCCCACTGCCCACAGTCATCCATTTAAACAAACACTGGCCACAAACCCAGCACTTCAACGCAGAATTTAGTCCAGAGATTCTTGTGCATTGATATGCCTTTGCTCTGTTCTGGGAGTTATGCCGTACACAACGGGGAACCCATGAGGCCCGGCCATCTTTGATGATTTTTGCCCCCCTACACTTCTTTTGCTGAGAGACAGGACAGGAAGGACAGGCACCATGCTATTAAATGAAATGTACAGCTTGCTTACAACATGAAAGTTGAAGGGATAGTTCCTTTTTGTCCTATAAAACAAACTTTTCTGAAGTAGCAAACTTGACATTTACTTTGAGGACAAGTAAGATGAGGGCCTGGACATGGTAAACAACAGTAATGCTGCAACGTGAGACACATGAATGTATCAATGAACTGTATGTAAATGTATATAAATGTATTGCCAGCTGTCCCTTTTTCAGTAGAAGTATCCCTTCTTATAAAAGATGATATTTCCAACTTCTTTTTCTTTTTATCCTTCTTAAAGAATCTCTCATTCCTTTGCTGTTTATCTCTGCCACCACTTCCCTTCTCACCTTCAGGGGCCCTTGTATCCATCCCATGCCCCCAACTTCCCCTTCTATGTACCTTCAAAGTAGTCTGGTGTCACCTCTACACAAACATTACCACTGAGACCCAGAATGTGTATGGGGTCATTGACACTGGGGTACTGACATTTGGACAGGGATACAAGGACAATGAGGTGTGGACCTTGGAATGGTCCGCTGGCTGTGACTCTGATATATGATGACACTAAACACAGACAACAACAGTAAGAAGGGGAGGCTTTCACTGACAGGGTGAAGCTGGAGCAAGGGCAGTGACACAAGGACACTGACAAGGAGACCCTTGGACACCGACATTGATCCTGCAGCACTGATATGGAAACATTTACACAGGGATACTGACATGGGAGCCTTGAGAAAAGCACACTGACAGACTGACATTGCATTGGGAACACTAGACACAGAGACATAGCAACACCAACAAAGGGATTCTGACACTGACTTTGGACACTGGGACACAGAGGCACTGACACTGATAAAATGATCCTAAGAAACTGGCATGGGAACGCTGACACAGGACCTTGAACACAGGGAGGCTGACAATGGGACTGTGACAAAGGTACAGTGACAATGAGTGAACAAAAAGGGAGCAACAGAGGGAAAAATAGCCAGGTCGCCCTCCACTCACTAAACCATACAACAAAAGACCTGATTATGGGGGAACACTATACTTTTTTAGAGTACCAGGGGCAGTCTGAAACTATCTCTGCCAAGAAGCTGGCTTCACCAATATGCCAGTCCAGCCTAGTTCCCAGTGTTCAAATTTAAAACGTTTGTCAATCCACCAAAAATTATCTCATTTCATGAGAAAAAAACCTGAAAAAGGTGTGAGAGGTCAGAAAGTACCTCACGTAAGCATCACCAAGGGAGCTGCTGGTTGGTACTCACCAGTTTGCTCACGTTATCATCATTGGTAACGCTCATGAACGTGAAAAAAGAAAAAAGGTTGTGCCCTAGTTTTTAAGAGGTGAAGAAAAGAAAAGAAAGTGGAAAAGAATGTAGTGTCGATGCTTATGTCATTCTTAGCCAATCAGACCCCGTGGTGAGAAAGAAGCTTCTCCAAGCTAAAATTAGTTGTGACTCACTTGCAGTTATACATACTTTATTGATCGCAGTGATCACACTCAGGTTAAAAGAACGGCATGTGTTAGACCATTTCAGTTAGAAAGGCCGACATGTTCCATTGCCACTTATTTTGATGATTGCACAGCAGAGACGACCATTTGTGCGGTTGACGATTGGCGACTGCGACTTTCTGCAGGGGATGCATGGCTAAAAGTTGTGCATGCTCCCCCAATGGTGTGTAGCTGGTACGAGCTTTGCAGTGGCGTAACAAAAGTTGAAGGGGCCCCACTGCAAGGTACACAGAGGGGCCCCACTCCGGATTTAATCCGGAGCTCTCCAGCGTGAGTACAGTGCTGAGGGGGCCCCTTGCAGCTAAGGGGCCCCCCGCACTGCGGGGGCTGCGGGAGCCTGTGGTACGCCCCGGGAGCTTTGATAGCAACCACTGGATTGTGCTTGAAGTATCGGTGAGGTGGAGACCGGTCCTCAAGCCCTGATGAAATTGCCGAAAATAAGTGGCAATGAAACATGTCGGCCTTTCTAACTGAAATGGTCTAACACATGCCGTTCTTTTAACCTGAGTGTGATCACTGCGATGAAATGAAATGAAATGTGGTGTTAATAAAGCGCAAACTGTCACTCCCACAGGAGCCTCCTGGCGCTATCAGATAACGAGCTTCAGCAGTAACAAGTTAGAATCTAGATGAGTGCAAAGCATGAGTCATCAGATGTTCCATAGATCCATGTCTTTAGGGCCTTTCTAAACTGCACTTCAGATTCCATTGCTCTGAGTTTATTTGGCATAAAGTTCCACGCCCTTGCCCCTAACACCGTGGCCGATTTCCCTCCCCTGGTTTTAAGTTTAAAGCCTGGCAATTTGAGCAGGTTTGCTGAGGTGGATCTGAGTGTCCTCGTTGTCGTGTATAATGTAAATCTTGTGGATAGATATACTGGCCCTAACCGTCGAGTTGCTCTGAAGGTCGTCAGGAGAAGTTTAAACAAAATTCTTTTATGTACCGGAAGCCAATGAAGGGTCTTCAGGGCGGCTGAGGCAGACGCTCTACGGGGAAGCCCTAAGACCAGTCTGGCAGCTGCATGTTGTACTACCCGTAGTCTCCTCAGGGTTGCTTTATTAGTCCCTGCCAGAAGGCTATTACAGTAGTCTAGCCGCGAGAGTATTAGAGCCACTGCCACTGTTTTCCTTGCAGCAAGCGGAATCAGGTCAAAGAACTTTTTCAGGGTTTTAATTAGGCCAAAACATGTCCCTGCTACCTTTAGTGCATGGGGTTTGAAGGAGAGGGAGGAATCAAACCACACTCCCAGATTTTTTGCCACCTCCACAGTGGATGGAGGGGCTGCCGCCTCATCAGGCCACCAATCCTTGGGTTGAAATGGATTATTTTTCCCTATCAATAAGATTTCGGTCTTATCGGTATTGCAGCGGAGATGGTTATTCTGCATCCATTCAATAAAGTATGTATACCTGCAAGTGAGTCACAACTCATTTTAGCTTGGAGAAGCTTCTTTCTCACCACGGGGTGCGATTGGCTAAGAATGACATAAGAATCGACACTGCATTCTTTTCCACTTTCTTTTCTTTTCTTCACCTCTTAAAAACTAGGGCACAACCTTTTTTGTTTTTTCATGGTCATGAAAGTTACCAATGATGATAACGTGAGCAAACTGGTGAGTACCAACCAGCAGCTCCCTTGGTGATGCTTACGTGAGGTACTTTCTGACCTCTCACACCTTTTTCAGGTTTTTTTCTCATGAAATGAGATGATTTTTGGTGGATTGACAAACGTTTTAAATTTTAACACTGGGAACTAGGCTTGACTGGCATATTGGTGAAGCCAGCTTCTTGGCAAAGATAGTTTCGGACTGCCCCTGGTACTCTAAAAAAGTATAGTGTTCCCCCATAATCAGGTCTTTTGTTGTATGGACAGTGACAATGAGACCTGGACACAGGGAGAGTGGCAACAGTGCCTGGCACTAGGGCACTGGCAGTGACAATGGGGTATAGCCACTGAGACTCTGACTGGGTGGCATAGACCTGGGGGCCCTGACGGGGGGAACTCATATGGTTACATTTTCATGGTACACTGACATGGGGACACTTCTATTGACTAAGGCGACAGTGACTTGGTGACATGTAAACAGGGCATGGCCAAAGGCACACTGACACAGGGGCACTAACACTGAACACTAACTCAGTTACACAGAATTGAACATACTGAAACATGCAAACACTACCCATGGGACAATGAGACTGGGAGATTGGCATTAGGACACTGAGACAGGGTGGAAAGGGAACTTAGGGACAAGAGGACAATAGTGCATTTAATCCAAAACTGGCAAACAATGACAATGAGGTGCTAATACTGAGACACCAAAACCAGGACATGGAAGCTGGGCCATGAGACAAAGTCACAGACTCCAGGGGTGGACATAGGGACATGGACTTCAGGACAAACAAGGCTATGGCAACAGCTAAATGCCACAATTCTTTACATTAATGCCAGATGCTGCACTTTACAAATACAACACGTTTGCTAGTGGAAAGAAACTGAAGTAACCAGGTGTGCAGCCAGATGGAGGATACACAACTGTCTGATTCTCCGGTCCTGTTTGCAAAGTCTGGCTTTCCCTCAACCTTCCTGAATATATTCATACTTCACTGGACATCTTAAGACAGAGAAAAGGGACAGTGTCAAACGTCATCACCAGTAAATGTCGCAGCCCTGTAGAACAGGAGTTTTGGATGTTTGTACTCTACTCAGATAGTGCTCATCTGTGCAGAGGTGGACAATATGGACTGAACTTTCAACATTAATGTGACTGCTCTGTAGGAAATAATGCAGCATCCTCCTTAAAATTGATGGAATTCACCATCAATATCAACTGGCCCTAAGTCCTTGGGGTCAACTTCAGCCACTCAAAAAGATGTGATTTTTTTGGTCTATGATTATGATGGGAAAAGCGATATCCCAGAACCCTGTCAGGAGCTGGGGATGGAAGCACTGATTACTGCTTAATAAGGTAATTGCGTGGGCAAATAGTACTTTGAAGCCACTTGTACTGGGTGCGTTACAGCAAAAGAAACGCAGGTAGGTGTGTTACCCTGAAACCGGTCCCAGGATGCTTGTTTACGATCCACGGAAGACCTGGCTTGGCAGTTCGGGCTGGACTGTTCCCATGAGGAACAGGGTCAAGACTGGTTTGCATATGGGGGGCGTGGCTAAACGCCAATGGAGTAAGGTGTGCCTCGCGGAGCTCCCACCCGGCGATCCCCCATCCACAACCATCGTGACACCCCACCCCCCCACGAACTGTATGAGGGGGCCGGGGAGAACCAGCTGAATGAGGAGGGATCACTGGAAGTCGGCGGAAAAATCCGGGGGGTGCTACACATGAGGGCAGCGGAGAGGCGACCTCGAGGTGGCCGAAAATGGCGGCCATTAGCTGAGGAGTGAAGACCCCGGACACGGAAGCGGAGGAAAGAGAAAGGTGATCGCTCCCCTGACCGAATCAGGCACAATAAACCTGAGATCAGCTCCGATGAACGAAGCTCTGTGGGGGGCGAGCTGCGGCAGAAATCAGGCGGCATTCCTGACCCAAAGGCTCAGTTGAAAGACCTGCGAAGAGGCAGCTAGGACGGGACTGTGCTGGTGCCGGGTGAACTGTGGATGAGGCCGCTGAGGCCGCCGAAGAGCGTCGCTGGCCCTGAGGACGCCAAGAAAAGAGAAGAGCCAGTGATGAGAAGCCCCCTCCCGAAGCGACTCGAGGCAGGGGTAGCCTGAGCCGGAGGACGCAGCTGCCGGGAGGCGGTAACTAAAAGGCAGCCTGATGACGAAGTGGGGAGGCCCCGAGATGAAGTAGGAAACCCCAGAGGTGAGAAGAAGCGATGCGGTGACAAAGAGGGGCGCTAATCTGAAATCGGAGAGTGGAGGGCTCCACAGCAAAACAGGAACTGAGGGCGAGGAAGAGGCAGCAGTGCGGCCCAAGCAGACGGGAGGCAATAAGGCGAGAGAGCGGAGGCCGCAAGCACTGAGAACGCCCTCGAGTGTGCCGCGGCGAAGCGCACAGACTCCGCTGTAAGGAAGAGTGAAGAAGAGAACAAGAGGGGCACTTACCCAGAATAGTAACTAGGAGGTCCCGCTGTTAGGTAGAGCCCAAGAGTGGAGACAAGGCAGGGGCAGGCCTCTGGCAGCCAGGGAGGAGGAACGGCTGGAGAGCGGAGGCCTACGGCGATAGGGAGGTGGGCCACAATAACTTGAGACGCTCTCTTGTATAGAGCCTGGTCGGCTCAGACCAAGGGGCAGCTAAGAACTAGAAACAAACCTCTGGGTGGAGCAGAGCAGGACGTGGCAGAAGGGCTGAACAATAAAGTGAAGTTGATGCCTTACACAAAGAGGGGAGAAATCACATAGACCTGTGTTGGCCCAAAACGTTAGGGGAATTTCACCGAACACGCTTGAGGCGGCAGAGAGCCTTTACCCAACAAGTACCAAGGAAGACAGGTCCTTTGATCCTGAAATAACATGAGCGGGATGAATAAATAGCAGGCTAAGAGAACGCTGTCCACACACTGCCAAACAGCCACAGATGGGAAGTCACACCTAGGGAGGAGGCCTCAGAATCTAGAGGAGCGGCAGTGAGATACCCCCAGCAAAGACGCCAGCAATACCCAAGGACAGAGTGCCTCAAGACCAAGCCCAAAGAAGGTGCGGAGGCCCCACTGCCCCACCAGTCAGACGCCCACCACTGCAGAGACGGGCATACACCTGCCGGGAATGGGGTGGATATCCAAACGATGAGTGCAGGACAATATGGATCTCGACAAGAGGCAGGAACAAACGGACGAGGAAGAAGACACAAGGGGAGCAACACAGGAGACCGCCCAAACACGTCCCACGTTGGCAGACATCATGCAAGCGATCACAGCATCCCGCGAAGCCCTTGAGACCAAAATAGATGCAAAAGGTACAGATTTGAGCCTACTAAAGGACGATCATCGCCGCCTAGCAGAGAGGCTAACAAACACTGAACGCACAATGGCAGACATCCCGTCGGAGGTCGCAGAGATGAGTAAATTCCTGTCAGAAGTAATGAACAGGGTGAGGACCCTGGAAATGAGAGCAGAGGACAGCGAAGGAAGGTCCCGTAGGAATAGCATACGCATTATTGGGCTACCGGAACGCGAAGAGGGTAGCAACATGGTGCAATATCTAGAAGACTGGCTGAAGACAGAAGTGGCCCCAGAGGGCCTTTCACAATTCTAAGCGCTGGAGAGGGCGGACAGGGTCCCAGCACAACCCCTTAAACCGGGTGCTCCCCCCACGCCCAGTTATCACTCGCCTGCTCCACTACAGGGATCGAGACCATATTCTGTCACACACCCTGCAGAACAAAACCCTACAAATTGGAAATAGTAAGATAATGATATTTCCGGACTTTACAAGGGAGGTGCAGAGACAATGTGCCTCCTTCCTGGCTGTGAAGAGGCGTCTCAGGCAACTACAGATTCCATATGCAATGATGTTTCTGGCCCGACTGAGAGTGGTCTCACCGACGGGGACTCAGTTCTTTCAAACTCCCCAAGATGTGTGGAACTGGCTTGACACTGTCCAGATGAGGAGGTCACGGGAGAACTCCCCAGGAGCAACCTCATGGAAGAAACAAAGAACCCCGGATAAAGCCAGAACACCATCATCGGCGGAAGCCAGAGAGAAAAGACATAGAATCCTTCGGGCGGTCGCAGAGCTAAGCCAGGCGGACTCTAGTCCTAAGTCTATGCGGAATGACAATGAGGAGAGAACACCAGGCGGTTCCTGAAGTTCTAGCTCGGCGGAGGACTCTGACACGGACCTTCCTAAAGTCAGCCCCAAGTTGATAGACAAGCTTGTCTGAATATAGGACCATAAAAACGACATGTGCAAATGGACAATAACTCTTATCTGTTGTATCCCTTTGCCCCTACATAAGGGGTAAACAAAAACGCTGGTGGGTCAGCTAACAATAAAGTGAGGGCGATACGGGGTAAATCTCCTACATTCATGGAGGGGGAGAGCCGGGAGGTGGGGGGTCCAGAGACAATAAGTCGAAAGTTCACTCCCAAATACAACTACGCAGGTACTCTGCGGAACGATACCCTGACCCTGTTCTCAGGCAGGTCGCTCCCCACGCCGCACAGCACCACCTGTGTGTCCGTGTCCCGCTCGCCGCTGCTGCTGTGAGTTCGAGGCCCTCCTCCACCCGCAGGCTACCACCTGCGCCTCATCATTGGTGGCCCAGTGGGGAACCGTAAGTTCTGTGTGCCCCCTGTGCCCCCTTTGACTGTCTGCCTCGGTTTTTTGCCTTCTTGTATCCCCGTTTCCACCGTAATTCCTGTTTGTGCCCCCTGTGCCCCCTTGACTGTCTGCCTCGGTTTTTTGCCTTTTGTATCCCCGTTTCCACTGTAATTCCTGTTTGTGCCCCCTTGACTGTCTGCCTCGTTTTTTTTTGCCTTTTGTATCCCCGTTTCCACTGTAATTCCTTTCTGTGCCCCCTGTGCCCCTCTGACTGTCTGCCTCGGTTTTTGCCTTTTGTATCCCCGTTTCCACTGTAATTCCTTTTTGTGCCCCCTGTGACTGTCTGCCATCGGTGTTTTCATTCTTGGATCCCCGCCCCGTTCCAGTGATTATCCCAGTGTTATTCCTTTTGTACACTGTGTGCTTTATTTCGTTCTGCTGGTGTATTTCTCCCTACCTCTCCTTATTTAATTATTTACTGTTCCCCGCGTTTCTCCGCCCGTCTCCGCTCTCCCTTTCCCGCCGCTGCGTCCCCTGCGGCCCCGCCCCCGCGCACCCATTCGTCCAGCTCCCGCCTCCCAGCTGCTCCTCCCTCCCACCTCCCCTGCGCAGCGGGCACGCCCGTCTGCGCCCGTCCGCGCCTGGCTTGCGCCCAGCGCCAGACCTCCTGGTCCCCGCAACCGCCACGACGACCGCCGCCACTACGACGCCAGCACCCTCCACGCACTCAACACCGGACGATCACACACCTGATTCCTGGCCGCCCCGAAGCGCACCCAAGGACCCTTCACCTGCCGGAGCTGCAGCTTCACCAGCCTCCGAGCTGCCAAACCGCCCGCAACAACCTCAGATGCATACTACTCAACACCCGCTCCGCACGCAAACACGCCGTCGAACTCTGGGACCTGCTCGACACATCCTCCCCGGACGTCGCCTTCCTGACAGAGACCTGGATGAACGCCTCCTCGGCACCCGACATCGCCATAGCCATCCCGGACGGCTACAAGATCACCCGCAGGGACCGCACCAACGGAGTAGGAGGAGGGATCGCCATCATCCACAGGAACACCCTCAGGGTCTCGACCAGCACCGACGACACCCTCAGCACCGCCGAACACCTGCACTTCCAGATCCACACTGACCCCAACACCACCCTCAGAGGAACTCTCGTCTACAGACCCCCCGGACCACGACCTCAGTTCAGCGACTCCATCGCCGACTTCGTCAGCACGCACGCCCTCGCCTCCACAGATTACATCCTCCTCGGAGACCTGAACTTCCACCTCGAAAACAACAACAACAGCAACTCCACCACCCTGATCGACAACCTCGGACTCAGACAGCTCGTCACAACGCCCACCCACTCCGCTGGTCACACGCTCGACCCCATCTTCTCCGCAAGCTCCCACGTCACCTTCAGCCACACCACCAAACTCCACTGGACCGACCATCGCTGCATCCACTTCACCTTCCAGAAACCCACCACTATCCACCGCACTGAACGGACCCCCCGCCACAGCTGGAACAAAGTCACCAAAGACCAGCTAAACACCACCCTCGCCCGAAGCCCACCCTCCGACCCCATCGACACCGACACCGCCGCCCGCAACCTCAGACAATGGATCGACGACTGCGCCAACACCCTCGCCCCGATCAAGAAACCCTCCAACAGACGCACCGACAGAAGAGCCAGTTGGTTCACCGCCAACCTCCAGGCCTCCAAGCAAACCTGCCGAAAGCTCGAGAAGAAATGGCACCTCGAACAGACACCGGACAGCTATGCAGCCCACAAGAACGCCATCCGCAGACACCATCACCTCATCCGATCCGCCAAAAGGGCCTCCTTCAAGGACCGCCTCGACAACAACGCACACAACAGCAAAGAGCTCTTCAATATCGTGAAGGAACTCTCCAACCCCAGCTCCAACACCAATGACATCCCGCCATCGCAAGACCTGTGCGACTCCCTAGCCGCCTTCTTCCACCGCAAGATCGCAGACATCCACGACAGCTTCAACAACCAGACCACCCCGACAGCCACCGACACCTCAGACTCTCCGCCCACCATCCACACCGATCCCCTGCTCGCCTGGATCAACGTGAACGTCGACGACACCATCAAAATCATGAACACCATCCACGCCGGCTCACCGTCAGACCCATGCCCGCACCACATCTTCAACAAAGCTAGCGCCACCATCGCACCCCATCTCCGCAAGATCATCAACATCTCCTTCGAGACGCGACCTTCCCGGAGAGATGGAAGCACGCCGAGATTAACGCCCTACTCAAAAAACTTAAGGCGGACCCGAGAGACCTCAAGAACTTCCGGCCCATCTCCCTGCTCCCGTTCCCGGTGAAGGTCATCGAGAAGATCGTCAACCCGCTACCTCGAGGAGAACAACATCCTGGACCCGTCCCTGTCCAGGTTCCGCAGCAACCACAGCACCGAAACTGCCCTCATCACCGCTACCGATGACATCAGGGCCCTGCTGGACAACGGAGAAACCGCCGCCCTCATCCTCCTGGACCTCTCAGCCGCCTTCGACACAGTCTGCCACCGCACTCTACGCACACGCCTCCACGACGCAGGGATCCGAGACAAGGCCCTGGAATGGACCACCTCCTTCCTCTCCGGCAGAACCCAGCGCGTCCACCTCCCGCCATTCCGATCCGAAGCCTCCGAGATCATCTGCGGCGTTCCCCAAGGATCATCCCTCAGCCCAACATTGTTCAACGTCTACATGGCACCGCTCGCCCACATAGCCCTATCGCACGACCTCAACATCATCTCCTACGCCGACACCCAGCTGATCCTCTCCCTCACCAAGGACCCCCTCACCGCCAAAACCAACCTCCACGAAGGAATGAAGGCCGTCGCCGAGTGGATGAAGAACAGCCGACTGAAACTGAACACGGAGAAGACGGAGGTCCTCATCCTCGGCTCCACCCCCTCAGCCTGGGACGACTCCTGGTGGCCGACCACACTGGGAGCAGCACCGACACCCACCGACTACGCACGCAACCTGGGGTTCATCCTCGACTCAGCACTCTCCATGACCAAGCAAGTCAACGCCGTCTCATCCTCCTGCTTCAACACCCTCCGCATGCTCCGCAAGATCTACAGATGGATCCCCACCGAAACCAGAAGAACGGTCACCCAGCCCCTCGTCAGCAGCAGGTTGGACTACGGGAACGCTCTCTACGCCGGAGCCCCGACCAAACTTCTGAAACGACTGCAACGTATACAGAACGCCTCTGCACGCCTAATCCTCGACATCACCCGCCACAGCCACATCACACCCCACCTGAGAGACCTGCACTGGCTCCCCGTTAACAAGAGGGTCACCTTCAAGCTCCTCACCCACGCACACAAGGCACTCCACGACACCGGACCAGCATACCTCAACAGACGACTCACCTTCTACACCCCGAACCGCCAGCTCCGCTCCGCCGACCACGCCCTCGCCACCATCCCCCGCATCCGAAGAGCGACCTCCGGCGGCAGATCTTTCTCCCACCTCGCCGCCAAGACCTGGAACACCCTCCCCATCCACCTGCGAAAGACCCAGGACCTTCTAACCTTCAGGAGACTGCTCAAGACCTGGCTGTTCGAGCAGTAGCAGCACCCCTCCCCCCTAGCGCCTTGAGACCCTCACGGGTGAGTAGTGCGCTCTACAAATGTCTGATTGATTGATTGATTGAGTTTGGTTGGGTATGGGACTGACACCGGTTCTGGGGAAGGGATGTTGGGGAGTTTATTTTTCAAGGGGTTCTTTAGTTGGGGCTAGGTGTGCCTCGACTAGAGTAATTAGTAGGTTAATGCTAACACCAACCCAATGGTTTCCGCCGTAGACGTTATATATCTCTCATGGAATGTGAGAGGAATGCACACCATGACTAAGCGCCATAAAATTCATGCATACCTGACTAGGAGGGGCGTACGTATAGCGCTGTTGCAAGAAACACATATTACTACTAAGGAGGGTGAGGCCTTACAGAGAAGATGGAGAGGTCAGGTGTACTATACAAATTATTCTGCTTACGCGAGGGAGGGGGTGCTTATATGAGTGAGAGCAGGAGTCCCATTTCAGTTTAATAAACCCATAATAGACCCAAAAGGGCGTTATGTAGTCCTAGTAGGCAAATTAGATGGCAGAGACAAAACAATCGGGAATATATTCGGGCCGAATACAGATCAAGCTTCATTCCTAGTGGTTCTTTCCAGAAAGTTGGCCCGCACTTGACCGGTTCGGTGATTCTGGGTGGGGACTTTAACTGCATCACAGATATTGAATTAGATCGCTCCCATCCACCCCTGAGGGATTCCCCCATTGTCCGAGCGGCGAAGCGCAGAGAGGGTGGCAACACCAGTGGGGACTGATAGATACTTGGAGGGCATTACACCCAAGAGACAGGGACTACTCATTTTTCTCATATCTGCACGATCTGCACATTAGGCTAGACGCCATACTTTGCTCCCCAGACGTACATGAGCATGTGAAGACAAGCGAGTACCTAGCCCGGACGATTTCCGACCACAATCCCCTGTTGATAGGGCTTCAGTGGACAAGAGAAAGACCGAGCATCCCTGTTAGACTTGGCATCTTTTGGCGTGTTTCCCCTGACTTTTTGCTTTCTGACCTCCCGGTTTTGACTCTGTTTTTGCTGGTGTAATGATTCTGCGCACTTTCCCCACTGCTGTCCAGTGGGAAAGTGCAAGTGCTCCTGTATAAAATGCGTTATGGATTGGTGTTTCCATGATTGGCCTATTTGGTTTATGTATCAGTCCCTTGTAAAGTGCACTGCGAGTGCCAGGGCCTATAGACCAAATGCTGTTGGTGGGCTGCAGCACTGGATTGTGCCACCCATGCAAACAGCCCGTAAAGTGTAACTCGGGCCTGCCAACGCAGAGCCTGTGCGCAGCCTGGGGCTGCCATGTCGACTTGGCAAGTGCACACACTTGCAAGTCCCTAAACCTTCCCTTTGCTACATGTTAGTCACCCCTAAGGTAGGCCCAAGGTACCCCTGTGGGCAGGGTGCGTTGTATGCGAAAGGTAGGACATGCCCGGGTGTGTGTGGCATGTCCTAATAGTGAATTACAGCCTAGTTCGTTTTTCACTATTGCAAGGCTACCTGTTCCCCCTAGGCCGGAACGGGCAGTTTTGATTATTACAGCTTATAATCCTAACTGACCCCGGGAACATGGTAGAAATTCGAGTTTAGTATGCCTGGACTCAGAATGATAAAATGCATCTTTTAGTGAAGTTGGTTTTAACATTCTGTGTTTGAAAATACCACTTTTAGAAAGTGGGTATTTTCTTGTCTATAAAAAATGATTATAACCTGCACACCTTTATTTAAAGAAACTTTAACATTAATTAGAATTTTTTAAACATTTGCTCAACGGTGCCACCTCGTTGCCCTGACCAGCTTCTATCAGGTATAACACATCACAACAACATGAGACAGAGCCTGTCACATGAATACAAGGTGCACTTGTCACTAGCCCAATCTAGTGGTGCTATACTATATCATGTATTATGCTCACAAAGTGATGCAATTTTTTAGAAAACTAGGCAAAATGTACATCAATATATACCATCAACGTGAACCATCTTACGTGTACTTCAATCGATGATATATGCACATTGTATGCTTATTTTAAACAGATATACATCAAACAATAACATTGTACATATATGTTCATTTTATTTTTCTTTCTGTATTTTCAATCCAATATTCCGTATAGTGTTTACATATCCCACATTGCACATTTGACCACAAATCAAGCTGACACTAAAGTTTATACAGCTGAAGAAGCTGAATCTATATATTCACTCATCCAAGAAGTAAGGGCTTTCCAGGTGAAACCCGGATCTGCTAATCAGATCATAAAACAGTTGGAGTACACGTTAAGGAAGGAAGTGAATCAACGACTTCATGCCACAACACTTATACAGTACCATAAGGTTAAACGTATACCCAGGGGGTTAAGGATTTCTTTGCGCCCTATGCTTTTTAAATTTAATAAACCATTTATGTTGAGATGGTTTGCAATCTTGAACAAATGCTCATTAGATCTTATTCTTTTGATTGTTGAGGAATTATCAAATGTTTTAAAGGAATTGGCGACAGAGATTCATGATTTAAAAATTAACTTAGAGCAAATGATGACTGCAGAAACTCTGACAAAAACACTGGATGAAATTAACGCGAGGATTGATGAGCATGCTAAGGAGGTACACGAGAGGAAATTGCGAAAATTTAAACGTGACACGATAGATTATAAATTGGATGAGGTTTATACATGGGCCGATGCATACGCTCAGCGTCGCATTTTTAAAAAACCTGATGCATCAACATCTGAAGAGAGTATAGCTACTGAACAGGATACAACATTAACACGTCCACCAGCAGCAGACAGTGCTAATGTTTCAGCATCTATATCAGAAATACCAAGTGGGAGTGTGGTAACCAAAAAGTCTTTTTTAGAATCAGGTCAATCATCCAACCACCCACCGGAAGAACTAAATACAGGGAAAACAAACGATCAAGGAGGGGACAAAAGAAAAAACCAGGAAAACCCTCGGCGGAACCCAAAGAGGATTTAGTCATGAATATTTCTGATGTCATTTTATCACCAGTTGAGTTATCTGTGTTGAATAAAGGGATGACATTCATTCCTACTTATAACACTAATCGTATGGAATCAGAAGTGTCGCTATTCAAATTCATGCGTAAGTTAAGGCTACGCTGGTTTTTTCACCAAATTTCAAAAGAGAACGTCTCTCCAGTAGAAACTGAAGAAAAGGTTTTTAAACCCAAAAGCACCTTTCTATCTCCCATCTCGCACAAAGCATTGGATCTTTTTGAACTTTTGGTGAAGAAGGATTTGGAACACATACCAATGCAGACTCAGGCACGGCAGAACTTAACAAAAGCAGAATCCTTCGCTTTACGCAAATTAGCTGACAATAAAAATCTTGTATTTCAACCTGCGGATAAGGGTGGAGCCCTTGTGGTGATGAACACTACTTATTACGAAGAAAAAGTGCAGCAACATGTGATGGATGAAGATATTTATATCTTGTTGGATTCTGATCCCACAACTGCATTTCAAAAAACTTTGGCTGAGATTCTTAAAAAAGCAGTTGAGTTAGGATGGATAAATGAGCATACAAAAAAATTCTTGACAACAGAGTTTCCAACACGACCGCATATTTACATGCTACCTAAAATGCATAAGAATCCTGATGATCCACCTTTCCGTCCAATTGTCGCAGGCTGCGGTTCAATACATGAATCAATAGGCAGATATATTGATCACTTCTTACAGCCACTTGTGCAGGGATGGGTATCTTATGTTCAAGATACGACAGACTGTCTAAATAAGCTACAGCAGATACAGGGCTTCAGTGAAGAAGATACTTGGTTATGCACAATTGATGTAGTAGCCCTATACACATCAATACCACATTCTGAGGGCATGGCGGCAGTGGAATGGATGTTGTTGCGAGGTGATTATGAGGAAACTCAGAACATTTTCATACTTGAACTGTTACAATTCAGTCTGTATCACAGTTATTTTGCATGGAAGGATCAATTTTTCATGCAACGTACTGGCACTTCTATGGGTTTTACAGGGGCACCTAGCTATGCGAATATTTTCATGGCTCATTATGAAGAAACTTTCATATTGAATAATCAATCATGGAAAGATCATCTATTGCTTTACCTTCGATACATTGATGACATTTTACTGTTATGGAAGGGTTCGAAGAAAGATCTTGAAATATGCATCAATATGTTGAACACGCATCATTCTCGTATACAGTTCACCTACATGATCAGCAAGACTAATATCAACTATCTGGACATTAATATTGAATTGCAACAAGGGAGTTTCAAGACACAGGTCTTTAAAAAGCCCACTGATCGGAATAATGTGTTGCACTTTAAGAGTTTTCATTCTCCCTCTCTCAAAAGTCATTTGCCTCTGTCCCAATTCATTAGGATCAAACGCATAACTACTGATGATGCCATGAGCAAAAATGACATTGAAAGGATGTCTTCCCAATTTACACAACGGGGATACCCGGATGAAATTCTGGAAACTGCCAAACAGAAAGTATTGCAATTGAAGCGTGAAGAACTTTTGCAAAAAACATTGAAACCGAAAATTAAGAGGGAAGTTTGTGTTATCAAATATTCCACAGCTGCACCAGCCATTAAACGGAGCATTTTGAAAAGATGGGAAATCATTGAACAAGAACATGATTTTAAGGAAGTGTTCATTACATCACCGATGTTTGCTTATTCTAGATCTAGGAATCTACGTGAAATGTTAAAAAAAAGGCGAGAAGCACTTCCCATAACAAGAAATCTGGGGATGCGCAGATGTTTTAACTGTGGACACTGTGGGAATGTGATTGTGGGAGATACATTTGCACACCCACAAACAGGCAAGGCTATAAAACTCAGGCACACATCTGATTGTAATTCGGAAATGGTGATCTACGCTATTAAATGCCCTTGTGGGTTAGTGTATGTTGGTCGCACTTCACGTAAAATGAAGGTTAGGCTTACTGAACATAAAAGTACTATCAGGACTGTCAATACTAAATCATGTTTAGCAGTACATTGGGTGGAGAAAAAACACTATACCACAGTTACGATTTACCATATTAGAGAAAATTATGGTCACCCCACATATGGATACGCATAGGCGCTTAGCGCAAAGAGAAACTTACTGGATACGCACTCTTAACACACTTGTGCCGCATGGTCTGAATGATAAGTTGGAAATGGTCTGCTTTCTGTAAACAATGTGTTTGGTAACTGTTAATATGTGAAAATTGATTAATTGTGGGTTGCATTTGAATTACTACATTGGATTTGGGATGATTTCAAGCTTATCACGTGGTAGATTTTGATATTAAGGAGTAGGGAGCTGGATCCCTTTTATCTACATATTGCATGATAATTTATTACATATTGCATTTTATTATATATTTTTCGTTTTCATGGGTAGATTGCGTCACGTGAGTCATACATGCTTGTATAATAAAGTTTAATGGATTAGTCTTATTACCACATTGGTATAATAAGCATGGTTTATACGTGATTCTTTGGCTGCGGTAGTATCACTAGCAATTTAGCTCATTTGGTTCGTGGAGCACATGTTACTTTACACGTATTGGGTTCGGGTGGCCTATTGGGGAGTTACGTATTTTTTCAAATAAACCATCTTAGTTTTTTTAAATAAATCATCTTAGTTTTTTCGTTTTTATGACGCCGGTGGATTAATTCAATGTTTATAATTTTCTGTTGTGACAGTTTAAGCTTAGCTGCACATTACTGTTGTATCTTCTTCGTGATAGAGTGTTTGGGGAGTCTGTCTTTCATCTTTATTACTGATTTACGCGGGAGTTTGACGTTGCTTCCGCATTTAAATGCATTACGGGTGAAAGTAACCACACAGAGGACTTTTGTTCCGAACGAAGAAAGGAGGTCAATGTAAGTAGGAGGTTCTTTAGTTGTTGCACCGGCATATTAGGTCTGGGAAACATGTGGTAGCAGGGAGCAAATCTTGATTCTTTATTGTTTCTCTGCAGCTTTACGCGAGGGTTGCTACATCTCTACGAGGTTTTCGTCTTAACCGGTAAACTTGAGGTAACTGTTTGACTTATCGGCATCAATATCTTTTGTGGTAGGATGTTTGGTAAGAAAAATATGGCATGAATATGGCTCGTAATTAGGTTTTCATATATATTTATTATAGTTTTGTTGGAAGCAGTCAAGACGCATGAACAAACATAGCGCAACAAGATTGGCATTTCAGTTAGTAAGTTTTTCAAATATTCGGATTTATGAGTTGCAGGAATTTTGGTCCTGTTTACAGCAATAGTATTCTAATATGGTTGTGCACATTTTTTTAGTATTGTGGCCTTGGCTTCGTACTTGGATAGGTGAGTGATTGAGGCATTTTGGATATCTTATTGACTTTATGGGTTATAAGGGACATTCTTTAGAAACTTTATTCACCATATTCATTGACAATTTGGTTTCTTTTGGGTACTGGTATCGTTACATGCTCTTTTTTTGGTTGGTGTAAAGAGGTGATCATGCATACAATCTCACAGGTGCTAAGCTTGAAAATCCCACTCATACAGGTAATGGTGCCTGTAGATCACGGGTCTCTTCCTGAAAAGCTTTAGAGTGATTTAAACTGTTTTGTGTTAAATTGTGATTATAAATCATTTCTGTTATTTTTAGTGTTCCCCTGACGAAGGGTTTCCCGAAATGCATTGGGATATGTAAACACTATACGGAATATTGGATTGAAAATACAGAAAGAAAAATAAAATGAACATATATGTACAATGTTATTGTTTGATGTATATCTGTTTAAAATAAGCATACAATGTGCATATATCATCGATTGAAGTACACGTAAGATGGTTCACGTTGATGGTATATATTGATGTACATTTTGCCTAGTTTTCTAAAAAATTGCATCACTTTGTGAGCATAATACATGATATAGTATAGCACCACTAGATTGGGCTAGTGACAAGTGCACCTTGTATTCATGTGACAGGCTCTGTCTCATGTTGTTGTGATATTTTCTTGTCTAACCATCCAAGCCTGCCTCTGCGAGGTTGTGTATTCCTTGTCTGGAGTGTGAGTGACAGGGGCTGGGGGATGCCAGGAGACAGGGTGAGTCAGCACAGGGCTGAATAGCAAGATCTACATGTAGATGGGTGGGAGGGGTCGCACCTGGGCCCTGAATAGGACAGTGCCTTCCCTCCACAATGCTGGCTCCACCTCCTGTGGTGCATCTGATGTCCCTGGCCTACTCACTGAAAGAAGGGACGGAGACTTGTCAACAAAGTGCTCCAGAACTGGTTTGGACTAGGCAAAGGCCCCTCTGCCTTCAGAGAACAAAGGAATTGGGATATAAATATTGGGGCCCTGACCCCATGAATTTAGATCTCGCTGGAATCAAGGAACCTGCCAAGACGAAGAGCTGGAAGAGCTGCCAGGAGGAGTACTGCCCCTTTGCTGTGTTGTTGCTTTGTTGGGTTGGCCTGCAGCTGCTGCTTCTGCCTTGGGCAGTGAAAGGACTGGACTGAACTTTCTACAAACTTGTGCTGAGTATCTCCAAGGGCCTGAAACCGAGCTGGCCTCCTGTTAAGAAGTCTCAGGGACTACAAAGACTTCACAAGCCTCTGGGTACCGCTTCTGGAACGCTGTTTCAGTTGCCACAGAGGAAGGGAACCGCAACCGACTCCGTCAACCGAATCCATCCCTGGTCGGTGACCTGTTTGCACCGCAGACCGCATCGCCCCGCTTTGCATCGCAACCCTGGTCTCACCGTGGGCGACGTCCGACGCCGCCAACATCGAGCCGCTGCTTGCACCGTGACCTGTGGGCACCGCAGTTCGCATCGCATCGCTTCACTGAACCAACCGGACCCGACCGACGCAGTCGCTGCAACTGGCTCAAGAGTCGAGACCGCACCGCATTTGGGGCACCGCTCGCACGTCTGCGACGCACCGCTCCGACTCGCACCGCTGTCCGACGCCAGCTCCCGCACTCCGGCTAGGTCGCCTGCATCGCAACCTGTCAGCACCGCATCGAGCATCGTCTCACCCTGCATCGCACGCCTTGGACTCACCGACTCCGTCTGCACGACGCTCATCGAGCCGCTGCCTGCACCGCATCGAGGGACACCGCACCTTGCGTCGCTCCGTCTTGCACCGCAACCGCGACGAACGCCGACCGGCTCGTACACTCCGTACCAGCCACAACGAGAAAGGTACTGTAACCGAGTCTGTTCATGACTCTGCTGGCCCGTATCGACGCGGTCGGCTGGAACTGTTAGACTCTGTGGTTTTCAGCATCACGGTAGGCTCGGACGGAGCTACCGACTCGTACGAACTTTGCTTTTGTGCTATTCCTGCAAAGAAGAAGTTACCGTATCAAGTATTCATTCGTAAAGTATAGTATTGTGGATTTTTGTCGTAATTGGTCTTGTCTTGAGTATATAAAATATTGGTTATTTTTCTAAACTGGTGTGGTGTCCGTTTGTAGTGCTTACACTGTATTACTGTTGGTTATGTGCAAATGCTTTACACACTGCCTCTGAATTAAGCCTGACTGCTCGTGCCAAGCTACCACGAGGGTGAGCAGGGGTTACTTCACGAGTGTAACACCCTTACCCTGAGTAGGAAGAAGGGTCCCTACTTGGACAAAGGTGCAAGCCCTTGCCAACTAGAGATCCCATTTCTAACATTGGTTGTCAGCGGTGAGGATAGGACTTGTGTTTGCACTTGACTTACAGTGATTGGTGTGCACTACTACCATATCGCAGACCATTACGTACCACATACTGGTTCTTTTTCTTTTGGCCTATTTTTGATCTTGCCAGTTTTCAACTCACTACTTTCATCATGCCTGAATCAATTGCATCATCCGTTGCATCTCTGGAAGTTATCTTTGAGGAGGATAGGTTGGAATCCTACGCCGTAAAGGAGTTACGAGCGATTTGTAAAAACCTGAAAGTCCAAATTAAAGGCCTCACAAGGAAGGAGGAGCTACAGAAGGCGCTGAGGGCCTGGGTAGCAGCCAGACATGCCAATGGGCAGCCTGGTAATCTCAGTGAGAAGGTGGAGGAGCCTATTTCCAGGGTGGGTGTGCTTTTGGGTAGGGGGGAACCCGCCAGGTCAGGCAGCAGCAGTCTGTCCCCAGAGGAGCTGGAGGACAGGCGGGAGGCAAGGCAGTTTGAGCTGCAGAAGCTCAGGCTGGAGAGTGAGCGGGAGGAGAAGAGATTGGCCATAGAGGAGAGAAAGATGCTCTTAGAGCATGAGAGAGAACTGAAGGAGCTAGAACTTAGGAGTAAGTCAGGCTCAGATGGTGGCAGCAATTCGTCCAGAAAGGCAGACAGGATTGTGCACATTCCCAAGAATGTAGGCAAGGAGTTCAAGAAGGGGGATGACATACAAAGGTGGTTTCAGGGTTATGAGGCGGCCATACACATGAATGGGGTCCCTGAGGAGAATTGGGGAGCAGGATTGTGGCCACTTTTCCCGGAAGAAGCAAGGGATGCTCTGATAGCTTTGGGTAAGGGGTATCACCTCACCTATGCTGACATGAAGGATGCCCTTCTCACGAAGTATGGTCTTACTCCTGAAAAGTACAGGGATCAGTTCAGGTCCAGTAAGAAGTCGGATGCCAACACTTGGTTGGAATGTGTGGATGTGTTCTGCAGGTCTCTGGATGGTTGGGTGAAGGGCAGTAGTGTAACAGATTTTCAGGGGCTCTACAACTTGATTGCATGGGAGCACTTGTCTAGTCTATGTTTTGCAGATCTGCGCCAGCACCTAGTTGATAGTAAGCTAACTGACCCCAGGAAGCTTGCTATGGAAGCGGACCGCTGGGTGAGTACCAGGGTCCACAAGAAAGCGTTTGGGGGAGACTCAGCCAAAGGTGGGCAGGGTCCCCAGCAGAAAGGTGGGGGGGACAAGGGTAAAGCACAGGAGTTCTCTAAAGGGCCCCAAACTAGTACCCAGGGTAAAGGTTCCCAGCCCCCGGTGATAAGAAGAAAGGGGTCTCTACAGGGAAGCCTGTTGAGACCGGCCCCCGCAAGTGTTATGCATGTGACCAGGTAGGTCACTTTAAGGGGGACCCCAAGTGCCCGAAGGGGACACAGCCGCCCACCGGTGGACAGTCCAAAGTGTTGGCTAGTGTAGCGCTTGGGGAGGAGGGGTGCCCACAGGAGGGTGGGGATCCCGCAGAAATGACCCTTGTCTCACTAGGGGACAGTGAGATGGTCCCAGGAAACCAGGTGCCCCCTAACACAAAGAAATATAGCACCTGGGTGACCATTAATGGGAACAGGGTAGAGGCTCTCAGAGATACTGGAGCCAATGTGACCTCAGTCCGGTGTCACCTGGTGTCTGAGAAGCAAGTAGTCCCAGGAACATTCCACCAAGTAGTTGCTGTAGACAACTCAGAGCGCCAATGTATGGTGGCACAGGTTCCCTTTGAATGGGGGGGGTCGCAGGTCCCTTGAGGGTGGTTGTGAGCCCTACCATGCCTGTAGATTGTCTGCTAGGAAACGACCTGGAGCAGTCCTCATGGAAGGAGGTTGAGCTCAGGTCTCACTTGGAGATGCTTGGGTTGCCAGAGTGGGCATGCGTGTCTACTCGGTCAATGGCAGCCAGAAAGGGTGATCAAAAGGACTTGGAGCCTGAAACAGTGGCCCAAGTCCCTGCCAAGAGAAAGGGCAGGGGGCGCGGGAAACCGGCCCCCGAAGTTCCCACGGACCGGGAGGAGGCGGACCTCGAGGGGGACGCCCCGGTGCCTACAGGGGAGCAGGTAGCCGAACTGGGAGACATCTCTGAGCTGACCCATTGGCAGCAAGAAGGGGGTCCCACCAGGGAGGAGTTCTGCATGGAGCAGAACGAGTGCCCTACTCTGGAGGGTCTGCGGCGGCAGGCTGCAGACCAGGCAGCTGGCAATCAGTCCGGGTCACATCTGATCTACTGGGAGAGTGGTCTCCTATACAGTGAGCCTAAGGTTGCTGAGCCTGGGTCAGCCCGTGTGCTGGTGGTACCCCAGCGCTTCAGGACCTTCCTACTGGGTCTGGCTCATGACGTGCCTTTGGCAGGACATTTGGGGCAGGACAAGACCTTTGACAGGCTTGTCACCCACTTCTTTTGGCCCCAAATGCGAAGGCAGTCAGATGCACACTGTAGGTCTTGCCAAACTTGCCAGGCAAGTGGTAAGAGTGGGAGGAAGGTCAAAGCTCCTCTCCAACCTTTTCCTGTTGTTGGTACACCCTTTGAAAGGGTAGGGATGGATATTGTGGGGCCACTGGATCCCAAGACAGCCATGGGCAACAGGTACATCCTGGTCTTGGTGGACCATGCCACCCGGTACCCTGAGGCAATCCCTCTCAGGACAACGACGGCGCCAGTGGTGGGCCGGGCATTAATGGGGATCTTTTCCCGTGTGGGATTCCCCAGAGAGGTGGTTTCTGATAGGGGGACCAATTTCATATCGAAGTATATGACATCCCTGTGGAAGGAGTGTGGTGTAACCTACAAGTTCACCACTCCTTACCACCCACAAGGAAACGGTCTGGTGGAGAGATTCAACCAGACCTTGAAAGGCATGATCAAGGGTCTAACAGAACCCATGAGGCGTAAGTGGGACGTCCTCTTGCCATGCCTACTCTTTGCGTACAGGGAGGTGCCTCAGAAGTCTCTTGGGTACAGCCCCTTTGAGCTCCTGTATGGCCACCCTGTGAGAGGACCTCTGAGTTTGGTCAAGGAAGGCTGGGAGGCAGCTCCCAGGAAAACTCCCCAGGATGTATTTAGCTACATGCTGGCCTTTAGAAACCAAACTGCCAGCTTCAGGAAACTCGCTCAGGCGAACCTAGAAGCAAGCCAGGAAGAAATGAAGAGATGGTATGACCAGAATGCCACTCTGGTCGAATTTCAACCTGGGCAAAAAGTGTGGTCATGGCCCCAGTGGCACCTTGTGCCTTGCAGGACAAGTGGACTGGGCCATATGAGGTAAAGGAGCGCAAAAGTCACGTCACCTACCTGGTGGATTTGCAGGCTCCAAGGAACCCTTTGAGGGTCCTTCACGTGAACCGCCTCAAGCCCCACTTCGAGAGGTCCGAAGTGAGTATGCTCTTGGCGACAGATGATGGGGTGGAAGAGGAGAGTGAGCCTCTCCCTGACCTCCTGTCTACCAAGGAGCATGATGGGTCAGTAGAGGGTGTGATCCTCTCCCCTACTCTGACTCAGGAGCAGCAGGGGGACTGTCGCCAGTTGTTGGGACAGTTCGCCCCACTGTTCTCTCTGACCCCCGGTGTTACTCACTGGTGTACCCATGACGTGGACACTGGTGACAGCCCTCCTGTGAAGCACAAGATTTACAGGTTGACTGACCGGGTCAGAGCCAGCATCAAGGAGGAGGTCTCTAAGATGTTGGCGTTAGGGGTGATTGAGCCCTCCCACAGTCCTTGGGCCAGCCCAGTGGTCTTGGTCCCAAAGGCTGCTGCGCCCGGTGCCACTCCAGAACTCCGGTTTTGTGTGGACTACCGTGGGCTCAATGCCGTCACCAGGACTGACGCGCACCCCATCCCCAGAGCTGATGAGCTCATTGATCGGTTGGGAGCTGCCCGGTTCCTCAGCACGTTTGATTTAACGTCTGGGTACTGGCAGATTGCCTTAACCGATGGGGCCAAGGAGAGATCAGCGTTCTCAACCCCAGAAGGTCATTACCAATTCCGGGTGATGCCCTTTGGGTTGAAGAATGCCCCTGCCACCTTTCAGAGGTTGGTCAATCAGGTGTTGGCTGGGCTGGAGGATTTCAGTGCCGCCTACCTGGATGACATTGCTGTGTTCAGTTCCAGCTGGGAAGAACATTTACAGCACCTTGAGAAGGTGTTGAGGGCTCTGCAAGGTGCAGGCCTCACGATCAAGGCCAGTAAGTGCCAGATCGGGCAGGGTTCTGTGGTGTACTTGGGACACCAGGTAGGAAGCGGCCAGGTGGCGCCCCTACAACCCAAGATTGACACCATTCTGGCTTGGGAATCCCCCAAGACCCAGACGGAGGTGAGAGCCTTCTTAGGTCTCACCGGCTACTATAGGAGATTTGTTAAGGGCTATGGCACCATCGTTGCCCCCTTAACAGAGCTGACCTCTAAGAGGCAGCCCAGGAAAGTGATCTGGACTGAGTCCTGCCAGAAAGCTTTTGATGCCCTGAAGGCAGCCATGTGCACGGCGCCCGTGCTCAAGGCACCTGACTTCTCCAAAGAATTTGTCATGCAGACTGACGCTTCAGAGCATGGTGTGGGAGCGGTGCTCTCACAACTGAACGAAGAGGGCCTGGATCAGCCTGTAGTCTTCCTTAGCAGGAGACTACTTCCCAGGGAACAGAGGTGGAGTGCCATAGAAAGGGAAGCTTTTGCTGTGGTCTGGGCGCTGAAGAAGTTGAGACCATACCTGTTTGGGACTCACTTCCGGGTTCAGACAGACCACAGGCCCCTCAGATGGTTGATGCAAATGAGGGGCGAGAATCCAAAACTGCTGAGGTGGTCCATCTCCCTACAGGGAATGGACTTTACGGTGTAACACCGTCCTGGTACAGAACACGCCAACGCAGATGGTCTGTCCAGGTTCTTCCGCCTTAGTGAAGAGAACTCCAATGGGGTTGGGTAGTTCTCCCTACTTTCAGCTGGAGGGGACATGTGTTAGACTTGGCATCTTTTGGCGTGTTTCCCCTGACTTTTGCTTTCTGACCTCCCGGTTTTGACTCTGTTTTTGCTGGTGTAATGATTCTGCGCACTTTCCCCACTGCTGTCCAGTGGGAAAGTGCAAGTGCTCCTGTATAAAATGCGTTATGGATTGGTGTTTCCATGATTGGCCTATTTGGTTTATGTGTCAGTCCCTTGTAAAGTGCACTGCGAGTGCCAGGGCCTATAGACCAAATGCTGTTGGTGGGCTGCAGCACTGGATTGTGCCACCCATGCAAACAGCCCGTAAAGTGTAACTCGGGCCTGCCAACGCAGAGCCTGTGCGCAGCCTGGCGCTGCCATGTCGACTTGGCAAGTGCACACACTTGCAAGTCCCTAAACCTTCCCTTTGCTACATGTTAGTCACCCCTAAGGTAGGCCCAAGGTACCCCTGTGGGCAGGGTGCGTTGTATGCGAAAGGTAGGACATGCCCGGGTGTGTGTGGCATGTCCTAATAGTGAATTACAGCCTAGTTCGTTTTTCACTATTGCAAGGCTACCTGTTCCCCCTAGGCCGGAACGGGCAGTTTTGATTATTACAGCTTATAATCCTAACTGACCCCGGGAACATGGTAGAAATTCGAGTTTAGTATGCCTGGACTCAGAATGATAAAATGCATCTTTTAGTGAAGTTGGTTTTAACATTCTGTGTTTGAAAATACCACTTTTAGAAAGTGGGTATTTTCTTGTCTAACCATCCAAGCCTGCCTCTGCGAGGTTGTGTATTCCTTGTCTGGAGTGTGAGTGACAGGGGCTGGGGGATGCCAGGAGACAGGGTGAGTCAGCACAGGGCTGAATAGCAAGATCTACATGTAGATGGGTGGGAGGGGTCGCACCTGGGCCCTGAATAGGACAGTGCCTTCCCTCCACAATGCTGGCTCCACCTCCTGTGGTGCGTCTGATGTCCCTGGCCTACTCACTGAAAGAAGGGACGGAGACTTGTCAACAAAGTGCTCCAGAACTGGTTTGGACTAGGCAAAGGCCCCTCTGCCTTCAGAGAACAAAGGAATTGGGATATAAATATTGGGGCCCTGACCCCATGAATTTAGATCTCGCTGGAATCAAGGAACCTGCCAAGACGAAGAGCTGGAAGAGCTGCCAGGAGGAGTACTGCCCCTTTGCTGTGTTGTTGCTTTGTTGGGTTGGCCTGCAGCTGCTGCTTCTGCCTTGGGCAGTGAAAGGACTGGACTGAACTTTCTACAAACTTGTGCTGAGTATCTCCAAGGGCCTGAAACCGAGCTGGCCTCCTGTTAAGAAGTCTCAGGGACTACAAAGACTTCACAAGCCTCTGGGTACCGCTTCTGGAACGCTGTTTCAGTTGCCACAGAGGAAGGGAACCGCAACCGACTCCGTCAACCGAATCCATCCCTGGTCGGTGACCTGTTTGCACCGCAGACCGCATCGCCCCGCTTCGCATCGCAACCCTGGTCTCACCGTGGGCGACGTCCGACGCCGCCAACATCGAGCCGCTGCTTGCACCGTGACCTGTGGGCACCGCAGTTCGCATCGCATCGCTTCACTGAACCAACCGGACCCGACCGACGCGGTCGCTGCAACTGGCTCAAGAGTCGAGACCGCACCGCATTTGGGGCACCGCTCGCACATCTGCGACGCACCGCTCCGACTCGCACCGCTGTCCGACGCCAGCTCCCGCTCTCCGGCTAGGTCGCCTGCATCGCAACCTGTCAGCACCGCATCGAGCATCGTCTCACCCTGCATTGCACGCCTTGGACTCACCGACTCCGTCTGCACGACGCTCATCGAGCCGCTGCCTGCACCGCATCGAGGGACACCGCACCTTGCGTTGCTCCGTCTTGCACCGCAACCGCGACGAACGCCGACCGGCTCGTACACTCCGTACCAGCCACAACGAGAAAGGTACTGTAACCGAGTCTGTTCATGACTCTGCTGGCCCGTATCGACGCGGTCGGCTGGAACTGTTAGACTCTGTGGTTTTCAGCATCACGGTAGGCTCGGACGGAGCTACCGACTCGTACGAACTTTGCTTTTGTGCTATTCCTGCAAAGAAGAAGTTACCGTATCAAGTATTCATTCGTAAAGTATAGTATTGTGGATTTTTGTCGTAATTGGTCTTGTCTTGAGTATATAAAATATTGGTTATTTTTCTAAACTGGTGTGGTGTCCGTTTGTAGTGCTTACACTGTATTACTGTTGGTTATGTGCAAATGCTTTACACACTGCCTCTGAATTAAGCCTGACTGCTCGTGCCAAGCTACCACGAGGGTGAGCAGGGGTTACTTCACGAGTGTAACACCCTTACCCTGACTAGGAAGAAGGGTCCCTACTTGGACAAAGGTGCAAGCCCTTGCCAACTAGAGATCCCATTTCTAACAATCCCCACTTGGCAATTAAGACCGGAAGCCTTGGAAGACCAGGTCTTTCAGGCAACAATAAGGACAGCGATAGAGCAATACTTTGAGGCTAATAATGCAGGGACCGCCTCTAACCCAATGGTTGAGTGGGATGCCTTTAAAGTTGTGATCAGGGGAAAATGCATCTCTGAGGTGGTGGGAATTAGGGGGACACTCCTAAGAGACACACTAAAAGCTGAACAACACCTTAGGGAACTGGAGAAAGCGAGACCAGAACATAGAGACCTGCAAGAACAACTTCTGGCAGCCAAAGAGACGGTAGCGGAGCATGTTGAAAGGCTTCGCTGTTTTGATTATAAGAACTACATGATCCGATCTCACGCTGAGAGGGACAAATCTGGGGCGATGCTAGCATGCTTAGCTAACTCGGCGAAAAGAGGGTCGACTATACTCGAAATCAGGGACGAACTAGAAGGGGAATCATATAAACAACAAGATATTAATAAGGTGTTCTTTAAGTACTATGCTGAATTGTATAGGAGTAGGACTATGTGCTCCGAGGCTGATATCGACGACTTCATAGGGCCCTAGGCCTTACCAACTATAGACGAGGGGGCTGCTGAAACGCTGGGAAAGGATATAGAGTTACAGGAGGTTAGGGAAGGTATCAAAACTATGGCCAGGAATAAGACACCGGGCACAGACGGCCTTCCGGTCGAGTTTTACTCGATGTATGTAGACATCTGAGGACAGAGACTAGTGGAAGTTTATAATCAAGCAAAACAAAGGGGACTCCGCCGGGTTCTGCAAGAGAAGCATTGATTATCCCGCTGCTAAAATAAGGCAAGCCAGCAACGGACAAGACAGCATATAGACCGCTCTCTATGCTGAATTTAGACTATAAGATCTTAAGTAAAATTCTGGCTGCGAGGCTACTCCCGCATATGGCAGACCTAATACATTTAGACCAGGCAGGGTTTATTCCAACACGCAACACGGCAGTAAATATTAGAAGATTAATGTGTATCCTAGAGTCAGAATCCTATGATAAAAATGAGGCAGTCATATTCGCGGTCGATATTGAAAAGGCCTTTGATAGCTTAGAATGGCCTTACCTATTCAGAGTAATAAAGAGATTTGGCCTAGGCTCAGATTTTGTAAAATGGACGTCCCTACTATACTCAGACTCTAGGACTCGAGTAAAAACTGGGGGCTTGATCTCAGATGCCTACCAGGTGGGGAGAGGAACGCGGCAAGGGTGCCCGCTCTCCTCACTGTTATTCACTTTGGCCATGGAGCCCCTTGCAGCCAGGGCCAGAACGGGTCTTCATTATAGGGGTCTGGAGGCGATGGGTCGAACCCAACATATAGCAATATACGCTTACGACTTATTATTATTCCTTCGGAACACGAGGGACGACCTTGATGGAGCTGGGGAACTGCTTCCATCGTTGGCGAGAGTATCGGGCCTTAGACTTAACTGGAGGAAGTCGTGCCTCTTTCCCGCTAAAGCAGGGCGTGAGAAACCACAAATGGAAGTGGAAGTGTCTTGGGAGAGCAGGTGGCTCCCGTATCTGGGATTTACCATCTACCATGATAGGACAGATTTACTGGAAGGTAACATAGGGAAAGCAATCAGCGGAGTGAAGGCGAGTCTTGCCTTCTGGGGATCATTACCCCTATCAGTCATGGGAAGAGTATCTTTGCTGAAAATGGTGACACTGCCGAGACTGCTTTATCTGTTTGGGGTGTTGCCTGTCTGGATCCCAGCTTGAATGCTTCGCTACCTGAAGTCACTAGTGATATCCTTTATATGGGGGATGGGTAGGTGAAGGGTGGTGTGGGCTACACTAACGAGGCCAAAGAGTGCAGGAGGCCTTGCACTACCGGACTTTGAATACTACCATCTCGCAGCACAGATGCAGTGGTTCACGAAATGGGTAGCTGGAAGGGTGAGAGATGTGAACCAGCCAGATGACGCAGTCCCTAGTCTGACAGCATTGTCTAACATAGTGCTCCGATTACCTGCACGGAGGGGGGATGAAACTAACGAAGTCAAAGTAATACGTAAATATTGGGTTAGGAGTCACCAGAGATCAAAAACGAAAAAACCATACGCCCCGGCGATACCGCTTAACCTCTGCATGGCACTTCCACACGGAGGGAACTGGCGAGGTCTAGAAGTCTGGGCAGAAGCAGGGTGTGACCACCATAGGCATGTTATACGAGGACGGATCCCTACTCTCCTTCAACGAATTTAGTGAGCGATATGACATACCCTGAGGTCACTTTTTACTCTATAATGCCCTCACGAAGGCAATACGAAAACATTGGGGAGAAGGCCTCTCGGAGCCTCCGACATCGGAAGGGTGCCAATATGTGGAGTCAGCCTCCGGGACTTTTAAAGGGGTTACCTGTTTACACCAACGCCTTGGGAACGGCTATTGAGGAGAAAGCATGGGATATATTAGTGGAGAGGGCAACAAAGATCACTAGAAACTCCAGGTTCTAATTAATAAATTTTTACGTGTTACATAGAGCTTACCTCACACCAGCACACATTAATAAACACTTTGGGACACAAACAGCCCTGTGCCCACCATGCGGGGAGGTAAATGCTGCATTTCTGCACATGTTCTGGGACTGCCCTAAGATAGGGAACTTCTGGAGAGAAGTGGCAACATTAATAGCGAAAATATCAGAGAAAGAGGTACAAGTAACAACAGGATGCTGTCTCTTACACTGGTTCCCACACACCTCAAGAGTCAAAGTAACAAGTAGGTTCCAAGATTTGGTGTTCCTGATAGCCAAAAGAGAGATCAGTAGAAAGTGGAAATCCCAGGGGGACCAGGGGTGGAGAGGTGGAAGAAGGAATTTACAAGATGGGCGACATACGAGTGAGAAGTAAGATTGGGCGGAGCCAGACGAGGCAGGGGATCCCTAGAAATAGCCAGAGCTTGGGAAGCATTGGTGACACTACTAAAGGACCCAACTAACGAAGAGGACGAAGAAGAGCAGGGCAAGACCTTGGGAGATGGAGATCAAGGGTGATCATGAATATACTATTTCAGCATAACTAACAGCAGGCAAGTGTCTAATGAACCCACGGAATGAACCTGCATAGGACAAAAATCATAGAATCTCATAGCGCTAAGGCACGTCTGGGGGGGGAGGAGAGGGAGTTGGGTAGTTGACTGATTTAACAAGAACAAGAGGCTATGTTTCAGAAAGACGGAGCTAGCAAAACTAATGGTTATATAGGAGAAATAGTCAGGACTTCCATACCAAGTAGCTCAGAGGATATAATTACAAAATAATATATTGAGATTTAGACAGGCCTAATTGTATGACGCTATGATCGACTTAAGCTATTGATACCCTGTATACACTGCATTTATGAAAATCTTGCAAGGCTCCATTGTATAATCTGAATTGTAAGAAGATATGAAAGAAAAGCTTAATAAAATTTGTTTAAAAAAAGACTGATTTGCATATGGCTGGGTCTGAACTGGGGTGGCGAAGTGAGCCATTCTAAATATGCATAGTGGGTTATCTGCTACCCAGTGGGAACGATCTATACCATATATCCCGCTTCTAAGGCCCGAAGCTACACAGCAAAGTAGCCACCCACCCACCGATTTGAGAGTGGTTATAGTAAATGACAGACCATTCTCACAGTCTAGGCAATTAGCATGAGTACAAGGAAATAGGTTCTCCCCCCTACGGAACCTGCGGGAGGATGGTGACTGGAACATTAGGCCCAGCTTATCCTAGAACGACGGGTCCTCTCAAAACCTGAGAATCCTAAGTTGAATATCCATGGGTTCGAACGTTTGAGGAACAGCGGTGAACTGGAAGAAAGTTTGAAACCCTTCCATCTGGAATTCCTTCAGGAGTCTTGGCTAAGAGAGGACCAGTCAGTAGAAGGCTTTATGACTTTGAATAGTAAAGGCAAGTCCCGGGGTAAGGGGAGAGCATCCGCTGGTGTACTAACACTAATATCGACCAAGGTGATTAAGAGACCATTAGAGGTCATAAATGTTTCAAGTGGTCTGCAGTTATCAGTGGTTGAAATGGGCGTGGGTAAAAATGTTCTTAGTTACTTCTTACTCATAAATGTCTATATCCATAAAGAAGATCATCGGCAAATGATACTCTGGTTGGAATTATTTGAATCTCCTTTCCAGCATTTGGTGGCAAACTATCCGGAAGCAGTGATAATAATGGCTGGGGACGTTCATGCTCGTCTCTTCCCTGTACAGCTAGATCAGCACTTGGAGGAAGCATTGGACTCTTAAAATATTCCCTCAGCACAGTTTCCCCCTTGTACCATCAAAAAAGAGGCCAAAGTGTTGAGTCAAAGGCTGGTGAGCCATGGTCTGTTCTATCTAAATGGACGATTAAAAAATGACTCACCAGCAGCAGCAACCTTCCGGCAGGGCCAGTCTTTGGGCCCTATTGATTAAATATTCACGTCCCTTTGGCATTTTGATCTTTTTAAGAGATTTGAGGTGGCAAAATATGAGGGTAGTGACCACTGGGCAAGTATAGCAGTTCTTGACCTGTGTGAGCCAGTAGCCCCTGAGAGGGTTCTGTCTTTAGAGATGTCCTATCCGCGTAGGCTCACAACACGCTTAGATTCCATGCATCTTCAACAGCTAGCCTCCCTTCAGCTAGAGGAGATGATCGATATTCACCTTATCTATGTTGATGATGCTGTTGTGTGGTACAATAAAATTGTGCAACACGTTTTGGGCTGCATCTCAGTAAATATATGTGAAAAGGGCGTGCAAGCAAAATCCTGTTTGAAGGGATCTGAGGGCTGGTTCGACTCGGATTGCCAAAAGTTGAAACGACTGGTGAGACAGAGAGCAAAGAGTGTTAGGTGTCATAACGTCCCCCCAGCTACCCAAGAGTTGGCTAAACTCAAACGCCAATATAAATCCCTCGTGCAGACAAAAAAGGCAGCCTTTTACCATAGTAAGTGGGATGAGATGCAGGAAATCATATCATTAAATGATCAGCAAAAATTCTGGAAAAAGGTCAATGAGTTTAATGGTCAATCTAGTGGCACACTTGTTTGTATGATCCCGGAAGCCCAGTGGGCCACTTATTTGACAGACCTATATAGGGCACCCTCTGGTTCAGATGGACCTCAGAAAATGTAAGGGCAACCTCTTCCAGTTATATGGTTCTCAGTAAAGGAAGTAAAAGCAGTTATCGAGAGAGTAAAACTCTCCTGAGCCGCTAGCCCCAATAACATTCCAGCAGTAATAATTAAAACAAATAGTATCTGGTGGGCTACGATTTACTCCTCCTTGTTTAGTTGGATCGCTATGTCTAGCCTTTACCCTTTTTCCTGGAAGGGGTCCATAGTGAAACCGATTTTAAAAAAAGGGAGTGGTACAGACCCGATGCATTATAGGCTTATAAGCCTCTTGGATATTTCACTAAAGATATTTTCCAAGATTATCCTAGCTAAACTCGAAGATTGGGCCACTGAAACTAAGAGAATCCCACTGGAACAAGGGTCATTCCACCATAGACACTGTTTTGCTCTGTGGGCCATTATTCGAAAGGCTCTGGAGGAAAACCAAAGGCTGTGCTGTTGCTTTGTAGATTTCCAGACAGCTTTTGATTCTGTGGATAGGGATACTCTGTGGGGAAAACTTGCCGCCTGGAACCTACCACCAAACTTCCTTGTGGCACTCCAATCTTTGCACTCTGGTAATTGGGCTCAGGTGGAGTTGGATAAGTTGGGTCGGTTATCACAAAGAATTTCTATTGACAACGGCCTGCGCCAGGGGTGCGTTCTGGCACCATTGCTTTTTAGTGTATTTTTGGCCGACCTTCCAACCTTTATTTCCCAATCCAAGTCCTTTTCGCCAAAAATTGGGAATCAGCATATTGCTTGTCTGCTTTATGCAGATGACTTGGTATTATTGGATTATACTCCAATTGGTCTGCAGAGGAAACTCAATGCCCTGACAACTTATAGCAAGCAGATCCAGCTTCGTATCAACCTGGAAAAGACCAAGATCATGATCTTTGATAAAAAAGCACAGAGTTTTTTCTGGTATCTAGGCACGCAGGTGGTGGAGCAAGCTGATCAATATAAATATCTGGGACTAATTTTTAGGAGAAATCTGAACTGGGGCGCGCATTGGGATGCCACGAAGCAGAAGGCCCTATTGCAGGCCAGTGGTCTGTCAAGATTTAATGGTAGGTTTGGGGGGCTATCTCATGTCCCATTATTAAAGGCTTATGAAGGGAAGATACCTCCGCTAGGCCTGTATGGGGGAGAGGTTTTTTCCCTTGATCCAACCTATGAATGGGATAGATTGGAAGGGGTAGTGCTTAAAAGACTTCTATCACTCCCCCAAGGTACCATGGTTCAGGCCATAAGGAGAGAGTGCAATCTGGTCTCTTGGAACATGGCGGCCATTACTCGGGCTCTAAGATACTTTAACACATTATTGGAGGATGATGAGGTGGTTAAAGTCTCCAAATTGTGTTGGGAAGAAATTCAAAGCAGTGAAAGGATATGGGCAAAGGCCGTAAGAACCAGAATAATTGCACTTAGGAACCTCCATTTAAATAGTGGCACAGTTATATCCTGGCTCCCCTTTCCAGGCAAACGAGCGCTGCTACGGCGTCTGAATCGATTGACCTACTGTATCTAAAGAAGAGATCATCCATTAGCTTTTCGATTGCTACATTGGGCCAGGATAGTGTCTTCTCTTATTTATCAAGGTTACCAGACCCAGGATTGAGAAATGTAATATTAAGGGCCAGGGTGGGATGCAATCCAATCTACTCATCCCGCCTACACAGGATTAGGGTGCAGAACAATAGTGATCTCTGCCCCTGGAAAGTTAAATGTACCCTTACGCATATTCTTATGGACTGCGTCTTTTACCTCGCAAACCGAATCAAGTTTTTAAGACCTCTGTTTTTTAAATATGATGCTCTCCATAGGAATAAAGCTGTGGAGCTATTGTCTGAAATGCGATATTATGATGTGGCAGTTGGAATTGCTCGGTTTTTACGACCTGTTAAACATAATTTTAATTATGAACTGTAGTGGGTTGGGGGTGGGGGGGGTAGGGTAGCCAGGAGGGGGGTCCTTTTCAATGTTTTAATTTTTAAGTGTGGTTTTTTTTTAGAATGTTTTGTGGACAAATGTCTAAATAAACTTGGTTTTGAACCTGAACCTGAAGTGAGCTAAAGAACAATGATGGATTCAACCCAAATCTGTGACTGGGGGTGAGTGTCTGAAAAGTTTCATTGCTCCGTTCATCATCTCCTTGTGTTTGCTTTGAAACGCAGGCAGTCATCATAGAGTGCTGACATTGGCTGGATTTGGGCTACATGGCTGAGCTGTGCAGAAGTGTACTGGCAGTGAACTACGATTCCCAGCAGGCCACAAACCTTTGGGGGTCTACGGAAACAGTGGCCATCTTGGATCCTCAGGTATAACTTTACTCGTGGTTCACAACATCCTCTACAAGTCAATCATGCTACAATTGTGCTGCAGCTAGGGCTTTGCAACATGGATATCAGAGTTCAGTTTCCAAGACCTATTGTTTCCTAAAAGATTGTTCTATGGGCATTTTGGATTACAGAGGAGTACCCTGAAGTTGTGTGTTGTCGAAAACAACTTTTGAACTATTCCTTGTACATTTATTTGAAATGAGTTACACTTATCTGCACTCTCAAGACTGGTGTTGTGTGTTCTACTAAAAAGCTCCTGCAAAAGAACAGGGTGGATTCTCAAGAGGAGAGTTGTGAAACGTAAAGCTCACTTAAGCCAGCACCAGTTGATCTTGGACATAAAACAGAGTCCTTCTGGATGGCGGGTTCGCTTCTCTTTCAAAATAAATATCTGTAGTGCTCTTACATTTTTGTCCTGCTCTGGGGCGCTCTAATGCAGGATGAAACACAGGACAGAAACCTCGCTGAGCTGTCCAGTCCATCTCCTCTCAAACACAGCCACACCCTGTAAGTGCAGCGAAGGAAGAAGGACACTGAAACCTGCATAGTTTGTCATCAAATCTTGTGGTGACAAACTGTGCCAGCTCGAGGGCTCAGCGTGCCACCTGCAGCCTCTAACCCCACCGTCTAACAAGTCGTCACAGGGCAAAATTGGGCCAATGAGGCTTGCTGACCCCGCCCCACCCTGTGATGAGTTGTGAGAGGGTGGGATGGCTTTGCTCGCCTGACACTGCAGGACTTCAGCCTGAAGCACTTGGGGCTAACTTTGCACCCATGTCGTCAGGGGGTGGAGCTTAGCCCCTGAGGCAATCATTCTCCCAGCTGATGACCTCACAGGCCTCAGGGCTGTGAGCTAGACAGCTCGGCAGACGGTAACTGATGTGAGCCTTGCTGAGATAACTGCACAGGTGCAGAGGTCTGTTAAAGAACGAGTTGGACTGAGGGTGAGTGCTTTTAAGTGCTGCCCTCAGCATACCTTTATATGTACCAGAGGTTTTACGAATATTTATTTTCTGAGGAAAGAAAAAGCTACTTTAGAGGGGGAAATAAAGGGGCAGAACCCCCTAACCCTACAGGGGCACACCGCCTCTAGTGGGGTACAAGGTATTGGATTTCCAGTCTGTGCACATATGGCTAAGATCAGGAAACAACAGGATATTAACGGTATTCAATATTTTGCACTTCTACAGAAGTCAAGTAGAAACTGTATTCATCTGCTGAAAAAGAGCATATTGTGATGAAGCTTGAGGTAGTCATTCACAACACAGGGAGCGGTGTCCTGCACATGCAGTCAGTGATATTTGTTGACGTGTTTATTTGTCAGGAATCTCCAGTTTACTACCATAGTACAGAGAGTTGGTTATACTCAGGTACTGCTAAGGTGTATCCATGCACAGGTACAGTTACACTTACTATGCTAATGACAAGTTACTTCAGACATTTCTTTCTCTTCTAATAATCCACAAAAACCTGCACACCTCCTTGACCACAGAAGTAACGAGGCAGAGTGTGGAGTCCTGCATCTCCCTTTTCTGTCTTATGATTTATCCCATTTCCCTCTTCTTGCTTCTACCACTGGCCTTTATATCCCAGCTCTGCTCATTGGTGGGAGTTGGGAGAGAAGTAAAAGAGCATCACTTCTATTGGATCCTGCACACAGGGCTAGTGCAACCTGACAAATTCAAAGTGTTGGCTAACATGCACCGCCTGGCACTGGGTGACACACGTGACAAGGGGCAGCTGGCTGCTCTGTCAACTCCCTCCCTGGGATCTGCAGCCCTCATCAGACAACATGACATCTGTGAAGTGCAGACTTGATCCCCAGGGGCCATTTGGCACTAATGACACGTCACAGATCCTTAACATTACCCAACTCAATAGCACTACATTTATACACCTTAGGAGGATAAACGTCTGAGTGGATATGCCAGGATTCAAAACTGTGACATGTAGCATCCACAGAGCCCTCCAGACCCGACCTGGCTATTGGCACTGTCCAATAACATTACTAAGCGCTGGTGCTGTCTAACAATGTATGGAAACCCTGATGGGAAGTGTTGTCCAATAAAAGTTTGGAAGCTGCACTGGGAAGTAACAGAGGAAGTAACAGTACTGTCAATGAATTATGCATCAGCCCTAGCAGAGAAATGTCAACAGTGACCATGACAAGTTTCTCACCCCTACTGAGTGTTTGCCCTAGTTTATGAAAGGAATGGCAACCATTCTGAAAGTGTTTGTACTGTCTAATAACAGATGGTTGTCCGCACAAACAACATGCTGAGTTGAACTGGTACAGCCCAATAAATGTATGACAGCCATGCTGGGGATTGACCGTACTGTCCAAATAAAAGCATAGCAGCCTTTCCTGAGAGCTGCTGCTTCTGCGCTTTTAAAACACAGCAGACCTCAAAGGCGTTTTCATGTATCTCAAAAAATGTGTGTAAGCCCTAGTTACAAAGCGGTGGTATTGCTTATGATAGGTATAGCAGGATTGATAAAAATGTGTTGGTCCTAAAACCATTAAACATTTGTTAGCACTGCTGAAAAGTGCATTTTAATAAAATGGCAGTGACATCAAGTGAAATCCTGTGAACGTGTAGTGGGGGCAAGGTCGAGGCCAATTCCTCACTGGTTGGCCCTCCCCCCGCCTTCTACCGACCACTTCTTGCCCCATAACATATCCTGTTTTTCCTGCCGAGCTAAACCCCTCATATAATGTTTTTAAATGTCTGTCGCTCTGAGGCTGCTGTACTGTTAGGTAGAAAAAGTGCAAAATTATTCAGTGAGCTGTTTATTTATTCAAAGTTTTTATATAGTGCTGCCTGCTACCTGTCACCTTTTGGTCATTTCAGAGCGCTACACATGATGACCAAAGGCACAGACCAAAGGGGGGTTAAAGTTCTAACTTTAGTGGATGAGGTGGGAAATCATTTCTGACTTTCTTGAGTATAAAAATCCTAGGGGCAGATTTACAAGCCCCTTACGTCATTTTTGCGCTGCCGTTGCGTCACTTTTTGTGACGCAGCGGCGGTGTAAAAATGCGGCCCATTGACAACGTGACGCATCTAGGGGGATGCGCCACGTTGTAAAGCCCTGCGTCACATTATACCTGCGTCAGGTATAATGTATGCAGGGTGGGCGTTCCCACGCAGAAAAGCCTCTTAAAAGTGATTCAGTGAAATCTACAATATTTCACTGCGCCACTTCTAGGGCGCCACTGCGTCAAAACCTTACGCCTGCTTGAAATAGGCGTAAGTAGTGACGCAGCACAATGAGGATAGGCCTCAACATGCATTGCTGGAGTTGCGTCGTGCTTGCGACACGACTCCAGCAATGCGTGACTTTTGCGTCAACAGATGCGTCAAAATTTCTGATGCATCTGTCAATCCTTGCGCCATGGTGCGCCGTATTTACAATACGGCGCATCCATGGTGGCGCAAGGGTTTTCCAGGGTGGGGCAGGGAAAGTGACGCATCTCTACAGATGCGTCACTTTCTTGTAAATCAGCCCCCTAGTTCTTAAAAATGACCTTAACTGCTTATAATTCGAGCTCCGGGTTTTATGGTATTTATCTTTTGAACATTTAAGTATGCATTTATCCGCATTTACATTTTGCCGTATTATTAACATTCACCAATCTTTATTTTGTGTTTCACGAACAAATGAAGCTGTATCTAGTTATTTTCACATTTATTTAACCGATAAATGTGCACTTGTACCCTGATGCCTGTTGAGTTTTAGCGCTATAAGCAGACAAAAATAACTGTACATTCATAGCAAAATATTATAATTATAGTACAAAGAAATGTGCATATAAAGTTATTTCGTAAGTAACTCTCCATGCTGTCTATCTACGCAGGTATTGGCCTGGACGTCTTGAAGAACAGCATGGTGAGTCACGGAAAAGAAGGCTGATTTTCTCTTTTTTTCTGCTATTAAAAGTAAATAAATTCAGGTAAACATTGCTTTCTGCCTTTGTTTTGTTATGGGTGGATGTGCATGTGTTAAAAAAATTACAAATGTTACATAATTTAATTATGAGATATAGTATAAGAGCCATTTTTATTGCACACAAATAGCTGTTATCGAGACTCATAAAGTTGACTTTCAGCTTGATCTGTCAGCCAATGGCATGCTGGAACAAACAACCCCATGCATGAAATTCGAAAAGTGAAACTGCAAGTCCCAACATGCTAAATGCTATTGGGTGAAACACCAGGACAAGGACAAGCTGAAAATCTCCCTCCTAACAAGAATTCCCGCCTCAAATATGAGGCTCCACTGTTTCATAGTTAGGTTCGACCCTCATAAATCTCATACATACATGAGGCAAGTTGCGTTCACTACAGATCCCAGGTCCAGATTTATCAAAGTGTCACCCAACACAGCGCAGCAGCCAAAAATGCTGCGTTGTGTGACAAGGTGAGAGTAGGAGAGCACCATAGCTACAGAGATATAGCACTCTCCTCCGCTCTACCTAGTGCAGGCGCATAATTTTACTGCCAAGCACCACGCACACACCTTTGCACCATAGTGCAAGGGTGTGTGTGATTGAGGCTTGCATAGCTTTTGTACTGGAAGGGTCCCCTTCCAGTACAAAATACTATGCCTAGACAACTTTAAAAACTTTTCCTACTTTGTATGTGAGCTGTACAGTGCAGCACACATGCAAAGTCAGAAAAGAAAGCAGAAATGAAAACATTTCTCCTTTTAATGCTTGGTTTCAAGTGGTGTTATTTTTTCACGTGAAACCCTTTCTACTATTGTTAGTAGATAGGGTTTTGCATCAAAAACCATGGGTGATTGCATGGAACGCCCCCTTAACACTAAGTAGCGCAAAGCAGTGTTTTGCGCTGGTTTGCATTACTTTCAGACTACTTTCCAGCGCAAAACAAGTTTTGCACTGGAAAGTGAATTAATAAAAAAACATTTTGTGCTGATTTGCATAATTTTTGTGACACGAACCCAGCGCTAAATTATCTCTTGGGATTTCTAATAGTGGTTGCCATTATCCAACGCAAACCTTCCAGTCTAAGAATCGACGCTTTTGTGGCTGCAAGCTGTGGCTGCTTATTACACACAGACCTTTGCAGCAATGCATTAACTTGTAGAGTTATCCCACCAGGGGCCAAGACTTTAGGCCTAATAGTTTTACCTCACAGTTCATTAGTTTGGAGTTTGTGATAAAGCCTCAAATAGAAAATGCGATATACATTTTACCTGACTTTTTTTTTACAAACTCATTCCTTTTAGTTGAGTCCATATTTTGCAGTTTTATATAGGGCAAACTTGGCCAAAAGACGTGAGTGCGCTTTAGATGAGCACCAGATTACATTACACAAGGGCAGTTTTTGTTAGGCAAGGGGAGATTAAGGTATTTGGCCAGAATCAAAGGATGTTGAGCCAACGCCAGGACTTGTACCAGGTTCTTCAATTCCAAAGTCAGCAACTCTGGTGATTCGACCACATCCCCTCCCTTCCCCATCCCTTATGAGTCAACTTCTCATCCCTTATCTCTGAAAATCCTAGTGCACTTTGATGATGGTTTGGAGAAAATGTTTTTCAGAAGAGAGCTAAGTAAAATGAGCTCAATTCACAAAGAAAGTCAGAAAAGTATGGATGGAGTTCTCTGCCTCCACCGGGATCTAATTTTCTGAATTCACAGGCATTCCCAAAAGTAGGCCTGGAAAGCTGCACCAGGCAGAGGGTTCCAGGTGTACTTCTGGGAAGGTCATTTGACATTCCCAGTGTGATCCTAATCCCGCTACATCACGTTCTACTATAACAAGGGATGGATCAGAGTTTACGACTGCCCACAAAACATACGAGTTTGCTCCCAAACCTCCAAGGCAGACTACTTTATCAGTGCTTGAGTGGAATTTACAGCTATGGAGATCTCTGCTCATGCAACCATAAACGGGTTTCTGTCTGTCAGGAATCCCTTTCTTGACAGGCATAAAAAAGGTACACCTGGTTGTAAACATACGTTTACAACTGGATTTATCTTTGTGAATATGGCTCAATTAATTTATTCTTGGGGAAATTCTGTACACTTCCTGAATTTTGAGAAATTATTCAGTAATTCTTCACATTTTGAAAATAATTATTTGCACATTTGTACAGAGTTTTTACAATCCAATACTGTCTAGAGTCTCTAGACCATAACTGCAAAAAACCTGAATTCGCATTCAGGTGCAATTCCTGTCACTGTAGGAGCAAATACATAACTTTCTAGCTGAGTCTCCAGCAGAGACAACCTTGGATAAGCTTGTCATTGTCTTGCAACTTTGCATGTCTTCTTGGTCGTCTTTCAAGATCCATTATGTCTCTATGGAAGATACAGCAGCTTGCTTTAGTGCCACCGAAGCAATAATGTAGTCCTGGTCAGCTGTCTAATACGGGGGAAGGAAGCTATTGCCTCTTATTCATTCTAGGTGAATGTTGGTGATCTCTCATTTGGACCCACGGAGAAAGCTCCTTTCTGGAGCTTTCTAATACTTGTGGACATGTTTGTGTGTTGCTAAATTGTAGCATGGTTCTAAAAAGACTCAGATTCAGACGCTTGAAGTTTCACTCTTTAGGTGAGAGTTTCAATGTCCTGTAACACAATTGTCACCTCTTTTCATTCTTTGAAAGACCCTCTCCTTAATTTCTATCCACTGAATGTCTCCTCTCTCTGAGTACAGCCTACTCGGAGTCATGTGCATTTTTGCCTTAATACCTATTTCTGTATTTCTGCAAATTGACCACACCTCATCTGAAAGATCACAACTGGTCATGCCTTGAAATTCATACCCTGCAACCTAGCAAAACCTAGTCCCCTCTAGCTTATCTAGTAAGCCCAACTACCATCTGAACTCACATTAAACTCCTTCTCCCCAGTGATCACACCTAACTCTACTAATTTAATCCACCACACAGACACTGGAGTAAATGGATGGCGTGGTCTCCTCGAGAGCACAAGACTAATCCCAATAACCAACAACAGCCCTGGATAAACCGCTAACCTTGGATTCTGGAGAAGCGTGCTGCCTGCTGTAAAGCCCTTAAACATCAGGTGTTGTAAGCGCTATACAAATGCAATAACAGTACAATTTAGTCTCACTCCGCGTCTGCCAAACGAGAGTTTCACGGGGCGGCGGAATCAGCACGTCACGCTGATTTTTGGCGCCAGGAGCTTGTTCAGCACTGAAAAATCAGAGCAAACGACACCATGCAACATGGCAGAGGGTGCTGTTTCTTTGTGGGTGCTCAAGTAGATTTTTTACTCGAGCTGCAGCTTTCTCGCCGTGAATGGTTTTGGCCGCCCGCATTGAGAAAATCTCGCTGGGTTCCGTCCTAGTGCCCGAAAATCGTGCTAGGGGATGCCAATTTTCATTCACGAGCCACGCGCGAGAAAAAACCTCCACCACATGGCGGAGTTTTGCCAGAACTCCACCTTACAAGTGTAACGCGGAGTGGGCAGAACTCTGAGAAGTCCGCCAGCGGAGGGGAATTTATCGCCCACCCCTAGTCTCCACTCGGTCCAGGGCTTCTATACATCTGTGAAGTGGTCTTACCCAGTGCTACGTTAGTTGCACACTTAAATATAATAGTAGTGGGAATTTCAGACGCCCCTATCCACCTTTTGTAGCAAATTAAGTGTTAGCCATTGACTGCGACCTTCCAACTATATTTCTTTCAGGCCAAAACATTCAAACAGAAAGTTAACCCCTTCGATGCTCATGACGAGGCGCGCTGACGTCATTGGGGGTTTCCCTTTGTTCCCTGATGCGCTGGAAGCCATTTGCTTCCAGCGCGTCGGGGAATAAGGTTACTTTTGGCTCCGGGGAGGGGGGATTTCAAACAGAAGAGGCATCGAGGGAAAGGAAAACCCTTTCCTTTCCCTCGATGCCTCTTTTGTGCATTCCTGCTGCACGATCATGCGATCGTGCAGCAGGAATGCCCACTAGACACCAGGGAATTTTTAAAAAAAAGGAAAATACTGTTTTGGAGAGCGGCCCCTTGGGCAAGGGTCGCTCCCCTTTTGGGGGCCTTATGTTTTTGGTGCTCTGCCCCCCTGGGGGGGGGGCAGTTTTTTATGGGGGGCCAGTTTTTTTTATATAGCGCGGGGCTTTACCCGAAGGTGTCAGAGCGCTTCACAATAGGAATAGTAACATTACATGAGGAGAAGGTTACAAGTGAGCATAATACAAAAGCAAGCGTTACATTACATGAGGAAAAAGTGACAATTGTGCATGATACATGAGATACAAAATACAAATAGAGGTATAATACTGCAATAAGTGGCAGTCACTCAGAACACACTGGGAAGGCACTTCTATAGGCATGGAGTACAGAATTTCCTATAGTGGAAGAACTTCCTTGAGGGCGTGAATTAAACAGGAGACTTAAAATGAAGGGTACACAAATCCAGCACAGCACGCAAGGGTGAGGAATGTACAGGAAAAAGAACAAATTTACAATGAAGAGCGAACTTCCTAGAGGGGGCTGAGAGTGAAAGTATTAGTTCTGAAAGTGTCTTTGGAAGAGAAGAGATTTGAGGTCAGCTTTGAAGATCCGGTTAGAGGAGGTGGCAAGGAGCAATGGGGGAAGCGAGTTCCAGATTCTCACCCCATTGCCTGAGAAGGATTGCGCCATCGATCTTTCCCTTTTGAAGACGGGGGGGGGGGGCTCAAGCAGAAGCTTTTCCGCATTGCGAGAAGGGCGAGAGCCACCGGACAATTTCAATTTATTTGCCAGGTAACGAGGGGAGGACGTGTGTAAGACTTTGTGTGTGATGCAGGCAATTTTGTAAATAGATCTTGCCTCGATCGGAAACCATCGAAGAGAGGACAGGATAGGAGTGACGTGGTCGCTTCGTTTAGACCCTGAAATGAAGCGAGCTGCTGAATGGAGGATGGATTTGAGAGGGGAGAGGTGGGATTTGGGTAGGCCCGTCAGAAGAGAATTGCAATAATCCAGTCTTGAGAGAACCAGAGATTGTACCAAGGTTTTTAAGTCTTTCTCCGGGAAGAACCGACGGATCCCCCATAGAAGGCGCAACTTGTAACGTGCGTTCTTAGCAATAGAGTTGATGTGGGAGATTAGGTTGAGTCTTTTGTCAAGAATGACACCTAGGGATTTAGCGCTGTCGACAATGATGGGTTTGTTGTTGAGTAGGTTCAGCTGATCCATCCAAGATTGAACAGGAGGAGGTGAGAGAGAGGTAGAGAGGAGGAGGAATTCAGTTTTGGCGGGATTCAGAATGAGTTGGTGAGCTAACATCCAGTTGTGAATAGAGTTGAGAGTAGAGTTGAGTAGTGAGAGATCGTGTGCGGAAGATAAAGGTATCTTCCCACTAGTCCACCAGGCATTTATTTGTGGAGAGTGACCCCTTGGGTGGCAGAATAGCAGTATGTTTTTAGGCCCATCTGCCCCCAAGGAGGGCAGAAGCCACTAGACACCAGGTTTTTTTTTATTTTTGTGTTGGGGAGTGGCCAAAAGGGCAAGGGTTGCTCCCCTTTTACGGGGGTGAATATTTTATTTATACTCTTTGGCCCACCTACCCCTTAGCTTGGCTGGTGGATTGTGTGTGAACTGGTGCATTATTTGCATATGTGATTGTAATGTTTTTTTTCTCCTTTTTATTCTAGTGTAAAGCTTTTGATTCCTGTTTGCGGTTTCGGCAGAGGTTGTTCTGCAGTTTTACGTAATTGCATTTATTTGGTAAGAAAAATATTTTTGTTGTGTGTACTCCAAATGAGTATTATTGTCATGCATGAATGAATTTGTTTGTAAGTGGTGTCATAATGGCAGCATATTTGTTAGTGTTCAGAGCATGAAATTCTTTGCGATGTTTTGCATTGTCTTATGTGTAATTTTTTTTTCTTCTTTTTAGTGGGATATTGTTGATCCTTACTGTGTCTGTGCAGAGTAGGTGGTGGTGAGTCTAGCTGCTTCTGTCACGTGAGTGGTATAGTGTTGGAGTATATAGGTCTTTGTGATAAAGCTACATTTTGTTTATTTTTTTTTTTACAAAGGGTTTGTTGTTGTTGACTTGTTTGACAAGTAACCTTTATTAGTAAGCATTATGGCTAGCCGTAGAATGACTGCTCAGCAGGTGGTTGGTTTGCTTCTTGAATCTTCCTCTGAGCAGGATTATGAGACTGACAGTGCGTCTGAGGGAGAGGAGGGAGGGGAAGATTCAGGCAGTGAGTTTTCTCTCCACATGGAATCATCGGATGATGAAGGTACTCTCAGTGCAGATGAAGTGCCTGTTTTAGAGGAGGATACTACTGTGCCGATGGTGCAAGAGGCATCTGGATTGCAGCCTGGGGCTGCTAGGCTTCCTACTGGAAGTGCTGGACTCTGGGTTGATCCAAACATGGTGCAGCCGGTGTTGCCTGCATTTAGTGGTTATGCAGGGTGTAGAGTGGATTGTGAACATTATTTGCCTATACAGTATTTTCAGTTGTTTATGGATGATGTATTTTTGGGTGAGATTGTTGAGCAGACTAATTTGTATGCTGAACAGTTTTTGAGGGACAACAGTGCCAGACTTAGGCCCCATTCTAGAGCTACCCGGTGGAGTCCCACAAATCTGGAAGAGATGAAGAAGTTTTTGGGTTTTACTTTTTTGATGGGTTTGATAAGGAAGCCGTCCATGGGTTCATATTGGTCTACCAGTCCCTTGATGGCAACGGCCATATTTCCTGCAGTTATGACTCGTGATCGGTATTTACTTTTGCTTCGGATGCTGCATTTTGTTGATAATGGTTTGGCGTTGCCACGAGATCACCCTGAATGTGACCGTCTTTTTAAGATTCGGCCTGTTCTTGATCACTTTGTAGATCGATTTTCAGAGATCTATACTCCAGGGAAAGAAATATCTATTGATGAGTCTTTGGTCCTGTTCAAGGGCCGTTTGGTTTTAGGCAGTACATTCCTAGCAAGAGGGCACGCTATGGAATTAAGCTGTATATGCTGTCTGAGAGTAGGACAGGATATGTTTTTAATTTGCGTGTGTACACTGGTAGGGATTCCACTATTGACCCCCTGGTTGTCCGTCCACTTTTGGAGTTTCAGAGAAAATTGTGTGGGATCTTGCTAGAGGAATGTTTAACAGAGGCCACCATTTGTACCTTGATAACTTCTACACTGCTGTGCAATTGTTTAAGGAATTGTTCAAAGTGGACACTTTTGCTTGTGGCACAATCCGCTCTAACCGTAAAGGTTATCCAAAAGAGCTTGTTTGCAAAAAACTTCAGAGGGGACAGTGCAGTGCCTTGCGTAGTGAGGAACTGCTAGCTGTGAAATTTGTGGACAGGAGGGATGTGTACATGCTGACTACCATCCATGATGAGAGTACTTCACCTGTGGCTGTTTGGGGTCAGATTGCTGAAGTGCGCAAACCTGTGTGCATTTTAGACTACAATAAGCACATGGGTGGTGTTGATAGAGTAGATCAGAGGTTGGAACCTTACACTGCTATTCGTAAGGCTTACATTTGGTATAAGAAGTTGGCCATCCATCTCTTCAATTTAGCAACTTTCAATGCTTTTGTTGTGTTCAAGGAGTGTTCTCCTGCGTCAAAGTTGACTTTTGTTCAGTTTCAGCAGTCTGTCATAGGCAGCCTTGTTGTTGTGGAACAGGCAAGTGTTCCTAGAGTTGGAGTGGTGGAGGATGTGGCTCGATTGAAAGATCGCCACTTTCCTGATCACATTCCTCCTACACCCTCAAAAGACTTTCCCACTAGGAGATGTAGAGTCTGTTGGCGAAGAGGTACGCGGAAGGAGACTCGTATGTACTGCCCTGAGTGTCCTTCTAACCCTGGGCTGTGTGTGCCTGCTTGTTATAGAGCGTACCACAAGCAAAATAATTATTGGGAGCAACCATGAGTGGTAAAGTGAACTGCATGGTCTGTAATGTTTAAGAATTGTTGTTCTGTTTCAAGGTTGGCATTAGTGCAATGTATTTAGTTTCTGATTTTGTGTTAGTAGATTTGTATCTATTTGCAATTTGTTTGTGTTTTCTTTTTGTATAAAAAATCCTAAATTTGATGGTGGTGTGTGTAGGCTGGTGCTTGGCTGGCGGTGTGCGTGGAGTGGCGCTTGGCTGGCGGTGTGCGTGGAGTGGCGCTTGGCTGGCGGTGTGCGTGGAGTGGCTCTTGGCTGGCGGTGTGCGTGGAGTGGCGCTTGGCTGGCGGTGTGCGTGGAGTGGCGCTTGGCTGGCGGTGTGCGTGGAGTGGCGCTTGGCTGGCGGTGTGCGTGGAGTGGCTCTTGGCTGGTGGTGTGCGTGGAGTGGCGCTTGGCTGGTGGTGTGCGTGGAGTGGCGCCAGGCTGGCGGTGTGCGTGGAGTGGCGCTTGGCTGGCGGTGTGCGTGGAGTGGCGCTTGGCTGGCGGTGTGCGTGGAGTGGCGCTTGGCTGGCGGTGTGCGTGGAGTGGCGCTTGGCTGGCGGTGTGCGTGGACTGGCGCTCGGCTGGCGGTGTGTGAGTAGTGACTTGCTGCTGGTCACTACACACACTGCTAGCCGAGCGACACTCCACGCAATCCATCAGCTTGTGTGGTTGCTGTGTTAGGAATGTGGGCGTGTGAAAGTGATGGGCCCTTGAATGGCGCTGTCTGCTGGTGTGAGTGTTGTAATGTGATGGGCCCGCGGCTGGTGGTGTGAATGGTTTTGTATTTGACACACGTATGAAAGGTGTATGAATGGCCTGTAAAGAGGTTGGTGCCTTGTCGTGGCTTTACAGCTCACGAGCTGTGAGTCAATGGTTCAGTTTCTCGTCCTTTCAATTATTAACAGTGCATTTCATTTTTGTGAAATCACTTGTTAATACAATTGTATATACTGAACCATCACTCACCCTCGTGCCAAATCCAACCAGTATGTGTGTGTGCTTGAGGATTAGATGGCTGTGCAGTAATATTTTTTTTGTCTTTCTCAAGCAGGGTGTACCTTGTCCCTTTTTGTGAATGTTGTAATGTGTTTGTTTCGTGCCTGGTGGTGTGAATGGTCTTGTGTGTATCACGTATGAAAGGTGTGTGAATGGCCTGTAAAGCGGTTGGGGCCTTGACGTGGCTTTACAGCTCACGAGCTGCGAGTCACTGGTTCAGTTTTTTGTCCTTTCAATTATTGACAGTGCATTTCATTTTTGTGAAATCTCTTGTTAATAAAATTGTATATACTTAAACCATCACTTGCCCTTGTGCCAAATCCAACCAGTATGTGTGTGTGCTTGAGGAATAGATGGCTGTGCAGTAATCTTTGTCTTTTTAGTCTGTCTGCCAAGGTGTACATTCCGTCTAAGAATAACCTACCAACTGTAGATATTGTCGTAAACGAAACACCCATGGGAGTACATGGTGATATCTCTCTTGTGGATCCCAACAAGTTATGGTACCCACAATGTCCTGCAAACCTCAAAATGTCTGTCACATTTTCCTTGCAATATTGTGCCAAAATTTTCACGCTGCAGAAATAAACAACACATTATCTCAAAATGACCTGGTTTTGCAAGGGGGTCACCTGGGTTTTGGCCCGGGGCTCGGCGGCCACCTAGGGAAACCTACCAAACCCACACATTTCTGAAAAGTAGACACCCGGGGATTCCAGGGAGGTATGGCTTGCGTGGATCCCCAACGTTTTCTTACCCAGAATCCCCTGCAAACCTGACATTTTGCTGAAAAAATCACTTTTTTCACACATTTTTGTGTGGTAAAGTTGTGGCATCACGGGGCTGACACAAATTTCCTACCACCCAGCGTCCCCCAGGTCTCCCGATAAAAATGGTGCCTCACTCGGGTGGGAGGCCCAAGTACCCGCGACAGGCAAGGGCCCACAACGTATTGAGGCGACCTCAAAATGGCCTATCACAAAACGACCTGGTTTTGCAAGGGGGTCCCATGACGTTTTGGCCCGGGGCTCGGCGGCCACCTAGGAAACCTACCAAACCCACACATTTCTGAAAAGTAGACACCCGTTGGATTCCAGGGAGGTATGGCTTGCGTGGATCCCCCAACGTTTTCTTACCAGAATCCCCTGCAAACCTGACATTTTGCTGAAAAATCCCTTTTTCACACATTTTTGTGTGGTAAAGTTGTGGCATCACCGGGCTGACACAAATTTCCTACCACCCAGCGTTCCCCCAGGTCTCCCGATAAAAATGGTGCCTCACTCGGGTGGGAGGCCCAAGTACCCGAGACAGGCAAGGGCCCACAACGTATTGAGGCGAACTCAAAATGGCCTATCACAAAGCGACCTGGTTTTGCAAGGGGTCCGATGACGTTTTGGCCCGAGGCTCGGCGGCCACCTATGGAAACCTACCAAACCCACACATTTCTGAAAAGTAGACACCTGGGGATTCCAGGGAGGTATGGTTTGCGTGGATCCCCCAACGTTTCTTACCCAGAATCCCCTGCAAACCTGACATTTTGCTGAAAAAATCCCTTTTTCACACATTTTTGTGTGGTAAAGTTGTGGCATCACCGGGCTGACACAAATTTCCTACCACCAGCGTTCCCAGGTCTCCCGATAAAAATGGTGCCTCACTCGGGTGGGAGGCCCAAGTACCCGCGACAGGCAAGGGCCCACAACGTATTGAGGCGAACTCAAAATGGCCTATCACAAAAACGACCTGGTTTTGCAAGGGGTCCCATGACGTTTTGGCCGGGGCTCGGCAGCCACCTATGGAAACCTACCAAACCCACATTTCTGAAAAGTAGACACCTGGGGATTCCAGGGAGGTATGGTTTGCGTGGATCCCCCAACGTTTTCTTACCCAGAATCCCCTGCAAACCTGACATTTTGCTGAAAAAATCCCTTTTTCACACATTTTGTGTGGTAAAGTTGTGGCATCACCGGGCTGACACAAATTTCCTGCCACCCAGCGTTCCCCCAGGTCTCCCGATAAAAATGGTGCCTCACTCGGGTGGGAGGCCCAAGTACCCGCGACAGGCAAGGGCCCACAACGTATTGAGGCGACATGTTGTGGGACCTTGCCTGTCGCGGGTACTTGGGCCTCCCACCCGAGTGAGGCACCATTTTTATCAGGAGACCTGGGGGAACGCTGGGTGGTAGGAAATTTGTATCAGCCCCGTGATGCCACAACTTTACCACACAAAAATGTGTGAAAAAAGTGATTTTTCAGGAAAATGTCAGGTTTGCAGGGATTCTGGGTAAGAAAACGTTGGGGGATCCACGCAAGCCATACCTACCTGGAATCCCAGGTGTCTACTTTTCAGAAATGTGTGGGTTTGGTAGGTTTCCCTAGGTGGCCGCCGAGCCCCGGGCCAAACGTCATGGGACCCCTTGCAAAACCAGGTCGTTTTGTGATAGGCCATTTTGAGGTCGCCTCAATACGTTGTGGGCCCTTGCCTGTCGCGGTACTTGGGCCTCCCACCCGAGTGAGGCACCATTTTTATCGGGAGACCTGGGGGACGCTGGGTGGTAGGAAATTTGTGTCAGCTCGGTGATGCCACAACTTTACCACACAAAAATGTGTGAAAAAAGGGATTCTTTCAGCAAAATGTCAAGTTTGCAGGGGATTCTGGGTAAGAAACGTTGGGGGATCCACGCAAGCCATACCTCCCTGGAATCCCCGGGTGTCTACTGTTCAGAAATGTGTGGGTTTGGTAGGTTTCCCTAGGTGGCCGCCGAGCCCGGGCCAAACGTCATGGGACCCCCTTGCAAAACCAGGTCGTTTTGTGATAGGCCATTTTGAGGTCGCCTCAATACGTTGTGGGCCCTTGCCTGTCGCGGGTACTTGGGCCTCCCACCCGAGTGAGGCACCATTTTTATCGGGAGACCTGGGGGACGCTGGGTGGTAGGAAATTTGTGTCAGCCCTGTGATGCCACAACTTTACCACACAAAAATGTGTGAAAAAGGGATTTTTTCAGCAAAATGTCAGGTTTGCAGGGATTCTGGGTAAGAAAACGTTGGGAGATCCACGAAGCCATACCTCTCTGGAATCCCCCGGGTGTCTACTTTTCAGAAATGTGTGGGATTGGTAGGTTTCCCTAGGTGCCGGCAGAGCTAGGGTTCAAAAACTACAGCTAGGCACTCTGCAAAAAAAGGGTCATTTTTCACTGTGAAAATGTGGTGCATCCACGTTGCGTTTTGCGCTGCTTCCTGTCGCGGGCACTAGGCCTACCCACACAAGTGAGGTACCATTGTTTTTGGAAGACCTTGGGGAACGCGGGGTGGGTGGAATTTTGTGGATCCACGCAGATTCCAGAACTTTCTACCACAGAAAAGTGAGGAAAATGTGTTTTTTTGCCAATTTTTTAGGTTTGCAAGGGATTTTGGGTAACAGAACCTGGTGAGAGCCAGTCAAGTCACCCCATCCTGGATTCCCCTGGGTGTCTAGTTTTTAAAAATGTATAGGTTTGCTAGGTTTCCCAAAGTGCCGGCAGAGCTAGGGTTAAAAAACTACAGCTAGGCACTTTGCAAAAAAGGGTCATTTTTCACTGTGAAAATTTGGTGCGTCCACGTTGCGTTTTGCGCTGCTTCCTGTCGCGGGCACTAGGCCTACCCACACAAGTGAGGTACCATTTTTTCGGAAGACCTTGGGGAACGCGAGGTGGTGGAATTTTGTGGATCCACGCAGATTCCAGAACTTTCTACCACAGAAAAGTGAGGAAAATGTGTTTTTTTGCCAATTTTTAGGTTTGCAAGGGATTCTGGGTAACAGAACCTGGTGAGAGCCCGTCAAGTCACCCCATCCTGAATTCCCCTGGGTGTCTACTTTTCAAAAATGTATAGGTTTGCTAGGTTTCCCAAAGTGCCGGCAGAGCTAGGGTTCAAAAACGACAGCTAGGCACTTTGCAAAAAAGGGTCATTTTTCACTGTGAAAATGTGGTGTGTCCACGTTGCGTTTTGCGCTGCTTCCTGTCGCGGGCACTAGGCCTACCCACACAAGTGAGATACCATTTTTTTCGGAAGACCTTGGGGAACGCGGGGTGGGTGGAATTTTGTGGATCCATGCAGATTCCAGAACTTTCTACCACAGAAAAGTGAGGAAAATGTGTTTTTTTGCCAATTTTTAGGTTTGCAAGGGATTCTGGGTAACAGAACCTGGTGAGAGCCAGTCAAGTCACCCCATCCTGGATTCCCCTGGGTGTCTAGTTTTTAAAAATGTATAGGTTTGCTAGGTTTCCCAAAGTGCCGGCAGAGCTAGGGTTCAAAAACGACAGCTAGGCACTTTGCAAAAAAAGGGTCATTTTTCACTGTGAAAATGTGGTGTGTCCACGTTGCGTTTTGCGCTGCTTCCTGTCGCGGGCACTAGGACTACCCACACAAGTGAGGTACCATTTTTTGGGAAGACCTTGGGGAACGCGGGGTGGGTGGAATTTTGTGGATCCACGCAGATTCCAGAACTTTCCACCACAGAAAAGTGAGGAAAATGTGTTTTTTGCCAATTTTTAGGTTTGCAAGGGATTCTGGGTAACAGAACCTGGTGAGAGCCAGTCAAGTCACCCCATCCTGGATTTCCTGGGTGTCTAATTTTCAAAAATATATAGGTTTGCTAGGTTTCCCAAAGTGCCGGCAGAGCTAGGGTTCAAAAACTACAGCTAGGCACTTTGCAAAAAAGGGTCATTTTTCACTGTGAAAATGTGGTGCGTCCACGTTGCGTATTGCGCTGCTTCCTGTCGCGGGCACTAGGCCTACCCACACAAGTGAGGTACCATTTTTTTCAGAAGACCTTTGGGAACGAGGGGTGGGTGGAGTTTTGTGGATCCACGCAGATTCCAGAACTTTCTACCACAGAAAAGTGAGGAAAATGTGTTTTTTTTGCCAATTTTTTAGGTTTGCAAGGGATTCTGGGTAACAGAACCTGGTGAGAGCCAGTCAAGTCACCCCATCCTGGATTCCCCTGGGTGTCTACTTTTCAAAAATGTATAGGTTTGCTAGGTTTCCCAAAGTGCCGGCAGAGCTAGGGTTCAAAAACGACAGCTAGGCACTTTGCAAAAAAAGGGTCATTTTTCACTGTGAAAATGTGGTGTGTCCACGTTGCGTTTTGCGCTGCTTCCTGTCTCGGGCACTAGGCCTACCCACACAAGTGAAGTACCATTGTTTTGGGAAGACCTTGGGGAACACGGGGTGGGTGGAATTTTGTGGATCCACGCAGATTCCAGAACTTTCTACCACAGAAAAGTGAGGAAAATGTGGTTTTTTGCCAATTTTTTAGGTTTGCAAGGGATTCTGGGTAACAGAACCTGGTGAGAGCCAGTCAAGTCACCCCATCCTGGATTCCCCTGGGTGTCTACTTTTCAAAAATGTATAGGTTTGCTAGGTTTCCCAAAGTGCCGGCTGAGCTAGGGTTCAAAAACGACAGCTAGGCACTTTGCAAAAAAAGGGCCATTTTTCACTGTGAAAATGTGGTGTGTCCACGTTGCGTTTTGCGCTGCTTCCTGTCGCGGGCACTAGGCCTACCCACACAAGTGAGGTACCATTTTTTGGGAAGACCTTGGGGAACGCGGGGTGGGTGGAATTTTGTGGATCCACGCAGATTCCAGAACTTTCCACCACAGAAAAGTGAGGAAAATGTGTTTTTTTGCCAATTGTTTAGGTTTGCAAGGGATTCTGGGTAACAGAACCTGGTGAGAGCCAGTCAAGTCACCCCATCCTGAATTCCCTGGGTGTCTAGTTTTCAAAAATGTATAGGTTTGCTAGGTTTCCCTAAGTGCCCGCAGAGCTAGGGTTCAAAAACTACAGCTAGGCACTTTGCAAAAAAAGGGTAATTTTTCATTGTGAAAATGTGGTACGTCCACGTTGCATTTTGAGCCATTTCCTGTTGTGGGCACAAGGCCTACCCACACAAGTGAGGTACCATTTTTATCGGGAGACTTAGTGTAACACAGAATTGTAGAGCAACTGTTATTACCTATTGACTTTCGATGCATTTCTGCCTTCCAAATGAAAGACAATGTGTAAAAATAAGTCATTTTGAAAAATGACCTATAATTCTCATGCTAGTATGGGTACTCCCAATTTCGGAAATGTGCAAATATCTACTGTTTCTAAAATCTACATTTTGTTCCCATTTCAGAAATACATAGGTGTCTTCCATAACAATTTTTCCATGTATACATTTTCCCAAAATAATTGCTATATACCCGGTACATAATAAAAACCATTGCAAGATGCTGCTCAGTTATTGGCTCTGGGTTCGTCGGGTTCTTGGTGAACCTACAAGTCCTATATATCCCCACAACCAGAAAGGTCCAGCGGATATAACGGTATATTGCTTTCAAATAGCTGTCATAATTAGAAGAAGTTACAGATGAAAACGTTGACACAAATGGCTGTTTTTTCAACTAATTTTCAATTTTTCCTTCATTTAACTGTTAGTTTCTATAAGGAAAACTTTAAGGATCTACACAAATGACCCCTTGCTGAATTCAGAATTTTGTCTACTTTTCAGAAATATATGGCTTTCTAGGATCCATTGTTGGTTTCATACCCATTTCTACCATTAACTGGAAGGAGGTTGAAAGCACAAAAAATAGCAAAAATAGGCTATGTCCCAGAAAAATGCCAAAACTGTGTAAAAAAGTTGGTTTTCTGACAAAAGTCTGCTTGTCCCCGAAAGCTGGGAAGATGATGATTTCAGCACCACAACCCCTTTTTGATGCCATTTGCAGGGAAAAAACAAGACGCTTTCATCTGTAGCCCTTTTTCGCATTTTTCCCCAAAAAAACAAAATGTTGCTGTATTTTGGCTAATTTCTGGGTCCCCTCCAGGGGAATCCACAAACCCTGGGTACCTTTACAATCCCCATGATGTTAGAAAAAAGGACGCAAATTTGGCGTGGATACCTTATGTGGTCAAAAAGTTACAGGGGCCTAAGCGCGCACTACCCCAAATAGCCAAAAAAAGGCTTAGCACAGGGGGGGGAAAGGCCTAGCAGCGAAGGTGTTAAAGTGTGACCAGCTCTCGAAGGGTCGGGAGGGGGATTTGTGGCAACTTTAACATGCTGAGCTGTGGGGCTGTGCTGTGGAGAGCACGAGACTGCAGAACCTCCCAGGAAGAACGCTGTCCACGGAGAACTGACCTCACAATCTAAGAAACAATCAATCCCGCTCTAGAACAGAAGGAACAAACCACTTTCGAACGGGGTCGGAGGTTATCTACGTTCCTTTACATCTCCGGCCTCTCTCACTCACCTCGGTGGCCGGATGGCAGCGACTATGTTCCCTTCCTTCGGGACTTGGACGGAGTTCCCCAGAGCTCAGAACGACTGCTGCCGCTGGATGTAAACAAAGAGGCCCGTCTGTCTCCCGGGCAACCCCAGACGCCGAGGCCGGAATGGAAGGGCGCCTTCTGCCTGTCACTCAGGCCCCGGGCCGTGAGCGAGGCCCCGTCCTCCCCGGCACAGCTGAGGAAAAACGGGGTGATTTACTTAATTAAGGTTCATGTGATACAAGGCTCTCTGGGGGAAAAAAACTTAATGTTTTTCTCCTAAATGCTTGTGGCCCGTCCGGGACAGTTACATACACTGGTTATCCTGCAGCGAGATTTCTGATCCTGCCCATTGACATTAAAACACCCGAGGGCGTAAGATTGCTGTTTTTTTTAACTTAATATAACTGAGGGTACTTTGAAAACCCACTTTTTAACCATAGGCTTCCACCTGTGTTTTTGTTTTAAGCTGGACCAATTGAAAACGTGCATTTTGAAGCAAACAGGGTTTATTGGCAAATGAAAATACACGTTTTTTAGAGTTCTGTGGGAAGTTGAGGTTAAGACTTCCTTTAGATGGCTAAATATTCACAAAAATCCAGAATTTCTTTATTAATATATTGTACAGTACAGATTGGGAGAAGCAGGGTTGCTGTATACAGGTCTCAAACAATAAACAAGCACTGTCAAATCCAATAGGCCTGGCTTGAATGTGCTACTGGAGGCAGACTACATCTGACAAATTATAATGGCTGAAATATTGCATACCTGCCATAGACATGCACACATAGTAGCTCATGGGAGTGTCAGCACAAAAATGCAGTCCCCAACCTCTAATTCATGGGGCGCGACAACGACTAGGACTGAGAGCGGGGTAGTCTCAATACCGAATCTGGTGCTCCCCGACTGGAGCCTTCTCTTTCTCTAATTTGTTAACATTTTCATGAATATGCTAGAATATTCTCATAAGCATGACAGACAAAAATTGACATTTTAAGGCTTTATCTTAAGAATGAATAGGCAAATTACAATAAACATGCCGTAAATAAGTTTAGCAGCAAAGCATGCAAATCATAAACATACAAAGAACTTAGGGGCATATTTACTAGGAAACTGTTGGTGCGTGGCGCTAAGCCAAGAAGGCAGTTGGGACCAATCCTACCCTTCACATCCACCCTGTTCCTTTTTGGTTCTGGATATCTGTGTAGCTGTGAGGAAGGGGACTTGTTTTTTTTACTGTAATATTAGCCTCCCCCTGGCTATGGTGTAGGGGTGATCAGAGCTCCTTGGTTCTGTGAATTTTAGCCTTGCATTGCTTACAGTAAACTGACAACCAGCTGTCAGTGAAGGTGGGGGATGTACTAGTGGTACTGGTGATGGTGGTACTCATGGCACTGGTGGTGGTACTGTGATTGTGGTGGTACTGGAGGTGGTGATAGTGTTGGTAGTTGTACTGATGGCTGTAGTTCTGTTACTGGTGGTGGTAATTATGATGATGGTCCTGTTAGTGGTGGTGGTGATGGTACTGGTGGTAGTGTTAGTACTGGTAAGTTTGTGTGTTTGAGCTGATGGCTCAAACACACAAAAGGTAATGGGAGGATGCTTGCAATAAGTCTAACCACTGGCAATCACTGCCAAGCCAGGTCCTCTCTGTACTGGAACACAAGCAACCCAAGACCGGTTTTGCCCTGATTGGGGCACTTCAGTCGGGTCTAACTTGGTTCCAGTGGCACAGTGGGTATGGGACCCAAGACTGGGCATTCCCAAGCCGCTTAGGGTGGTACATTAAACACTCAAAAGGTGATGGGAGGAATGTTTGCAATATGTCTCATCACTGGCAATTGCTGGGGTAGAAGTCCAACGCATCGTTGTTTTGCCCGCCATGCCACCTCAGTTTGGCAGTCCGGCCGGACTGTTCCTGAGGTGGCATGGTGGGCAAAAGAATGACCACCTCTCCATCACAGGCAAGGGTCACTGACAGTCTCCCACTGACCAGGTAGTGTACACACACATACACACACACACCCACACCCACACACCGACCCACCCCCACCCTTTTTCCACAACATGGGAGGTTGTGTGGAGTTTTCTTTTCAACTTTTATGTCAATAAAATCTGAGACAGTCCAAGGAGGACTGGTGCAGAGAAGTTTCAGTGTGGTGCTGCTTTGAGTTCAATTTAGAGTTTGGCAGGGAGGGTACTCAGTCGCAAAGGCAATGGAGTACCCTCTCCACCAAACTGAAAGTCCGTCAACCTCATTTAGTGTCGGTGGACCTTCAGTATGTCGCCGGCAGAGACTACTCCATCTCTTCAGCCAACATACACCTCTGATGGCCCTACGGAGTTAGGGCCATCAGAGATTTTGCCATTTGTCCGCCTTATCTAGAGTGGGTGAACAAATGGCAAGTTTTTACTGTCCATCACAACCAAGTAATACCTGACAGCAGTGCTTAATTTTTAAATGAGTAAGTGCTGGTGTACAAGTTCTGCTCAGAAGTCTGCGGCTGGTCCAATTATATGTCAGCACACTGAATACCAAAGCTGTGTAGTCTTCAATTCACAAAAGGCCTCTGTAATCCACTACAAGACACCGCCTGCCCCTTTATTTAATTCTTGTAGGTGCGTGCTTTGTGATGGTTTTTCCGTCTTTCTGATCCTCCGTCTCTCCTCTTTGTGTGTTTTCCTTCTCTTGCTAACCACCAGCTCAAATTAACCACTGCCTGGCAGTAAGGGGCAATGAAAACTTAAAAATGACCCCTATGCCATGGGAGAAAAGTCCCAGGGCGAGGGGGTCATTGTTTTTTTTTATTTTCAAAAACAAAATGATGCTTTGGGATTTTGTTTTTTGAAAATAAAAAAAATCCACTGAAAGTTTGCAGCACGGCCCCATCATGTTGATGGAGCCATTCATCAAACTTTAAATGCATTGACGCAGACCGTCGTCACAGCGGTTTCTGTCAAAGCAAGAGATGAGATGTCCACTGGGCCACCTGACATCTCTAAATTTGGCATGCGGGTACTCCTTAGGGCAATTGAGTACTTTACTCCGTCACCCTGACGAAGTAAGTCCCGTCTGCCAAACTCTAAATCAGGCCCTTTGTTTTCAGAAACCAACAAACCAAAATAAAACATGGTCTCTTTTTTTCCATGTTCAAGAAATGCTTTATTAAATCCATTATTTTAAAAAACCTGACAACCTCTGAGACACTGTATCATCACTATAAAATGAAAAAAATAACTAGCCTATGCTGCAAAAACAAACTGATCTGTGTCCTCGCTCACAAGTGTCAGAGCAACATGTGACACAGACCTCGATGGCACAGCAGAGGCAACGGAAATAAATTGTATATGGACTAACACAACGTCTGCCCAATCAAATGATGTACTCAAGAAAACGAACATGTGCTCATAGCCAATGCCACTCTTTTAGTAGGGCTTCTTAAAGCTCTTTTTCTGATGATCACATAAGGTATATCGACTGATGTGCTGTCAACCAATAACCTAAAAAGGACACAATGTGAAAAGTCCCAAAAAGCTGAATAACAAATAAGAGGAGAAGGTATTAGACCAAAAGAAGGAAGAAAATCCATTATAAGTACTAGTAAATCATAGAATCCCACTTTGTCACAAATTAGCTAACGGTGCATCACGGTTATAAGGCACTGAACACTTTGAACAAGTAGTGAGCACAGTTGGTTTTCTGACTGGTTGATGAAAAGACCATTCAAGGGATTAGACATCAGACAGGCATGCATTGAAACTGGCATAATAAAGGCATAATAAAGACATAAACCATGACTAAATATGGGTAAGGAAAGTATCTGGCTTGGAGTTAAAGAGGATAGGAATAAGCTGTAGCACTGTAGGAGATCCAAGTTACTTCTTAAAGGCAAAGTGATCAGATTTCAAGCAAGGAGATAACTTGTAGAAGGAGGGAAGAAAATCAGTGGACTGGGTCCATCCAGAGTTGCAGCAGTGTCATCTCAAGGATTTGGGGGGCCCCAAGGAAGGCATATGTTGAGGGGCTGGGGCCTCTGTTCAGAACAACAGTGACATTTATTAAGCATTTCCTGCTAATTCAAAGCCGCATAATCCCAAACTATACTGAATCATTTGTTAAACTTTCAAAAACTGGTTCACACAAAAATAATTTAAGTATGTCTTGCCTGTGACCACAAACATCTTAAGATGACACTGGGTAGAGAAAGACAGAGTAAGAGGTAAAGGCAGGTAGAAACAGACATAGTAGACAGAGGTCAACTAGAATGTTCACTTTTCCAAGGGGCTCCTGGAAAGGTGGGGCCCTGGGCAATTGCCCACTTTTCCCATCTCTTAAAATGTCTCTGAGTTCCAGCACATAGATTACAGAGGTGCACTGACAAGGTATGCGGAAGTCACACCATATCCATGTCAAAAAAACTGGAAGGGCACCTCAATGATTGGTACAGCCTCTAGTAGAGCTTTGGTCCTTGCCCTTTGGTCTTGAGTTGACAACCTTCACACTACAATATTTATAATTTTCATCTTAGATCTATGACAAAAATATATGCTGTAACATGTTCTTTTGTGTTTTCTCTGCTCCATGATGTCCAGCGAATTTTTGACTATTGGCCAATTGAAGCCCTGATCTGGGTTGCAGCAAAGAACTAATAGGTGTTGATGTGTTGGTTTTGCCTCAAGTGGGATAATCCTGCTTACATGATCCATTGTAACTTGAAAATAGGGGCCTTGTGATAAAGACTTTTCAACCCCCACTTTTTGCGGGTGCCTTAACAAGCTCATGATGTACTCTTGTCTTACTGCTCTGAAGTCTCCATCTGATACTTAAACAAGCATTTGCAATGCAATAGGTCTCACATTAGTTAAATGCAGAGCTATTGCTTTGCAAACGTAAAAGAAATGCAGTGTCCTCCTGCCTTTGTTTTTTTAATTCATTGCCTTTTGTAGCAATGGTGGCACGCTGCGCTTTCGCTTTAGATGTTTAAAGCTAAAGTACGGTGTGCCGCTATTGGTACAAAAGTCAATAAATAGAAGAAAAATAGTTATGCGGCCGCTGTATTTTTTCCTATTTATTTACTATTGTAGCATTCACAGCACACCGTGCTTTACCTTAATATGTTTAAAAGTAAAGCAAGCATGCCGCCATTGCTATAAAAGTAAATAAATGGGAAAAAAGTGGCGTCCGCCCGCCTGAAATATAAAAAAAAAGTTGTGAATGCCGCGCAGGAACAACAAATAAATAAATGAAATGTTGCCTTGCTTGTCGGGGAAGTGCGGTTCGGGCAGTGCATAGCTGTTGTGCCTGCAACGGCAGCCACGCCGAATAAGCCATTAACAAGAGAGTGCTCACAAAGCGTAAATTAAATATATCGAGTAACAACACATATAATAGGAGCAGTCTTTATGGGAGGTTACAAGAATAGAAAAGGAGGGACTAAGGAGGGACTAGTAAGCAAAGTAGCCAAACAAAATGAAGCATTTACAAAGGACAGTCACAAGAGCCAATTGAAAACATGGGCGGGCAATAGGCGGAGCTTCAAGCCCATATCCTTAAGACAGCATGTCTCGAAGAGACAGAGCAAGTGCTGCCTAGGCGAGGCCTAAAAACAGTAACAGATGAACACCATAATGTCCAGAGTTCATATTTGCTGCTCACCATCAAAAGGATGCATTCACCAAGAAACTTCACTTCATAACTGATAAAAAAAAATATCTATCCATTCATTGAACATTAAAGTGCTTCATGCAAAGTCCAAAAACTACAAAAAGGGAATACTGACACATTTTTGCTGGCTCCCTCTCTTTCATCAAAGGAATCTGAGTATAGACATCCAATATATTTAAAGACATGGAACACTGTTCAAAATGTGCCACAATACATGACTTATAATTACAAAATTTCACATTAATTATGTGTGGAATAAATGGTAAAATCAAATAATAGTAATTAAAACTCCATTTACTTCTTTTATTATTCCACAGGTATATTAAAACTCCTTTATCCACCTTTTTGGCTACGGCATATAATCTAAAATCCCAAAGTATCAATATAATCATCTAGAACACAAGTATAATATTCATGTTTTTTTTCGAGAAAAGTGCAAAGCTTGTCCCGGCTTAATGGTCATTCTCCTACAATCACACAGTAACTTGTAAGTTGCTAATGTCCTGATACAGAAATACATCTAATACATCTTCTATATTAAGACCTCCTGGGTGACATGTGATCTAATGTATCACAGTATAAATTACAGATTTATATTTTGTGAAAAATAATGACTCGCAAGATGCAAATCAATAATTAAGATATATAAATGTAGCATGTACAGTGATACAGAATCATTAAGATTCACAAAATACTGAATCACAATTCGAGATTTGATTAAAGTCGCAAATTGCGAACATCGCATCAGCCGTTGCTGATGACAACAGCTAACAAAGAAGTTAGCCAGGTGCAGTTTTAGGGAAAAGAGAAGAGGCGCAGAGTATATCACCGAATCACCCAAAAACTTGAAAATGGCACTTCATGAGTCATCTGTGGATGGTTCTATTAAAAAAGTAAAAGTTCAGTGATGTAGAAGTATAAATCCTGCTGGAAGAGTGTGTTACTGATAGTGACGAGCTATTTCAAAAGTCCTCTTTCAATGTCCCAGAAGGCCCCAAAAAGTTGATATTGGGACGTATTAGAGATGGAATCAACACTGTGACAGTGACAAAAATGGACCACAGAACAAATTAGGAAGTGGTGCAACAATTTAAGATCACATTCTAAGGCTAGATTGGCAGCACAAAGAGCAAAGGCTACAGGTGGTAGTCCTAGTACTGAAGGCCCTCACCACACCAAAGGAAGAAATATTTGCTTCCACCTTTCAACACGAGGTAATAACCGGTATCGGCAACACAGTCAATTCTGCCTCAGTGGCCATTGCATCTGGAAAGGCACCAATGAAGTATATCAGGTGGGTAAGAATGAGGAGGGTACAAAGTTAAGCATACATTAAATACCACACAGTTATGTAAACACACATTAATAGAAATGTATATTTCATACTTTAGAAGCATGCAAATAAAATGCCAAGCCTTCTGTAACATAACAGAACATGTGCAGTTGTAAAGTGCATGTTCACCCCTTGGGGCACCTTGACATTGAATAAAAGGTGTTGATTTCTACCCAAAAGAATGGTGCTCATTTTATTGACCTCAGAAGGATGAAAGACTGAGTGAACTAGCCAGGATTCGAATCTGTGACTTGGAGGTCAGGCACAGGTTTCTGGAGTGGATGCATTAGTCCACTGAGCCACTAGACCCTGCACAATCACATCATAACACAAACACAATGCTTCGTGGGACTTGTAGTGCTAATCTCAACATTCATTTATTTCACATTACAAATTAAACAACTTAATAAGTCATGTTTTATATACGTTAAGGTTGAGTTTTTGCCTCAGTATAACTAATGTTAAATATAATGAATCATGTGCACTTTCATTGAATAAGATCACTTACCATGACCACTTGTTCCCACAAAGAACCATCTACACAAAGTGACACTGTTGAGACACATGAGGGAAGGCCATGGGCAGTGCATAGTTCACAATCGTACACAGGTGAAGCAAATACCCGCAACCTGGGAACCCACACAGTCATGGCAATGGATATAGAAGCATCAGAGGGAATGACAGAGACACCAACTACTGTTGTTACTTTGTCAACAACCACAACCCCAATTGCCACACTTAGCTTCACTCAACAACCCTTGATTATTTGGCCTTTAATAACCACTGTAAGGCCACGTTCTAGAGGAGCTCTAGGAATACCAAGCGAAAGACAAGAAGCAGCAGCATTAGCACAACATTTCTGAAAGTTTGAAAATTAAATGCTTCGCCTGGCTGCATTTTCTGTGCCATTTTCCCGCTTTCCCACCTCCCTTACCCAGCACCCCTGGCCTATTGAATGAAGGCCACAGCAAGGCCATAGTGAGCTGGTCACTGCCAGCTCCCACTTGCTGCTGCTTCTTCCCGCAGCGCTACCACTCCTGCTGGGAGTCAGCCTCAGCCTCGCTTGTCAGTGACCCCAGGACCAGGTTCCAGTGCCCTAGGCCTGGACCCACTGCCTGCTTCGCCACATTTTTCAGCGCAGTTTTCCTGCTTTCCTGTTTTCTGCTTTCCCAGCACCCCTGACCTATTTATTGAAGGCCACGGCGTGGCCGTGCAGAGGACGCGCACAGCGGGCACACCCCCAGCACGCCAAAGGCAAGCCCATTTGCGCCTGTCCTCACCTGGACCATGCCCAGCGCCAGGAACCTTGGCCCTCCGGACTCCCACAGGTACTGCACCGCAGACCTCCGTGCCCTGGACTTCGGATGCAACAACAACTGCTGCCTCGCATCTCCTCGTTCCACAACGGGACCCTTCACCTTCCTTCGCTGCAGATTCACCTCCATCCCAGCACCGACCGCCCTCACAGGAAGAAGCTCAAGACCTGGCTCTTCGACTGAAAACCGCAGCCCAGTGCCTGACAGGTGATAAATCGCACTCTACAAATACAGCATGATTGCCTCGATTGATTAGAGTTCAGAAAAAAACAGCATAATGTTATTTGTGAACTAACTCATCAGCTGCGAGAATTAAAAAAATCTGTAAAAACTGGATTTTAATCCATGACACGCTGTATGATAGACCCATCGGATGCAATGAATAGTCGGGATACAGCCAGGGGAGGCTCCTCCATTATGGTGGAGGAGCATCGCCCCACTAGGTGGCAGCAAAGTTAAACATATGAAAATAAAATGATAATAAACCAATTTTATTATCATTTCATTTTTAGGTCGAGCCTAGCGTTGCAGAGCATGCGCTGCTCGCTTTGTGAGGCATGCTGTATTAGGGTATGTTTTAGAAATGGTGTGGAAGCCCCGCCCATATTTTTCATTGGCTAGCGTCATCGTCCATGGTAAATGCTGGCTTCCGATTGATAATGAGGCTTCTTAGTCCCTCCTTGTTACCGCCCTGTCTCCTTTTGGGACCGCCCATCAGGACTGGATCTTTTACTTGCAGCGTTACACTGTCTCCTTCATTAGTCGGTAGGCACTATATTTTTTTCACAATGGCGACAGCTTGTCTGGTATTTGTATTCGGTGTTCTAGCGCGCGGCTGTTGAGCCTGAGAACCAGGTCAGCAGAGCTGCTGTAGAGCAAGAGAACCAGGTCAGCAGAGCTGTTGTAGAGCCAGAGAACCAGGTCAGCAGAGCCGCTCTAGAGCCAGAGAACCAGGTCAGCAGAGACGCTGTAGAGCCAGAGAACCAGGTCAGCAGAGCTGTTGTAGAGCCAGAGAACCAGGTCAGCAGAGCCGCTCTAGAGCCAGAGAACCAGGTTAGCAGAGACGCTGTAGAGCCAGAGAACCAGGTCAGCAGAGCTGCTCTAGAGTCGGAGAACTAGGTCAGCAGAGCTGCTGTAGAACAAGAGAACCAGGTCAGCAGAGCCATTGTAGAGCCTGAGAACCAGGTCAGCAGAGCTGCTGTAGAGCTAGAGAACCAGGTCAGCAGAGCTGCTGTAGAGCCAGAGAACCGGGTCAGCAGAGCTGCTATAGAGCCAGAGAACCAGGTCAGCAGAGCCGTTGTAGAGCCTGAGACCCGGGTCAGCAGGGCAGCTGTAGAGCCATAGAACCAGGTCAGCAGAGCCGCTCTAGAGCCAGAGAACCGGGTCAGCAGAGCCGCTCTAGAGCCAGAGAACCAGGTCAGCAGAGCCGCTCTAGAGCCAGAGAACCAGGTCAGCAGAGCCGTTGTAGAGCCAGAGAACCAAGTCAGCAGAGCTGCTGTAGAGCCAGAAAACCAGGTCAGCAGAGCCGCTCAAGAGCCTGAGAACCAGGTCAGCAGAGTTGCTGTAGAGCCAGAGAACCAGGTCAGCAGAGCTGCTGTAGAGCCAGAGAACCAGGTCAGCATAGCTGCTGTAGAGCCAGAGAACCAGGTCAGCAGAGCTGCTGTAGAGCCAGAGAACCAGGTCAGCATAGCTGCTGTAGAGCCAGAGAAGCAGGTCATCAAGCTGCTGTAGAGCCAGAGAAGCAGGTCAGCAAGCTGCTGTAGCGCCATAGAACCAGGTCAGCAGAGCTGCTGTTGAGCAATAGAACCAGGTCAGCAAACACGCTCTAGAGCCAGAGAACCAGTTCAGCAGAGCCGCTCTAGAGCCTGAGAACCGGGTCAGTAGAGCCGCTCTAGAACCAGAGAACCAGGCCAGCAGAGCTGCTATAGAACCAGAGAACCAGTTCAGCAAGCTGCTGTAGAGCCTGAGAACCAGGTCAGCAGAGCCGTTGTAGAGCCAGAGAACCAAGTTAGCAGAGCTGTTGTAGAGCCAGAGAACCATGTCAGCAAAGCTGCTCTAGAGCCGGAGAACCAGGTCAGCAGAGCTGCTCTAGAGCCAGAGAACCAGGTCAACAGAGCTGCTCTAGAGCCTGAGAACCAGGTCAGCAGAGCTGCTCTAGAACCAGAGAACCAGGCCAGCAGAGCTGCTGTAGAGCCAGAGAACCAGGTCAGCAGAGCTGCTGTAGAGCCAGAGAACCAGGTCAGCAGAGCCGCTGTAGAGCCAGAGAACCAGGTCAGCAGTCCTGCTGTAGAGCCAGAGAACCAGGTCAGCAGAGCCGTTGTAGAGTCTGAGACCCAGGTCAGCAGAGCCGTTGTAGAGCCTGAGACCCAGGTCAGCAGAGCTGCTGTAGAGCCAGAGAACCAGGTCAGCAGAGCCGCTCTAGAGCCAGAGAAGCAGGTCAGCAGAGCTGCTGTAGAGGCATAGAACCAGGTCAGAAGAGCCGCTCTAGAGCCAGAGAACCGGGTCAGCAGAGCCGCTCTAGAGCCAGAGAACCAGGTCAGCAGAGCCGCTCTAGAGCCAGAGAACCAGGTCAGCAGAGCCGCTCTAGAGCCAGAGAACCAGGCCAGCAGAGCCACTCTAGAGCCAGAGAACCAGGTCAGCAAGCTGCTGTAGAGCCTGAGAACCAGGTCAGCAGAGCCGTTGTAGAGCCAGAGAACCAGGTCAGCAGAGCTGCTGTAGAGCCAGAGAACCAGGTCAGCAGAGCTGCTGTAGAGCCAGAAAACCAGGTCAGTAGAGCCACTCTAGAGCCTGAGAACCAGGTCAGCAGAGCTGCTGTAGAGCCAGAGAACCAGGTCAGCAGAGCTGATGTAGAGCCAGAGAACCAGGTCATCAGAGCTGCTGTAGAACCAGAGAACCAGGTCAGCAGAGCTGTTGTAGAGCCTGAGACCCAGGTCAGAACAGGTGCTGCAGGGACTGGAGAGCTACAAACGTAATCAGACACAGAAAAGGTGCAATGATGCAGCGTAATATGGCACATTCTGTCGCAATATTTTGCTATTTTATCATTTTACAACACAGTAGTACTGTCTGGGCAAACTTTTTTCCTCATTAGCAGCACTCTAACACCCGAATACAGCCGTCAGCCACTAAATGGTGACAGTTAATCTTTGCAAAGCGTCTGTCCCCCCGGGGACCACGGCTGATGCTTTTTAAAGCCTCTTTTGATCCATCTGAGCTAGAATCAATGTTTGCAACTGATACAGAAGATCTGAATCATGCGGCAAGTGTGGAAAATATGTAAATACTCCGAGAACGCGGCGGCCACAATATTGCGTTATTCCAGTGGTCCTGCCTATGAGCAAAGACTTGTAGTGTAATGGCCTTGATTTACTGACTGTGTTGTAAATCCATGGAACTGTCCCCCAGAAGAATATTTGGGCAAAAATAACCTTGAAGTACTGATTCTGTGGTATTGATAAAGTAAGGGTAAAAGTGGAGGCCATGCAAGGTCACTGAAGTCAGGAAGGAATGGGCAGTTCTGGACAGCATTGTCATTCTCCAGGTAGGAATTCCCATGCAGGGCAGCGCCAAGTAGCTGGGATGAAACAAGCATTTGCAATGCAATAGGTCTCTCATTTACGCGAGTTGAAGCTATTGGCACTGTAAATGACAATGTCTTTTATTTATGTTTTAAAAACCAGAACATAAATAAAAGGCATAGTCATTTACAATGTCAATAGCTCAAACTTGCGTAAATGCGAGACCTATTGCATTGCAAATGCTTGTTCTTCTTACTTGCAGGCGAGCCACGTCATAGGGCGGAGTGGGGCTATGCACTCTATGTGCAACAGTGGGGAAGAGGGGTGATGGGCACTACTAAGTGCACATGAATGTTTGGCCTGCCTCTTAGGCCGGCCAAACCATCATGCGCACTTAGCATTTTCTCCACCCGACTGTGTTGTACAGCCCGGTGGAGAAAAGACACAGGCTCCCAGTCCCTGTCTGAGCGCCAACCTGTGCGTTCAGACCAATCCCAGCACTGTTCTCTTGCTGGGAATAGTATTCCCAACATGAGAGGAGCATCAGCAAATGGCATCTGGGAGCCTGCGCAGTGTTACCAGCGCGGGACCACACCAGGGTCGGCAGAGGAGCAATGCAGCGTCTGCAGCGGCAGGTAAGTAAAGTTTTATATTTTTGTGTGTGTGCTTAATTTTGTTTTATTCCCCCCTATACCCCTCCCCCATTCCCTGCCCCACTGCTTCGGATCCCAAGCAGCCGCCACTGGATACAGCAGAAGAAGGGAAAGCCCAGGGACGATGACAATGGCACTCGGACACGCGTTTTCAGGCATTTGGTCACTCTGTGGAGAGTTTAGCTGCAAGTATCTCTACTATATGTAGACACCTTTAAACCTACATGCCGAGATGCTTTGTCAACACGGGTACCTAAGAGGAAATTTAGTTCAGGTCACTAGTGATTTAGAAGAATTAAAAAAATCTACTGTAGCAATTAAGGCCACCCACCACTTGCTGAGAGTGAGGAAGGGTCCAGTGTAAGTAGTCTGTCAGTGCAAGAGGGTTGTACTGGTGTACATGAGTGAAGGACAAGGTGGTATAAGACAGGTGCCCACGACCAGGCCAACAGGTAGTAGGTCAAATTAAAAATAAGAACCATATTTTTCTTTCAAGTATATATTGCACATGTTTGTTATGACAATACTTAAAAAAAAAAAATTAAGTTAAATTTCATCAGTTGTCAGTCATTAAAGTTCATAATTTCAAAACATGAAAATCACATGTGACTAAACAGTAATTGTTACTTTAAAACAAAAATCTGGTTTATTTGTTTTTATTCACAACATAGAACTTGATTAAAGATTAATATTAAAGGTAATTGTTTGCACATTTTGCTCTACGTGCTTTTCTCTCAGATCGTCCAATGTCTTGTCCAGACGAATGATGTTGGGGGTAGGCGAGAGTCTCTTCCGGATCATCTTTCATGGATTCTTATGGAAAGACCCTGCGCATGACAATTCTGTGTAGTATTGCACAAACTGCAATCTTTTTACAACTTTCTCATGGTTGTGTTCCAAGACTACTCCACTAGTTCGAGAACAACAAACTTTACCCTTTAAAATGCTACAGGTTCTTTCAATGACTGCTCCTATCTCCTTACATACTACATTGTAGTGACGGCCCCTCTGTGAAGGGTCGGACTCCGATAAAAAATAGGCCCGGGAACCAAAATAAAAGTGGCCCCCATTTGTGAAGCTGATACCTAAAAAAGTGGTAATATCAAGGAAATCAACAGTAAAAACTGCCCCACCTCGCCATAAAACAGCCTCACAGCTGCTCAAACCCCGTCTCACACTCCGATCTGTCAGACCAGCTGATTGGGCGCTGCCTGATTGCCCTATAGGCCAGCACAACCATGCCTCTGTGTTCTTGGACACAGATATGTGTAAGAATCCATGACTGAATTTCATACGCTCTATCACCTGTAAAATACAGACATGGGTATGAATGATATGTACGAATTTGTAGGATAAATTGCATAGCACCATGGAATGTGACACAAACTTAGCAAACATCCTTCTCCCAAGTTCATCGTGCAAGAAGATTGCGAAGCGAGTGATGAAAAATGAATGAGACGTGTGAACTCCCCAGGTAACAGGCAACAAACTGTCTAATAATATATCTGCATTGCACACCATCTGGATGTTCTGTGAGTGCTGTTTTTTCCTAATTTTACGTAGATACTCTGTAGGAAAGGAAGGACATATAACTATGTGTGTGCCAATCTGCACATCCTAGAATGTTATGAAAATGTCACGAATACAAGAACTCCTCAGGATCTGGGCGATGCTCAAAGGGGTCCACCTCCTGACATCCCCAAACTCTGACTGAACGTTACCCAGAGTATTGAGGCGATCAAGCGAGGGATAGGGATAGGGTAGGTGCAGCGTGGGAAAAGGGGAGACCTGTAACAAAATAAACATATGATTAGAAGAATACACAAGTCTAACTACTCTCATATATTCTCGCTAATGCTGCTCCAGTACCTGTTAGGGATCTTCCCCGGCTGCTATAAAACCTCTCTGTCTAGTAAGATACCTCTCTCACCGCAGGCAACAAAGCATAAGCACCTAGAAACCAAACACAATCCAGTTAGTATACCGTCAACCTTTTCTGTTAATATAAATAGAAAAATATCATCCACATACATACCCTCTACCACACACCCTTGAAACCAGAAGAAAAGTAAAAGCCAACTCCAGTAAAAAAGGAAGTAAAGCGACACTTGGTGAGGAAACAGGTCATTCTGCCGAAGTACTGCAAAAATCCAAGAATACCCCTCTCCTTCTGGAATCCAGACGGGATACAGAATGAAAGCACTCAGTTGAGTCTCACCAATGTCACGAAGGAAAGCAATAAACAACAAAGAAAAAGGCGGTACCTCATTAGGATGATCCTGGCACTGGATACCATAGAAATCCAACACAATCCTTCCCTCTTAGATTCAAAGGGAAAAAAGAAGACAAAACAGCAGCCGGTTATCATCCACGGTTTACTTGGGGAGTCAGTAAACCCTCGGAGGCACCTTCATCAAAGGCTCGGCGTTTTCCCGCTGCAGCCGCGGGCGGGGAAAACAAAGTTCAGAATTTTAACGCTCATCCGAGCGGTTTCGGCAGAAACGACCCGACACCTTGTCCACGATCTCTGCCACAGAAAAATAGGGAAATGAATATTCGGCGCCTCAGACGGAGAGCGCCTAATCCGACGGTACGAGCTGAAACCCAGCAGAGCAGCCGCTCTGCATCCAAAACTTCCTGAACCAACAAGAATCACGTACAACGCTCCATGCGTTGCACGGGGTTTTCAATCCCTCCCCGAAGGACGGCCTTCTGGGAGATGCAGTTCTACTGACGCTGTCGTTTTACACCTGAGGTAGGCGCGCCGATTGATCAATGCCTGACAAAAAATGTGCAATCTGGTAAAAATTTACTTTTGTTGTTTGCAAATCACCGGGGGTATTTGGAAAACTGATATGTATATTGATCTGGGTCAGCACTGCATTCGGGAGGTTTTCTGAAAGAGCACCCTGGGATTTACCTCCTGCTTCTCAAATAGTGCCTTGATAACTCACTGCTGCTAGAAGATGTAGGGAGCACAAAAACTGAACAAGTACAGGAATGGTTTGCCTGCATTCAGTCTACCTCACTAGCATGAGTTCCACCTTATTAATTAAATCATGTTCCTGCATCTGGCATAAACTTCCTCCTCTGTCTGATCAAATAACATGGCTCTCAAGTTTGAAAATCCACTCCTGTCTTCACCTTCTACCCTGTAGAGCCCTATTGCAGGGTAACTTAAAAATAAAGAAAAACACAGACTGATCTTGGTAAGTTAAAACGGCTCTTTACTGTTGGGGCAGGGAGAGCAACCGTCTTCACACAGGTAAACAGCCAGTCTCAATTTGCTGCTTCACTGGCAGCTACTTTTATACATAGTCAGACAACACTTGTTACAAAGGATTAAACAATGACTTACTTAGTAGTTACATATTGGTTGTGGAAAAACATCAAGTCACCTGTGACCCTAAACTTTAACCTAATTCTCTACACATTCTTTATTGCAGTTCTAACAATGCTTAACAAACAATTTTCTACTCTTGATTGCATGTGTATTTGCGTGTGTGCTTCACCAGTCTGCTCCCAAGACCTCTTATCAGATTCTGTGTACTCTTGGCTAATTCACTCTCCTGCTCCTATTCCTCAATCATGTTTCCAATCTAATGGTACAACAGAAAACGTACCTTTGTGCTAAGGCCATTAATTCCTGCAAGCTTAACAAACACAGGTTTTCCTTTAACTATGACCTTGCAGGTCATGCACTCTGTTTTCAAGTGATCTCTTCTCCTCTCTCTCATCAGGATGAGATTTTAGGCTTGCACTGCTCTTTCACCATGTATAGCTGTGTGACGCTCTCTACTGTTGTCTGCTGTTGCAATACTTCTTCATGTTTAATTTCTTCTAGAACAGGCCCCAGTGCACACCTCCTCACCACCCTTGAGTAACACCATTGTGAATGCTTGTATTGCATTTTAGGTTTGTGTCCATCTGGTTACCACCTGCTTCCCTTTAATGGTAATTTGCACAAGCAATTTGCTGTTATGCAGCTATTTGAAATTCGCAAGTCAAAGCAATCAAAAAGTACTGGCCAATCTCCCTGCTCCGATTCCCAGCGAAAGTACTGGAAAAGATCATCAACAATCAACTCATAACACACCTGGAGCAGAACCAGCTCGACGCCCCCAATCCAGCTTCCACAGCAATGATAGCACCGAAACGGCCCTGACTGTAGCCACCGACGTCTCGGCAGCCTTCAACACTGTATCCTACCACACACTGATCGAAAGACTCCACAACATTGGCATCCAAGGGAACACGCTCAGATGGATCACCTCCTTCCTCACCGGAAGAACACAGAGGATCCATCTCCCACCTTTCACCTCTGAACACAAGGAGATCCCCTGTGGTGTCACCCAGTGCTCATCCCCCAGCCCCACGCTCTTCAACGCATATATGACCTCGCTGACCAACATCGTCAGATCCCCCGGTCTCAACATAATTTCCTACGGGGAGGACATCCAACTCATCCTCTCTCTCACCGACGACCCCACCACCACCCGATCCGAATTCCACATATGCATGTCAAACTTCGCCGACTGGATGAAGAACAACTGCCTGCAGCTAAACACAGACAAGTCGGAAGCACTGATCTTTGAAAACAGCAGCAACACATGGAACGACGCCTAGTGGCCATGAGACCTAGTACCCACACCCACTCCATCCAACCACACCAGAAACCTCGGAATCATCATTGACAACAAGCTCACCATGAAATCACAGATCAAAGCTGTCTCCTCCGCCTGCTTCCTCACTCTGCGCATGCTACGTAAGGTCTTTAAGTGGCTAGCCCTACACACGAGACACACCATGACACAAGCCCTTATCACCAGCTGACTGGACTACGGCAATGCCCTTTACATAGGAATTGCCACACACCTTCTACAGAGACTTCAAACCATACAGAACGTCGCAGCCAGACTCATCCTCCGCTTTCCCCGAAGGACCCACATCACACCCCACCTCAGGAAACTCCACTGGCTCACCGTACAGAAGAGATGTCAATTCATGCTGCTGACCCACGCACACAAGGCTCTACACAACCAAGGACCCACCTACATTAACCACCACCTTCATTTCCACCAACCATCAAGAAGACTACGCTTTGCCTCCCTTTCACTTGCCCATTCTCCCTGCATCTACTGAACCAAAAGTGGAGGACGCTCCTTCTACCAAATCGCAGCAAAGGCCTGGAAAAGCCTCCCCACGCACCTTCGGACCATCACCTGACTTTCCTCTATTCCGAATGGCCCTCAAGACCTGGCTGCTTGAATAAGCTTCCGGGACCTGCAAGCGCCTGGATACCCTATCAGGTGATGACCCGCACTTTATAAATCCTGATTGATTGAATTATTTGTACATTGAAATTGTGAATCGCTATTACTGAATCACATTTTGAGAATCACATAAAACAGATGCATTTTTTGTGATTTCTTATTTATTTGTTTCACTGTTGAAGAAATCCACATTTTCAACATTATTGTAAATTGTTAGGGCCTTTTTTTGGTGGTGCCAAATCGGTTTGCGACCGATTTGCGAATCACTATTTGTTTGCACGTTATGGTCATAGTGCATAACTTCAGAAAAATCTTACTGTCCATGTGATCAAAACACAATTTCCTGTTGCCCCCCCCAATCACATATAGGTCACTCTTGATCATGGAATATGAAGTAGAGTCACTTCTTAAAAACTTTATATTGTTTAATTGTCTGGAGGCTTAGTATAAATACATTTTAACATCCCAAATTATGCTATTACCACACTTATAGGAGGGCTTGATAAATATTTGAGGATCATTTTTGAGAGATTGCATTGCTGCCCATGGTTCTTTGGAGAGATTATACCACATATATCCCATATTTTCTGAATATAATTCTAAATCTTCAATTACATGAGATGGCTCAAATAATGTGGAAGCTCTTTGTTGCCGCTTATTATACAAGAAAAATGAATATAAACACGACTTGTGTGTAATCTGAACAAATCAATGATCAAATCTTCAACATTTAATCTCCCTTTTATACATTCCAATCATTCACTTTTGGTGCTTCGCCAACTAGTATCCAGAGTGTACCCTCTCGTCTGGATGCTTTCCTCTCCTTTCTGGTTTTTGGTGTTTTTAGTGTGGAAATTACTAGTGTCACAGTGACATAAAGAGCTCCAGTTTTCTAGGGTTGTTTTTTCAGGAACAGAAACCTGGAATATCAGTTGACAAAACTGTGATTTGGGTAAACGTGGTTTTGGTGTAGCAGCCTATTGTCAATTCTCTTTCCCAGGAATGGTATGTCTATGTGTTACCGTGTGCGCATGTAAACCAAATCCCTTCTTCTGTGACTTCTTCTGGTGAGACACAATCATTTGCATGCTGCCATTGTCAGTCAATCCCTAGGTGACTCACCCATCTAGGGATCTCCGATCTAGTGTCACTTCACAAATATAAAGATTTCTTCTGGATTTTAGATGCTTGTAAAGTATTCAAACCATTCCTTTCTCCAAATATTCTTCTGCAGACATTTCTGGCAATGTGGCACCTTTCCCGCAATTAAAACATAATGGGCCAACATGAAGGATGGCACCGCTTCCTACACTTTTTTAAGGATATCTTTCTTTGGTTATATATGAGTGCATGCTTTGCATTTCCTCCAGGTTGTGACCAATGGCCACCCCATGTCAGGGACTCAGGTTGTTTGCTGCCACAGTTCATCTTGTTGGCAGTCCTGCTGGTGTTTTCCACCTTCAAGCAAAGTGAAAGGCTATTGTGATGCTGATAGCATCTTCTAGGCTGGGATGAAGATGCTGATGGGCCCATCTTAGCATAGACGTAGTTACGGTTTCTAAGAATTTTCATAGTAGGATCTTAAGATTCAATATAGACATGCTTGCTATACCTGCCTCTTGCCAGGTATACTTTTTAAGAGGAAAGGAAAACTGCCCTGGGGTTTGTTATCTTCAATCTTGTGGGATGAAATTGTGTTCTCTGTGATAAATAATCCAAAAATAGTCTACCTAATATGATCTTTAAATTGCAGTAAAATGTATTTCCTATTGGGTTGACTGTCGTGTAGACTGTCTAGAGTGCCCTGATGGCTAAAGGGGCTGTTTAATGTCCCCACTGATTGCGGAGTCTTGAAGCAGTCATCGCTACCTGCTCAAATGTAGTAGAGAAATATTAAGGCGCTCCTCCAGGTATTTTCTTTTGCAGCACCAATGCAGGTACGTAGGGCTGCACCCGTGTAGGCACACTTTACATGCTGATTAAAGTAGAGCCTCTTGTTTTTCTTGAGAGATTTATTCCATAGCCCTCATGTTTTTAGTGCTTGCTGGAACTCTAGTCTAGCAGCCTGGGCTTGTTCATTTTGAATTTCTCAATGCAATTAAAATTGCCTATGTGCCAAAGTCTTAATAAGAATTTGAATGGGACATTGTTTTGACATCTGGTTGAGCTTTGTTCAAGTGGCATAAAAATCTAAATAACCAAAAATAATGTATTTTTTGGGCTCAATGTAGGTTGCATTTGCTAATCTTATGCTTGAGGACACTGCCAAAAATCTGCAAAAGGCTTCATCACTTTTTCTAGCTTGGCATGGATGGAAGTGGGCTTATCCTATGTTTAAATATTCTGCATTCTGAAATGTGAGCATTTGAGGTAAGCAGATTTAGAGTGTTGGTGGTATTGTAGACTGCTCCATGTAAAGGAGCTGCTCTCCAATTAACTGCCAGGGTTCCCTATTACTCTTCTGGATGGATGGGTAGATAGATAGATAGATAGATATGAATGGATTAATGGATGGATGAATGGATGGATTAGACAGTGACATCTATGTTCTGCAGAAGACTGGGTAAGTCTTTAATAAGCAGAATTCCATAATTTCTTCAAACCTCCAAAGGGCTGCTATGAAGCTGATCAACTAGATTTGCTGAACATTTTGAACGATATTGCACAGATCAGATTATTTTGCTGTAGATTATAAACCATTTATGAATCAACAGGGCTACTACCCTTTATTCAGACCTGAAACTGGGTGCATAAATTATAGGAAAATGAGTGGTTCTAAACGTATGATTGATAAAACATTCAGAATGTTCTGTGTTTAAAGTAAGCAGTGTCGACCAGCCCTTTGCTTGGCATATCAATTAGGAGGAAGATCTGATACTCTGAGAATAGGCCTGCTAGCTCCCAAGAATCAAGCCCCACCTCTGCAGAGAGCAGAGACATAAACAAAGGTAAATAATAGCTCCACAAAAGTGGGAGCGCAGATCCACCCTCGCTGCAGGGCAATTAAAGATAGTGAATAGAACACTGAGTTTTTTTTATATACGCCCATATGCCAGCTACTTTCAACCCTGCTAAATAAACTTTTGTATAAATACAAAGGGACAGACCCAAATAGGTACAAATAGCTTGGCAGGATGACCATCTTCATGATATTATTTCTCCAATTTGGCCAAGATACAACCTATCCCATTTTCTAAATAAAAAAAGGGATTCCAAGTATAATGTTTCATAGTTCAAAGATACGATGGTTCCCATATCAAAAGCAATATGAATACGCAAATACTTGGCTGAAGTCACATAGCAAGAATCCTCCTTTAGGGACTCTGTTAATTATGACCTCAGTCTTGTCAGCATTCAGTTTGTATCCTGTAACATGCCCAAATATAATAACAGCATCCTCTATCGCTTGTAGTGCCTCTACTGGAGATGATGTAAGCACAGCAATATCATCAGCGTAAGCGAAAATCTTGTTCTCCCAATTATGCAGCCTCAGCAATGGAATTAAGGTGGACATTTTTAGTGCACAAGTGTAGGGATCTAGATATAGCATTCCCAAACATGAGATTCTAGCTGTAAGAGAGGAATACACCGACTTACTCCAGGTTATAAACCCTGGCCCGAATCCTGTCTTGGACATGACCATCCACAGGTACCACCAGGAGATGGGAATTGTCCTTTAGGACGAAGTCCCAATCACGCTGTGCCTTCACAGTGCCGGCAACAGAACGAATGCATTTTTAGCACGCATTCGTTCTGCTCGCAAGTTGTTATAGCAACTTGCTTTAGGGTGGAATGGTGTTGGAATTAAAGTCCAACACCTTCCCTGCTGTTGCACAGACTGGAGTTGGAATAGTAAATTAAACTATTCCAAAATCCAGCACCCCCCTAAAGCAAGTCGTTAAAACGACTTGCGTGCAGAACGAGTGCGTGCTTAAGACGCGTTCGTTCTAATGACGGCGTTCCCAAGGCATGCATGTTTTTACAAACTACCGTCCCATTTCCCTTCTTCCAGCACCAGCCAAAGTTTTGGAGAAACTAGTTCAGGAACAACTGTCTAGTTATCTTGAATCCCGGCGTCTTTTCCACGACTCCCAGTCCGGGTTTAGATCAGGTTACAGTACTGAGACTGCCCTCCTTGAAGTCTCTGAGACCGTCCGCGAACATGTGGATTCAGGCAGATCAGCCATGCTAGTGCTTCTCGACCTGTCCGCGGCATTCGATACGGTCTCTCACTCTATCCTGCTAGAGAGACTCCACAACCTTGGGATCCAGGGCACCCCTCTGTCCTGGATTCGATCCTTCCTGAGTGGCCGTACTCAACAAGTCTCTCTCCAACTTTTTGTCTCCGAGGAGAAACCCTTGAATTGCGGGGTCCCCCAGGGCTCGGCCCTGAGCCCCCTCTTCTTCAATGTTTATCTCGCTCCCCTGGCAGCACTGGTTGAATCCTGTGGGGTAAGAGTGATCTTCTATGCCGACGACACACAACTGGTGTTCTCTTTTGATGATCACTCCGAGGCAGCGTTTGTCAATTTCAGACACTGTTTATGTAATATCTCCACTTGGATGTCGCAGAACACGCTTAAACTCAACTCGGACAAAACCGAGGTTCTATTTTTCAATCAAACAAGCCCCCCTCCTACATCGCTGTGGTGGCCATCCGAGCTGAATCCCCCTCCCAAGCCGGTGAACTCGGCTAGGAACCTTTGGTTCCAGTTTGATAATGAACTATCGTGTAAATCCCAAATTAGTCAGGTTTCCTCGGCCTGCTTTGGAAAGCTGCACATGCTCCGCAAAATCCTTCACTTTCTTCCCCTGGAGTCCCGTCGTACCATCATCCATGCCCTGATCACCTCACATCTCGACTATGCAAACAGTCTTTATGTGGGAGCTCCAGCTTATCTGATCAGACGTCTGCAGATCGTTCAAAACGCGGCTGCCAGGCTGATATGCAAAATCCCTTATCGCCACTCAATTTCTCCCTACTTGAGGAAACTCCATTGGCTTCCCGTGACCAAACGCATCCAATTCAAGTCTCTCGTCCTGGCCTTCAGATCGCTTCAGGGTCACGGCCCAGCCTATCTTAGAGCTCGACTCAAGCACTCCCAGTCCAGCCGTGTCCTCAGATCAAACAGTCTCTGCCTTCTGGCTACTCCACGCTTCCGCCACTCTAGAATGGGCGGCAGAGCCTTTGCCGTGATCACGGCCAAAACCTGGAACAGCCTACCACTCTCCTTGCGGTCGGCCGAGTCTGAGACGCTCTTCCGACGTTCACTAAAGACCTGGCTGTTTTCCAGCCCTTAGACCCTGTCTGGTACCTCATCTGCCGCCTGCCACAAGCGCTGGGACACCCCCGTTGGGGGTAGCTGTGCGCTCTATAAGCTTCAAAATAAACAAATAAATAAATAAACGCATGCAGAATACCGTCATACATTCCCAGGAGACCCTTTCAAATTCTTTTTCAGCAGAGAAGAGGCAATGGCTAACAAAGAACATATCCAGATGAGAAGATGTACTATGCGGGATGGAATGAAATGTAAACCCCGTTTCGTACCCCCGACAGGTACACCAGACATCGCACAGAGCGTGTGTCGCACCAATTTGCTTGATAGCCTCCCTGGACTTTAAACATACATGATTTAAGACATTATTCGTTTACCACAAGGTTTAGCAGGCTATTCGATATATTTGAGATGTACCCAGGTTCCATCAATTTACTTTGCTTGGTAATAACCCTAGTCTCCCTTTCTCCATTCAAGATAGCCTTCTTAAATGCTGGCATGTAGCTAAACTTTATTACATGGGCCAATTTTTCATGAATGGAGTCTTTTTATCCCTTCAGGCTATAAACAGGGATTTTAGGCTCCCCAAGATGGGGGTTTTCTGTTATCTACAATTAAGAGACTTTCTACTACGACTCCCCGCTAGCAAAATAAGTATGAACCGTAGTGAATTCCTTGAGAGTTTCATCAAGATCACGAAACGCAGTTTTATGCATATTTTCTATCTGATCCTGGGGCACCAGGGGAGCACAAGCAATACATTTGAGGTACTGGCTGCCAGATGGTTCTGCAGCATGCATTGCAATGTTTCCATCTCAGAGATATGGCACAGCAATATGCATGCACAGAGTACTCTTAATGTCTCTAGGCTTAAGGCTCTCTCTTTTAAAATCCTGTTTGATGTATACTATACACCATCTAAGCTGTGCAAATGGGGCCTAAGGGAAACCTCAGTCTGTTTTCGTTGCAGTGTGCCTGAAGTCGACATGGTACACATCTTTGCAACCTATGGCTCAATTATCCAGTTCTGGCAGAAAGTATTTGTATTAATGATCCAACTTTTTAAGACCAATGTTAGTCCCGAATTGAAAATCCTTCTGTTTGGTCATGTTCTCAGTGTTCCCCCGGAAGTCGCTGGTGGTTTATTTATATTTTGCTGAAACCTCTACTAGATTGGCGATTGCGCGTGCTTAGCTGCAAAAGAAGGTTCCCAATCCCCTATCCTGGTGGCGAGAGTTTATATTTCTCTGTGGCCTGGAGCTTGCAGCAAAAGAGTATCATTAGGCTAAAAAGAATCTGGGAACCGGTTAAGTTGAGCTTTTTAGATCTTTTACCTGGTTGCGATCTGGAAATTTGAAATAATAAGGATATTGTGTCTCTTATTCAACTGCTTAATTTTCTTTTTTTCTTGATAAAGGAACTAGCATGTATGATTGTACCAGTGTATGTTTAATGGTTCTTTTATGATCAATATTTTTTTCTTCTTATTTGTTATGAGGCCAATCGGTCCTGTATTTGTATTATTGTAAGATTGGAATGATCTATGACTTCTCAATTTTTTTTTTATTTAAATAAACAAAATGTTCAGTGGCTACTGAATCCACGGGTAATCATATGGTCAATAACGGTAACTATAGAGCACCTACGAGATAGAATTAATAGAATAATTTTATACTAAGTAATATGTTACGGCACAGTTATAAAAACGAATGTATTAAAAAAGTGGGCCATAGTGCAAATTACAACTGCTAGCTGGGGGAAAAGTGTTTCCTTGGAAAGGTTGAATTACACAAAATTGTAAAGGTGTCCAATTAAGATCTATCCTATAAAGTGAAAAGAACTAATTAAGACTATCAATAAATTATTCCAAAGTAATGGTACCAATAAAAAAATGAAGCGTACTAACAATCTTCTTAAGTGTTAAACGGTATTGTAGGTGGGAAACTGTAGTTCCTACCAGGTATTAAGTATCAAAAGAGTCCAACTTGGATCTTTCCCATGAACTAAAAGGAACCCATACAGAGTATAAATCCATTCTAAAAACGGTTTCAAGGTTATGGTGCCTCGGAAAAATGTAAGCTCACGAACAAGCTTCTTATAAAATGAAACAGCGATGAAGGTGAGATTCACTAATATAGGGAGAAAATGAGAACTAGTGAATTTTAAAGACAAAAACACCCACAAAGTTCTATTATGGAAACAGTTCCATGGAAAGCTGGGGTCCTTCCATTTGGAGTGCAGAGCATCTTGAAGCCACATCCTCTTTGGTCAATGTCAAGGCTGATGCTGACAAGTGGCTCAATGAGGGAGGTGTTATTGGAAAACGTGCTCGCCGAAACCCAGGGGCAGGGTGTAGGGAGAGTGTAGGGAGCTCCGGAGTATATTCTCAGGGCCCTAGCGAGAAGTTGTAATGATTTATCTTTTGTGGAAAGAATTAATCAGTAAGATCCATTCATCTCATCATGAAAACAGATGGTCCCTCTAGTGAATACCTACAGTGTTAATCACCTTTTTTCCAGAGCATTCCATTAAATTCCATTAAATATCAGTATATCATCTCATATTTTTGATTTAGGTTACATAATCTCCAATTGTTTAATTTCTAGTTTCAATGCTGCTAGAATTCTCCTATTTAAACAAATTGAGAATGATGTAGTTCCTTCATTGAGCTTCAGAAATCCCCATGTATTTGCTTGCATTATTTCTGAAAATGTGGCTCAAATAACATCTGCAGACCTTTTCACTAGGAGGCTTGCCCAGACTATCCAGTGAGTGATGAGACAGCATTCTCTCTAATTTAACAATCCTTAACTTTGTTAATCGTAGTTTATTCACCGTCCAGGCCACATCACCTTCAGCACCAACTGCGTCGGATACAAGGCCAACAGAGAAGGCACTTTGACAAACCTGGCTGAGAGAATCACCGCCTAAGGTATGCAGTGCTGTAATAGAAGCCAAGACATAACCAGACTGGAAACAAAAAACTGCAAGGAAAAACAAGAAGATTTTCACCAACCAAACTCTTATGATCTTAAAACAACATCACTATCAGCACTGGAACTGCCCTATCCAGAGCTTAATTTGTAAAATAATAAGTGCCAGGGCCCTGACCAGGAGGTCACTGCAGCTTGCATCACCCATTGCCCTTTCATCGCTGCCAATGGCGGTACCAAAACAACGACTAACCATCTCTCTCAACAGCAAGTGTGACAGTTTAGATTAGTCCATGTCCCCAGAGCTATAGGAATGGCTGGGTAGGCAGGTATTGGTAATTGGTAATGTAAATTGTATTCGTTAACATTTGTTGTTCTGCTCTTCTCTAAATTCGATGAGCAGCGCCACCATGTGGCAGACTGCAATAAGTGTGGTGTTGAGAATTAAGTGCCGGTGCCGAGCACCGGAAACCAATTAAGTGCTGGTGCCGAGCACTGGAAACCACCAGCTCAAATTAAACACTAGCCCTATCCCACTTTTAATTCAAAAAGGATCTCAAGAGTCCCCTCTTCAGAGAACACTACACTTCTACCTAATAGATTCACCACCTATGATAGTCCCACCTCACCATGCAATTATTACAAGTGCAATCGGATATAATGCACTTGTAATAAAGCAGGCGGGATATCACTCATGTTTGTGACCACCAAACTCTTATGGAGGCCCTTAGAATTCATGGCCGTACCCTAGCTTCTCACAATGCAGTTTGTCATTCCCTACACTCCAGTTGATCTCATTTAGAAACGCACCAAGCATGATGGATAATCGTTTGTGTGTTACACTACCTTACATTTCTTTGGCACAGAATAGTATAAACTATATACTACATCAGTGCTTAATTTGTAAAATACTGAGTGCCGGTGTCCAAAGCTTTTCTCAGATCCCTGAGGTTGGTGCTTTTGAATGTTGGTGCACCAAATTCCAAGGTTGCGTAGTCTTGGATCGACCTCATGACTCTTCCATCCGCACTCAGACACTCCCTGCTCCTTTATGTGACTTATGAAGGTTCCTGCTTTTTCTTCCTTTGTCTTTCTGCTTTGTGTGTTATCCCTGTTTTGTCTTAGTAAACATCAGATGCGGAAAAATAAGTGCCGGTCCCCAACAATGAGTGTTGGTGGGCCCCAGCTGCAACCACCGGCTCAAATTAAGTTCTGTACTACATTCTTTATTGCATTTCATAGACTAACTGCAAAGAAGGACAATGTTCAAGTGTGTATTGCTGCTCTTTTCAGGTCGGTTCTATTTTTAGGACATCCCCTGAGGGAAGGCAAGTATTCGGGACAACAGCCTTCAGTTGTCCTGTTTCCAAAGCCAATTAAGCAGCAGCAAGTGTGTAACAAGAGTGAAGGAACAGAGAACCTGTGCATAGTTACACTTCTTCCAAGAGCACAGCCTGGGGGGGGGGGGGTGGGTTTTGGATACAGGGTAAAGGGTGCAGGGGCTGATGTTTCTAGACCAAATGTCTGGATTCTGTAATCCTCATTACACTGAGACCTACTTTTCCTCGTCCTAGAGCCCTGTTCAGTTTTAAAATGGTTTAATTTAGGCTTGTTAGGAATTCACAGAAGGATTCCTTACAGGCGTAAGTGGTTTTACATATGCAGATTTCTCCTCCTTGGCTGTGCAGGATTCCACAGAAGGAACTCCTACTCAAGGGGTAGCGAATGGGTAGATCAAGGTATGGTTTGCCGTGAAAGTTTGTAGACGCCCATAAACTTGTGAGTTTGTTGGCATTCACAAACTCTGATTTGACCTCCTCCCACCTCAGAAATGCTTGGAGTTTTACTCCAGCAAAGGGTTGGAGTTACTCAGGGGCGGCTCCTCCACGTGGGCGTCGGAGCATCGCCCCACTGATTTCTCGAGGTGCGAGAAGCAGAAACGTAAAATGGTATAAATACCATTTTACGTTTCAGCTTCTCGCACTGCGAGAAAGCAGAAGAAGGGTATGCATGGTTGGGGGCGGCCGGGTGGGCGGGTCGGGGAGGAGTGGCTAGCCCAATGTTATGGGCGCTGACTGTTTGGTCGGCCCCAGGGCCGACCAAACCAGTTATAGCACTCTCCGTTTTCTTCATGTAGGCTGCTGTGCAGCCTGCATTAAGAAAACGGCCTCCCATAGACACCTATAAGGACGGTGTCCTAGCCAATCACAACGCTGCCGTTGTAGCGTTGTGATTGGCTTAGGGGAAGAGAGGGAGGCTGCCTGCTTCTGCTTCCTTTGAGCAGAGAGCAGGAGACGCAACGCGGGAGTCCGGGACCGGAGGCGAAGGTAATTTTTATTTTTATTTTTAATTTTACTAAATTAACCCCCCACCCCCTCCCCGTGCAACCCCCTACCTCCCCCACCCGCGATTCATGCCGGCTGCGACTGGAGTTACTCCCTTTTCAGGGTTGGAAGGACAATGGATCACCTTCAAACCTGAAACGGGGGGAAGAGAGGGGGTTTCTCCACAAGGAAAATTTTATTCCCTGTGGAGAAAAAAATAGAAAAAATGTGCAATTGTACTAGGCACATTTATGCCTTGGGGACATGACTTTCCTAGTAATAGACCTGAAATCCTACACATAGCTTAGCTTTCCAGGCACACTACTAAAAATGTTTGCACATTCCAAAACATTGTAAATATGCACCTCTTTGTTCGTGTGCAGATTTAATACTTTTCTTTGTTAATCTGGCCTCCAGTGATCCGCGCTCTAATTTTTCATATTAATAGTTTAAGTAATCCATTTCCCTCAGTTGTGGAGGCTACGAGCCACAGGAACTTGAAGAAAGCTGACCAGGTGTCATGGCTAGTAACATAACGTGTATTTGTAAAGCGCACGTTCCAGAAGTCAGTAGATTCATTCCATGTACATTTTTCCATCTGGATATCGTGACACAGGGATTCAGCCCTGATGAAGTAACGACAAATACTTCTTATCTCAAGCACATGTAAAGTCAGGGGCGCTAGACTACATCCTGGAGAGAGTCAGTTCTGAGCGGGGTTTAGTTCTGTTTAGGGAGCCTTTAAATCACAGTTTTTTCCTCCTAGGTTGTCATCTCTTGGCACAAAATCTGATTATTAGGATTATTACCCTAACAGTGCTTAATTTGTAAAAAAAAAAAAAATAAGTGCCAGGGCCCTCGTTAGGAGGCCACTGCAGCTTGCACCACCCATTGCCCTTGCCAGCTCTGCCAATGACAGTACCAACACAACTACTAACCATTACACTCCTAGAAAGCAAAAGACACACAATTGATGGACGGAATGCAGAACAAATCAAAACATTCGCCTCCAGTCAAGAGATCTGGGTTAAATCCATCATTCTTTTGCTCACCATGCCACCCCAGTTTAGACCTGGCCATATGCAAATCAGTCTTAACCCTGTGCCTCGTGGGAACAGTCCAGCCCGAACTGCCAAGCCAGGTCCTCCCTGGACCGGAAACAAGCATCCTAGGACCGGTTTCGGGGTTTCACCCCTCTTCAGCCAGGATAGCTTGAATCCAGTGGCACAGTGAGCCCGGGACCCACGTCTGGGCATACCCGGCGCACTTAGGGCAAGAAAGCAAAAGACACACAATTGATGGACGGAATGCAGAACAAATCAAAACATTCGCCTCCAGTCAAGAGATCTGGGTTAAATCCATCATTCTTTTACTCACCATGCCACCCCAGTTTAGACCTGGCCATATGCAAATCAGTCTTGCCCCTGTGCCTCGTGGGAACAGTCCAGCCCGAACTGCCAAGCCAGGTCCTCCCTGGACCGGAAACAAGCATCCCAGGACCGGTTTCGGGGATTTAGGCCCAGATATCTGTACTGGGGTGAATGTATGACATTGTTCTGCATTCTGTCCATCAATTGTTCTTTTTGCATTTGTCACCCCGAGTGGGACAGGTATGCCCAGACGTGGGTCCCGTGCTCTCCATGCCACTGGAGTCAAGCTATCCTGGCTGATGAGGGCTGAAAGCCCGAAACCGGTCCTAGGATGCTTGTTTCCAGTCCAGGGAGGACCTGGCCTGGCAGTTCGGGCTGGACTGTTCCCATTGGGTGCAGGGTCAAGACTGATTTGCATATGGCTGGGTCCAAACTGGAATGGCATGGTGAGCAAAAAAACGATGGATTTAGGCCCAAATCTCTGTACTGGGGTGAATGTATGACATTGTTCTGCATTCTGTCCATCAATTGTTCTTTTTGCATTTGTCACCCCGAGTGGGACGGGTATGCCCAGACGTGGGTCCCGTGCTCTCCATGCCACTGGAGTCAAGCTATCCTGGCTGATGAGGGCTAAAAGCCCGAAACCGGTCCTAGGATGCTTGTTTCCAGTCCAGGGAGGACCTGGCCTGGCAATTCGGGCTGGACTGTTCCCATTGGGTGCAGGGTCAAGACTGATTTGCATATGGCTGGGTTCAAACTGGAATGGCATGGTGAGCAAAAAAACGATGGATTTAGGCCCAGATCTCTGTACTGGGGTGAATGTATGACATTGTTCTGCATTCTGTCCATCAATTGTTCTTTTTGCATTACACTCCTAGAAGCATGGCAATTCAGACTATTCCAGGCCCCAAAAGCTTTAAGAATGCCATGGGAGGCAGGTATTAGTCATTTTAAATGTAGGATGAATTAATAAGCAGGTATTGGGCTCAACACGAAAGTAGACAAACAGCGCCACCATGTGGCAGACTGTTATAAGTGCAGGTGCTGCCAATTAAGTGCCTGTGCAGAGTACCGGAAACCAATGGCTCAAATTAAGCACTGACGCTACACCATTTTCCCACATGTTTATGCACAAAATTCCAGTTTGTGCACCCTAGAACATGTTCCTGGCTACACGACTATTTTGCAACCAGCAGTATTCCAGGGTGCTTTAATTAGAATGTCACTCCTTCTGCTCCAGCTGTCTCTGCTATGAGGACACAGGCAAATAACTACCTCAAAAACAGCCTAAAATCACTCTACAGAACAAGGTTTATTGGTGACGAGTAAAACAAAAATGTATTTCACCTTCATAGAAGTAACACACTTGCAATTTTAAAAAAACGTATCTAAAGACATGAAAAGATGTGACAGATCTTGTGAAAATGTATGACTTTCTTTACAATAAATATTACGGACATCAAAACGTTGTCTCCTCTTTTGAATGTTGTGGAATGTGCTTTTTTCCCCTACTAGCCATATTTGCACTATTTCCCCATCATTTTGACTGAAAAGCTTGTAGGCTAGATGGCACGCACCCCTGTCTGCATGCGGGTGAGGCATCTTCCTTTTGCCCCTTTACGGACAGATGTACTATTTACTGGTTGCAATTTGCGGCCAGTATCATTGTGACCAATAAAGAATTGTACAAGCGAACCTATAAACTAATAGGTTAGGTTGTAAAATTCCAATGTGGAGTGGGTTGTAAAAGCTGACTGCCTCATGAATATTAATGAGGAAGGTCACAAATTGCAAATCACTCTGAATGACATCACAAGGATGGTTGCGTGCCACGGTCAGCAGTCCACTAAGTCTCTTATCGCCTTTCCATAATGATATTTTTGTTAAAGCCACCTGTTTTCCTTAAAGAAAATGGGGCTGCGTTTAAAAAAACTACCTTTTTATGTTTGTATACAGGCAGTGGTCCCCTGGTTCACTACTTATTACTTTTTTTTTTTTGGGGCGAATCAGTTACCACTCCAACTGGGAGTCAGTAACTTTTAAATGTTTTGTGACTGGATTTTGTTTGTAAAACATTATATACCAAATCAGTATTTGGAAGGGGTGCCTACAGCACGCCCGTTCCAAATAGTGATTGGGTCTGGGATCGGAGTTGGTAAAAGTTTACCAACTCCTAAAATTGGATTTGTACATTCTTTTTTAAGTTTCAAAAAATAGGTTTATTGAGAAAAGTAATAGAGAGACAGTAAGAATACTTTGTACAAGTAATCATGAAAAATTCTATCAATGCGAGGAAAAGAAATAAAGAATAATGATAATATACATTTACATTTGAGAAAAAAAAATAAAGAATGCGGTGAAGAATATAAATACAGTCAGAATACAAAGATTTGGCTCATAGGGATCTTAATATTGTAATACATGTTAAAAAATATGTAATCGTATACATTCCACTGAAATAGTATATTAAACAATATCATATTCAATATATAGGAGGTCAAGGAGGCTTTGTAACTTCTTGTAGTGACGGGTGAGGTGTATGGGATTTCTTCGCACTGTTATCTAAGAATTGCGTGATGGGACACCATAGTTTTACTCGCTTTTTAGCAAGAGAAATGGGATGTACAAGAGCTGTGTCTAATCGATGGTTATGGCAAATAGCATACCACCAAGCTAGATAGGACAATTTAGAAGCGTCCTTCCAATTTTTAGTTATCTGCTGAAAGGCGACTGCTAATAACAAGTCTATAAGTTGTGTTTGCGATTGTGATTGTGACCTCCCCCAGTCAGTGGATACGCTTCCTAAAAATAGATTCGTAAGAGAGAGAGGGGCTTTAGTATTAAAAATGATGTTAATTTGAAGCCAAACCTGTTTCCAAAATTCGCGGACGTATGGGCATGTAAATAGCATGTGTTTCAAGTCAGCGTTGTCCTGAGCGCATGTCCAACAAGTAGTGGGATTTGTATTTTGAATTTTATGCATATGTACAGGTGTTAGAAACAATCTGTTATATATGAAGAAAATTGTTTGTGTTAGTGCTTGCCGCTCTAGATGATTTCCGTAATTTTGTTCAAATTCTGTTCCATACAGAAATAGGCCAAACAATTTCCAAATCAAGCTCCCAAGAGAGTTCTATTTGGGTTTTATCCCGATTGATGAGAGGATTCACTAAGCGAGAATAGATGGCAGAAGCCTTAGGATGTGTGCGTAAGAAATTATGCCACGTAGAAGTAGATTGGATGGGCGGGGAAGGTATAGTTGTAAGGTTGGCACGAGCTGCAAGTATTGCATTTCGTAAAAGTGTAAATTTATGCTGAAAGGAAAAAGGTAAATGATAAAGGGTCTGTAGCAGTGTGAATTGGATAGGTATGCCTTGATCAAAAAACTGATGTACCCAAAGTAAACCCTTGTTTCTCCATACTTTCCAGTACACAGGTTTATTATTGAGGAGGATGAGTTTGTTATGCCACAATGTGGACTTGAGAAAGGTATCAAAGTCATGCGGAGCAAGATGAAGAGTAGCATCTAATAGCTTACAAGAATGCTGAATTACTGGGGTAGAGTTTTTTTGCAGCTTACGATTAAATGAAAGATATTCTTGAAATGAAAACGGTGTTATAAATGAGGTCTCCAGATCAACCCATAATGGCTTGTCTTTTAATTGATCCGAAACCCAATTTGATAATTGTCTTAACTGAAAAGCTCTGTGATATTTGGAGAAATGAGGAAAATTCACACCACCTTCTGATTTTGGCCTTTGCAGTTTCTGTAACGCCATTCTTGATTTTTTTAGCATTCCATAGAAACGATATCAAGATAGAATTAATCTTATGAAAGTATTTAGCTGGAATGGATATTGGTATGTTAGAGATAGTGTAGAGTATTATAGGGGTAAGCATCATTTTAATTATGTCTAAGCGACCCCACCAAGAGAGATAAAGGGGGTGCCACTTTTCAGCTAGTATTTTAAGTTTGTCTATACACTTGTCTAAGTCGAGAGAGATGGATGTCTTGATAGAAGGAGAAAACCATAAACCAAGGTACTTTATATGTTTAGAATTCCATGTGAAATTAGAGATCCTAAAGTCGTCTTTGAAAGTGTATTTGGTTAACGGTAATATATCGCATTTCCCATTATTAAATTTATATCCAGATACTAATCCAAAAGCCTCTACCTCACCCAAGAATTCTATAATTGAGGATTGCGGTTGTGAAAGAAACACTAAAATATCATCAGCATAAGCTGCCAATTAATCTGCTGAGAACCAGACGTAAACCCTGTTATAGAGTGATTGTGACGGATTCTGGATAGAAAAGGTTCCAATGCCAAATTAAAAAGAAGAGGAGATAGGGGGCATCCCTGGCGTACCCCTCGTTTGAGATTAAAATATGGGGATATGAGACCATTAGTGGAGATAGCTGCCTTGGGTGCAGAATAGAGTAAAGCAATTAAGGAGGTAATTTTCGGTCCGAATCCAAACCATTTAAGGGCATGGAAAATAAAAGGCCAATATACCCTATCAAAGGCCTTTTCTGCATCCAGGGCAATTGCTGCTAGTGGTTCTGAATAATGTGTGGATTTGGATAGGATATCAAAGAATAACCGGGTGTTATCTGTGATATTAAGACCTTTAACAAAGCCTGATTGTTCCTTGCCAAGCAGCAAGGGAAGGTGTGGTTCTAATCGTAAGGCAAGTGCTTTCGAGAAAATTTTATAATCCACATTCACAAGGGATATAGGTCTATAATTTTTGCAATATCTTAGGTCTTTATCCTGCTTTGGTATGAGACAAATCAAGGCCTCGGAGAAGGAGCCCGAGGAATTAGAGGAAGTGATAAAAGAAGAGACAAGAGTGCAGGTGAGGAAGAAGCAATCGGGCAAAGTGTAAATAAAATTCAACTGTGAAGCCATCGGGACCTAGGGGCTTTGTCTTTTTTAACCGGTTAAGTGCTTAGAACGTTTTGCGCCAGTGCGGAACGTTCTATTAAGCGGTCGGGGCCGCGTCGGCCAACGGACGTGCGCAGCACTACCGAGGTAGTGCTCGCGACGGCCGTTGGCCGACAGAAGCACTTAACGGGTTAAGAGTCTTTAATGCTTTCAGCATTTTTACTCCTGTGTAATGTCAGTCTCCAACAGGTCTAAATTCATTTGGGGGTTAGTACATTTTGGAATTGTGGAGAAATATTGGGAGGTCCGAATCTGAAGGAACATTCTCTGGTGTGTAAAGAGACGTATAGAAGTTTATGAATTCCTGGAGAATTTCAGAGTCCTTGAGTTTTGGCGTTTGGTTGTCATCGATAAGAGAATCGATATGAAGCTTATGTTGCTTAATCTTAAGATAATTGGCTAGTAATTTACCGGATTTGTTTTGTCCACCATAGTACTTCGCAGTAGTTTTTAATAGATATAGGGATGCCTGTTCAGTAGAGGTTTCATTGAAAGCAATCTTTGCATTGATAAGATCCTTGAGGCAATCTTTGGACTTGGATGTGAAAAAGGAGTGCTCAAGTGTTTTTATCTTAGTAAGGAGATCATTATGTAATGTGCGAGATGCTCTGCGTTTATTCGAGATGAATCTGATAATAAAATCCCGGGCAGTAGCCTTAAAAGCATCCCAAATTGTGCGAAAGGAGATGTCATCTGTCTGATTTATTCGAAAAAATTCATGGAAAAAGGAAGTAAAGGAGGCGGTGAAATTTGGGTCAAGAAGTAGAGAATTATTAAAACGCCATCTATTAGAATGTGTTGGTTGATGTAAAATATCTAACTGAATCAAGACAGGAGCGTGATCTGAAATAAGTATCGGGCCAATGTCAGCTGAACGTAAGGATTGGGAGACGTTATGTGAGATGAAAATATGATCAATCCTGGATTGTGTTTGGTGTGGGGGAGAGAAAAAAGAATATTCCCTCAATGACGGGTTGCAAAGACGCCAAGCGTCCAGTAAATTCCTCTGTTTAATAGTCCGTAAAAAAGTTTTATGTGCTGTGTTTGGGATAAAGGGAGATTTCGAATTTCGGTCGATGAAAGGATCTACCACTTGATTACAATCTCCGGCAAGGAGGAAATTCTCTGAGGAATATTTTAAGAGCAGTTGAGAGATACGGGACCAAAATGAAACATCACCACTGGTGGGAGCATATATATTGAGCAGAGATACCGGTGTTTTCCCTAACAATAAGCTAGGGAAAAGCCATCTACCCTCCGTGTCAGACTCTTGAGAAATAAGTTTGACGTTCAATGCTTTATGACACAGAGTTATAACACTATTTCGTTTACCATCTCCTGGGGAGAAGAAGACTTCACCCACCCAATTCTTTTTAAGTTTTAATGATTCGGTCTCTGTAAGATGTGATTCCTGTAACAAGGCAATGTTAGCATCTAGCTTAGATAGATGAGACAAAACCCTCTGTCTCTTAATAGGGGAATTAAGGCCTCTGACATTCCAAGTGACAATTTTCAAAAATATAAATGAAGTAGAGTTAATGACATATGTAATGAGCCAAAAATATTGCATATATTATAAAGTACAAAACTTGCAGTAATTAAGAAAATAAGAACTTTAAAAACCATTTGAGTAAACTTTAAAACAAGTACGAAGGCAAGAACTATGAGAACCATTTGACGAAGATAGAAAAAATAGAAAAGATAGAGATAAAGGAAAGGAAGAAGAAACATCTGAAATAGTAGTGCATGATATAAAAAAGAGAAAAAATACATGTAGGAACAAAAGATTATTGTGAAGAATAAAAGAGATCATACCTACATACAGTTCAGAACAATAGAGGGGTGGGGGGGGATGAGGCCACACGGAACTATGACATGTCCAGACTCCATGAGGTAAGGCAGGGAAGACTTCGGGGTGGAAACAACATACAAGACGAACACGTCGGACATACAGAACTGGAACCTGTGAAAGGAAAAAGTGATTAGTATTAAACAAAATAAATTATAATAGCTCATATTCTAAAAGCAACTGTTATGAAATTTCAACCTGTAAAAACGAAAAGTTAGTTATAACAAACAGTTCGACTCATTGCGACAGAGTCTAAACTGTACACCTTCAGGTAAAGCAACATATACAATATATAAAGCTTATGCAGTTAAACAAAACGAGAAAAATCATTTAAAGCGTGTAGTAGAAATGTCCATTCGTTCCGGACATTGAGTGTTGAGAAAGCTTCTCAGCTTGATTGGATCCTCGTAAGTCATGGTATTATTGTTGAGAGTAACCTTGAATAAACAGGGATGGAATCATCCAAAGCGTGCTCCAATAGAACGTAGTGCTGGGCGCATGGCGAGAAACTCTCTACGTCTATCCGCTGTGGTCTTTGCATAGTCCTATGAGAAAAAAAAGTTGGCCTCCTGAGAATTAAATACGTTTTAAGAGCCGTACTGCTGATAATACCTTGAGAAGATCTGTGTACTCCAGGAAATATAAAATAATTCCTCTCGGTTTTTTCGAGCCCGCTGTTGCTGAATGCCGTGGGCCCAATCTATGAGCACGTTGAATGTTGAGAATTGTGCCCTCAGGTAAGTTGAGTACTGTCGGCAAAATGTTTTGAAAGAAAGAGTCCTTCTGATCCTTCTGATCCTTCCGCCAGGCCATAAATACGAATGTTGTTTCGTCTATTCCTGTTTTCAAGATTTTCAACCTGTTTTTGTAGAGACGTAATTTGGGAATGAAGAGCCTCAACTTTGACGTGAGATAAGTTTAGCGTTTCAACATTCTGTTCGACCTTGGTGACTCTTTCCTCCAATTTCTGCCATCCATCCGTTAGGAGTTGTATTTTGGAATTTGTCTCTTCAACAAAGGGTTGTAAGGCACGAATTTCCTCCAAAAGCAGATCCATGGAAACTGATGAAGATTGTTTCGGTGGAGAAGGAGGATCCTTTTTCAAGCGTTTAGTTGTCACCTTACTGGTTGCAGAAGAGGCATTTACGATAGATGAGGAAGCTGGTTTGGGTGGTGAGACTGAGGAGTCCTCCACTTGGGCGAAATGAGCACAAATTCTTGAACGAGCAGTAAACGTGCCTCTTAAGGAGGTTTGCAGCGGAAGTACTTTCTTCAGCTTGCCCATATAAGAGGGAAGAATCCAGGTCTGTGCGTAGAAAGCTACGTAATCCTTCAACATTACAAATAATTTAGGAACCCCTTTGAATGTAGCACAAGTGATTTCTCTATAATGGAGAATATACAAATTAAGTGGTACGTCGTATTGTTTTGACGCGCATTAGCAAAGTAGCAGAAGATGGGATATGCAATTAATGACCACAAGCTTTAACGAAAAATATGATAAATGCTATATCCACAACTCCAAAGACGAACCATTGAGCAAAAAGTCACTTTTGAATGAGCATCGCGTGAAATAGATCACCGCGTACCACAAGGAATGAGCAAAAACACCTGGATATCATGAATGCGCCGGCGATAAAGTAAAATGCCTCACAAAACTATTTTTGAAGTTCAAATGGCATAGCAGGAAAACTGGATGAAAGGCAAAAAACAGCTGAAATAATACATGACAGGAAAGTAAGTGACTCTGCACCAATAAAACGAGCAATCCTCACATGAAGCAGGAATTATAAAAGGAAGTCCAAAATTTGAGGCATACTAATGGAGACCGCCGCATTCTCACCTTGGTTCTGTGAGGCACTTGGACAAACGTGAGGCAGTCTTTGGGAAAGCGTCCGCGCGGTAAAGGTAGTCTTCCTCACCTCACGAGCGTCTCTGAAATGGCGGCCGTCGCGGCGGTGTAGTGTAGTTCCTATTTCCCTAATAGGCTCTGCGTATTGGAATAATATAACCTATAGGTTTGACATAGGACTAAGGTCGGTATGTCCCTATCGATTATATTAAACTTAATTACCTGTGCCAGCTAGCTCAGAGGCCACTAGAAACTTCTTGAAGACAAGAAAGGAATAGCTTCTGGCAACCACATAACATAAAACCCTGATCCCTCAGGATCGTGGAAACAATATACTACTTTTCATTCAGTCACTCATCTCAGAGAAGTACATAGAAGAAACAGTCGGGTGTATTTACAATAAAATTTATTGCACAGTTGTTGTTCTAGTACTGGTTATATGTGCTGCGACAACTGTTGGACAGTAGCAGAGAAATATGGCCAGCAGTGCAGTTAAATAAAAATGCATGGTACAGTTTTACCATTGTGCAATAGTAATGAACACATACATGAAATGCAGAATGCATTAAGATAAAGCCTATACCCCTATGATGCCTAACTAGATGTAAAACAGTATGGTATGCAGTTCCTAGTGAACACTGTAAGTTGACGTATGATTAGTATAATAAGTTATACACTAAGGGCAGGAGAACATTGCCTCCTTTTGGAAAAGAGACCCTCACACACCCCCCATCAGTGGGGTGTCTTGCTTCATCATCGGGTCTGCTCCTTATCGGGTCGGCGCTGCAATACCCGATCGGCGCCCTTGACGGGGCCTTTTGGCGGAGATCTTTATTTCCTTTTGCCGTAAGGTGCCGTGCGTGTGAGGGCCCTAGTGAGTGTAGATGTAGTGAGTGTAGAAGTGAGGTTAAAACAAAAAGGGGGTGGTCCACCCAAAACAACTTTAATGATCGTGGCCACTCTCCTTCATTAAAAACGTGAAAATCGCGCACCCCTGTTAAAAGGTCACGGGGTTTGTGCGCATTAAGGTCAACATGTTTCTTGCCGATACTTCAATTAGAAGGCAATTCTTCAGGACCAAATCAAGATCTATGTCTATCCACACTTTTTGGTAGGGGTACACAATAAACTAATAAAGTGACCACCCTTACAGCACCCTAAAAAGTGGTACCTGTAGATCTATGACATCAACCCAGTCTGGGTAAAGGAGATGTTACATCAACGGCCGGCGAGTTCAAACACTGAATAGTGCAGTGTCTTCGACATCCGCGCATATGGTCAGCAGACCTACCCCAGCTCTGCCGGTGCCTAACTAGATGTACCTAAGTGTACCTAGCATGTGTGTAGGTCTTAGAGAGCCAAGAATCCCCCTAGGAATTAGTCTAACCCCATTACCTCAGTGGGACTTCATCCTGGTCTCGAGCTGGACACCCCAGGATGGGTGGATGGACCTCTGCCAGCTGGAGCTGTGGCATGATGCAGGTTGCAGCGTCTCAGGTCAGAGTGTCGGCATGGAAAGTCTCGGTCCCCTCTAGTTTGCTAGGGCAAAGGGAGGTATATTTATACCTGGTAGGTGCCTTGGAATGTTAGTATTGACGTACAGTCGGTCAGAGGAAGACGTCAGGAATGAACCCTTAGGAAATAGTGGTTCATGCATATTTAATGAGTTCTTGGAGAAATCAATAATCCTGTGCTAGGGAAAATCCCAAGAGCTTAAGGGTCTGTTTCTAAGAACTCGTTGTGACGTAGGTTAGTCACTGTTGGACATGGATATGACGTATTTAGGATGGACCGTCTTCTGCACCCAGAGCACACGTCAGATAAGGGACAGACTCTGTTGCTCGTTATTTGTGAAGGGAGGGCCAATGTAGGTGAAAGGTCCTGCCTGTCTCTGTGGCACGAAGGATTTGTGCCTCTGAAACGGCGCACCTATGTTAGGGCCTCAATCCAGCACATAACAGCGGGTCTCCGTAAAATGAAGAGCGGGATGGCAAAGCGCGTCTAAATGACGATGAAAATTACATCCCCTTGTAGTGTTGAGGTTCCGATTTCTCCTGGTTCAGTTTGGTGAACTCAGGTCACGCATTCTTGAAGAAAAACCCTCTGTCTGCCCGCCGTCCTCAGGCGAGTCACGGGATCGCCGCCATCTTCTTTGGGCGCAAACCACGCCCCCGGATTTGTACATTCTAAAAGGCATTTTCGAAGTCGCAAACAGGGGTTTGCTTCCGTACACCTGACGCTTGTTTTGCGATTAATTCCTTCCTTTCCCCTCTTTTTTTGCAGCACTTGTTAGATCTTTGTCGAAGGCTTACAGCTCGCAAGTCACTAATTAATGCTAATATACTCAGTTTTGGTGCTATATACACCCTATATATGGGCAGCAGATCCCTGTCTTGAAATTCAAAACAGTGAGTGTTAAACAGAACAGTCACAACACATTTACACGAACAATTCTCGTACTCTGGCTCCCTCTTCTGTCTTAATATAGGTACTGTGATATCTGACAATACGAAGCATTAGATCACTTCAAACATCTTTGATTCCAGACACTCCTTCACAAAATCCCGTTCTGCAGATAGTTTGGTGCAGAGACTGCACCTGTGATTAGAGGTGGTGGGCAAGCCACTGCAAGTTCGAGCCTTGCTCTCGCTCAGCGTCCTGTTGGAGCCTCGAGCCCATAACGAGCCGAGCTTTCATGTAGCTTCTGCTTGCCTCCCTCTAACCACATGTGGCTTACGGTCAGAGCAGCCAACTGGGGAAACAGGTGGGACTCTCGGTGTTGGCTCAACATCCTGTGATTCTGGGCAAATTTTCTTAATCTCCCCATGCCTACAAACAATGCATGTGATGTTGTGTATTGTAATTGGCCCATTCATATAAAGCACACTGCCTGGCATACCAGCAAAAATTTCACCCAGATAATTTGTGATAAATGCAGTTCCTGATAAAACTCACTTTAGGGTAAATTCTTTAGTATTCAACATTGTTGGTGCAGCCAGTGCTGTGTATCTTTAGACACGTGTTTCAGGATTGTTGTCCATCTTCAATAGAGAGTAACAACTTTAATTTGGGGGTGCTGGCGATGCCGCTCACAGGCTTCCCAGGTTTCTGTACCGCTCCCAGAGCACAGGTGCATCCCAGAGTTTGTCAGCTCAGCAACTCAACTCAGAACCAGTCACAAACGTGGGAGGGACCACACTGCCTGGCGAACCAGCACACAAGTGTCCAAGGTGCACTGTGGTAAACACAGTGCATCATAACACTCACTTCAGTTCAAAGTCTTTAGTATTCCCCATTCTTGACAACAGCCAGTGCTGTGAATCTTTACACACGTGTTTCAGGATATCTGTCCTTCTTCAGCAGAGAATAATGACTTAAATTTGGGGGGCTGGCAATGCTGCTCACAGTTTTCTCAGTCTTCTGTACCACTTCCAGAAAACATGTGCCTCCCAGAGCTTGTCAGCTCGACAACTCAACAAGGAGCTATTCACAAATTGTGTGTAGAGAGCACTCTGCCTGGCATACCAGCACACAGTTTGCCCAGATGCTCTAGGTACATGCTGTGTATATTACTCATTTTAATTTAAAGTCTTTAGTATTCACCATTGTTGGTGCAGCCAGTGTTGTGTACCTTTAAACATGTGTTTCAAATTATTTGTCATTCTTCAGTACAAAGTAACAACTTAAATTTGGGGGTGCTGGCAATGCAGTCAAAGTGGTTAATGGACCACCCAAGAGAGCAGGTGCATCCCAGAACTCGTCAGCTGTTCTTAAACTCGATTGTTATTAACATAAATACTGTGTTCTTACTCACCAAATGCTGTCAGTGGCATGATGAATTTGAATGTGACCACTCTGTGATTAGGGTTGGGGAAAGCTCACTTCCTGTAGAGCGCTCTGACTACTAGAGCGCTCCAGCAATTTCCTGCCTCTCTCCTGGGTCTCGATCACGTGACTTCCAGGAGGGGCTTAGCTAAACTACCGGCATTAAAACGCCGGCTGAAGCGCGGGCGGGCACTCTAGGTGAGAGGCTGCTTCTTGGTTATAGCGCGTTTTTAATGCTGTGTGCTTAAATCTGTATCATTGATGATTTTTAACCTGTTCTTAAACTCGATTGTTATTAACATAAATACTGTGTTCTTACTCACCAAATGCTGTCAGTGGCATGATGAATTTGAATGTGACCACTCTGTGATTAGGGTTGGGGAAAGCTCACTTCCTGTAGAGCGCTCTGACTACTAGAGCGCTCCAGCAATTTCCTGCCTCTCTCCTGGGTCTCGATCACGTGACTTCCAGGAGGGGCTTAGCTAAACTACCGGCATTAAAACGCCGGCTGAAGCGCGGGCGGGCACTCTAGGTGAGAGGCTGCTTCTTGGTTATAGCGCGTTTTTAATGCTGTGTGCTTAAATCTGTATCATTGATGATTTTTAACCTGTTCTTAAACTCGATTGTTATTAACATAAATACTGTGTTCTTACTCACCAAATGCTGTCAGTGGCATGATGAATTTGAATGTGACCACTCTGTGATTAGGGTTGGGGAAAGCTCACTTCCTGTAGAGCGCTCTGACTACTAGAGCGCTCCAGCAATTTCCTGCCTCTCTCCTGGGTCTCGATCACGTGACTTCCAGGAGGGGCTTAGCTAAACTACCGGCATTATAATGCCCGTTGAAGCGCGGGAGCGCAGCGGACGTGCGCAGCGGGCGCGCCAGCAGCGCGCCGAAGGCGCGCCAAAGGCAAGCCAGTCTGCGCCCGTCCGCGCTCGACCGGGCCAAGGGCCCAGTCACCCTGCCGAAACACTGAACTATTCCTCCTTGGAGCTCAGAATGCTTCACGATGCGTCTTATAAACTCGGAGGTCCAACTCTAGCACGTTTATCCCACTTCAATATTGGTTCGACACGAGACTCATTTTCGGAGGTCAGGTCGCCCATCACCCATGCCCCCAGTTATCTACTCAGGTCAATATGGGGCAAAAGACATCTCAATTATATACCTCAACACTCGCTCATTAGTCAAACACCAGCTGGAAATTTTCAGCCTTCTTGACTCTGAACAACCTGACATTCTGTTAGTTACAGAAACCTGGCTCACTCCCGAATCTTCACCTGATATCCTAGCTGCCCTACCCTGCGAATATTATATTCTACAAACTAATCGCCCATCGGGCAAGACAGGCGGTGGAGTAGCGGCCATTATCCATAAAAATTTGAGTTTTACCGCCCTTACCCCACTTAATCTCTCCGTCACTGACAGCGCAGTCATAAAATTTGAATCTAACTTGGCCCCGTTCATCTGCATATTACTTTATAGGCCACCTCAGTACATGCCCCAGTTTCCACATCTGTTAGCTGAACAAATCGCACCTTTAGTCACTAACTATACTAGAATTCTCCTAATTGGGGACTTCAACTATTGGGCCAATGACCCTCAAGGAGGATCACAATCCATCGAGTTGACAGATTTATTAAAAAATATGAATCTTACTCAACAAATCTCCTCAGCTACCCACTCAAAAGGCCACATCCTAGATCAACTATGGACTGCCAACTTAGTGATATCAGTTCCATCTATCATGCCTTGTGTATGGTCTGATCATCACTTGGTAAAATTCTCCTTAAAATACTCTTACACAGGGAAAGTGCCCACTCTAGGAGGAAGAATGGCGAGAAAATGGCTCTCCATTAATAACAACGATTTTATCGCTACTTTAATTAACACAGCTCCGTGCCCCACATTTGATGTTAACCTATACGAAAAATCTTTCTCGTCTTGGTTACTTGCGGCTAGTAACATACATGCTCCACTAAAACAAATCAGCTTTACCCGCCGACATGAGGCTCAGAGATGGTTTTCCCCTGACTTAAACTCTCAAAAACGCTCCCTTCGTCAACTGGAAAGAAAGTGGAGGCAGGATTACTCCCAAACAGGAAAAACTATTTATGTCCGGGCCTTACATGATTATAAGAAGGCCATTTCCGCAGCTAAGGCAGCTTATTTCTCAACACGAATTCTCAATTCTAATAATCAAGCTAAGGAATTATTCACAATTGTTGATGAATTATCAAATCCTGAGAGAGTCCTAATTAAACCCAAGCCGTCACAGGCCCTGTGTGATTCTTTGAATACATTTTTTATTGATAAGATTAATGATATTAAAGCCAGCATCCCATACAGGCTCCCACATGATATTACCCCGTCTTCACCTAGGAACCCCCACTCTCTGGACTCCTTTTACCTATTGATATAGAGACCTTGAATAACCTACTCGCTAAAGTTAAATCTGGCTCTCCTTTGGATCACTGCCCCCTCATGTCTTGAAAGCAGCCTTTATGGCCTTTCCAGACCCAGTTCTTGCCCTTTTAAATCAATCCTTGTCCCAGGGCTGCGTCCCCAAGGCTTTTAAGGAAGCCATAGTAGTCCCCCTACTAAAGAAACCAAGTGCTGACCCCCAGACACTAGCAAATTATCGTCCCATCTCTCTGCTCCCCTATATGGCTAAGCTACTAGAGGCCCATGTGGCAAAATGCTTATCTAACTTCTTGGAACAGACGGGATTCTTTGATCCATGTCAGGCCGGTTTTCGGCCTAACCATTCCACTGAAACTGTGACTGTGGCAATATTGGATTCCCTACGTGAAAATGCAGACAGAGGCACTCATCAGGCCCTGATATTGCTTGACCTCTCAGCTGCATTTGACACGGTCGACCATAACATTCTAGTGGACCGTGTCAGAGAGGCTGGCTTTCAGGGTCTAGCCCTTAGCTGGATTAATTCCTTCTTAGTAAATCGCACTCAGGCAGTCCGTATTGGCCAATTCACTGCCCCTAAACTAAAAACAACTTGCGGGGTCCCCCAGGGCTCTTCGCTTTCACCACATTTGTTCAACCTCTACCTATGCCCATTGATAAGATCTTTGAAAGAAAGGAAGGTGAACCTTTTCAATTATGCAGATGACCTCCAACTCATGTTCTCAATTGATAACTCCCCTGATTCTATAAACAATTTTCAATCTATTATGCTTTTCATCCAGCAATGGATGAATCTTAATCATTTAAAACTTAATCCCAGCAAAACTGAATTAATTTTGACAGGGGAGCTTGCAACCCATGGGGTCCACAATATTGGCCTAACAATCTGGGACCTCCCCTACCCCCTCAACCTCAGTAAAAAGTTTAGGGGTTACAATAGGCAACGACCTGTCCTTAAAAGCACATGTTGGCAAAGTGGTCTCTGCCTGTTTCCTACAACTTCGAAAAATCAGGAAAATAAGTAGGTTTCTGTCCCACGCTGCTTTGGTCCAAGTGGTAATAGCTCTTGTGCTGTCTCGTCTGGACTACGCAAATGCCATCTACTTGGGACTGCCACTTGGCCTCACCAAACGACTTCAGCTGGTGCAGAACCAAGCGGCTCGAATGATACATAATCAGCCCAGATGGCAGCACGCCTCACCCCTCCTTAGGAAGCTGCACTGGCTCCCTATTCCGCAGCGATGTGCCTTTAAAGTCGGATGTCTGGTGTTTAAATCCCTAAACGGCCATAGCCCAAAATTCATTGACAATCTTGTCTCTCGTTATACCCCCACTCGGAATCTTCGTTCAGCTCAACTTCACCTTTTGACAATACCCACCTTTAAACTGAAACGTCAGGGGGCTGCAGGTTTGCGACTTTGGCCCCACGCCTGTGGAATTCCATCCCCTGGAAATTAGACTTAGCACCAATCTGCTCCTATTCAGAAAATCTCTTAAAACTTGGTTATTCACACAAGCTTATGAATAAACTGTTCCGGATTGGCACCTACCTAGTCTCCAGCGCCATGAAACCAATCGGTGAACGAGCGCTCTATAAGTCACAATTAAGATAAGATAAGCTGAACAAGGAGCCAATCACAGGTAGGAGGGAGCACACTTCCTGGCATACCAGCACACAATTAGCTCAGATGCATTGTGGTTAATGCAGTTCAAAATAACACTCACTTTAGTTGAAAGTTTTTAATATTCACCATTGTTGATACAACCAGAGCTGTGTATCTCTAGACACGTTTCAGGATAATTATCCTTTTTTAGTAGAGAGTGACAACTTACATTTGGGAGTGCTGGAAATGCAGCTCACAATCTTCTCAGGTTTCTGTACCACTCCCAGAGTGCAGGCTATCCCATGTCTGGAACACCTTAATACAATAGCCTGGGCTGCTTACAAAATGCCCAAGGCTGGAAAGAAAGAGGTCCCAGCATGCAAAGTGGACCTTAGAGGCAAGAGATTAACTCTGCTGAGGGACCAAGAAACTGTGTGGGACCTACACCCCACCCCTTGTTTGTGTCATTCATGTAGGTTAGTGTGCAAGACTCTGATTGGTCAGTTTATTTTTGAATCACACCAAGGGAATGCACTGGAATTCAGCGGAGGGCACTGAACCCATTAAGTGGGGTAGACTCATTTCCAGACAAGCAAAAGGAAGCGAAGGAAGTCAGGTTTACTACTGCAAAGGATCTGTGGGCTGGGCAGGTTTGGTCGACCTCACAAAAAGTAATTACATGGAACGTTGGCTAGATTGAATGGTCTTCGTCAGGATATAAGACTCCCTGTTCATTTTGGGGTCCTGAAATCCCTATAGCAATAGCTGCCCACAGTTTGCCTGTCTGAATTTAAACCTGTTTTGCACAGCTTTTGCGTTAGCCTTTTTTGGGGCTTTTAGAGTAGGCAAACTGGTATCCTATTCAACTTGTGTCAGTGGTGGGGGCTGCAATAGAGGAAGGTAACTATTAGCAAATACATTTTGAGTGTGAAACTGAGTAGATCAAAGACCGATAAAGACGTCATAAGCAAATTGGTAAAGTTGGAATGACTGAGTAATGCAATTGCTGCCCCATGTGCCCACTTCAATCATATTTGTTAATCAGGCCTGTGGGGGTGAGCATTGCCCTACCGCTGCATAAAGATGTATTATGTTATGCTAATGTCCTCAATTAAGTATTAGTTGCAAGAAGCCCTATGTCCTTCGTCCTCCTCCCAATCATGCAAAATGAGGTAATGTCACCTCATGACAGGAAAAAAAACAACAGGAAGACTATGGACGTCATTTGGAGGTAGTCAAGGGTTGCAGCTGAGAGCTTGCTCCCTTCTACTCCTGGCACTTCCTTCTGATAGAATTATGATACCAAGGTTCATGAGCAAGCTCCATCCTCTGGAGAATATGGATAAAATGTTGCCAGACAATGTTCATGTGGATTCCATTGTGGCAAGTCTTGTAGGCCGTTCATCCATGACAGAAGAGAATATTCAGAAGGATCCATCAGATAAAAAAAGGTGGACTCTGCACTTGCATTTTGCATCAAGGTTGCATTTATGGGGCTAATATAGCCCAATCACTGATCACTGATTTTAAGAATTTGTTTTCTCCTTTTCAAGAATGAATCAGATTGCCTGGAGGATATGGAGCGCCAGATAGAATTTCTATCCAAAATTTCATTTGACGTGGTAAGGTCAGCAGTTCTTGCAGGGGAGCTTCCTTGGCAGCCAGGAGGAGTCAGTAACTTAAGGACAGGAACACTGACACTGCTCCGAGGCGACAGCGCTTAAAATGCCCTTTGAAGAATCCAGGTTATTTGGTGTTGAGCTAGAGCATAAACACCATTGCATTTTCAGAAAGGAACCAATTCCTCTACCTTCCAATGTCAATCTACAGGGGGTTTAAGTTCTTTAAAGTCAAAATCCTAATTTCAGCAACCATCTCAGAAGCAACAAAGCCAAAATCAACCTTCAAAGTCTCAAGGCAAATTGTTTTCGTTTATGCCTTATAAGAAACAGAATCAGGATGCGTGTGTCAAGAATCAGTGCTCCTGACTACGCTGAGATTGACGACTCTTCATCAAGGGTCGGAGGATGGATTCAACAATTTGCTTCACAACTGATCGGTAGGCTCTTCAAGTCGGCGGTAAGGGATACTTTATAAAGTTCTTGTCTGATTCAATTTGTACTGGGGCCATACATCCTCCACTGCCTTGAGATCCACTCAAAAGGAAGACCTTGCTGAAAAGAGTATTAGGTCTTCAGAAAAAAGAAGCCATTGTTCCAGTTCGCAAGGAGGAAGTGGGCAGGAGGTGTACTCGCTTGTCTTTCTGGCTCCAAAGTCCTCGGGGAATTATTGATGGGTCATCAGCTTGAAGAACCTCAACAACTTCAGCCAGAGTATCAAGTTCAAAATGCAAACCCTGCAGAGAATTATTCTTCTAATATCGGCCAAACATTTTCTGGCATTGGATCTCATGGACGTTTACCTGCATATTCTGATTTCAAAAAGTCATCACAAATCTTTGAGGTTTGAGGTAAAGAACCATCATTGGCAATTCAAGGTTCTGCTCTTTGGCCTAAAATCGGCCCCAAGGGTGTTTACGAAAATGATAGCTCCAGCTGTAGTAAACCTACATCTCCTGCGGATTCCTGTCGTCCCCTCCCTGGATGGCTGGTTACTACATTCAGCAGACCTGTACCAAAATCGGCTGTTGTGGAAGCAAAGAAAGCAGCCATTTCTCATTTGGGCCTTCTGTTTGAACATCCCCAAATATCAGGTTTCTCCATCTAAGGATCTAGTGGTTATCAGACTCAGTTCAGGGTGGATCTGAAGAGAGTATTTCTACAACTAAAGAGTATCTTCCATCTGCGATTCTTGATCTTCAGTCCAGGTAACAGGCCCCTGTCAGGTTTAGAAGTTCAGGGTCCCAGGGCTGTTCATACAATTCAGTAGGAAAGACTTCATCTTCCACCTCTCCTGTGGCATTTCAACAGTCAATGGTCTTCATCAGCAGACTCTTTGGACAAGGTGGTTCGTCTCTCTCCAGAGGTCAGACACAGCCTTTATTGGTGGCTAGATGTCCATAATCTTTCCAGGGGAGCGAAGATGTACCTAGATTCCCCAGTGATTCTAACTATGGACACCTGCAGTCTTGGTTGAATAGCAACTTTGCTGAACAAAACCTGGCTGTTCAAATGGTCATTTCTGGAAAGTTGCACGATCATCAAATTGGAGAGAGCTGATGGCGATCTTTTGTATTTTCAGCATCTTCTGCTCCAGAAAAATGTGTTAATCAAGATTGACAACATGGTTGCAGCCTCTTATATAAACCATCGGGGACTACTTGTTCTGGAGCTCTCTATTTAATAGCATCCCAGTTAGGCACTTGGGCAGAGAAGACCGTATTAAATTTATCAGCTGTCCACATGAAATGAGCGGACAATGTGATAGTCGACAGTCCCAGCAGGAAGTTTCCATCTTCTAAGGAGATCAAATTGTCGAAGATGACTTTTTGGAGGATATGCAAACATTTCGGGAAACCTTATCTGGATCTATTTGCAACAAAGGACTATACTCACCTTTGCAGATTCTGTTCCAGGTTTCCAGAGAGTGAGTGGATGTAATGAAGTGGCAGAATCAACTTCTCTATTCCTTTTCATCCTTCCTATTGATACAGAAGATTTTCTCCAAGTTCCAGGAGGAGAAGTGAGACCTCATTCTTGTGGTTCCTTACTGTCCACAGAGATCATGGCTTCCGCTTCTGAACTCTCTGGCACTTCTCCTGCCTTGAGTACTTCCAAAGTCTCCTTCACCTCTCAAGCCGACTGCTATGTCCTTCAGACTCCAATTCACTCTGTCTGTTTGGAAGTTGAGAAGTCCAATCTCCTATCAAAGGGTCTACCATCTTGTTTAGCGAAGGTAATTCAGAACTCCCGAAGGCCATCCATGTTATAATTTTACTCAAAACACTGGAAGTCTTTCAACACTTGGTACTCCTCACACAATCTTTTAGTACCTGTTTATAAGTTTTCTTCTGTTTTTCAATTTCTTCTGGATAGTTTTCATTTAAACCTCTCTCTCTGGACTCTGAAGTCTCAATGGTTTACTATAAAGACTGTCAGAAATGTTCTGAACCTTCTTATGTGGTGAATCCTTTAATTTCTAGACTTTTTAAGAGCTTCTCAGTGGTGAAGCCTGGGGCAATATTCTGTCTCTCCTGCTTGCCATCTTCCTTCAGTTCTAAGGGATTTACAGTCTCATGCTTCTGAGCCTTTGGATAGTATAGACTTTAAATATCTATTTTTAAGGTTCTTTTCTTGGTAGCTACCACCAAAAGCTAAGAGGAATAGTGAATTGGGAGCCTTAAGGTGTTATCCTCCCTGTATTCGATTTATGAAAGATGGGGTCATTTTAAAACCTGATCCTATGTTTGTCCCTACAGTTATTTCTGCCTTTCATGGATCTCAAGAAATAATTCTCACTTCCTTCTAACATTATCCCTCTAATGCAAAAGAACAATTGTTGAACACACTGGATGTTAAAAGAGCTCTTTTGATTTATATTGACAGGTCTCAACAATACAGGTAGGCTGATTACTTGTTTGTAACTATTGGGTAGTCTGAAAGGGGTAAGAAAGCGAAAGCTATGACTCTGAGCAGGTGGATTTAATTTAGTATCCTGCTGACTTTGCAAGACAATCCTGCAGTTCTGCCGATTGAAGGGAGATCCACAAAAGGGATGCGTGGCCATTTCCTGGGCAGAATTTCAGGGAGTATCCATCCAGGAGATTTGTAGTGCGGCTACTTGGTCATCAGAATGTACTTTTGTTAAACATTACCGCCTAAATAATGTCTCCTGTGTGCATATGAATTTGGTGACAGATGTTTTGAACTCTGCATTATAATTTGGTGAATTATGCACCTATGTTTAGTCTTTTGGCATGCATTAAAATATTAGGCTGTTGCATACTTAAGGCATTTTTTGTTATCATTTGTTGATAGTTTATCAAAGAACTTTAGCTTTGGTATACTTCATTTTGTAATGACTGAGACTAGGACGACGAACATAGGCGCAATGTCCTGGTTACTTACCAGTAATCTTCATTACCATTAGTCTATCTCGTCCTCATCACAGTTATTACATCTATATATATATAAATATATAAATAAAGCCGGTTGGTTTAAACTGCTGGGAGTGCGTCCTTTAAGCTTTCGGGCCATTGGTTTACATAAATTACACGGCTGCCCTGCCGTGAAAGGATGCACCATCTCAACAATTAAAGAGCAGCTGAGCGGCATATTGGAACTTTGCCGCTGCAGCGATCAGTTCAGCAGTTTGGAGAAAAATAACCGGCAAGACATTTGAGGGCCCACTGGAATGTGAGAAATTCTTTTTAATTAAGGATCTCACGGAACTCACTGTGAGGATAACTATTTCCAATTGGGGACTCGATGTCCCAACATGCAATGTACTATACACAGGCACTGCGCATGACCCACTGGGGGTCTCTGCACGTATTTAAAGCGCAATTGGAATTATCTGTGTGAACCTGAGCTGCCCATGAGGAGGAGGTTGTGTACTTGAAACGCGTCAGCGAAAAATCTTACCTGAAATGAAGATGCCGGTTCTCCGTGAATAATAAAGCCGGTTGGTTTAAACTGCTGGGAGTGCGTCCTTTAAGCTTTCGGGCCATTGGTTTACATAAATTACACGGCTGCCCTGCAGTGAAAGGATGCACCATCTCAACAATTAAAGAGGGGCTGCGCGGCATATTGGAACTTTGCCGCTGCCGCGATCAGTTCAGCAGTTTGGAGAAAAATAACCGGCAAGACATTTGAGGGCCCACTGGAGGGTGAGAAATGCTTTTTAATTAAGGATCGCACGGAACTCACTGTGAGGATAACTATTTCCAATTGGGGACTCGATGTCCCAACATGCAATGTACTATACACAGGCACTGCGCATGACCCACTGGGGGTCTCTGCACGTTTTTAAAGCACAATTGGAATTATCTGTGTGAACCTGAGCTGCCCATGAGGAAGAGGCTGTGTCCTTGAAACGCGTCGGCGAAAAATCTTACCTGAAATGAAGATGCCGGTTCTCCGTGAATAATAAAGCTGGTTGGTTTAAACTGCTGGGAGTGCGTCCTTTAAGCTTTCGGGCCATTGGATTACATAAATTACACGGCTGCCCTGCCGTGAAAGGATGCACCATCTCAACAATTAAAGAGGGGCTGCGCGGCATATTGGAACTTTGCCGCTGCCGCGATCAGTTCAGCAGTTTGGAGAAAAATAACCGGCAAGACATTTGAGGGCCCACTGGAGGGTGAGAAATTCTTTTTAATTAAGGATCTCACGGAACTCACTGTGAGGATAACTATTTCCAATTGGGGACTCGATGTCCCAACATGCAATGTACTATACACAGGCACTGCGCATGACCCACTGGGGGTCTCTGCACGTATTTAAAGCGCAATTGGAACTATCTGTGTGAACCTGAGCTGCCCATGAGGAGGAGGTTGTGTACTTGAAACGCGTCAGCGAAAAATCTTACCTGAAATGAAGATGCCGGTTCTCCGTGAATAATAAAGCCGGTTGGTTTAAACTGCTGGGAGTGCGTCCTTTAAGCTTTCGAGCCATTGGTTTACATAAATTACACGGCTGCCCTGCCGTGAAAGGATGCACCATCTCAACAATTAAAGAGGGGCTGCGCGGCATATTGGAACTTTGCCACGATCAGTTCAGCAGTTTGGAGAAAAATAACTGGCAAGACATTTGAGGGCCCACTGGAGGGTGAGAAATGCTTTTTAATTAAGAATCGCACGGAACTCACTGTGAGGATAACTATTTCCAATTGGGGACTCGATGTCCCAACATGCAATGTACTATACACATGCACTGCGCATGAACCACAAGGGGTCTCTGCACGTATTTAAAGCACAATTGGAATTATCTGTGTGAACCTGAGCTGCCCATGAGGAAGAGGCTGTGTCCTTGAAACGCGTCTGCGAAAAATCTTACCTGAAATGAAGATGCCGGTTCTCCGTGAATAATAAAGCCGGTTGGTTTAAACTGCTGGGAGTGCGTCCTTTAAGCTTTCGGGCCATTGGTTTACATAAATTACACGGCTGCCCTGCCGTGAAAGGATGCACCATCTCAACAATTAAAGAGGGGCTGCGCGGCATATTGGAACTTTGCCGCTGCCGCGATCAGTTCAGCAGTTTGGAGAAAAATAACCAGCAAGACATTTGAGGGCCCACTGGAGGGTGAGAAATTCTTTTTAATTAAGGATCTCACGGAACTCACTGTGAGGATAACTATTTCCAATTGGGGACTCGATGTCCCAACATGCAATGTACTATACACAGGCACTGCGAATGACCCACTGGGGGTCTCTGCACGTATTTAAAGCGCAATTGGAATTATCTGTGTGAACCTGAGCTGCCCATGAGGAGGAGGTTGTGTACTTGAAACGCGTCAGCGAAAAATCTTACCTGAAATGAAGATGCCGGTTCTCCGTGAATAATAAAGCCGGTTGGTTTAAACTGCTGGGAGTGGTCCTTTAAGCTTTCGGGCCATTGGTTTACATAAATTACACGGCTGCCCTGCCGTGAAAGGATGCACCATCTCAACAATTAAAGAGGGGCTGCGCGGCATATTGGAACTTTGCCGCTGCCGCGATCAGTTCAGCAGTTTGGAGAAAAATAACCGGCAAGACATTTGAGGGCCCACTGGAGGGTGAGAAATGCTTTTTAATTAAGGATCGCACGGAACTCACTGTGAGGATAACTATTTCCAATTGGGGCTCGATGTCCCAACATGCAATGTACTATACACAGGCACTGCGCATGACCCACTAGGGGTCTCTGCACGTATTTAAAGCACAATTGGAATTATCTGTGTGAACCTGAGCTGCCCATGAGGAAGAGGCTGTGTCCTTGAAACGCATCTGCGAAAAATCTTACCTGAAATGAAGATGCCGGTTCTCCGTGAATAATAAAGCCGGTTGGTTTAAACTGCTGGGAGTGCGTCCTTTAAGCTTTCGGGCCATTGGTTTACATAAATTACACGGCTGCCCTGCCGTGAAAGGATGCACCATCTCAACAATTAAAGAGGGGCTGCGCTGCATATTGGAACTTTGCCGCTGCCGTGATCAGTTCAGCAGTTTGGAGAAAAATAACCGGCAAGATTTAAGGGTCCACTGGAGGGTGAGAAATGCTTTTTAATTAAGGATCGCACGGAACTCACTGTGAGGATAACTATTTCCAATTGGGGACTCGATGTCCCAACATGCAATGTACTATACACAGGCACTGCGCATGACCCACTGGGGGTCTCTGCACGTATTTAAAGCACAACTGGAATTATCTGTGTGAACCTGAGCTGCCCATGAGGAAGAAGCTGTGTCCTTGAAACGCGTCGGCGAAAAATCTTACCTGAAATGAAGATGCCGGTTCTTTGTGAATAATAAAGCCGGTTGGTTTAAACTGCTGGGAGTGCGTCCTTTAAGCTTTCGGGTCATTGGTTTACATAAATTACACGGCTGCCCTGCCCTGAAAGGTTGCACCATCTCAACAATTAAAGAGGGGCTGCGCGGCATATTGGAACTTTGCCGCTGCCGCAATCAGTTCAGCAGTTTGGAGAAAAATAACCGGCAAGACATTTGAGGGCCCACTGGAGGGTGAGAAATTCTTTTTAATTAAGGATCTCACGGAACTCACTGTGAGGATAACTATTTCCAATTGGGGACTCGATGTCCCAACATGCAATGTACTATACACAGGCACTGCGCATGACCCACTGGGGGTCTCTGCACGTATTTAAAGCTCAATTGGAATTATCTGTGTGAACCTGAGCTGCCCATGAGGAGGAGGTTGTGTACTTGAAACGCGTCTGCGAAAAATCTTACCTGAAATGAAGATGCCGGTTCTCCGTGAATAATAAAGCCGGTTGGTTTAAACTGCTGGGAGTGCGTCCTTTAAGCTTTCGGGCCATTGGTTTACATAAATTACACGGCTGCCCTGCCGTGAAAGGATGCACCATCTCAACAATTAAAGAGGGGCTGCGCGGCATATTGGAACTTTGCCGCTGCCGCGATCAGTTCAGCAGTTTGGAGAAAAATAACCGGCAAGACATTTGAGGGCCCACTGGAGGGTGAGAAATGCTTTTTAATTAAGGATCGCACGGAACTCACTGTGAGGATAACTATTTCCAATTGGGGACTCGATGTCCCAACATGCAATGTACTATACACAGGCACTGCGCATGACCCACTAGGGGTCTCTGCACGTATTTAAAGCACAATTGGAATTATCTGCGTGAACCGGAGCTGCCCATGAGGAAGAGGCTGTGTCCTTGAAACGTGTCTGCGAAAAATCTTACCTGAAATGAAGATGCCGGTTCTCCGTGAATAATAAAGCCGGTTGGTTTAAACTGCTGGGAGTGCGTCCTTTAAGCTTTCGGGCCATTGGTTTACATAAATTACACGGCTGCCCTGCCGTGAAAGGATGCACCATCTCAACAATTAAAGAGGGGCTGCGCGGCATATTGGAACTTTGCCGCTGCCGCGATCAGTTCAGCAGTTTGGAGAAAAATAACCGGCAAGATTTGAGGTCCCACTGGAGGGTGAGAAATGCTTTTTAATTAAGGATCGCACGGAACTCACTGTGAGGATAACTATTTCCAATTGGGGACTCGATGTCCCAACATGCAATGCACTATACACAGGCACTGCGCATGACCCACTGGGGTTCTCTGCACGTATTTAAAGCACAATTGGAATTATCTGTGTGAACCTGAGCTGCCCATGAGAAAGAGGCTGTGTCCTTGAAACGCGTCGGCGAAAAATCTTACCTGAAATGAAGATGCCGGTTCTCCGTGAATAATAAAGCCGGTTGGTTTAAACTGCTGGGAGTGCGTCCTTTAAGCTTTCGGGCCATTGGTTTACATAAATTACACGGCTGCCCTGCCGTGAAAGGATGCACCAGCTCAACAATTAAAGAGGGGCTGCGCGGCATATTGGAACTTTGCCGCTGCCGCGATCAGCTCCGCAGTTTGGAGAAAAATAACCGGCAAGACATTTGAGGGCCCACTGAGGGTGAGAAATGCTTTTTAATTAAGGATCGCACGGAACTCACTGTGAGGATAACTATTTCCAATTGGGGACTCGATGTCCCAACATGCAATGTACTATACACAGGCACTGCGCATGACCCACTGGGGGTCTCTGCACGTATTTAAAGCACAATTGGAATTATCTGTGTAAACCTGAGCTGCCCATGAGGAAGAGGCTGTGTCCTTGAAACGGGTCGGCGAAAAATGTTACCTGAAATGAAGATGCCGGTTCTCCGTGAATAATAAAGCCGGTTGGTTTAAACTGCTGGGAGTGCGTCCTTTAAGCTTTCGGGCCATTGGTTTATATATATATATATATATATATATATTCACTGAAAAAACCATAGGTTTCAGGGACGTTATAGTTAGAAATTAGCATTTAAAAAACCTTAGAAATTCACTGAAAAAACCATAGGTTTCAGGCACGTTATAGTTAGTTGGACATTTCACTCGTACAAAACCATAGAAATTTCACCGTTATAGTTAGTTCAGCTAACTATAACTCGCGCCCAGCAATGCACTGCTGATGACGTCACATATTACATCATTCATGACATGGTCAGTGACATCACTGATGACATCACTGATGACATCTCAAATGACATCACTGATGACATCACTGACGACATCATCCAGTGACTGTGTGTTTCTGTAATTTTTTTAATATGTTTTATATATATTCCAAGGTGTATGGAAGAATGAGTGGGTGTATAAGTGTCTGGATGGAGGATTTAGTAGGTGAGTGACTGACTGTATAAGTGAGTGATTAAATGTGTCTTACTGAATGCATGGGTTAGTGACTAAACTGTGTGAATGTCTGTATTAGTCTGTCTGTTGTTGTGTAAGCTGCTGCATGGGTTGGTCAGTAGCTACATCAGTGTCTATATAGGTTATTGATTGGTTGTCTGAGTATTTTGAGCGCTGGTCCAACGTACGCCACTCCAGCGTAGGAGTATGAATAAATAGGCTGGGGCTCTGGGCGTGGTTCACTTGTGGAAAGGCCAAAGCGTCTGCCACGGCAGCAGCCCTCACCCTCCCACGAGGCCTCCGCCGTGACCGCCGGCCTCCTCGACACAGGCCCCCTGCGAACCCAGCAGCAGAGCACCACAGACTTAGGTCTGTACAGACTACTGCCTTCGATCTACACTGCGGACAGCAGGGCTCACAATTCAGATCGAGTCGCGATTGCAGATGACTCAGTCCAGTAGGCAAGAGACATTGATCCCAGTGCGGCCCGCCCGGACCACGCATCATCGCAGACTGCGCACACACTGAGTGCTTCAGGTGCCACTAACTCAGTGCACCACAAGTCAACGCCACGTGGACTTATTAAGACAGAATTCATTAGGCAAAAGACATTGCTACCAGTGCGGCCCGCCCGGACCACGCATCATCGCAGGCTCCACACACGCTGGTTGCTTCAGGTGACACTAACTGTACAGCTCAACTCAACGCCACGTGGCTGTGGGCCCTTGCTGACCGCTGCCTCCGGCCTACACTGCGGTCATCAGGGCTCACATTTAAAATTGACTCTTGATTCATTAATTGCAGAGTCCAGTAGGCAACTAAGTATTACGTCCCTAAAGCCTACATAATATCCTTTTAGTATCCTTGCTTCAAGAACTTGTTTTATATCAGTTATAGCTTTAGTACAATGACCAAATTCATCTTGCAAGTCCAAAGGAACACTGAATGGCAGTCTACACTGCGGACAGCAGAGCTCACAATTTGAATTCAGTCTTGATTTATTAATTGCAGACAGAATTGTACTCTATGTCCTCGAATTTTGTCAAGAGGAAGTGACAAAAAGCATTCCTTGATGTCTGTGCTGACTACTGCCTTCGATCTACACTGCGGTCAGCAGGGCTCACAATTCAGATCGAGTCGCGATTGCAGATGACGCAATCCAGTAGGCAAGAGACATTGCATCATCGCTGGCTGCGCACATGCTGAGCGCCACACCTACCACTAACTCTATGCAGCTCAAGTCAACGCCACGTGGCTGTGGACTCTTCTTGACCACTGCCTCCGGCCTACACTGCGGTCAGCAGGGCTCACAATTCAGATCGAGTCGCGATTGCAGATGATCCAGTCCAGTAGGCAACAGACATTGCATGATCGCTGGCTGCGCACACGCTGAGCGCCACACCTACCACTAACTCTATGCAGCTCAAGTCAACGCCATGTGGCTCTGGGCTCTTCCTGACCACTGCCTCCGGCCTACTCTGCGGTCAGCAGGGCTCACAATTCAGATCGAGTCACGATTGCAGATGACGCAGTCCAGTAGGCAAGAGACATTGCATCATTGCTGGCTGCGCACACGCTGAGCGCCACACCTACCACTAACTGTATGCAGCTCAAGTCAACGTCACGTGGCTGTAGGCCCTTCCTGACCGCTGCCTCTGGCCTACACTGTGCTCAGCAGGGCTCACAATTCAAATTCAGTCTTCATTCATTAATTTCAGAGTCCAGTAGGCAACTAACTATAACGTCCCTGAAACCTACATATTTCGACAGTGTATTCCATAAATGTTTCATCTTTTGTTCCATACACCTACACTGCGGTTAGCAGAGCTCACAATTTAAATTGAGACATGATTTATTTATTGCAGAGAGAATTGTACTCTATGTCCTCGAATTTTGTAAACAGGAAGTGACAAAAGCATTCTTCGATGTCTGTGCTGACTACTGCCTTCGATCTACACTGCGGATAGCAGGGCTCACAATTCACATCGAGTCGCGATTGCAGATGACTCAGTCCAGTAGGCAACAGACATTGCTCCCAGTGCGGCTCGCCCGCACCACGCATCATCGCTGGCTGCGCACACGCTGATTGCTTCTGATGCCCCTATCTCACTGCAAAAGAAACAATTGATGGACGGAATGCTGGACAATGCAAACATTCACCCCCAGTCACAAGGATCTGGGTTAAATCCATCATTCTTTTGCTCACCACACCACCCCACTTTGGACCCAGCCATATGCAAATCAGTCTTGACCCTGTTCCTTGTGGGAACAGTCCAGCCCGAACTGCCAAGTCAGGTCCTCCCTGGACCGGAAACAAGCATCCTGGGACCGGTTTCAGGGCATCACCCTTCTTCAGCCAGGCTATCTTGAATCCAGTGGTGTAGTGAGCACGGGACCCACGTCTGGGCATACCCTTCCCACTTAGGGCGACAAATGCAAAAGAAACAATTGATGGACGGAATGCTGGACAATGCAAACATTCACCCCCAGTCACAAGGATCTGGGTTAAATCCATCATTCTTTTGCTCACCACACCACCCCAGTTTGGACCCAGCCATATGCAAATCAGTCTCGACCCTGTTCCTTGTGGGAACAGTCCAGCCCGAACTGCCAAGCCAGGTCCTCCTTGGACCGGAAACAAGCATCCTGGGACCGGTTTCAGGGCATCACCCTTCTTCAGCCAGGCTATCTTGAATCCAGTGGTGTAGTGAGCACGGGACCCACGTCTGGGCATACCCTTCCCACTTAGGGCGACAAATGCAAAAGAAACAATTGATGGACGGAATGCTGGACAATGCAAACATTCACCCCCAGTCACAAGGATCTGGGTTAAATCCATCATTCTTTTGCTCACCACACCACCCCAGTTTGGACCCAGCCATATGCAAATCAGTCTTGACCCTGTTCCTTGTGGGAACAGTCCAGCCCGAACTGCCAAGCCAGGTCCTCCCTGGACTGGAAACAAGCATCCTGGGACCGGTTTCAGGGCATCACCCTTCTTCAGCCAGGCTATCTTGAATCCAGTGGTGTAGTGAGCACGGGACCCACGTCTGGGCATACCCTTCCCACTTAGGGCGACAAATGCAAAAGAAACAATTGATGGACGGAATGCTGGACAATGCAAACATTCACCCCCAGTCACAAGGATCTGGGTTAAATCCATCATTCTTTTGCTCACCACACCACCCCAGTTTGGACCCAGCCATATGCAAATGTGTCTTCACCCTGTGCCTCGTGGGAACAGTCCAGCCCGAACTGCCAAGCCAGGTCCTCCCTGGACCGGAAACAAGCATCCTAGGACCGGTTTCGGGGTTTCACCCCTCTTCAGCCAGGATAGCTTGAATCCAGTGGCACAGTGAGCCCGGGACCCACGTCTGGGCATACCCGGCGCACTTAGGGCGAGAAAGCAAAAGACACACAATTGATGGACGGAATGCAGAACAAATCAAAACATTCGCCTCCAGTCAAGAGATCTGGGTTAAATCCATCATTCTTTTGCTCACCATGCCACCCCAGTTTAGACCTGGCCATATGCAAATCAGTCTTGACCCTGTGGCTCGTGGGAACAGTCCAGCCCGAACTGCCAAGCCAGGTCCTCCCTGGACCGGAAACAAGCATCCTAGGACCGGTTTCGGGGATTTAGGCCCAGATCTCTGTACTGGGGTGAATGTATGACATTGTTCTGCATTCTGTCCATCAATTGTTGTTTTTGCATTTGTCACCCCGAGTGGGACGGGTATGCCCAGACGTGGGTCCCGTGCTCTCCATGCCACTGGAATCAAGCTATCCTGGCTGAAGAGGGGTGAAACCCCGAAACCGGTCCTAGGATGCTTGTTTCCAGTCCAGGGAGGACCTAGCCTGGCAGTTCGGGCTGGACTGTTCCCATGGGGCACAGGGTCAAGACTGATTTGCATATGGCTGGGTTCAAACTGGAATGGCATGGTGAGCAAAAAACGATGGATTTAGGCCCAGATCTCTGTACTGGTGTGAATGTATGACATTGTTCTGCATTCTGTCCATCAATTGTTGTTTTTGCATTTGTCACCCCGAGTGGGACGGGTATGCCCAGACGTGGGTCCCGTGCTCTCCATGCCACTGGAATCAAGCTATCCTGGCTGAAGAGGGGTGAAACCTCGAAACCGGTCCTAGGATGCTTGTTTCCAGTCCAGGGAGGACCTAGCCTGGCAGTTCGGGCTGGACTGTTCCCATGGGGCACAGGGTCAAGACTGATTTGCATATGGCTGGGTTCAAACTGGAATGGCATGGTGAGCAAAAAAACGATGGATTTAGGCCCAGATCTCTGTACTGGGGTGAATGTATGACATTGTTCTGCATTCTGTCCATCAATTGTTGTTTTTGCACCTATCTCACTGCAGCACAACTCATGGACCCTTTATGATACAATGTTTTGTGTATAATTTCACATCTGCTGCCCCTACCTCAGTGTACCACAAGTCATGGACCCTTTACGATACAATCTTGTGTGTATTATTTCACATCTGTTGCCCCTACCTTAGTGCAGCACAAATCATTGACCCTTTATGATTGAATCTGTGTGTCTGATAAAATGATTACTGTTGTACTTGTTGTCAGCACCAACCATTCCCGGAGGGCTGGCTTACACTCACTCCACACGCATCCAGAACAGACGTCACTGGACATGTGACCCTGGTAATAAATATGAGTCGAGCGCACGTGCCCGTACCCAGTTCCACTATCTATCTGTGTCCGTGTGTTCATTATGTATGCAAGATGCCGCCCCTGGGCCCTACCACATTACATTGTGCTGTGGACAGCGTATGCAACCATGTTACCTCTGGCAGTGGGGAAAACTTCGGTTATGTAACTTTCTCTCGGTCATTGTACAAGTACGTACGTAGAGACTGGATCATTAGAGTACTGCAAGGAGAGTGTATAGTGAATTTATAAGTGCTTGGGGATTGGCGGAGTAATTGTATAAGTACATATGTTGGCGCAGTCTAACCCCGAACACAAGCTTGGCTCTTATTGGCTGCCCTCCATGTGCCAAAAACTGAAACTTGAACTTTGCATGGCCCTGTATTGCTACAGCTGCAACACTCCACTGAATGTGCAATAAACATTCATATCCACACAGATGTGTCATGCCCACCATCTTTCATGTGTGGAACTATGGATGAATGTAGGGTCAGTGATTCCCCGTACCTTCCATGTTGGCCATGTTGTGGGACTTGGCTCACAGAGTGACACATTGGCGCTTGCGACGGGGGTGACGTCAGCACTACAACAGGGACACCCGCATCAGTTGATTCCTCATACAGCCCTGGACGGAGCCACGCCCATAGCTCCGGAGTCATTCTTCACAGCCTCACGCAGGACTGGCATACGCCAGGCCAGCCACTCCGCTTACAGGGAAGGACAACAACGCTACATGGCCCAGATTTTCATTACAGTGATCTGCTGGTCACACCCTAGTTGTCAGTACGCCACAGCCACTCCCTCATGGCTAGTATACACCCACCCCACACCCATCCAGCACAGGCATCACAGGACACGTGACCCTCCCAATAAAAAAGACCGGGCGCACGTGCTCGACGCCATTTCAGAGTTGCTCGCACCGGATGCACTGCGGCCGGCACAGGCACGGGACGGTGACTTTCGGTCCACTGAGGTACGGGTACCGTAACTGCTGAGCGGGTGTGCAGCCTGCGGTGATGGCCCATCCCGGCAGTCTGGACAGCTCAGGTTTTGTGTGCCCTGCTGGATCGCAGTGTAGGCCTGAGCCATCAGACAGCGCAGGCCTACCGCCACGTGGCGTCGCCTCGCTGGTCACAGAGTTAGTGGCACCGCAAGGGCTGAGCGGGTGTGCAGCCTGCGATGAAAAGCCCGGTGCACTGGTATGTCCTCTGCCATGGCGAAATCAAGACCCAGCACCAAATGTGAGACCTGGTGGCCTGCGGAGCGGGGCTGCATGATATGCAGGGTGCCGTGCCCGCGGGCCCCGGGCTTGGGGCTTGCAGCGGCACGAGGTAGGCCCTCTTTTCTACACGCACGTTGCGAAAGGTGAGCAGAGAGGCTTGTTAGCGCAGCGGCGGGCAGTCACCTCTGGGCAGTGGGAGTGGATGGGGTGCAGCAGCCTGGGTGCGCAGCGGCGGACAGTCACCTCCGGGCAGTGGAAGTGGATGGGGTACAGCAGCCTGGGTACGCAGCGGCGAGCAGACACCTCTGGGAAGTGGATGGGGTGCAGCAGCCTGGATGCACAAAGGTGGGACAGAGAATTAGGCGTGTGCAGTTGTATGTACTCTGCCATTACTGATTCCATACTACGTTTCAGATGAGTAAGCTTGAGGGCTCCACTATGTCCCGGCATGTGGTTGGAGACACACCGGTGATGGAAAGGTGAGCTATGAGGGTTTTGTCCACAGTGTGGGCACTCACTGTCCCTCTCCATCTCTTCCTTTCTCTCCCTCACACTCTTTCTCTCTCTCTTCTTCTCTCTCTCACTCTATCTCTTTCTCTCTCTCACACTGTTTTTTTCTTTCTCTCTCTCTACCTCTCTCTCTCTTTCTCTCACTCTTCCTCTGTTTCTCTCTTCCTCTTTCTCACACTGTTTCTCTCTTTCTCTCTCTCTTCCTCTCTCTCACTGTTTCTCTCTCTCTTCCTCTCTCTCTCACTCTTTCTCTCTTTCTCTCTGTCTACCTCTCACTCTTTCTTTCTTTCTCTCTCTCTTCCTCTCTCTCACTCTTTCTCTCTCTCTCTCCTTTGATGGACGCATGACGCACAATCTTATCTTGCTTTTTGTCTAGCAGGCTGTGATTCACAGATTACCGACACCCCCCCCGACACGGACCTCCCGCCACGAGGCGATGACTTCAGTTCCACTGAGTTAGTGCCACCAGAGCTGAGCGCGTGTGCAGCCTGCGATGATGCGTGGCCATCCTGCAATTAACACCCACTTTGAATTGTGAGCTCGGCTTGACCACGTGTACGCAACGCCTGAGGAGGTTGCTTCGGCACGTGGTGGACCCTCTTAGACTCACGCCGGTGGCGGAAGGTGAGCAGAGAGGCTTGTTTCCGCAGCAGCGAGCAGTCACCTCTGGGCGGTGGGAGTGGATAGTGTGCAGCACCCTGGGTGCACAAGAGCGGGCAGACACCTCCGAGCAGTGGGAGTGGATGGGGTGCAGCAGCCTGGGTGCACAGGAGCGGGCAGACACCTCTAGGCAGTGGGAGTGGATGGGATGCAGCAGTCTGGGTGCGCAGGAACGGGCAGTCACCTCCGGGCAGTGGGACTGAATGGGGTGCACCAGCCTGGGTGCACAGCAGCGGGCAGACACCTCTGGGCAGTGGGAGTGGATGGGGTACAGCAGCCTGGGTGCGCAGAGGCGGGCAGACACCTCTGGGCGGCGGGAGTCGATGGGGTGCAGCAGCCTGGGTGCGCAGGGGCAAAACAGAGAATTAGGCGTGTGCAGTTGTATGTACTCTGCCATTACTGATTCTATACTATGTTTCAGATGACTAAACTTGAAGACTGCACTATGTCCCGGCACGTGGTTGGAGACACACCAGTGGCAGAAAGGTGAGCTGTGAGGATTTTCTCCACAGTGTCAACACTCACTCTCCCTCTCCATCTCTTCCTTTCTGTCACTCACACTCTTTCTCTCTCTCTCTCTCTCACTCTCTATCTCTTCCTTTCTCTCTCTCACACTCTTTCTCTCTTTCTATGTCTCTTCCTCTCTCTCTCATTCTTTCTTTCTCTCTCTCTTCCTCTCTGTCTCACTCTTTCTCTCTCTCTCTGCCTCTCTCTCACACTATTTATCTTTCTCTCTCTCTTCCTTGTATCTCACTCTTTCTCTCTCTCTTCCTCTCTCTCTCACTCTTTCTCTCTTTCTCTGTCTTCCTCTCTGGCTCACTCTTTCTTTCTCTCTTCCTCTCTCTCACTCTTTCTCTCTCTCTATCTCCTTTCATGGACGCATGACGCACAATCTTATCTTTCTTTTTGTCTTGCAGGCTGTGATTCACAAATTGTCGAGGGATGACACGCCATACCTGTACCTACTTTTATTTTGTTGTTTTGTTTAAATAAAATGTTTTATATGTAAATCCATAGATGACTGAGATTCTTATTTGTCCAACCTCACATGCATCTTCTTTACTATAATTGTGCGACATCAGCCAATTTGTTACGTTCCAGATTTGCTAAGGTTGCTGTCACATTTGTTTGTGTGGGGGGAAACTGCCGCTAAAGCGGCGATAATGTTATCGCTGGTCTTGAGAATATGGCCCACAGTCTTTTACAGATGACAACTTACACTTTTTCTTTGTGAAAAACTCATAAACATATATAAAGTACTTGTTTAACAACTAGTTACACATTATGCATATTTTAGAACCAATAAAACACCAGACTTTACTAACACTATGTTATTTAGAAATAAAAAATACTTTCAAAGTTAAAAATATCGTCTCAAATACTTAACCACTACTACAAAACACATAACACACCTTTTTAATTTCTAATTTACCTTCGTATTTGGTATGCAGATTTCAAATGTCACAAACGCATGCAATTCTTTTCTTGTCACACAGTACATGTAATGCACCGCTTTCATCAAGAATGGAACCAGTAATGGCACAATTTCCCTGTTGCTCCACACATAAATACATGTAAAGAACAAATCAGAATAGTTCCTTATTTTTTTACATTGCAAAGCCTCTCTTTATTGCTTATTTTTGAACTTTCCATATAAACAGTTTTTTTAAGGACACATACAGGTGAAAAGTTCAAGGTATTGTATCAACACTTTCTAGAACATTCTACGACACGTGAAGGTTAAAAGATCATCATTTTTTTAAACCTACCGATATTTTTTTTTGCAACATTTTCTCCAACATTTAACGGCACGTGGAGGTCAAAAGTTCACATTCTTTCAAGTTTGAACTGCACCTTCCAAATACAATTAGCAGGTGTGGTTGAGCTGAGCAAATTTCATCCTATAATATGTACTCCACGTATAAACTGCTTTTTTATTAACCAATCACAAAGATGCTTTTCATCAAAACTAATATACACCCTACTTTTTAGGACACATACATTTCATCTCCCAATCGGTTAACGTTTTGTATGTAAAAAAAAAGTAGTTCCCCATGTTTAAACATATCTCTTATTCTACGAACGGACTGCATGAGCTACAGACATTTATCCATATCTTCTAGCCATACCTTCAAAATGCTAGTGTGGATTGTAGGACATAGCTATGCATTCTGGTGCAAGAGGTATGCAGAACAGAGACGTATTGACTAGGTTTACAAAATGTGCACATTAAATGGTTTGCACAGAGAGGATTGAAGTGGCACCAATTGCTCCCTTTGGTTAAAACCTGTTTGCATCTCCAACACCCTGATCTCATGATTGTGCACTGTGGTGGTAATGACCTAGGCACATTGACTGGGGTAGGTTTGGAAATGCTTATGAAGGACACCTTTGGACAATTGATGTTACTTTTGCCTCAAACTGTCTTTGTATATTCCAATTTATGCCAAAGACAGAAGTGGAAATGGTCAAACCAATTTTGTCATAAGATTGAAAAATCTAGGAAGAATGTCAACAAAGCTGTGTCTGCATACCTCAGAGACCATAGAATGGGGTCGATTTACAACAACAACATACGTTTTGATATGGCTGATATCTACAGAAGTGATGGGGTACACTTCACAGATGAGGGAAACCGAGTTTTCCTGATTAACCTGAAGCTGTGCATTCGCACTTACATGTAGCTCCAACTAATAAACACAAGGGCTCTTTTTAGAGCCGCCTTATATTCCCAATTTCGGCTCGCAGAGTGTCAGCTGTGGTTCGTCTAGCAGAGGGACACCTGCGGGCCGTCGGGCAGGCTCGCAGAGGAAGAGCTGCGACCCGTGGGCTCAGCTCGCAGAGGGAGACCTACGAGCCGTTGGCTCGCAAAAGCACAGCACCGTACTGGCTCGCAGAGGGAGAGCTGTGGCCTGACTCGCAGAGGGAGACCAACGGGCCAACAGGCCTGCTAGCAGACACACAGCTATCAGTTAACGGGCTGGCTCGCCGAGATACAGCTGCGAGCCCTCCGAGCTGCAACCCGACGGGCTAACTCGCAGAGGGAGAGTAACGGGCCGACGGGCCTGCTAGCACAGACACAGCTACGAGCTAACGAGGTGGCCCACAGAGGTAGAGCTGCGGGCCCGATGGCTCGCAGACACAGAGCTGCGAGCCGACGGACTGGCTTCTAAAGGCATAGCCGCGAGCTGATGATGTGGGGAGAGGGAGCATATAAGGAGTATCTCGCACAGACAGACCTGCGGGATATTTTCAGTATTGCCTCCCAGAGGTAGAATTACGGATCCGATGCCTTTTAGAGGGAGAGATGCGAGCTGATGGACTGAGTCACAAAATGGCTCACAGCTGGCAGTCGCAGAGCTGCGAGCCGACGGACTGGCTTCTAAAGGCATAATCGCAAGCTGGTGATGTGGGGAGAGGGACCGTGAAAGGGGTATCTCGCACAGACAGATCTGTGGTATATTTTTAGTGTTGCCTCGCAGAGGTAGAACTACGGACCTGATGCCTTGTAGAGGGAGAGTTGTGAGCTGATGGACTGAATCACAAAATGGCTGCCAACACTTCCTAGTTTCAACAGTTCGCAGCCAATGAGCCGCAAGCCCGTGCTCGTAACGCTTCAGCCAATCAGATGTCAGAATTCTTAAATATCGATATCTGGAAAATTTGATATTTCTTTAAAACTACTGAACGGATTTACCCGATTTAAACAAAAGCGTGCTTTCTGGACCAAGACCTTTCTCTGTGCCAAATTTGGCGTAATTCCGTTCAGCAGTTTGACCTGTAGCCTTGTCAAAAGTTTCCTATGGAAATTGCATGGAGAAAACACGTTTTGGGACCCCCCTTTTTCTTAGCCCCCCCTTGATGAATCCCCACCAAACTTTTAGGATAGGAGCTGACCTGAAAAGAGGAACTTTTTGGGAAATTTCATAAAGATTCGTCAAACGACGCCAAAGTTATAAGCACATCAAAAAATGCTTTTCCTATGGAAACGTGGTCCTAACTATAACTACCTACTGGCGACCGCCAGTAGGTAATATATATATATATATATATTAAAAAAACACACAGGTTGTCCCAATGAGAACGTCACACCAGCAGGGGTTAATACACACAGCCACCGGCAGCCGAATCATCCAGTCAGCCCTCCAAGATTCGTACGTGACTGCCAAACGCGTTTCGAGCAGGTGATGCTCTTGTTCACTGGCTCTCTCCAATTAAGCAAGGAAAGCGGTATTGTAGTGGAAACACCTTTTATTCAAATTATTAGTCCCGCCCACATGGGCGTCAGCAAAACGAGGCATCACGCCGCGAGGATGTCCCACTGCTGTGCTGCGGGTCCTTGGCGTTCGATTTCGAGCGCTGTGAGGAGAGCAGGGGGCCTAACTGCCGGATTTATATTGGCAGGATTACCAGCAGCCCTTTTGAGTTCTCGTGCCCACTGGGGTTGACATTTCAAGTGAACTCTTCAATTTGGTTTGCGGTGCCCAACCGGGTTTTGATGGAACAGGTCTAAGCAACGATGGGCAATACTACTAAGACCATGATGCCTCGTTTTGCTGACGCCCATGTGGGCGGGACTAATAATTTGAATAAAAGGTGTTTTCCACTACAATACCGCTTTCCTTGCTTAATTGGAGAGAGCCAGTGAACAAGAGCATCACCTGCTCGAAACGCGTTTGGCAGTCACGTACGAATCTTGGAGGGCTGACTGGATGATTCTGCTGCCGGTGGCTGTGTGTATTAACCCCTGCTGGTGTGACGTTCTCATTGGGGCAACCTGTGTGTTTTTTTGTATAGCGGCAAGCCTAGCCGCGAGGATGTCCCACTGCTGTGCTGCGGGTCCTTGGCATTCGATTTCGAGCGCTGTGAGGAGAGCAGGGGGCCTAACTGCCGGATTTATATTGGCAGGATTACCAGCAGCCCTTTTGAGTTCTCGTGCCCACTGGGGTTGACATTTTAAGTGAACTCTTCAATTTGGTTTGCGGTGCCCAAACAGGTTTTGATGGAACAGGTCTAAGCAACGATGGGCAATACTACTAAGACCATGATGCCTCGTTTTGCTGACGCCCATGTGGGCGGGACTAATAATTTGAATAAAAGGTGTTTTCCACTACAATACCGCTTTCCTTGCTTAATTGGAGAGAGCCAGTGAACAAGAGCATCACCTGCTCGAAACGCGTTTGGCAGTCACGTGCGAATCTTGGAGGGCTGACTGGATGATTCTGCTGCCGGTGGCTGTGTGTATTAACCCCTGCTGGTGTGACGTTCTCATTGGGGCAACCTGTGTGTTTTTTTTTGTATAGCGGCAAGCCTAGCCGCGAGGATGTCCCACTGCTGTGCTGCGGGTCCTTGGCGTTCGATTTCGAGCGCTGTGAGGAGAGCAGGGGGCCTAACTGCCGGATTTATATTGGCAGGATTACCAGCAGCCCTTTTGAGTTCTCGTGCCCACTGGGGTTGACATTTCAAGTGAACTCTTCAATTTGGTTTGCGGTGCCCAACCGGGTTTTGATGGAACAGGTCTAAGCAACGATGGGCAATACTACTAAGACCATGATGCCTCGTTTTGCTGACGCCCATGTGGGCGGGACTAATAATTTGAATAAAAGGTGTTTTCCACTACAATACCGCTTTCCTTGCTTAATTGGAGAGAGCCAGTGAACAAGAGCATCACCTGCTCGAAACGCGTTTGGCAGTCACGTACGAATCTTGGAGGGCTGACTGGATGATTCTGCTGCCGGTGGCTGTGTGTATTAACCCCTGCTGGTGTGACGTTCTCATTGGGGCAACCTGTGTGTTTTTTTTTTGTATAACGGCAAGCCTAGCCGCGAGGATGTCCCATGCTGTGCTGCGGGTCCTTGGCGTTCGATTTCGAGCGCTGTGAGGAGAGCAGGGGGCCTAACTGCCGGATTTATATTGGCAGGATTACCAGCAGCCCTTTTGAGTTCTCGTGCCCACTGGGGTTGACATTTCAAGTGAACTCTTCAATTTGGTTTGCGGTGCCCAACCGGGTTTTGATGGAACAGGTCTAAGCAACGATGGGCAATACTACTAAGGCCATGATGCCTCGTGTTGGAAATGGCCCTTTTTGCAGGGTTATCCCCAAACTTTTTGCTTTTTCTTCCTATTTTTCCCTGACCTGTTTGTGTTGGTTTTAGGACTCTGGGCACTTTACCACTGCTAATCAGTGCTAAAGTGCATATGCTCTCTGTGTAAATTGTGTTATGGATGGGTGTTTCCATGATTGGATATTTGATTTACCTGTTAGCCCCTAGTAAAGTGCACTGCGTGTGCCAGGGCTGGTGAATCAAATGCTACTCGGGGGCCTGCAGCACTGGTTGTGCCACCCCCGTGAGTAGCCCTGAAAACGGTAACTCAGACCTGCCATTGCAGAAGTCTGCACGCAGTTTGTAACTGCCATGTCGACTTGGCCAGTGCACACACTGGCCGGTCCCTAACCTTCCCTTTTCTTACATGTCAGACACCCCTCAGGTAGGCCCAAGGTACCCCTGTGGGCAGGGTGCAGTGTATGTGAAAGGTGGGACATGCCCTGGTGTGTGTGGCATGTCCTGATAGTGAATTACAGCCTATTTCGTTTTTCACTATTGCAAGGCTACCAGATCCCCATAGGATAGAATGGGAGGTTTGTTTATAACATCTTATAAACATAACTGGCCCAGGGAATTCGGTAAGAAAATAGAATTTAGTATGCCTGAACTCAGAATCTAAAGATGCATCTTTTAGTGAAGGTGATTTTTACATTCTGTGTTTGAAAATACCACTTTTAGAAAGTGGGTATTTTCTTGCTCAGTCATCCCGTGTGCCTTTGCTGGAATGTGGATTGCCTGTCTGGGTTTTGGATGACAGAAGGCTGGGGTAGCAGGAGGGGCGCCAGATGGTCTAGGTAGGTCAGGAAAGGGCTGAAGAGACCTGGGTTACGATGGGGGAAGGGGGAGGAAATTTCCTTGCACCTCAAAGGGCCTGCTCTGCCTCTGACAAATGCCGTCTCCACCTCCTGCCAGGAATTCACACCAGAGAAGGCAGAACTGGTCCTGACGGGCACAGGCCCTCTCTGCCTAAGAGATCAAAGGATTTTTGGACATAAATGCTGGGTCCCAGACCCCTGAACTTTAGAACTCATCTGGACAAGAAGACTGCCAAGAAGAAGAGCCGTAGAAGCTGCGAAAAGGAATGACTGCTTTGCTGGGTGCTTTGCTGGGCTGACCTGCAGTGGCTGCTTCTGTCTTGGGCAGTGAAATGCCTGGACTGGACTTTCTGCAACATAATTTGTGAGTCTCTCCAAGGGCTTGAGGTAGAGCTTGCCCCCTGTTCACGAAGTCTCAGGAACAGCAAAGACTTCAAGTTCTTTGACCCGCAGCACTGGGTGCTGCAGCAAGAAGAACGCCAACTCAACGACGTCTACGACGCCGCTGCCGACTCCGTATCCTGAAGGCACCGCAGAGGGCACCGCCGCAACGCCGCACCGCAACCTTGGTCTCACCGACGACGCCTGTTGACGCCGACACCGAGCCGCTGCTTGCACCGCGACCTGTGGGCACCGCACTCCGCACCGCTTTGCTTCACGCCGAAGCTTTGGCACCGCAGAGAGCACCGCTGCAACACCGCACCGCAACCCTGGTCTCACCGACGACGCCTGTTGATGCCGCCACCAAGCCACTGCTTGCACCGCGACCTGTGGGCACCACACTCCGCACCACCTCGCTTCACGCCGAAGCTTTGGCACCGCAGAGGGCACCGCCGCAACGCCGCACCGCAACCCTGGTCTCACCGACGACGCCTGTTGACGCCGCCACCGAGCCGCTGCTTGCACCACGACCTGTGGGCACCACACTCCGCACCGCCTCGCTTCACGCCGAAGCTTTGGCACCGCAGAGAGCACCGCCGCAATGCCACACCGCGACCCTGGTCTCACCGACGACGCCTGTTGACGCCGCCACCGAGCCGCTGCTCGCACCGCGACCTGTGGGCACCGCACTCCACACAGCCTTGCTTCACGAGGACGCCTTGGCCTTCCTGACGCCGCCACTTTCTGCCGAAATCGACGCCGCTGCTTGCACCGTGGTTCGAGGGCACCGCTCGTAAGTCACACGACGCACCGCCCTCATCCTGCACCGCAACCTTGGCCTACCGACGCCGGCGCCATCGACTCCAGTTCGTCAGCCGACGACAGCGCACAGCAACGACGACGACGCTGCTTGCACCGTGACCTGCTAGCACCGTGGCGAGCACCGCCTTCATCTCGCACCGCGACCCTGGTCTCACCGACGACACCATCTGACGCCGTCACCGAGCCGCTGCTCGCACCGCGACCTGGGGGCACCGCACGCTGCACCGCTGCGCTTCGCACCGCAGCACCAGACGTCTGCCGACGCCAGCGCTCCTGATTCCATCAGAGAGGAGCTCGACCTGCAACGCGAGTGACTTCAAGGGCCTCAACGCCCTGCATCTCTCACAGGTACTGTTTGCGGGTCTTCCCGACACCGTAGCTGGCCCGCGACCCCACGACCAGCCAGAACTGTTGGGTTTGTTGTTCACGCGCCGTGGTAGCCCGGACGGAGCTATCCACACAAGGAACTCTTTTAATCAGCGTATTTTTGGAACTGTGAACTTTTAAGTATAGTATTGTGGATTCTTATCGTTTTTGGTCTTGTTTTAATTATATAAAAATATTGGATATTTTTCTAAACTGGTGTGGTGTCCTTTTGTAGTGCGTACACTGTATTACTGTGGGTTATGTGCAAATGCTTTACACATTGCCTCTAAGATAAGCCTGGCTGCTCGTGCCAAGCTACCAAGGGGGTGAGCAGGGGTTATTTTAGAAGTGTAACTCCCTTATCCTGACTAGAGTGGTGGTTTTTGCCTGGCTTTGGCCCACGCCTAGCCTACCAAAAATCCCATTTCTAACATTGGTTGTCAGCGGTGAGGATAGGACTTGCGTTTGCACTTGACTTACAGTGATTGGTGTGCACTACTACCATATCGCAGACCATTACGTGCCACATACTGGTTCTTTTTCTTTTTGGCCTATTTTTTGATCTTGCCAGTTTGAACTTGCTACTTCGTCATGCCTGAATCAATTGCATCATCTGTTGCATCCTTGGAAGTGGCCTTTGAGGAGGAGAGGTTAGAAACCTACAATGTGAAGGAATTGAAGGCGATCTGCAAAAACCTCAAAATCCAAATCAGGGGCCTCACCAGAAAAGAGGAGCTACAAAAGGCGCTGAGGGCCTAGGTAGCAGCCAGACATGCTAGTGAGCTGTCTGGAAATCTTGGCATGGAGGCAGAGGAGCCTATTCCAAGGGTGGATGTGCTTTTGGGAGGGGGGGCACCCTCTAAACCAGGTAGCAGCAGTCTGTCCCCAGAGGAGCTGGAGGACAGGCGGGAAGCGAGGAAGTTCGAGTTGGAGAAACTCAGGATGGAAAGTGAGAGGGAAGACAAAAGAATAGCCATGGAGGAAAAGAAGGTGATCTTAGACCATGAGTTTAAAATGAGAGAGCTGGACTGGGAAGCCAGTAGGGCTAGGCCCAGCCCAGATGGTGGCAGCAAAAGTGTTAGGTCCAGTACTGAGGATGAGGTACACACACACACAGATTTGGGGCCCTACTTCAAGGAGGGGGTTGACATACACCAGGGGGTTCAGGAGTGTGAGGTTACCCCAGTGGTGCGCAGTGTCCCTGAGGTGGATTGGGGAACTGACACAGGGGATCATTTTCCTAGTAGTGGGAGGGACACTCTACTGACTCTAGATGAGAGGTACAGGGAGAGGGGTTCCCCCATGATAGAAGCCCTAGTAAGTGAGTATGGAGACCAGCCAGAAGAGTATGGGTTAAGAGACAGCACCAGTCAGACACTGTCTCGCCAGTCTTGTGAGAATGATGTGGGGTACTTTTCTGAGGCACTGGATGGCTGGGTGAAGGGTAGTTTGGTTAACACCTGTGTGGGGCTGTGTGTTTCAATTGTTGGAGAGCATATTTTAAGTCCCTGTTTTCCAGAGCTATGCCAACACCCAGTGGAGTGTGAGTTCTCTGACCCCAGGGAGCTTGCACTGGAGGCAGACCTTTTGGTGGATTCCAAAGGGTCTGGAGAAGCATCTGGGGGTGACCCGGAAGGAATCGGCTTAGGTATTTCCCAACCGAGTGTGGTGGGAAAGGTTTGTGGTAGCCCAGATAGGTCCCGGTGTCGTGGGAAGGGTGTAGGGACTCACGTCCTGTCTCCGCGGAGAAGGAGTGGGAATGGGCTGCGGCCCAATGTGAGAAGTTGGCCTGGCATATGCTGTCCACTAATTATAGTGGGCACCTTGCACCAGTCCAAACAACCCCTTATTGGAGATAGGTTAAAGACAACCTTTATTGAAAGCTATCCTAGTGGTAGCTATGGAGAGCAGCCTTCAGGCTAAGTCTTGAAGGAATGTAAAGCAGCTTGTTTTACCAGTCTATAATCTCTTGAGTGACCAAATGAAAGAGCACCACACCAGGTATATATTCAAAATATATGTATTTATTACTAAACACACCCCTCTAGTCTCTTTATGAGGCTAGAGTTCGAAATACATAAGTTATAAGATCTTAAATCACAGTAATAGCACAAATACACGTTTGGGCCCTAGGGGCGTACCAAACCATATACCAATAAAGTGGTATGCGAACCACGACTGAACTAGACACTAGGCCTAGAGCCTCTAGAAGTGCTTGGACCACAAGGAACCACCCAAGGTAGTGACACAGGGGACCCACGGGAGACGCGTGCAGTGTAAATACACAACCGCGATACGCCGTTAACTTCTATGGAGAAAGTCGGGATCGGGAAAATAGAGGAAAGGGACACTTAAAAGAGGACTAGGACAAAACCCTTTGAGATCTAGGACTTTGAAGAGTCTCTACCCACGGGAGCACCGGAGTACTCGTGTTACCTCACCCAGGGAAGCCGGGTGCATAGGTGCCTTTCGGGGTCGGGTTTCGTCGTCGATTCGAATGGCGATCTGCTGCAAAGTGCTGCTGGCGGCCAAGAGAAAAGTGTCCGGGTGGATCCAAGAGTGGATCGGAGTTCTGGTGAACCTGAAAGCAGAGGGGACAGAGTCTGGGTCACTAGCCAGTGACCAGGAAGGCGATGGACAGATGCCCACCGATGTCGAGTGCTTCAGGTGCGTTGACGGTCGTCTTGACTCTTCAGCCACGAGGTCCGGGAGGCGTTGTCGGCGACCAGGAGCAGGATTCGGGCTGGTACTCGATGTCTGTCGAGTGCTGAGGTGTCGGCGACCGGATTGGACCCAACAAGCCTTGGCAACGGCAAGTCTCGAGTAAGATGTAGATCGTCGATGGTGCAGACCAGCAAGGTCTGTGGAACTCACCCAGCGAGGGTAAGTGAGGGCAGGCCTGGAGCAACCAGGATGCCAAGTAGGGAAAAGATTGGCCTTCGTTAAGGGCTACTAGCCAACGGGCTAGCGACCGCGAAGGAGCCTCGTGACGCCGCACGTGGAGCTGGCTTACAGGACACTCGTGGAGTGGGGGCCAGTGATCTTCGGTGCAGGTGGTGTTGGAGGCTAGGGCTACTCGGAACCCAAAGCACGACTTCTTGGGAGACCCAGAAGATGATGCACTTGCAAATGTGCTCGGTGTCCAGGGGTCACGGTCTCAAGTCACCCACGATAGCCACGGGCCTCAGCTTTGCTGGGGACTCAGGGTAGCCTCGGGAAGTCTGAGAATCCACCTCTGGTGATGCGATGACTTCGGCGTCCGACGGGAGCTTCAGAAATGCGAACCGGACAGATGCTTCTTTGGTGCCTGCCAAGCAGGGGAGTCACTCCTTGACCCCAAGGGAGATTCTTCAGTCCTCTAATCTTGTCGTAGAGCGTCGAAGGTCCAGGATTCAGTTTCAGAGTTTCGTCCAGGTATAATCTAAAGTCCTAAGGACTGGGTTCCTACCTTTATTCTAAAAATAGGGGTTGGACTACTCTGTGGCCCCACCTATGGGTGGGTCAGGGCAGAGGGGTGGCTACACCCCTTTCCCTTTGTCCAGTTCGCGCCAAAGCAGGGGCTGCAAGCCCCTGATCCGGTTTGAACTGGGGTATGCACAGGGACACCAAATGTGCCCCCAGTGCAGGACTTCAAAGCACCCGAAAGTGCTCCCGCCCAGCCCCAATACACATTATCCTGTCTGGGGAGGTGGTCACACCTCCCTGGGACAGGAAACCTATTGTCCAGGCCTCCCCTGCCGGAGTTTCGTCCAGCAGCAGGAGGCCAGACTCGTGTCTGTGGCAGCAGCATCCATTTTGTGATGCCAGGGCTCTGGAAAGAAGTTACCGGACTAGTCAGAGTTAACATGTCTTTCCCTCTAGAAGGGTGGAATGCTACCCCCGCCGCCAGGATTGGCGGGGGGTAGTATTCCAAGATGTTTGACACCAAACACGACATGTTTAGGTGCAGCCATTCCAAAGTTAGCATTTTACCGCGAGGATATAATGCGCTTAAGAGTATATGGTCAGGCTGCACTACAAACAGCATCAGAGATGGTCTCCGAACGCTGCAGAGGGGCCCTGCTCATGCAGGGGCACCCTCTCACATAGGAACCATGCACTCTGCCTTTAGGATTGATAAGGCCTGCCTTAGGAGTGACTTATAGGTTTCTATGTGTGTATGTATTTCGTGATATAGGTAACCTACATCACAGTAAGGGGTGCATGCACCACCTTACCCAGGCTGCAGTAGCAGACCTGTGGTGTCAGTTTGGATGGCCTTCCAGGGGTGGCATAATACATGCTGCAGCCCCTGGCAGGCCTCTGAGGTACCTATGCCCTTGGTACATAGTATACCATATACTAGGGACTTATAAGGGCACTCCAGATCCCAATCAGTGATGTGCCTAAGGCACATGGAAACCATTTTAGAGAGGAAGCAGCTAGGCTGGGGTTCTGATTAGCAGGGCCCCAGCCAGACTAATGTCGAAAAACAGTGAAGCATCAGCAAAAAGTGGGGGTACCCATGTGAAGCAGATCCTACTCTCCTACACAACCCCCCCAAACGTAGGGACATTAAACTAACCTTGCCCAGTTAAGTCTTCATGTTCTAAGTGGAAATACCTAGAGAGTCCATCTGCATTCGCATGGTTACTCCCAGGCCTATGTTCCACTGTAAAGTCCATCCCCTGTAGGGAAATGGACCACCTAAGCAGTTTGGGGTTTTCACCCTTCATTTGTTTTAGCCATAAGAGGGGCTTATGGTCTGTCTGAACCAGGAAGTGTGTACCAAACAAGTATGGCCTCAACTTCTTCAGAGCCCAGACCACAGCAAAGGCCTCCCTCTCTATGGCTGACCAACGTTTCTCTCTAGGGGTCAGCCTTCTGCTAATAAAAGCTACTGGCTGATCCTGACCTTCTTCATTCAATTGTGACAGTACAGCCCCTACCCCCAATTCAGATGCATCAGTTTGAACAATGAACTTCTTGGAGTAATCAGGACTCTGCAGAATTGGAGCAGTGCACATGGCCTGCTTGAGGTCATCAAATGCCTTTTGACAGCTAACTGTCCACTGAACCTTTTTGGGCATTTTCTTAGAAGTTAAGTCATTCAAGGGTGTCACTATTGATCCATACCCCTTGACAAATCTCCTATAGTACCCAGTCAGGCCTAAGAAGGCTCTCACCTGAGTCTGGGTAGTGGGAGCAGTCCAGTCCATGATGGTCTGGATCTTGCTCTGCAAAGGTTGAACCTGGCCTCCACCCACAAGGTGGCCCAGGTACACAACCTGACTCTGCCCTATCTGGCACTTAGTGGCCTTGATAGTCAGGCCTGCCTTTTGCAGGGCCTGTAAAACATTCCTGAGGTGGACCAGGTGATCCTCCCAGGTGGAGCTAAAGACAGCAATATCATCTAGATAAGCTGCACTATAGGCTTCCAGTCCTGTGAGAACTGTATTCACCAACCTCTGGAAAGTGGCAGGTGCATTTTTCAGACCAAAGGGCATTACCACAAATTGATAATGCCCACTAGGGGTTGAAAATGCTGTTTTGGGCTTTGCAGTATCAGCTAGTCTGATCTGCCAGTAGCCAGCTGTTAGGTCAAATGTGCTGAGATATTTGGCAGAGGCCAAAGTATCTATGAGCTCATCTGCCCTGGGTATTGGATGGGCATCAGTCCTAGTGACTGCATTGAGACCCCTGTAGTCTACACAAAACCTCATCTCTCTTTTTCCACCACTGGTGTGAGGTTTCGGTACTAGGACTACTGGACTAGCCCAAGGGCTATCTGAGGGCTCAATTACTCCCAATTCCAACATTTTCTGGACTTCAGTCCTGATACAGTCCCTGACATGGTCAGGTTGCCTATAAATCTTGTTTTTAATAGGCAGACTGTCCCCAGTGTCCACTTCATGAGTGCACCAGGTGGTCTGACTGGGTGTCAGTGAAAACATATGTCGAAACTGATTGAGGACTTGCCTGCAATCAGTTTGTTGCTGGGTAGTGAGGCTGCCTGCCAAGGCTACACCATCAACTGACCCATCGTCAGGGTTCTGTGAGAGCAGGTCAGGGAGTGGGTCACTCTCTTCCTCCTGCCCTTCATCAGTAGCCATGAGCAAGCCCATGTCTGCCCTGTCCACATATGGTTTTAACCTGTTGACATGGAGAACCCTGTGGGGACTCCTGGGTGTTCCTAGGTCCACTAAATAAGTGACCTCACCCTTCTGCTCAACAATAGTGTGGGGTCCACTCCATTTATCTTGGAGAGCTGCTGGGGCCACTGGCTCCAACACCCACACCTTCTGTCCTGGCTGGTAAACAGTCAGAACAGCCTTTTGGTCATGCCAGGCCTTCTGAAGTTCCTGGCTAGCCTCAAGGTTTTTGGTTGCCTTTTTCATGTACTCAGCCATCCTGGAGCGGAGACCAAGTACATAGTCCACTATATCTTGCTTTGGGGGCTTGAGAGGTAACTCCCATCCTTCCTTCACCAAGCACAGTGGACCCCTCACAGGGTGGCCAAACAGAAGTTCAAAAGGGCTGTAACCAACCCCCTTCTGAGGCACCTCCCTATATGCGAATAAAAGGCAGGGCAAGAGTATGTCCCATCTACGCCTAAGCTTTTCTGGGAGCCCTTTAATCATGCCCTTCAAGGTTTTGTTGAATCTCTCAACTAAACCATTGCATTGTGGGTGATAGGGTGTGGTGAACTTATAAGTCACTCCACACTCCTTCCACATTGCTTTCAAGTACCCAGACATGAAGTTAGCACCCCTGTCTGATACTACCTCCTTAGGAAAGCCCACTCTTGAGAAGATTCCCAGGAGGGCCCTTGCCACCACAGGTGCTGTAGTGGTCCTGAGGGGAATAGCTTCTGGGTACCTGGTGGCATGATCCACTACCACCAGGATAAACCTGTGCCCAGAGGCTGTTTGGGGATCCATGGGACCAACAATGTCAATCCCTACCCTCTCAAAGGGCACCCCCACCACAGGTAGTGGTATCAGGGGGCCTTTGTAGTGCCACCTGCTTTGCCACTGGCTTGGCAGGTTACACAGGAGCGACAAAACTCCTTACTGTCTTCAGACATGTGGGGCCAGTGAAAGTGAGGGACAATTCTGTCCCAAGTCTTGTTCTGGCCCAGGTGTCCTGCTAAGGGAATATCATGGGCTAGGGTCAATAGGAAGCCCCTGAACTTCAAAGGTATTACCAACCTCCTGGTAGCACCAGGCTTGGGGTCTCTACTCTCTGAGTACAGGAGTCCATCATCCCAATACACTGTATGGGGACCACTAGCTTTCCCAGCAGCCTCAGCAGCAGCTTGCTGTCTGAGGGGTTCAAGGGAGGGGCAGCTCTGCTGCTCCTGGCTCAGATCTGCCCTAGAAGGTCCCCCTGTCCCCAAGAACTCAACCTGGTCAGGTTCAAGTTCCTCTGGGACAGTTCCTTCTTCAGGGCTGAGATCATCCCCCTCAAGGGACTGATCTTCCTCCTGAGCCAAGGGGGAAGGCACTGCCTTAACCCTACTACTCCTCCTCTTGGAAGGCACTTGGTCCATTCTTCCAGAATCCAAGGCCTGTTCAGTGCTAGACATTTTGGCTTGTGACCTGGTCACAGCAAACACATCTGCAGGGATCCCCAGCATTTCTGCATGGGTCCTGAGCTCCACTTCTGCCCAAGCAGAAGTCTCTAAGTCATTGCCAAGCAAGCATTCGACTGGTAGGTTTGCACTTACCACAACCTTCTTAAGGCCAGTTACCCCTCCCCAGGAGAAGTTAACAACTGCCAGAGTATGGTCTGTTCTGACATTGCTAGCATTGGTCACTTGGTACATTTCACCAAGCATAACTTGCCCAGGTAGCACAAGGTCTTGTGTCACCATTGTGACACTTGCCCCTGTGTCCCTAAATGCCAAAGCCTCACGTCCATTAATTAAAGGCTGTTGTCTGTACTTGCCCAGATTACTGGGACTCACAGTGGAGGTCACATCCATGCCTCCATCACAGACTAACACAGCCTGAGTCAGTTCTCTGACTAAGTCAGAGCCCAACTCAGTTCCCAGGGTGAACCCTACTAAACCCTTTGCTGGAGCACTTCCACCAACTGTACTAGGGGGAACAGGTGCCTTAGGGGCATTGGTGGGTGCTGGACTGGAGTCTTTGGACTTGGTGCAATCACTGGTCCAGTGGGTCTTTTGCTTACAGACCTTGCACCATGGTTTTCTTTGGCCTTTACCCTTGGTAGACTGGGAATCCCCACCAGAAGAAGATTTTGGGGGCCTGATGAAGACTTTTGATCTTTACCCTTCTCCCCACCCTTGTCAGAGTTCTTAGCATCTTGCTTCTTGGTTTCCCCACCTTGGTTCTGTACCTTCTGCTTCACCCTGGTCCTGACCCATTTGTCTGCCTTCTTTCCCAATTCTTGGGGAGAGGTCAGATCAGAGTCTACCAGGTATTGATGCAACAGCTGATTTTGACAGTTATTAAGAATCTGCTCCCTCATTATCAGATTATACAATCCTGAGAAGTCACACACCTTACTGCCCATCAACCAGCCTTCCAGAGCCTTGGCAGAACAATCCACATAGTCTACCCAGTCTTGAGTCTGTGCTTTTTGGGTGTCTCTGAACTTCAACCTGTACTGTTCAGTGGTTAGGCCAAACCCATCAATAAGAGCACTCTTCAAGACCTTGTAATTGTCAGCATCCTCCTCTCTAACAGTGAGGAGCTTATCTCTACCTTTGTCAGCAAAGGAGAGCCACAAGATTGCTGCCCACTGCTCCTGAGGGACCTTCTGTACTTTACAGGCCCTCTCTAAAGCAGTTATCCATTTGTGGATATCATCCCCACTCTGGTAGGGAGGGACAATCTTGCTCAGGTTCCTATGGTCATAGGACCTTTCCCTGTCTCTAGGGACATGGCTGCCACCATGGGACTCTAGTCCCAACTTTCTTCTCTCTCTAAGGAGATCTAGGGATTCTCTATCTAAAGCCAATTGCTTTTTTCTGAGTTCCAGCTGAGTTTCCTCATACTGGACTAGCCTCTTTCTTCTCTCATGAGAGGATTCCCTCCTATGAGATGAGACAGAGCTCCCTATGGAGGTGCCAGAGTGGTTAGACTCCTGAGAAGGAGACCTAGACCTTCTGGGCACACTCTTAATCCTTCCTGGGGGGACAAAGAGGGCATCATCTTGATCATCCTCATCATCATCCACAGGAGGGATTTGGTTTTCCAGGTCAGGGTCATTGTCACCCTCCTGGCCAGTTTCAGAGGGGGCTGGGGGTACTGGTACCCCTAGCGTCCTCCTCTTCTCCTGCCCCACCCTCAGCTCCTACCCCTTCAGTCCCTACAGGCTTACTAAGGTCATAAGCCACCAACAACTCCTTGAGGTGTTGGGTGGTGGGGCTTTGGCCTGTCCTTATTTTTCTCAAGTTACATAAAGCTCTCAATTCCAAGAATGGGAGTGTATCATACTTGGAGGGTGGAAGCTCAATGGCTTCCTGCAAGGATTCTTTGGATCCTGCCCTTAAAGACATTACTAGTGTGGTGTGGTGTATGCACTACCTACTCTAGTGTGGCCTACTAAACTCTCTTGAGTTGTAGAAAGGGTTGTGCTATCCCTTAACACACAACTCTAAGTTCAGTAGAACTTACTGTTATTCTAAGCTTAAATTATATGTACCTTAGGTACCTTTAGTGGTTTTCAGTTGATCAATTCAATTGAGATTATCTGGTAAAACAATAGCAAGCTGGAATCCCACACGCTGCACACCAATGTGAGAAGTTGGCCTGGCATATGCTGTCCACTAATTATAGTGGGCACCTTGCACCAGTCCAAACAACCCCTTATTGGAGATAGGTTAAAGACAACCTTTATTGAAAGCTATCCTAGTGGTAGCTATGGAGAGCAGCCTTCAGGCTAAGTCTTGAAGGAATGTAAAGCAGCTTGTTTTACCAGTCTATAATCTCTTGAGTGACCAAATGAAAGAGCACCACACCAGGTATATATTCAAAATATATGTATTTATTACTAAACACACCCCTCTAGTCTCTTTATGAGGCTAGAGTTCGAAATACATAAGTTATAAGATCTTAAATCACAGTAATAGCACAAATACACGTTTGGGCCCTAGGGGCGTACCAAACCATATACCAATAAAGTGGTATGCGAACCACGACTGAACTAGACACTAGGCCTAGAGCCTCTAGAAGTGCTTGGACCACAAGGAACCACCCAAGGTAGTGACACAGGGGACCCACGGGAGACGCGTGCAGTGTAAATACACAACCGCGATACGCCGTTAACTTCTATGGAGAAAGTCGGGATCGGGAAAATAGAGGAAAGGGACACTTAAAAGAGGACTAGGACAAAACCCTTTGAGATCTAGGACTTTGAAGAGTCTCTACCCACGGGAGCACCGGAGTACTCGTGTTACCTCACCCAGGGAAGCCGGGTGCATAGGTGCCTTTCGGGGTCGGGTTTCGTCGTCGATTCGAATGGCGATCTGCTGCAAAGTGCTGCTGGCGGCCAAGAGAAAAGTGTCCGGGTGGATCCAAGAGTGGATCGGAGTTCTGGTGAACCTGAAAGCAGAGGGGACAGAGTCTGGGTCACTAGCCAGTGACCAGGAAGGCGATGGACAGATGCCCACCGATGTCGAGTGCTTCAGGTGCGTTGACGGTCGTCTTGACTCTTCAGCCACGAGGTCCGGGAGGCGTTGTCGGCGACCAGGAGCAGGATTCGGGCTGGTACTCGATGTCTGTCGAGTGCTGAGGTGTCGGCGACCGGATTGGACCCAACAAGCCTTGGCAACGGCAAGTCTCGAGTAAGATGTAGATCGTCGATGGTGCAGACCAGCAAGGTCTGTGGAACTCACCCAGCGAGGGTAAGTGAGGGCAGGCCTGGAGCAACCAGGATGCCAAGTAGGAAAAGGATTGGCCTTCGTTAAGGGCTACTAGCCAACGGGCTAGCGACCGCGAAGGAGCCTCGTGACGCCGCACGTGGAGCTGGCTTACAGGACACTCGTGGAGTGGGGGCCAGTGATCTTCGGTGCAGGTGGTGCTGGAGGCTAGGGCTACTCGGAGCCCAAAGCACGACTTCTTGGGAGACCCAGAAGATGATGCACTTGCAAATGTGCTCGGTGTCCAGGGGTCACGGTCTCAAGTCACCCACGATAGCCACGGGCCTCAGCTTTGCTGGGGACTCAGGGTAGCCTCGGGGAAGTCTGAGAATCCACCTCTGGTGATGCGATGACTTCGGCGTCCGACGGGAGCTTCAGAAATGCGAACCGGACAGATGCTTCTTTGGTGCCTGCCAAGCAGGGGAGTCACTCCTTGACCCCAAGGGAGATTCTTCAGTCCTCTAATCTTGTCGTAGAGCGTCGAAGGTCCAGGATTCAGTTTCAGAGTTTCGTCCAGGTATAATCTAAAGTCCTAAGGACTGGGTTCCTACCTTTATTCTAAAAATAGGGGTTGGACTACTCTGTGGCCCCACCTATGGGTGGGTCAGGGCAGAGGGGTGGCTACACCCCTTTCCCTTTGTCCAGTTCGCGCCAAAGCAGGGGCTGCAAGCCCCTGATCCGGTTTGAACTGGGGTATGCACAGGGACACCAAATGTGCCCCCAGTGCAGGACTTCAAAGCACCCGAAAGTGCTCCCGCCCAGCCCCAATACACATTATCCTGTCTGGGGAGGTGGTCACACCTCCCTGGGACAGGAAACCTATTGTCCAGGCCTCCCCTGCCGGAGTTTCGTCCAGCAGCAGGAGGCCAGACTCGTGTCTGTGGCAGCAGCATCCATTTTGTGATGCCAGGGCTCTGGAAAGAAGTTACCGGACTAGTCAGAGTTAACATGTCTTTCCCTCTAGAAGGGTGGAATGCTACCCCCGCCGCCAGGATTGGCGGGGGGTAGTATTCCAAGATGTTTGACACCAAACACGACATGTTTAGGTGCAGCCATTCCAAAGTTAGCATTTTACCGCGAGGATATAATGCGCTTAAGAGTATATGGTCAGGCTGCACTACAAACAGCATCAGAGATGGTCTCCGAACGCTGCAGAGGGGCCCTGCTCATGCAGGGGCACCCTCTCACATAGGAACCATGCACTCTGCCTTTAGGATTGATAAGGCCTGCCTTAGGAGTGACTTATAGGTTTCTATGTGTGTATGTATTTCGTGATATAGGTAACCTACATCACAGTAAGGGGTGCATGCACCACCTTACCCAGGCTGCAGTAGCAGACCTGTGGTGTCAGTTTGGATGGCCTTCCAGGGGTGGCATAATACATGCTGCAGCCCCTGGCAGGACTCTGAGGTACCTATGCCCTTGGTACATAGTATACCATATACTAGGGACTTATAAGGGCACTCCAGATCCCAATCAGTGATGTGCCTAAGGCACATGGAAACCATTTTAGAGAGGAAGCAGCTAGGCTGGGGTTCTGATTAGCAGGGCCCCAGCCAGACTAATGTCGAAAAACAGTGAAGCATCAGCAAAAAGTGGGGGTACCCATGTGAAGCAGATCCTACTCTCCTACACCCAAGGTGCCCAAAACCCGGTCCCAGAGCCTGGGTGGTTCCAGGAGGGAACACCAGGTGGGGAGCCTAGGCTGTACTGGTAGGCCGTCCGTTCAGGGGAATCTCCTACTGTCAGGAGAACGTGGAGTGTCTGTAAACAGAGCTCCAGCGGTTCTGGTGTCTGGCGGTGCCGCTCCTAAGTGGAGGGTGCAGAAGTCCGGATGGAGGGTGAGAGGGGATGCGTTCCCCAGTGGGAGGACCAGTGGGTCAGGGGCCAGCCAGAAGGGCTGAGCCTCCTAGGAGTGACCATGGTGACACCACTTCTGTCCTGGGGGATCTTCGCGCACTGTCAGATGGACAGGGGTCGGGAGATCTGTGCCAGGCAGACTGTCACACAACACATGAGTCATTTGTTACCCTCAGGGGGCATGCGTGCTCCCAAGGAAGTCCTGGTGCGCCGGGAAGGTGCTCAGCCGCAAGGTTTAGTCCCTGGGTTGGGAGGCCAGGTTCAGGTCCTGCCTGACCTGGAGGGAAGGACGACTGTAAGCAGTGTCCTGACCGGTTGGTCTTCTAGGGTTACCACTCTGGGTGGGAGGGTACAGAACTCTGGAAGGGGGTGCAGAGGGAGGGAGTCCTCGCCTCTGACCCCGGTTCAACCTGAGGGGTTTAGATCCGAGGGTGGTGGATCAGTTGCAGGGTCAAGGCCCTGAACTGGTGGAAGAACTGTGTAGGAGGTCCGGTTCCAGCATCCTGACAGTTTTTGGTTCTGGGGGTGCTTCTCCTGGGAGGAGAGTGCAGGTCCCCAGAAGGAGGGGTGAGGGGAGGAGAGCCTCGCCCGAGACCTCTGGTCAGCCTGAGGGTACAGACCCTGGGTTGGAGGACCAGGTTCAGGGTGTCCCCCCTGACCTGGGGGAAGGGGCGACTGCTAACAGTGCCCCTACCAGGTTGTCTTCTGGGGGTGCCACTCCAGCCCCAGGGTACAGACCCTGGGCTGGTGTACCAGTTGCAGGATAGCGCCCCTGAACTGGTGGGCGAATTGTGCAGGACACCTACCACAGGTGCCCTGACAATTCTGGAAGGGAGTACCGCTCCAGGTGGGAGGGTACAGAGCCCCAGGGAGAAGGAGAGGGTGTGGGAGAGTCCACCCCAGTCTCCTGTCCAGCCGCAGGGTACAGACCCTGGGCTGGTGGGCCAGTGTCAGGATGCCATACCTGACTTGGCAGGGGAGAGTGGAGAAAGGATGCCAGGCATCTGGGGCCACCGCCCCCATTTTTGACGCCACAGTGGTTGGAGTGGCCGGAAAGGCATAAGGCCTGGCTCTCCTCACTGACAATTGTCAGTGGCCACTGTGGCTGGCTGTCCCGGTGGACAGAGTTGCCCCTGGGAGGGGGACAGGATTCACACCCCGGGGGTAGACTGGGCCACACCATTGTGTTGGCCATGTGGGTACTGACTGCCTGTTGGGACACATCTGTGAGCCAAGTAAGTTTAGGTGCTGCGCAGATGGGGTCCACAGGTGAGGAGAAGGGTTCCCCATGGGTCAGCTTAGTGGGCCCTGAGAGTATGGATAGAGGGATCCAACTAGGTTCAGGAAGGCGGAGAACGGGAAGAAAACCCTGCTGTTGCGGGCCAGGTTCCTTGTTCTATCGCCCCAAGCATGGAAGCCCATCGAGGTATGGATTGGTCTCCCCTGGCTTTAGGCTGGAAGGGGGTTGTGTTGGAAATGGCCCTTTTTGCAGGGTTATCCCCAAACTTTTTGCTTTTTCCTCCTATTTTTCCCTGACCTGTTTGTGTTGGTTTTAGGACTCTGGGCACTTTACCACTGCTAATCAGTGCTAAAGTGCATATGCTCTCTGTGTAAATTGTGTTATGGATGGGTGTTTCCATGATTGGATATTTGATTTACCTGTTAGCCCCTAGTAAAGTGCACTGCATGTGCCAGGGCTGGTGAATCAAATGCTACTCGAGGGCCTGCAGCACTGGTTGTGCCACCCCGTGAGTAGCCCTGAAAGCGGTAACTCAGACCTGCCATTGCAGAAGTCTGCGCGCAGTTTGTAACTGCCATGTCGACTTGGCCAGTGCACATACTGGCCGGTCCCTAACCTTCCCTTTTCTTACATGTCAGATACCCCTCAGGTAGGCCCAAGGTACCCCTGTGGGCAGGGTGCAGTGTATGTGAAAGGTGGGACATGCCCTGGTGTGTGTGGCATGTCCTGATAGTGAATTACAGCCAATTTCGTTTTTCACTATTGCAAGGCTACCAGTTCCCCATAGGATAGAATGGGAGGTTTGTTTATAACATCTTATAAACATAACTGGCCCAGGGAATTCGGTAAGAAAATAGAATTTAGTATGCCTGAACTCAGAATCTAAAGATGCATCTTTTAGTGAAGGTGATTTTTACATTCTGTGTTTGAAAATACCACTTTTAGAAAGTGGGTATTTTCTTGCTCAGTCATCCGTGTGCCTCTGCTGGAATGTGAATTGCCTGTCTGGGTTTTGGATGACAGAAGGCTGGGGAGCAGGAGGGGCGCCAGATGGTCTAGGTAGGTCAGGAAAGGGCCGAAGAGACCTGGGTTACGATGGGGGAAGGGGAGGAGATTTCCTTGCACCTCAAAGGGCCTGCTCTGCCTCTGACAAATGCCGTCTCCACCTCCTGCCAGGAATTCACACCAGAGAAGGCAGAACTGGTCCTGACGGGCACAGGCCCTCTCTGCCTAAGAGATCAAAGGATTTTTGGACATAAATGCTGGGTCCCAGACCCCTGAACTTTAGAACTCATCTGGACAAGAAGACTGCCAAGAAGAAGAGCCGGAGAAGCTGCGAAAAGGAACGACTGCTTTGCTGGGTGCTTTGCTGGGCTGACCTGCAGTGGCTGCTTCAGTCTTGGGCAGTGAAAGGCCTGGACTGGACTTTCTGCAACCTAATTTGTGAGTCACTCCAAGGGCTTGAGGTAGAGCTTGCCCCCTGTTCACGAAGTCTCAGGAACAGCAAAGACTTCAAGTTCTTCGACCCGCAGCACTGGGGACTGTGTGTTTTGTGCTGCAGCAAGAAGAACGCCAACTCAACGACGTCTACGACGCCGCTGCCGACTCCGTATCCTGAAGGCACCGCAGAGGGCACTGCCGCAACGCCGCACCGCAACCTTGGTCTCACCGACGACGCCTGTTGACGCCGACACCGAGCCGCTGCTTGCACCGCGACCTGTGGGCACCGCACTCCGCACCGCTTTGCTTCACGCCGAAGCTTTGGCACCGCAGAGAGCACCGCCGCACTGCAACCCTGGTCTCACCGACGACGCCGCCACCGAGCCGCTGCTTGCACCGCGACCTGTGGGCACCACACTTAGCACCGCCTCGTTTCACGCCGAAGCTTTGGCACCGCAGAGAGCACCGTCGCAACGCCGCACCGCGACCCTGGTCTCACCGACGACGCCTGTTGACGCCACCACAGAGCTGCTGCTCGCACCGCGACCTGTGGGCACCGCACTCCACACCGCCTTGCTTCACGAGGACCCATTGGCCTTTCTGACGCCGCCACTTCCCGACGAAATCGACGCCGCTGCTTGCACCGTGGTTCGAGGGCACCGCTCGTAAGTCACACGACGCACCGCCCTCATCCTGCACCGCAACCTTGGCCTACCGACGCCGGCGCCATCGACTCCAGTTCGTCAGCCGACGACAGCGCTTCAGCAACGGCGACGACGCTGCTTGCACCGTGACCTGCTAGCACCGTGGCGAGCACCGCCTTCATCTCGCACCGCGACCCTGGTCTCTCCGACGACGCCATCTGACGCCGTCATCGAGCCGCTGCTCGCACCGCGACCTGGGGGCACCGCATGCTGCACCGCTGCGGTATCGCTTTGTTCGCCCTAAGTTGGCAGGGTATGCCCAGACGTGGGTCCCTTGCTCACTTTGCCACTGGATTCAAGATAGCCTGGCTGATGAGGGTTTTGAACCCGAAACCGGTCCCAGGATGCTTGTTTCCGGTCCAGGGAAGACATGGCTTGGCAGTTCGGGCTGGACTGTTCCCATGAGGCACAGGGTCAGACTGATTTGCATATCAGGTATCGCTTCGCACCACAGCACCAGACGTCTGCCGGCGCCAGCGCTCCTGATTCCATCAGAGAGGAGCTCGACCTGCAACGCGAGTGACTTCAAGGGCCTCAACGCCCTGCATCTCTCACAGGTACTGTTTGCGGGTCTTCCCGACACCGTAGCTGGCCCGCGACCCCGCGACCAGCCTGAACTGTTGGATTTGTTGTTCACGACGCTGTGGTAGCCCGGACGGAGCTATCCACACAAGGAACTCTTTTTAATCAGCGTATTTTTGGAACTGTGAATCTTTTAAGTATAGTATTGTGGATTCTTATCGTTTTTGGTCTTGTTTTAATTATATAAAAATATTGGATATTTTTCTAAACTGGTGTGGTGTCCTTTTGTAGTGCGTACACTGTATTACTGTGGGTTATGTGCAAATGCTTTACACACTGCCTCTAAGATAAGCCTGGCTGCTCGTGCCAAGCTACCAAGGGGGTGAGCAGGGGTTATTTTAGAAGTGTAACTCCCTTATCCTGACTAGAGTGGTGGTTTTTGCCTGGCTTTGGCCCACGCCCTAGCCTACCAAAAATCCCATTTCTAACACCTCGTTTTGCTGACGCCCATGTGGGCGGGACTAATAATTTGAATAAAAGGTGTTTTCCACTACAATACCGCTTTCCTTGCTTAATTGGAGAGAGCCAGTGAACAAGAGCCTCACCTGCTCGAAACGCGTTTGGCAGTCACGTACGAATCTTGGAAGGCTGACTGGATGATTCTGCTGCCAGTGGCTGTGTGTATTAACCCCTGCTGGTGTGACGTTCTCATTGGGGCAACCTGTGTGGTTTTTTTTGTATAGCGGCAAGCCTAGCCGCGAGGATGTCCCACTGCTGTGCTGCGGGTCCTTGGCGTTCGATTTCGAGCGCTGTGAGGAGAGCAGGGGGCCTAACTGCCGGATTTATATTGGCAGGATTACCAGCTGCCCTTTTGAGTTCTCGTGCCCACTGGGGTTGACATTTCAAGTGAACTCTTCAATTTGGTTTGCGGTGCCCAACCGGGTTTTGATGGAACAGGTCTAAGCAACGATGGGCAATACTACGAAGACCATGATGCCTCGTTTTGCTGACGCCCATGTGGGCGGGACTAATAATTTGAATAAAAGGTGTTTTCCACTACAATACCGCTTTCCTTGTTAATTGGAGAGAGCCAGTGAACAAGAGCATCACCTGCTCGAAACGCGTTTGGCAGTCACGTACGAATCTTGGAGGGCTGACTGGATGATTCTGCTGCCGGTGGCTGTGTGTATTAACCCCTGCTGGTGTGACGTTCTCATTGGGGCAACCTGTGTGTTTTTATATATATATATATAGAGTTATTGTAATGTGCTTACATCATTACATTTTATTACTGTATTTAAACAGAGACATGGAATTGCATAGTATTTTTACTATGTCTATATGGATTGCCATTGGTCACTTGCACTTTAAAAATGTACCTATCCTTTCTAAACGCTGTCATGTGATCAAGGCCGCTTGTACGGCCGAAACGCGTAATGGCAACATGGTGATGGCTGTAGGAAAATAAAAAGCAACTTGCACTGAATTGGGTCTGCTCTCGCCGTTTGTTCATTGAGTACTGGGCTTGTCTGCAGCTATATATATATATATATATATATATTATCTACTGGCGGTCGCCAGTAGATAGTTATAGTTAGGACCTATTATCCATAGGAAATCCGCGACATTCTATTTGAAATAACGTTGGCGCCGGTTGACGAATCTTCGTGAGAGTTTCCAACTTGTTGGGGCGCTCCGGTCCGCTCCTATCCTGCAAGTCTCGGGGTGATACGTCAAGAGGGGCCGAGAAAAAGGGGGTCCCAAAACGCATTTTCCCCATTCATTTTTCCATAGGAACCTTTAGTCGCAGCTACAGCCCGAACTGCTGAACGGAATTACACCAAATTTGGCAAAGAGGTAGCCCTTGGTTCAGTGTCGTGCCTTTTGCTTAAATGGTGTAAATCCGTTCAGTAGTTCCTGAGAAAATCAAAAGTAAAGTCACATATATATCTATGGACGAGTAGGGTCCGCGTACCCTCCCGATCACGAGCTGCATGCTAATTGGCTGTCAAGTGGCTGTCAACACTCCAAATCAGGAAGTGTTGGCAGCCATTTTGTCCCTCAGTAGAACTGAGTGACAGAAACAAGTGCGCAAAGCGCAAAAAGGGGGCAGGGTAGAAACACCCTGACCCCCTAGGTCTGCTCAGGGGGTCCCACAAGGACCCCCTGGGCAGAAAAAAGCATTTTTTTAAAAAAAAATCGGCGGGATGCGTTTAGGGTGCGCGAATCCCACCGAGAAAAAAAAAAAAAAAGCATAAGAAACACGTCGCCAAACGCAACAAGGGGGCAGGGTAGAAACACCCTGACCCCCTAGGTCGGCTCAGGGGGTCCCACAGGGACCCCCTGGGCAGAATCGGCGGGATGCGCTCAGGGTGCGCGGATCCCGCCGATAAAAAAATCGAAGCGCGGTCTCCGCGCTCGATGTTAATGTGCCCCGGGTGGGCCAAGTCCCAGGGGCATGGTGGGGGGGTATAAATTTAATGTGGGGGCCTCTAAGGCCCCAAGCCCGAGGACCGCCACCCCCGGGGCTTTCAAAAAATAATGGTGCGGGAGGGCTCTTGGCCCTCCCGCAGCCCGAGACCGCCACCCCCGGGGCTTCTTTTTCAAAAATTATTTTGACCTGTGTGGGGGCTCCAGCCCCCCATGCCCGAGGACCGCCACCTCCCGGGGCACTAAAGATTTGAATATGGGGGTCCGTCACGGATCCCCAAAGCCCCGGGGACCACCACCTCCCCGGGGCTGTGAAATGGTTGGGAGGGGGGCCGCGTGGCCCCCCTCCTGGACCCCTTGATGGCCCTGGGGCCGGCTCCTACTATGTCCCGGGGTGCCTACCCCCGGGACACTGTAGTTTGCTATGACAGGACGGGAGGTGCAAAAAGGGGCGTGGCCTCTGAACACCTCTCTGCAACGCAGCTCCCTGGCGCATACTGGAGGTACAGGGTGGGCTAGTTGGACCCCAGGGACCCTCATGATTCAAGGGGACTTAATCCCCCAACTTAAAACGCGCCACGGGCGCGTTTGCACAGATGTCACCTCAGGCCCGCCCCCTCCCTTCACCATTGTGCAAATATTCCTCTAAAATCAGCCGAACTACGAATTCCTATTTACTCACCTGTTATCAGGAGAGACCTCCGTGCTGCATCTTTCAGCCCAGTACTGATCCTGAAAAGTAATTTTAACCGTACTTACCAGTAACTTGAATTTCCTTCCATAGGCTAACATTGACTGGTTTCACTTGGAAATTCTTCTAAGTGTGGAGTTTTGGAACTTTATAATATTCCTCTAAAATCAGCCGAACTACGAATTCCGATTTACTCACCTGTTATCAGGAGAGACCTCAGTGCTGCATCTTTCAGCCCAGTACTGATCCTGAAAAGTAATTTTAACCGTACTTACCAGTAACTTATATTTCCTTCCATAGGAATCCATTGTCTGGTTTTCAGCAGAAAAGTTTCAAAGTGTTGATTTTCACAAACTACAAATATTCCTTAAAAATCGCCTGTATGACTTAAACGCATTCTTTCAACTGTTTACAGGAGATGCACCAGTGCTGGATCCAGGATCCACCACTGAGTAAGAAAAAGTAACGATAACACTACTTACCTGCTAAGTGAATTTCCTCCCATAGGATAACATTGGTGATTCTATGTGAAAAAGTTTCTAAGTGTCAACTTTTAGAATACAATAATATTCCTTAAAAATCACTACTGTAACCAAAACGCTTTTACTCAACTGTTTACAGGAGATGTCCCAGGACTGAATCTAGGATCCAGTCCTGTGGTTAGAAAAAGTAATCCATAAAGTAACTAATTGCATTTAGCTAGAAATTCACATTGAGCTCAATGTTGCATTGTGTTTGAAATTGTGTTGCACATTGCAACAACTGTAACTACTGTACTTAAAAGTCTATTGCCTATTTGCAAAGTATTTAAACTAAAGTAATTCATTCTGAGAAAGTATATTTTGTAATGTAATGTATAATGTAATTACAATGTAATTTAAAAAATAAAATATCTAAAAATAAATAGTTTTAAAAAATGTAGTAAATCAGTATCAAAAAAATAAATATAACAATTAATACATTTAAAAATTGTCATTTACAAAACCTTTGAAATTCACTGAAAAAAACCATATGTTTCAGACATGTTATAGTTAGGAATTAGCATTTAAAAAACCTTTGAAATTCACTGAAAAAACCATAGGTTTCAGGCTTGTTATAGTTAGGAATTAGTATTTTAAAAACCTTTGAAATTCACTGAAAAACCATAGGTTTCAGGCCTGTTATAGTTAGGGTTTAGCATTTAAAAAACCTTTGAAATTCACTGAAAAAACCATAGGTTTTAGGGAAAGTTATAGTTAGTTGGACATTGCACTCGTACAAAACCCGTGAAATTCCCCCGTTATAGTTAGTTCAGCTAACTATAACTTCGCGCCCACAATGCACTGCTGATGACGTCACATATTACATCACTCATGACATGGTCAGTGACATCACTGATGACATCACTGATGACATCTCAAATGACATCACTGATGACATCATCCATGTGAGAATTTAATGCATCTTCTCACACCCTAATATAACTTTTGATACACCCACTCTAAATTACAGACTGCCATTCTCAAAACCATACACACTCCAATACCAATAAGTACATACCCACTCACTGATTCTTAGGTCTACACACACACATCTACTCACTCACCCGTACATTCACTCATACTTACAGTCACTCAGTACAGGACTATCATATGCACTCATACACCTATATAAACACTCACACAACGCAACTCATCCATAGAGGTATTCACACACCTAGTCAGTCATGCAAATAATTAATCACACTCCAATTTACTCACCTATACAGTTATACACACCAGCTCACTTACTCATAAAAATACTAGCACATTCTTACGCTCCTATGCAATCACTGATGCAAGCACACACTCATCCATATAGCCACTTTCACAATCACACACTCTCACTTATAGCCATTTATATACTCCAACACACATATATACTGCCTTTCACATATGTAGTTACTCACACATGTACCACTGAGATATACATTCAATCATTAACACACCCATACACACACTCACCCACCCATACAGTCCATCACAGACGCACTCTCGAAACCATGCACCCAGTGAATCACCCACTCACACATCTATGCACAGAGTCACACACACCCCACCCACACAAACACTGAGGCACCCATACAGATACTCAGAGAACCAATCCATAACCCATATAGACACTCATTTAGCTAGTCAGAAACCCATGCAGCTGCTTGCACAACAACAGACAGACGGATACAGACATTCACACAGTTTAGTCACTCACCCATGCATCCAGTAAGATACGTTTAATCACTCACTTATAGACTCAGTCACGCACCTACTAAATCATCCATTCAGACGCTTATACACCCACTCATTCTTCAATACGCCTTTCCCTATATATATTAAACATAGTTAAACTTTACAGAAACACACAGTCACTGGATGATGTCATCAGTGATGTCATCAGTGATGTCATTTGAGATGTCATCAGTGATGTCATGAGTGATGTCACTGACCATGTCATGAGTGATGTAATATGTGACGTCATCAGCTGTGCATTTCGGGGCGCGAGTTATAGTTAGCTGAACTAACTATAACGGGGGAATGTGTTTGTTGAATAATATATATATATATATATATATATATGTCCTCATGAAACAATATGCCCGCATTTTTACAGACAAGATAATAGTTTGGTTAAGATTTATAGATTACCTTTTTATTGTCTGGAATGGCTCAGAACAGAGTGCACATGAATTTATTGCAGATATCAATGGCAACAACCTGAATCTCAAGTTCACATATTCTATCAGTCGTGAATGTATAACATTTTTGGATGTGATAGTATACATTTCAGACAATAACCTGGCAACATCACTTTTTAGAAAGCCAACGGCAGGGAACGCAATATTGCATGCATCAAGTGTCCACCCACCGCACCTTATACACAGCATCCCCTACCGGGAGATGCTGAGAATTAGGAGGATCTGTAGTGAGGACTATGACACCCAAGAAAAACAAAGGGAGTGCAAAAATAGATTTCTCCAGAGAGGGCACAAATCAAGAACCATAGATGCAGCAATATCCAAATCTAGATGCAGAGCCAGACAGGATCTACTACAATATAGAGCTAAATCCAAGGTGGTAACACAGATAACATCTAATGAACCAACACGGCTCATATTAGCGTATTCAAGACAGGAAGGACAGATCAGAGCAATTATAAGGCGTAACTGGCCAATAGTACTAGGGGACCCAGTAATTGGAGGGTTACTTCCCAAAAAACCTGCGATAACCTTCAGAAAAACAGCGTCAATGGGCAATGCCCTGTTTAAAAACAATCCGGAAGAGGCAGAACCCAGTACGTGGCTTGCATCCAGGATGGGATTTTTCAAAATGCCCCAACTGTAAGGCCTGCCAATTTGGTATAAATACTAAATCTTATAAAACAGCATTTAGCGATAACACCCGCCTAATTAAGCAACATCTGTCCTGTAAAACAGAATTTGCAGTATATGCACTAGTCTGTAGCTGCAATTTGTATTACATAGGCAGCACCAAACTGGCAGTGCACAAGAGAATACTGCAACATACACGCGCCATTGTAAATAACGATCTTAGCTATCCAGTTGCCAGGCACTTTAAGGACAAACATGAAAGTAGTCTCAAACATTTTAAGTACTTTGTTTTAGACTCGGTGCCAGTAGACAAAAGAGGTGGCAACAGAGAAGCCAAAGTCAGGCGCCTAGAAGCGAGGTATATCCTCGAGTTGGATCTGAAGCACCCAGGAGGATTAAATACTAGCGAAGATATGTACACTTATCTTTGAACATCCATTGTAATACACAAATTATGAAATTTATTGTATATCCGTATTAACGAGCTTACGGCACACCAGAAAGCACTATATACTAACACTGTAATTAAGGTAGTAGTACTTTTCCCTGATATATTTCCCTGAAACACTATTACAAACTAGAGTGAGCCACACATTTCCATGTTTTAAGGATCTTAATAGAGTGAGCCACACATTTCCATGTTTTAAGGATCTTAATAGAGCAGTTAGCGCCATACAATATCGAGTGGCAACCTAGGATGTACTGTATTGTATTTTATTTTATTTTGAAATTTTATTTAAGATCTTAGAACAGTTATAATTATTTAAGTAAAGCATATATTTTTAGCCTATTTATTGGGTTTTATAAGGTTGAAATGATTTTATATAACATTTTATACTATATATCCTCATTTGTGGGAATCAACCGTATAACCAAGTATGTCACCTGTAACATAGGCCAATGAGTATGCAGTTATCTTATACTCCATATATATTTGCTGATCATGATAAGGATAGGTACCTACAATATGGAAGTGGCACTAGGCCTTAATTGTTTTGGCTGCTAGCTACTATTTGCACTATGATTTTGCACTAGCATTGCACAACTTTGCACATTTTAATATTGGGTACTCGCACATAGGGGAATTCCAGAGGTACACATTATGCACTTAGTCACTTTATAGATAGCAGCACATAATGGCATAGTTTCATAGCCAGGACATGAACATGTGTGATAATAGGAACTTTATGTATTTATACATGTATTTTATCACTACAAATATGGATTATACCCAAGAGGATTTCATTGTGCTATGTTTTATCCAGGTATTTTATGCTTTTAGACATTATGTATATAATTAATGCATTTAAGCATCAATTAGGTATACAATGCAATATGTTTTCTATGTCTATTGCTGCTAACAACTTGCACTTTAAAAAGGTTACTTCCGCCCTAGGCGCTGACATGTGATCAAGGCTGTTAATCGGCCGAAACGCGTCATGGCGACATGGTGATTGCTGAATAAATCACTAACACAAAATTTTGGGTCTACTCTTGCCTTCTTTCGAGCAGAATGAAACGGCGGGCAAGCTTTCAGCCATATATATGTGATCAAGGCCGCATGTCTGGCGGCCGAAACGCGTCATTTGGACATTTGATGCTCAAATAAATCATCATTTTACTTTCTAACTTTGCCTTTGGAGTCTGTTTCCTGGTGTTGTGCCTTTCTTTGGATGGTGGTACCCCTGGGATCCTGCTGTGGAATATATATATATATATATATATATATATATATATATATATATATATATATATATATATATATATATATATATATATATATATATATGAGAAGCAATGAGTGCTAGTCCACTTTATGGCACCAGGTTGGGTGGGTGGGGCTAGCAGTCAAAGATCATCCTGCTTTTGTTCCTGTTGTGATGTGGCATTACCTCATTTTGTAATGACTGTGACATGGGTGAGATGGATTAAGGATAATGTAGATTAGTGATAAGTAATTAGGGCATTATGTTATATAATCTTCCCAATTAAGTATCAGTTGCAAGCAGCAATAAGGTCGGCGCTTGATAAGGATTGGCTTGAGCCCAGTGGTTTAGGACTCATTCTTTCCAAATTGGGGCAGCTTCTCTGGCAGCCAGTGATAAGATGAAATTATTTAGATTGGGAGATGGGAACCAAAGAGCTACAAGTCTTATTTCACGTGGGTTACATGGTAGTTGTTATAGCATACATGCCAACATTTATTGGGAACAGACAGACTGGATTGAAGTGGGGGAATTTTTAAGTGGGAGAAAACTTGAAATGATGCAATTTTCGGCTTAAAAATCGTGAGTCTCCTGCCTAAGTTGGCAATATTGGCTTGCATGAATTTAGCCCTTTCCAGGCTGTGGCTCATGCAGCACCCACTTTCGTTTTTCTTTCCTTCGCTTTTGTAAGTGTTTTAGATGGCCTAGGCCACATCTGTGTTGGTCATCGGATAGATGTACATCAACAGGGCAAAGCAGACATCTCTCCTTCTCAAATGGAAGAGAGAATTGAGCTAAAACAATTAGTGCAATGGCTCAGGAGGCCATGGATGAGGTGAGTAGAGCATACCCCAATGGTTTCTCACCTAATGTTGTATGAGGGCACCTCGATGTGTTATTAATTCACCTAGTTTGGAACTATCTTTCAGGCTGGGAATGAAATGGTTCCTTTCGTACATGAAGGAATCCTTGTTGGTCTTCGCCAAGTTAACAGAGTTGGCAGGGTGCATCAATATCTAGAGCACTACAGAAGATTAGGAAAACTCTTTATATAGCAATGGGAACAGATGCTCTGGGGTTAGGATGGTTAGATAATGGTTGTTTAGCATGAGTTTTCACTTGAAATTTGTGGTTCACCTACAGCACTCACTCATTCCTTTTGAACTTTACAGGCCCTAGAACTAACACAATGCAGTTAAGATCCCAGGCAGGTCAATGGGAGAAGCCGCACACGGTGAGTAATCCCTGCAGCTGTGTGGCAGATCAGAGGATCATGGGGGATACACAGACGCGAGCACAGCAGGAAAGGATCTGTGGGATAACAAACGGCATGGACTTTGTAGGTTGGCAAGGAAGCATTGCATCCGTGATAAAACCTCACACAGCACTCCTGCTTATATTTTACAAGAACAGCAATTTGGCACATACCAAGCACAGAGTTCTACAGCCAGCAAAAACAGTCAAGGCAAAAATCTGGGGAAACATTACACAGAAGTTGGTAATTTCCAACCGGAGTCAAAGACCAAACCTGTAACACCATCAATGTTTGGAAAGATAACGTTTTAAGGCAGGACTGGATGATCTATTATACAGTCTCTCTTCTTGCTGTTTATTTATACACCACATTCAAAGCAAAACACATATCCCATAACCCTACTTCCAAGGACAGGAAGTAAACAAAAAAGACAGAGGAGGACACCATATAGTATAAATAGGTGTAGCCTATAATTAACTTCCTCTTTTCTCGCTGATATGTGAGTAAAGTGCTTATTGGAAATTTAAGCACATTTTGTGTTTTGCATATTTAAGGGTAAGATCTGTATGCACCTCGTTGGTAGGCCTTCTTTCATCTTCCATTCAAGCAATCTTTCCAGGATCTCTTTCATAGGGCTCTCCAATACCTAAAGACAAGACACTTACAAAGAGGCTTGGAAAATTCAGAGATTATTCCATTAGATCTAGAGGTGAGAGAAGAGATAAACTGGTAGTTAAGTCAGATCCATGCCTGGAACGGTTGAGTAATTTCTCATTCGTCCCCAGTTCTAGTATTAGAATCAGACACAAGTTTCTGGGGTTTGGGCGCCAGATGTCCCATCTTCTCGACTGGAGGAAGATGGTCCAAGAGTTATTAATTAACATAAATTGTTTAGAGCTTCATGCAGGCTCTTTCTCAGTCTGACGTTTTGTAAAAAACAGGGTGAGATGTGCCGTCCTTTTATGTATGTACAATTTGACCGTTGTGAGCTACATAAACAGACTAGGGAGACAGTAAAAGTAAAAGTAATTTTTTTTTTATTTGATTCAGACCTCGACTGAGATCAACAAATACAAGGATAAAATTGTTATTATTAAATTTAAAATGATTAGATGATAGAAACTTTTGCTTTTAAAACACACTACAAAATGGAGCAGTGAGAATATTCTATCTCCTACCTGTACAACATTTTGCTTTTGAAACACACTATAAAATGGGGCATAACAATGTTCTATCGCCTACCCATACAACATTCTATAAAAATATAAGATAAAAACTTCTGATTAGGCGTTTTAACTTTAGAACAGCTTCAAAAAACTTTTTAAAAACTTATACAGGTTATGGCAAACAAATTCATTTACTGGAGAGTTACACAACATAATTAAATCTTGGGCCAAGAGTGCATTATACTTTAATTGAATTGGAATTATATAACGACGTCGTGCCGCTACTATACTCGCATTAGGACAGATTAGTAAAATGTGAAGCAAATCTTGTCGGCCACCTTTGCATAACTCACATATGCCTCTGGGATTATTTGTACCTTCCAAGCTAGCTAAAAATGTTGCTAAAGGGAGTATACCCAAACGTAAGAGTAGGATACAATGCCTTACCCCATGCTTTAGTTGAAAACGTAAATAGGGAGCATAGGATTTAAATTCTATGTTTTCTGCAAACACTTTATAATGCTTCAATTGAATGCAATGCTCTTTATCCAATTCATAACTGATTCTAGGGGCCAAATGTTTTAAAAACAATTACAAGTGTGCTGGAGACCACTCCTGTAGGAGTACGACAGTGCATTGAGAAACCTCAAAGGCTTTTTCCAAATTCCTATTAAAAGTATACCCAGACGCTTCCTCTCTAAAGGTCTCCAGTTTTAACAGATGCCTTAAGGTGTCAGGCGCTGCATGTAGTAAGTTGTATGCCCACCTGATGATATTTGCAATTACTCTAGCAAAGATTCCCGTTACCGATAGCTCGAGACGTAGTGCTTGAACTGGTACCGAATGCGACACTTTTAACAATTTTCGGAGTATGGTTCCTTCCTTTACTTTTATAGATTGCCATGTTTTAATTTGTGTGAATTCCATGGCATATGATAAAATCGGAGGGATTTTCATACCATAAACCTCCAACATTGGTGTGAAATGTCTATTTCCTAGGGAGACAGGATTTAAAAATTTTGTGTAATTGACCAGATCACTGTGGGTGTTTTGTCTCCATCAGAAGTTATCTCTGCTGGCAGAGTATCTTCCAGCACCATAAAACACAATGGCAGACTGGTACTCAAGGAGCCTTTAAAACAGTAATTGGTGCCTGAAGGTTCATGTTTTCAAAGCTCTGAACAAGGTTTGGGGACCATTTGACATAGACCTATTTGCTTCCCAGTCGACAACTCAGTTACGGAGGTGCTTCAGTTGGAGACCATCTCCAGAAGCATAAGCAACGGATGCTTTTCTTCAAGATTGGTTTAATTGAAAATAGTATGCTTTTTCACCTTTCTTCATAATACCCAGGCATGTGGCACAAATTTACAGACAATCAGAACAATTTGCCTGATACCACCCCACAGCCTTGGTATCCTTCCTTCTGGAGGGATAAGTAAACTGTGCAATTTTTCTGTCTGTCATTCCACAGTTATTGAGGAACTCTTACATACAATATCACAGTCTTGCTCTGGAGGGCAAAATGAATCTGGTGGTATGGATTTCTTTGTGTCACTTACAGACATACTATGACTTTCAGAATAAGCTTCCATCTGTATCAAGGCTTCCTGGGCACAGGGTGCAATTAGAGCCTATAAATCGCCCTGGAATGTCTGACGTAACTGGTATGTGGGACAGGAGATTGATCCCATTCTGCCAGATGTCACAGGTGTTCTAAACTTTTTAGCTTCTTTGACTGCTGGTAAGAACTCCTATAGGTTTATTAATGGGTAAAGGACAGCAGTATCAGCCGGGCACCGAAAGATCGAAGGTAAACAGGTTGAGGAACACCCTCTAGTATGTAGGCTGCTAAAGTGGATTAGATATTCAAATCCTCCTAAAACAAGGTACCCTAAATTGCGGGATGTTAATAGAGTTTAAATCTGTTTCAGTTGTGGGAAGATACTGCCAAGCTCTCATATAAATTGTTAGCCCCCAAGTTGGTTATGCTATGTTTAGTATCATTTAGGAGAGTGTCAGATCTTTAGATATCTCATTGATGCATTTTTCCCCAGTAGAGGTTCATTTTACTATCACAAAGTGTACAAAGACTATATCTATTGCTACAGAGTTTCCAGCATTTTCTTTGCATCCTGTGTGGTGAGATGCCTCAAGCACTACCTGCAAGTAACAGACAACTTGAGAACACCCGTCCCGCAGTTATTAATCCCTTTGTGTAAACTTGGCAGGGATGGATACAGGATGTTTCGGAGGCTCATTCTGTGCGGGGGCTATGGCTTCAAAAGCCTTTTAGGCTGGATCCAGGCTGAAGAACATTCGTAAGTCCGCAGATTGGTCTAGCGTCTAGATATTTAAGACATTTTACTGTACACCAAATCAGCATGCTGCTATGCATGCATATATGCATATATGCCCTGGGGACCGCATATATGCGGTCCCCAGGGCAGGAAGTAGGTGCATTGTCCGAGGCGGCCTTGATGAAGGTTTGACTACAGGCCCCTCGACCCTGGTTTCAACCATGACGCCATAGTTCAGCGTTTTTAAAATACGGGATATTTCATTAACAAACCGTATATATACAGAGTGCAAGCGCATTATGTGTGCATGAGTGTGTCCTTATTGGAGGATCTATTAGGAGTGGCACACACGGGGCTGGTTCCCGTGGAGTCCTGAAGAAGAGCCAATAGAGGAACGGCTCGAAACATGTTGGCTATCCATTACTGAGACAACCAGACTCATTATGGTCTTTGTTTTCAGTAATAACCCCTGATTTTAACCTTACCAACTAGGGGCGGGAATAAAATAGTGGCCCACTAGTTAGGTATTTCTAACTGCACATGTTCCACTCCCCTTTACTTCACCTTGTTTACACCAGTAAGTGCTCCTGCGTAATCGCCAAGTCGCAGCATGCCTCAATCCGTAGAGGATTGGGATGAACCCCAAAGATGAAGCATGCCACCTAGGGGTAACCATGGTGGGTGAGAGGTCTCTAGAAAAAAATACTTTTTTCTAGTAAGCGATTACAGTGGATTATCACTGTATCCAATCACCATTCCTTTGGGCAGGTTTTCTTCGAAGTATTCAATTTTTGTGGGTTACTATATAAATAAACAGCAAGAAGAGAGACTACATAACATTGTCTCCTTTGTCTTTAGTTAAACTATATTGTATTCTATTGTAATTGCATTTATACAGTGCTTACTACCCCTGACGAGGTGCTGAAGGGCTTTCCCCAAGGAGCAAGCTGTTGTGGAACTCAAGGTTAGGTGTTAATCCAGTGGTTATTGTTGCTTATTGGGACTAGTCTTGTGCTCTCAAGGAGACCATTCCATCCATTTACTCCAGTGTCTTTGTAGTGAATTGGAGGTAGCTGTGCTCATTAGTGGGGAGTGTGTGAAGGCATGCAGATGCTTGGTGGGGTTAATGGATAACCTAGAGTAGATTAGGTATGGCTAGGTTCAGGGTATGAATTTCAAAGGACAGGCTGTCATCTTTGAGATCAGGTGCGGGCAATTGTGCAGAAATACAATAACATAGATTAAGAAAAACATGCACATGACTTCGAATATTCTGTGCTCAAAGAGAGGAGGCATGTAGAGGATGGAAAGTAAGAAGAGGGTCATTCAAAGAAAAAGGAGAAATGACAAATAGAAGTTTTGAATCAAGTCCAAACTTTTCATGCAGGCTTTTAAGACCCAGGATTATACTTGGGGTAGTATTCACTTTGAGGATGCAAAAATGTAGAAAGAAACATCATTATTTGCATGTGAGATAGCTCTATCTGTCTGTCCACTGCGAGGCTACTGATAGGCCACCACTTAAGTAAGGACGGCTTAAGGATTGGAAGTGTAAAGGGTTGGCTGGACAAATAAACAGGGATTTTGGGACCCACCACATCCTGTTTCGCTCTTGATTTTGTTGTTGTTTTGCTGTTTCTTCCTTTCTTACCACTTGTAAAGCGCTCTGATACCCTCTTGGGTCATGTTTGCGCTATATAAAACTTTATAAATAAAATATATAAATAAATATATCGAGAGCTTTAGCCTGCGCTTGAATGAAGCAGTAACTTCATTATCAAAGCAATGCAAGAACGCACAGGGTAAATAAAGTAAATATCCAGCACAAACATCAAACAGGAGATTCTGCAAATGCTGGAACAGATGTCTTCTGATTTTTACCCTTAATGTTTGCCCAACATTATTAATTACCAAAACAAACTGGTATCTTTATGGATGGTCATTGTTTAGCTTTGCACAGGATGGGGTGAGTACAGCTTCCCTGATATTGGAAGTGTATTGCCTGGATTCCTGTAGCTGGAGGGAGGAGACCCAGACACTGAAGTGAGGAGGGAGAGCCTGGGCTACCTTTCGAAATTTCAACAGGCCTTTTGTTTCACAAGGAGGTGCATATTAGTCTTCCTGAGCACTCCCATTTGGTGAATGGCAGGGGTGAGGGGTGGGACTGCAGTTTCTGTTTTCAGAAGTTGAGGAAGTTTCTTGTGCACGCCTGTTGTTTGTCTTTCCCTGATTACTGCTCCCAGGAAGGATGACACAGCCATGTGCTGAGATCTCACACATGTTCTGGGTGCTTGAACTTGGAGTCAGCCCCGGTACGTCCTGCTGTGAGAAACGTCACTTTACACAAAAGCAATGGCTTGAGGGTGGCTTGAGAAACACTTGAGAGAAAAACCACCGCACCACAACATGCGCTTTTCAAAAATAAAATATAAATGTTATCGCACTGAAAAAGTGAACAAAATAAGCTTTATTTTGGCTCCACTATACACTATGATTTAGACAGTTTTACAAATGTAGGCTTACAATTATAATATGTTACTTAATGTTGCAATCCTAACCCACAATTTTCTGCCACTAATGGCAGTTATTTTAAGGGCAGGGGAAACAGACATTTTTTCTATCTGCTATATATTTAGGTAAATCTACCATGGAGATAGCACACCAGCCATCATCCAGCCTGTGACCAAGCAAATGTCACATGTGAGGCACTGAGCTGGTGGATAATGCCCTGGTAACTTACTGGTAACCTTCATGACTCCGAGTCCAGGTCTTCCTCACCACAATCATTACTAGAGGAGCGAACACTCCCATGGACAGAACATCACCATGCAAAAATAAATATACATACTAGCTTCCCATCCAGCCAATATGGCTGACTTCCTTTTCCTCTGTAATTTGCATAACAAGGAAGTCATCCCATCACCACTTCCTGAATTACCAAACCTCAACCAAATTAGTCTGAAGCCGAATACCCCTGAGGCTTTGGAGGGATGGGAAACCTTGACGAGGAACCTATAATAGTTCATAAAGGTGTGGGGGGATGCTCAAGTGGCTGCATTGCAATTTTCTTTAATGAACGCACACATAAAAGAGGCCCAGGAAGCTGCCATTTTTCTTGTGGACCTGCATTCCACCTGATCAACAAAGGTTCTACCCTGAGACTCATAGGCTGACAATATTGTTTGCTTAATCTACCTGCTCTGAGTAGAATAGAATAGCCTGGCTAAACCAAATGTCACAAACAAAGCATCAACCTTTCTGAATGCCTCTGTTCTCACAAATAAATCATAATGAGTCTTTTAACTTCCAATAAATGCAAAAGATTATCTTCCCTTAGGTCCGGGTCTGGAACCAGCAGAGGAAGAACTACATCCTTAGAACAATGGAATTGTGACAGTACATTTGGAGCAAAATATGAACTGAGCCACAGTACAAATTTGGTACAATCCTTAAAAGAGGTTCTGACCTCAATAGTAATCTCAATTCCTCTCCTTTCTAGAGAGGAAATGGCCAAACCAGTGGCAGCTCCTCCGCTAAGGCAGAGGAGTGCTGCCCCACTGAACAAAAGGAAAAATAAAATGATAATACCTATTGTTATTAAAATTTTAGTTTTCCAATTTCAGTCAGTGGCTCTCAGGCGGGGCGGGGCGGGGCTGGCCAGAGCAGGGGGAGGAGTGGTTTACACTCCCTAAGTGCGCACGACTGCTTGGCCGGCCCTCTTGGGCCGGTCAAACAATCCTGCGCACTTTGTATCTTCCCCACCAGGCTGCATTACACAGCCTGGTGAGGAACATGCAAAGCCTCCCGTTCCCCCTCTGAGCACCGAACCATGGCGCTCAGACCAATCACAACGCTGCATTGCAATGTTGTGATAGGCTCAGGGGAGCCCGGGTGCTTCCTGCTGCAGGCTGGGACTGCAGGAAGAAGGAAGGTGGCGGAGGAGAGGTGGCGGCTGGTCATTACAGGTAAGTGGTTCTTTTTTTCTTCTTTTGTCATCTCCCCTCCCCCCACCCCACCCGCCTCACCACCCAAGTCCAGTAGCAGCCGCTACTGGGCAAAACACTACTTTATATTTCAAAAACTTCAATTCAGCCTTCTGCATAGTCTCGAAAGGCAGTCTTTGCAAAGCCTGTAAAACCAAAGGTAAATCTCATGAACAGTCGGGCAATGGATCATTGGTCTTTAAAATAAAAAAAACTCCTTATTAACCTAGCTACCAAAGGATTTATTTATTTCTGATGTGGGCTCTTAAATGCTCTTACAGCCGCCCATTGGGCCCGAAGAGTAGAAGTTGCCAAGCCCAGCATAAAGCCATCTCTCAAGTAATCTAAAACTTTATCAGGGTCTAAAGAAGCACTAGAGAAACCTCTAACTTCAACCATTTCTCAAATGACTTCCAATGACGAGGATAAGATTTAAGTGTGGATGGTTCTCTTAACTGCTGTATGAGCTTTGCTACCTAAGAAGAACAGCCTCTAGATAACAAATGCACCGTCTTAAGAACCAAGTCCCCAGCTGAAGGCGCTTCAACACGGTCTAAGGAAGCCAAAACCATCTGAATGCGTAAGGTTCTACTGGAATTCCCAAAGAAGCTGAACTGTCAACTGCAAGAACAGGGGAAAACATGGTCAACGCTACCACCCTGGGACTACCACAGCTCTGTCCTCCCTGATTTTCTGTAACACTCTTGAAATCATCGGAATGGGAGAAAATGCATAAAAGAAGACTTTGGGCTATTTGAAAGACATGGCATACACTCTCCATGCTTCCTGGTAAGGCATAGTCATGCAAAAACATGGGAGAAGGGCATTCTCTCTGGAAGTGAACAGATCTGTCTTCAGATATCCAAACCTCTTCTCCAACTGGTGAAATACACCAAGGGGGATATTCTCAAGAACGTGCGATAATCATCGCCAAAATAGGTTAACTCAATTTTTCATATCGCCGTCCATCGTGGGAAAATAACTCCGTGTTAACGTCGTATTCCCAACATGCCGGTAACATGCGATAGTTTCCCGATAACGCGTCAAATGTCCGCGATAAAATTACCGGGACTGTAATAAAAATCTAAAGCCGAACGTGAAAAAAGTGGCGATGGGCCCAACCGCGATAAAAAAATCAGCGATAAGCTGCGCCAGGCCTGCAATTCACACACGTCAGGCGGGAAAAATCACTATATAAGCAGAAAAAAAAAAAACACAAACAAAACCAAAACAACTGCGAAGCACAATGGAGTTAACCGGAGCAAGTACAGAGGACAACCAGAACCCCACAAGCCCCACGGAGGACCAGCCTGGGACCTCGGGGTCAGGGAAGGGCAAGGAGAAGAAGAAGAGGAAGACCGGGTTCAGTACGCAGGAAAACAGGATCCTGATAACGGAGGTGGTAGAACATCATCAACAACTGTTCGTCACCTCCACTGTGTCATTGGCAACAAAAAATGAAATATGGCAGTCCATCCTGGACAAGGTGAATGCAGTCGGAGTGCTGAGGAGGACAATGGAAGAGCTCAAGGGGCGCTGGAATGATGTGAAGCGCAAAACCAAGCAGAAACTCTGCAACAACCAGAAGGCAGCAATGCAGACTGGAGGTGGGAGTCCAGCGCCACAGGAGGAGCTGGATGAGATGGAGGAAATGGTGTCCACAGTCATCAGTGGGGAGATGGTGGCAGGAGTTGGGGGACCGGACACTGCTCAACATGACCTGACACAACAGCAACAGGGTGAGTAACGACCAGGGACTGGGGGATGGGGGAGATGGGCACAATGGCACACATGCACAATTAAGTATAGCACAGTGCACACCCACAATGACTCTGGATCATGTCCCTGATCCCCTTGGCACACTGCAGCACACCTAGAAACAGCAAGTAGGCCCCCGTCGACTATGTGCCCAGAGGGGCCCTTCCACACATCACCAATCTCACAACCAACCCATGCACATGTGCCAAACCCAGCAAAGCGGCGTGTCTGTGAGCCACACTGACAATGCAAGTGACACTGCATGACGAATAGCATGGCTGCAGTCAAAATATCATGACATGTTGCACGCCGCGACACTGAGGTGGCTGAGTGTGGACCACATCCGTAAAGGAGCAGGTCATCCTATGACACATCCACGTGCCCAAACAAACCCTGACGTCAACAACACATCTGGGGACAAACCATGCCCCAGAGTCCCAACTCCCACCAAGAGCCCAATTTACCCAAGTATGCAACATCTCAGTACTACATAAGCACAGAAGTCAAAGGCACACCGCCTGAAAGGGATAAGGGGCAGCAAAATCAAAGCTGCAGGGGCGACTCTCACAAAATGCAGCACACACACATAACATTCAGAGCACATCAACATTGACAACAATGTGGTATAAACTGCAACACGTTCACAACAGAACAGAGGACACAACTGGTGCCGCTTGTGTGTAGAAACTGGCCAATCACATTTGGCATAGCAGGGAAATGTGAAATGATAATGTACAAGTACAAACACACATCCGTGATGTTGCCGAAATGTCCACTGCCCCGCATCAAATAGGCAGCTCCTCACAAACAGTCACAATGTACATTGTCATGCAGTCTGTTAGTAAACTTGTACAATGCGTGAACGTACATGTGAACACAATGTCAATCTGCATCCCCCGTTCACATTGCAGAGGGAGAATCAACACCTCCTGCAGAGCAGACCCAACAACTCAGCACTGATGATGAAGAGGACCTCCCCAACATCAACACCGACGCCCTCCAACAGCTCATGGACAGCTACGGCACCCCACCTCCAGGAGCAGGGCAACCCAGCTGCATCGAGGAGACCCCACCCCCTGCACAGACCACACAGCAGGAAGCACCCACCACCACGGCTGTCTCCCAGGACCCCCATGACCAACACATGGCATTCCAACGTAGTGTGTTAGGGTGCTAGGAGAAGATGGGTGATCAGCTGCGGGTGGGGTTCGACCTCATGGCAGCCAAACTAGATGCCATATGTGGGCATCTAAGTCCCATCAGGGACCACTTACAGTCCCTAACGGACACCCACTGTCCGCTCCATGCTCACCAACAATCCATGGCTGACATCGCTGGAGTCATGACTCTGAGACTGTCTAGTCAGAGTGGCTCCAGCGATGTCAGCCGGGAGTTGGGACACATAAGGAGAATGATGGTGAGCTTGGAGCGGATGCAGGCGGAAAGAATGTTTGCCACAGCTGCACATCAGCGAGATGTAGCTGTGATCTTCCATGCCCTGCAGACCCTCGTCATGGCATTCCCGCCACAAGGCCTGGCGCGGATGAATGCTGCTGCTACTACTCCATCCACATCTCCGCCCCTGAAGTGTCAGTGCCACACAGTGTGGCAGACATTCCACCTCCGGCCCCTGATGTGTCAGTGCCACACAGTGATGCAGACTAAACACCACCACCCACATGTGAGGCACCTGACACATCAGAGGACGAAGATGATGATGAATCTGGCTTTGTGGTAAGAATGAAGTGGTAGCATTCATCTCCGCCATATGACCTGTTTCAGCTTGGTTCTGCCCTCTGCATTATGCCCTGGAATAACACCTTCCACTGTCCCCCGATACACTCAGCGACACTCACCTTGGACCTCGACATGGACTGCCATATTTTGTTTGGTTACCAATGACACAGCAATCACACTGCGGACTGAAGTCTTCCTCTTCCGATGAACTTGTCAATCCCTAAAGGACTCTGGCTGGCCCTCCACGGGGAAACAATGTAAAGTGGGGTTTGCATGGCCCTGTACTGGTCCAGCTTCAACACTCCACTGAATGCGAATAAAACATTCTAATTCACACAGATGTGTCATGGCTATGAGCAATCAAGTATGAAAGTATGGATGAATGTAGGGACAGTGATTCCACAAAAAGGTACTCCCTGGGTAATGCTATCAATGCGCATGTATGGCCGTGACCCAGATAGGCAGTGAGACACACATTGTCATTCAAATCAATACTCATCACAGTTGAATACAAGTGAAGGTGCGTAGACTTTATTAGCATATGCGTGTCAGTACGGGCAAGATAAGTGCCACAACATGCAGACCAATGCAGCAGTATGTCAGGATGAGGAACGTTGCCAAGCGCCGCTGTCCACTCCGGGGGAGTGCCTCACCTTTCACAGGTGTGTGTTAACCTGCGTTGTTGTCCGCTCATGTATTTGGAGTCCAGGCGAATGCAGCCATGTCCACTGCTGTCGTGGGACATGTGACCAGATCTCCAAGATGCAACAAGGTGTTGGGACATGTGCAAAGGGTTCCAATCTGTTGTGGCTGCAGGTACGTAGTTACTCGTCCATGAAAGCGATTGCAGCTTCGTAGGCTAGCATTTCCAACATGAGGTCGTTGTCGACTTCATCAAACAGGACGGCGAGGCGATCCATTAGCAGGTCCGGACAGATGTGCTGCGTCCACCCCCTTTCACCAATTAGCACTACAGCCCAATAGGGGAGCGGTTCAATGTGGTCACTGCACACGAGGAGTTGTGCAATCTCCCAGGTCCAGCTGCCAGCATGTATGCCAAGTATCAAGGCATCCCATAAACGGGTATCACGATGACACTCCTGGTCGTGGGCCAACAGGGGCGCACACACATGTCAAAATCCAGTTCAGCTACCCTCCTGTTGGATAGGCAGACATCCATGGACCACTCGAATATGCACGATCGACAATGCAACACAGGCTGAACGCAGGTGACGTTGGCAAGGCGGAAGCTTAGCCGATAACTGATCCGCAGCACTGCCAATGGGAGTGCCCCCAGTAAACGCAGCATACGTGCACGGTACAGTTCCACCTGACAGGGGTTGTGCATGTCTCCGGGATGTTCTGCCATTGCGTTAGTGGCTCTGGTTGAAGCGGCACTGTTCTGACCTGCGCCAGTTCTGTGGATGAAATGCCACAGCTCGGATCAATGAGTTGTTTTAGTGTGCAACGGTTGTACGCCTGGGATGGTGTGGGAGTAACTGTGAAGGCCATTCCATGCAAGATAACTTCGAGCAAGGACTTCTGTGTGTGGGGTGTGTATACGTTGGGCTTTCGTCGGGCTGTGCGTAGTGTGGGAGTCGTCATCAGCTGCTATAGTATCTGTCAGGGGGTGCCGGGCACATGCAATTCCGAGGTCGGAGGTGCAGATGTGCTTCCGCCTGACAGTTCAGACAAAGGAGCTTTCATCCCTAATGTTAGTTTGTCATCTGCTTGCATTCAGGAAATGTGATGTGGCTTGTTGGGGGTGGGGTGGGATGTGTGCGACTTTGGGATACATGTTTGACATGTCTTGCATGTGGCAAATGAGCGGCATCACTGTGTGTTACATTGCCTCACAGCTGCTCCTCCCTCCCCCCGAGCCTATTTACTTGTGTGCGCTGTGCGGTTGCATCACTTGCACTCCTACGGCACACCATTGTCATGCCTGTCTGCGCATGTCCACAAGCCTGACAACAACACTGTGATGTTGGCCGTTGAAGGTGGGCGGCCACGTGAGTGTAGGCCTATGGTAAGGATAGGGCGGACACAGATGTAGAGTTCATGCCTGGTTGAACTCGCGCTGCGATTAAGGCTAGGCATTTGGCTCATTCTGCGGCATTACAGATACACACAACACTTGGCATGTATGAGCCAAGACCCCGAGCGGTCTTGCGCTCCTTCATTTCTCCGTTCGTGCGAGCCCGCCCTCCGGGTGCATGCTACATTGCAACATTGTTGATTGCGGGCCGGGTGGCGCCGACACTACAACAGTGACACACGCATTAGTTACTTCCTTGTCCAGGCCAGAACTGAACCACGCCCAGAGCCCTGGGCAAATTCTTCACACCCCTACGCTGGACTGGCGTACGCCGGACAAGCCCACTCCGCTTACGCTTACAGGGGGGGACGACACAGCTACATGACCGAGGTCTTCCCCACTGCCTGAGGTGACATGGTTGCATCCACTGTCCACAACACTACAAACACCAACAGTATGTGTCAACATGGACATGTCTGTGCTCTGCATAGTGAAGTCTGTCCAGCACATCACCGCCACAGCTAGATAACAAATGCACCGTCTTAAGAACCAAGTCCCCAGCTGAAGGCGCTTCAACACGGTCTAAGGAAGCCAAAACCCTCTGAATGCGTAAGGTTCTACTGGAATTCCCAAAGAAGCTGAACTGTCAACTGCAAGAACAGGGGAAAACATGGTCGACGCTACCACCCTGGGACTACCACAGCTCTGTCCTCCCTGATTTTCTGTAACACTCTTGAAATCATCGGAATGGGAGAAAATGCATAAAAGAAGACTTTGGGCTATTTGAAAGACATGGCATACACTCTCCATGCTTCCTGGTAAGGCATAGTCATGCAAAAACATGGGAGAAGGGCATTCTCTCTGGAAGTGAACAGATCTGTCTTCAGATATCCAAACCTCTTCTCCAACTGGTGAAATACACCAAGGGGGATATTCTCAAGAACGTGCGATAATCATCGCCAAAATAGGTTAACTCAATTTTTCATATCGCCGTCCATCGTTGGAAAATAACTCCGTGTTAACGTCGTATTCCCAACATGCCGGTAACATGCGATAGTTTCCCGATAACGCGTCAAATGTCCGCGATAAAATTACCGGGACTGTAATAAAAATCTAAAGCCGAACGTGAAAAAAGTGGCGATGGGCCCAACCGCGATAAAAAAATCAGCGATAAGCTGCGCCAGGCCTGCAATTCACACACGTCAGGCGGGAAAAATCACTATATAAGCAGAAAAAAAAAAAACACAAACAAAACCAAAACAACTGCGAAGCACAATGGAGGTAACCGGAGCAAGTACAGAGGACAACCAGAACCCCACAAGCCCCACGGAGGACCAGCCTGGGACCTCGGGGTCAGGGAAGGGCAAGGAGAAGAAGAAGAGGAAGACCGGGTTCAGTACGCAGGAAAACAGGATCCTGATAACGGAGGTGGTAGAACATCATCAACAACTGTTCGTCACCTCCACTGTGTCATTGGCAACAAAAAATGAAATATGGCAGTCCATCCTGGACAAGGTGAATGCAGTCGGAGTGCTGAGGAGGACAATGGAAGAGCTCAAGGGGCGCTGGAATGATGTGAAGCGCAAAACCAAGCAGAAACTCGGCAACAACCAGAAGGCAGCAATGCAGACTGGAGGTGGGAGTCCAGCGCCACAGGAGGAGCTGGATGAGATGGAGGAAATGGTGTCCACAGTCATCAGTGGGGAGATGGTGGCAGGAGTTGGGGGACCGGACACTGCTCAACATGACCTGACACAACAGCAACAGGGTGAGTAACGACCAGGGACTGGGGGGATGGGGGGAGATGGGCACAATAGCACACATGCACAATTAAGTATAGCACAGTGCACACCCACAATGACTCTAGATCATGTCCCTGATCCCCTTGGCACACTGCAGCACACCTAGAAACATCAAGTAGGCCCCCGTCGACTATGTGCCCATAGGGGGCCCTTCCCACACATCACCAATCTCACAACCAACCCATGCACATGTGCCAAACCCAGCAAAGCGGCGTGTCTGTGAGCCACACTGACAATGCAAGTGACACTGCATGACGAATAGCATGGCTGCAGTCAAAATATCATGACATGTTGCACGCCGCGACACTGAGGTGGCTGAGTGTGGACCACATCCGTAAAGGAGCAGGTCATCCTATGACACATCCACGTGCCCAAACAAACCCTGACGTCAACAACACATCTGGGGACAAACCATGCCCCAGAGTCCCAACTCCCACCAAGAGCCCAATTTACCCAAGTATGCAACATCTCAGCACTACATAAGCACAGAAGTCAAAGGCACACCGCCTGAAAGGGATAAGGGGCAGCAAAATCAAAGCTGCAGGGGCGACTCTCACAAAATGCAGCACACACACATAACATTCAGAGCACATCAACATTGACAACAATGTGGTATAAACTGCAACACGTTCACAACAGAACAGAGGACACAACTGGTGCCGCTTGTGTGTAGAAACTGGCCAATCACATTTGGCATAGCAGGGAAATGTGAAATGATAATGTACAAGTACAAACACACATCCGTGATGTTGCCGAAATGTCCACTGCCCCGCATCAAATAGGCAGCTCCTCACAAACAGTCACAATGTACATTGTCATGCAGTCTGTTAGTAAACTTGTACAATGCGTGAACGTACATGTGAACACAATGTCAATCTGCATCCCCGTTCACATTGCAGAGGGAGAATCAACACCTCCTGCAGAGCAGACCCAACAACTCAGCACTGATGATGAAGAGGACCTCCCCAACATCAACACCGACGCCCTCCAACAGCTCATGGACAGCTACGGCACCCCACCTCCAGGAGCAGGGCAACCCAGCTGCATCGAGGAGACCCCACCCCCTGCACAGACCACACAGCAGGAAGCACCCACCACCACGGCTGTCTCCCAGGACCCCCATGACCAACACATGGCATTCCAACGCCGTGTGTTAGGGTGCCAGGAGAAGATGGCTGATCAGCTGCGGGTGGGGTTCGACCTCATGGCAGCCAAACTAGATGCCATATGTGGGCGTCTAAGTCCCATCAGGGACCACTTACAGTCCCTAACGGACACCCACTGTCCGCTCCATGCTCACCAACAATCCATGGCTGACATCGCTGGAGTCATGACTCTGAGACTGTCTAGGCAGAGTGGCTCCAGCGATGTCAGCCGGGAGTTGGGACACATAAGGAGAATGATGGTGAGCTTGGAGCGGATGCAGGCGGAAAGAATGTTTGCCACAGCTGCACATCAGCGAGATGTAGCTGTGATCTTCCATGCCCTGCAGACCCTCGTCATGGCATTCCCGCCATAAGGCCTGGCGCGGATGAATGCTGCTGCTACTACTCCATCCACATCTCCGCCCCCTGAAGTGTCAGTGCCACACAGTGTGGCAGACATTCCACCTCCGGCCCCTGATGTGTCAGTGCCACACAGTGATGCAGACTAAACACCACCACCCACATGTGAGGCACCTGACACATCAGAGGACGAAGATGATGATGAATCTGGCTTTGTGGTAAGAATGAAGTGGTAGCATTCATCTCCGCCATATGACCTGTTTCAGCTTGGTTCTGCCCTCTGCATTATGCCCTGGAATAACACCTTCCACTGTCCCCCGATACACTCAGCGACACTCACCTTGGACCTCGACATGGACTGCCATATTTTGTTTGGTTACCAATGACACAGCAATCACACTGCGGACTGAAGTCTTCCTCTTCCGATGAACTTGTCAATCCCTAAAGGACTCTGGCTGGCCCTCCACGGGAAACAATGTAAAGTGGGGTTTGCATGGCCCTGTACTGGTCCAGCTTCAACACTCCACTGAATGCGAATAAAACATTCTAATTCACACAGATGTGTCATGGCTATGAGCAATCAAGTATGAAAGTATGGATGAATGTAGGGACAGTGATTCCACAAAAAGGTACTCCCTGGGTAATGCTATCAATGCGCATGTATGGCCGTGACCCAGATAGGCAGTGAGACACACATTGTCATTCAAATCAATACTCATCACAGTTGAATACAAGTGAAGATGCGTAGACTTTATTAGCATATGCGTGTCAGTACGGGCAAGATAAGTGCCACAACATGCAGACCAATGCAGCAGTATGTCAGGATGAGGAACGTTGCCAAGCGCCGCTGTCCACTCCGGGGGAGTGCCTCACCTTTCACAGGTGTGTGTTAACCTGCGTTGTTGTCCGCTCATGTATTTGGAGTCCAGGCGAATGCAGCCATGTCCACTGCTGTCGTGGGACATGTGACCAGATCTCCAAGATGCAACAAGGTGTTGGGACATGTGCAAAGGGTTCCAATCTGTTGTGGCTGCAGGTACGTAGTTACTCGTCCATGAAAGCTATTGCAGCTTCGTAGGCTAGCATTTCCAACATGAGGTCATTGTCGACTTCATCAAACAGGACGGCGAGGCGATCCATTAGCAGGTCCGGACAGATGTGCTGCGTCCACCCCCTTTCACCAATTAGCACTACAGCCCAATAGGGGAGCGGTTCAATGTGGTCACTGCACACGAGGAGTTGTGCAATCTCCCAGGTCCAGCTGCCAGCATGTATGCCAAGTATCAAGGCATCCCATAAACGGGTATCACGATGACACTCCTGGTCGTGGGCCAACAGGGGGCGCACACACATGTCAAAATCCAGTTCAGCTACCCTCCAGTTGGATAGGCAGACATCCATGGACCACTCGAATATGCACGATCGACAATGCAACACAGGCTGAACGCAGGTGACGTTGGCAAGGCGGAAGCTTAGCCGATAACTGATCCGCAGCACTGCCAATGGCAGTGCCCCCAGTAAACGCAGCATACGTGCACGGTACAGTTCCACCTGACAGGGGTTGTGCATGTCTCCGGGATGTTCTGCCATTGCGTTAGTGGCTCTGGTTGAAGCGGCACTGTTCTGACCTGCGCCAGTTCTGTGGATGAAATGCCACAGCTCGGATCAATGAGTTGTTTTAGTGTGCAACGGTTGTACGCCTGGGATGGTGTGGGAGTAACTGTGAAGGCCATTCCATGCAAGATAACTTCGAGCAAGGACTTCTGTGTGTGGGGTGTGTATACGTTGGGCTTTCGTCGGGCTGTGCGTAGTGTGGGAGTCGTCATCAGCTGCTATAGTATCTGTCAGGGGGTGCCGGGCACATGCAATTCCGAGGTCGGAGGTGCAGATGTGCTTCCGCCTGACAGTTCAGACAAAGGAGCTTTCATCCCTAATGTTAGTTTGTCATCTGCTTGCATTCAGGAAATGTGATGTAGCTTGTTGGGGGTGGGGTGGGATGTGTGCGACTTTGGGATACATGTTTGACATGTCTTGCATGTGGCAAATGAGCGGCATCACTGTGTGTTACATTGCCTCACAGCTGCTCCTCCCTCCCCCCGAGCCTATTTACTTGTGTGCGCTGTGCGGTTGCATCACTTGCACTCCTACGGCACACCATTGTCATGCCTGTCTGCGCATGTCCACAAGCCTGACAACAACACTGTGATGTTGGCCGTTGAAGGTGGGCGGCCACGTGAGTGTAGGCCTATGGTAAGGATAGGGCGGACACAGATGTAGAGTTCATGCCTGGTTGAACTCGCGCTGCGATTAAGGCTAGGCATTTGGCTCATTCTGCGGCATTACAGATACACACAACACTTGGCATGTATGAGCCAAGACCCCGAGCGGTCTTGCGCTCCTTCATTTCTCCGTTCGTGCGAGCCCGCCCTCCGGGTGCATGCTACATTGCAACATTGTTGATTGCGGGCCGGGTGGCGCCGACACTACAACAGTGACACATGCATTAGTTACTTCCTTGTCCAGGCCAGAACTGAACCACGCCCAGAGCCCCGGGCAAATTCTTCACACCCCTACGCTGGACTGGCGTACGCCGGACAAGCCCACTCCGCTTACGCTTACAGGGGGGGACGACACAGCTACATGACCGAGGTCTTCCCCACTGCCTGAGGTGACATGGTTGCGTCCACTGTCCACAACACTACAAACACCAACAGTATGTGTCAACATGGACATGTCTGTGCTCTGCATACTGAAGTCTGTCCAGCACATCACCGCCACAATTGGCATTGTGTACATTCTTATTCATGGGTGACTTGCCTTCTTCACACATACTTGGTTCCCACCTCTCACCACATTCTGCAATTGTGTGGCTGAGGGGCCATGCCGTTTTTGGAAGGTCAGCTGTCTTGTTCTGACCTGCCTTGGTGGTAGTCCGGGGGGGGGGGGCCTGGGGGTGGTGGCGGTGGGTGTTGTGGGCCTCTTGGATCTCCGAGCTGCATGATCAGTGGCTCCATGACATGTGTTGGTCTTCAGATGTGGCTATGGGCTGGGCTCCCTTTCATGCTGCAGGTTGTCGTCCTGCTTTGCACCAGTAGAAGGCAGGTGTTAAATCCCTGCTGCTAACGCGCCTTATCGCCTGTTTTTGGATCGCATCGCAGATCTGGCTGGTCGTTGAGAATATCGCGAAGTGGTGGTTTCGTGTGTTTTTGCACGGGAACGCCTACTCTGCATATCATTAGTGTTAGTTGTCGCTCTCATCCGTGGCGATGTTTTTTGCGGAAGCTATCGCTGGAAAACTGGCAATATCGGCAGTTTGCACCAGCTTGAGAATAGGGCGATGAATCTATCGCCACTTTTGCGGCGCTAAAGTGCCGATAAATCGGCGATGAGTCCTTGTGAATATGCCCCCAAGAGTCATGGGCATCAAACTCATCTGGTAAAAAATCTGCTTAGATGGCCTGCTACCCTATACTCTCTCCCTGGGAGGTAAACTGCCTTTATTGAGCCCAGATCGGACTCTATCCATGTACAAATCTCCTGCACCAATAAACGTAGTAGATGTATCTGGTAACCTCCCTTAGGGTTTCCATAAATTATTACCACCCTGTTGACGGTTCTGATCTGAACATGTTGACCCTTTAACTGCAGAGCAAAGGATATTAGAGCTAAGCAAACTGCTCTGAGCTCCTGCCAATTGGACAAATTATCTGCCTGTTGCATTGTTCACTTGCCTTGGACAGAGGAATTGTCTAGAGTGGAACCCCACCACCACCACTTACTGGCATCAATAGTTGGCACTCGTGTGGGAAAATCTGAAAGGGTCGACCTTTTTCTTGGTTTTCTTCCCTCAACCACCAAAGAAAACTATTTTGAACTTGTGGCATGACTGGCTCCTCCTGTTCGAACTCCTGTGCCTCAGTGAGACAGTAAATGGTTGATTAGGGTATACATGTGCAATCATGCCCATGGCAGAACCGTCAGAGTGGGTGCTATCAGGCCCTACACTCCTAACCACTGTCTCACTGGTGGAGTAGTAAATGCTAAGAGTTTCAAGTTTGCTGCGTTCAGTTTCTGTTTCCTGTCCAATGGCAGAAATACTTGCCCAATGTCCATTCTGAAGTGCTTTCCAATAAAGTGCACATATTGGGTCGGTGTCAGATGAGATTTTTTGTAGTTTAGTAAAAGATCTGTGACGCTGCACTGGACTGCATACCTCTTTCACTTTCTGTAAAGCCTTAGAAAAAGAAGAACAACAAATGAGCCTGTCACACAGATAAGGAAACAACTGGATTCCCTTACTATGAAAGCCTTCCACCAAAGGTGCCAAAACTTTTGTGAATACTCTAGAAGAGGAAAGGCCAAAAGGAAGTAGCTGAAATTGGAAATGCTGGTCCTCTACACAAAAGTTTGCGATCATGGATGGATTGGGACATGTAAAGCTCTAGTGACACCAAGAAATCACCCTCTGAAACTGAAGAATCTCTTGTAATATCACTGTTTTGAATCCTACATGTGCAATGTACAAGTTCACAGCCTTGAGATTGAAAACTGGTCTTACTCACCTGATGATTTTTTTATCAAAAAAATAATAGAGTAGACTCCTTCCCCCCTTTACTGCCACAGCACAAGAGTTATCACTTTTTTCAGAAGCAATTTTTAACCCATTCCTGCAAAGCTTGCCTCTTTGTTGGGTTTGCTAGGAGAGAGCTCATTCAAAAGAAATCTGGAGGAGGATGTTCGAAATGGGATTCCTGGTTGGCTGAGCTTTGCACCCTCAGGGCTGGCTTTAGGGCAGTGTGACTGGTGCGGCTGCACTGGGCACTGACCTGGGGAGAGGGCGCTGACATCAGGGTGGGGGGGGTGCTGTGATTAGCAATAACTCTAGTGATTGATGTTCCTGCTAGACAGAGAGGGATCAGAGTTTGGTCTAGGGGCAGTTTTTACTCGCCATAAAGTAGCGAAGAGAGTTAATATGCCTGCTGCAAAGAACGTGTACGCCAAAAATGATTGTTGCACCGGGCACCAGCAGCTCTAAAGCCAGCCCAGACCAGGCAGGTACCACTACTCTAGTCAGGGTAAGCTAGATATACACTAGATGATAACCTGTGCTCACCCTCTGGTAGCTTGGCACAGAGCAGTCAGGCTTATCTAAAGAGGTTATGTGTAAAGTATTTGTGCAACACACACACACAGTAACACAATGAATATATCACAAAAAGACTCCACACAGGTTTAGAAAAATAGAGAATATTTATCTGGGCCAAATAAGATCAAACGACAGACGGGGCCTCGCAATCGCTGGTGGCGATGCTTGCTGTGCGAGGATACGATACTGTGATGGCTCGTGCTGATCCTTCGAGCGTGCCGCGCAGTTCCAGAACGAATGTGCCGTTTGCAGTCGCAAAAAGCCCAAAAGCTTGATTTCAGGGGTTGTAGGTGATGAAATCAGCTGCAGAGCCCACTTCTGAGGTTCAGAGCTTGGAGGGGGTACCTCAGGCAAGGGTAGGAATCACTGAAGGCAGAGTCCAGCAGCACCAGCAGAATTGTAGGAAGTCTTTTGTGTCCCCGAGACTTCAGAAAACAGGAAGCAAACCAGCAAGCCCTTGGAGATCACATGGAGGGAAGGCAGAGTCCAACTCTCCTTCCAGCAGTGTCAGGTAGCAGCAGGCAGCAGGGCAACAAGCAGAAAAGCAGTCCTTCCCGAAAAGCAGTCCAGTTCAGTCCTTTAAGCAGCTCAGCAGTCCTTCTGACAGAGGTTCAGTTCAAGATCCAGAAGTGTCTGATTTCAGGGGGTCAGAGACCCAGTACTTATACCTAAAAGTGCCTTTGATGTAGGGGGTGACTTCAAAGGAACTCTCTGAAGTGCACAAGGATCCCTTTCAACCCAGTACTGTCTGCCAGGCTAACCATGGCGGGTAAATCAGTGTTTGTGTGCACAGCACACAGCCTATTCCAATGTATGTGTGAGCCACCTCTCCCCTTCCTGCCAAGGAAGGCTATCAGAATGCAGATGAGTGCTCAGTCACACCCAGCCCTTCCTGTGTTTGCGGCTGTCTAGAGGGAATGTACAAAGTGTAGCTGTAACCCTGCCCAGATGTGTATTGGAGGCACACTGTCAGGCACAAAGAGCAGTAAGTACAGAAAAATGTCCACTTTCTAAAAGTGCCATTTCTAAAACAGTCATGTTAAATCCAACTTCACCAGTAAAGGGGATTTGTCATTACCATTCCAAACATGAAAAAGCTATCCTTCTCTGATCAGGAATTACAGCTTATAGCTATACAGCTATATTAAGGCATTCCCAAGGCTGGCCTATGAGAGGTTGGGCCTCAAAGTAGTGAATACGAAATACACAGTTTGTCACTACCAGGACATGCAAAACATACAGGTACATGTCCTACGCTTTACTTACATGGCACCTTGCCCTTATGGTTACTTAGGGCCTACCTTAGGTTTGACTTATATGTAATAAAAGGGGAGTTTAAGGCTTGGCAAGTAGTTTTAAAAGCCAAGTAGAAGTGACAGTAAACTGCACACACAGGCTTTGCAGTGGCAGGCCTGAGACAGTTTTGAAAGGCTACTTCTGTGGGTGGCACAATCAGTGCTGCATCCCTCTAGTAGCATTTGAAGTACAGGCCCTGGGTAAATGGTCTACCACTTTACAAGGGACTTACCAGTACAACAAATAGGTATACACCAATGTTATCATGTTTAGGGGAGAAACACAGGCACTTTAGCACTGATTAGCAGTGGTAAAGTGCTCAGAGTCCTAAGGCCAACAAAAAGAATCAGCACAAATGGGAGGCACAACGTGGGGGAAAGACCACCCTAAGGATGACAGGTCTAACAAGGAGACTGAAAAACGATCTGATAACCAGATACCCGCAATACCCGTTGTTCTGATACTGACTCCTCCCATTCTTCTGCATAGACCTTGAGCCAAACTCACAATGGGGGCTCTATTTCCCCCACGTTACTATGATTTTGCTGGGGGCTAAGTTATTTGCACACTTTGATAAATTATACACAACGTCAAAAGAGGCATGTGACATTTCAAAGACAATCACTTTGGAGCGCAGACTGTCATGTTAAAAGTATGTTAAAAGTATGTCATTTAGGGCCAGTTTTACTAACATCTTGCACAGGGGTTGTGACACAAACCAGCACAAAATGATTTTTTAGTAATTTACTTTAAAGTGCAAAACTTGTTTTGTGCTGGAAAGAATTCTGAAAGTAACACAAACCAGCGTGAAGTGCTGCTTTGCGTTACTTAGCATCAAGGGAGCGTTCCATGGGTGGTACATGGGCATTCCCAAGCAACCACCCATGGTTTTTTACACAAAACCCTTTCTATAATCAATAGTAGACAGGGTTTGCATCAAAATCTAAAGCCACTTGAAAGCAGACGTTACATTGAGAAATGTCTACATTTCTACTTTCTTTTCCGACTTTGCATGTGTGCTGCATATACATCACACATAAAATGGAGGAAAAGTTTTATAAGTTGTCTAGGCGTAGTATTTTGTATGGAAAGAAACCTTTCCAGTACAAAACCTATGTTAGACAATGCATACACCCTTGCACTATGGCACAAACTAGTGTGCGTGACACTCAGCAGCAAAATTCTGCGCCTGCGCTAGGGAGAGGGAAGAAGTGTGCCATATCTCTGTAGATATGGCACTCTCCTGCTCCCTCCCTGTCATGCAACGCAGACTTTTTGGCTCCTGCACTGCGATGGGTGACACCTTCTTATATCTGACCCTTAATATCTTTTGATTTGCTCTCTTTTTATCGTTTACTTTTTGACAAAGCAGCGCTCTGGAAACAACTAATTCACACGAGGTGTGTCCTGTTGGCACACCGCTGATGGCAGAGGTAGTCTCAGTTTCACAAGAACACTCAGTGTGATCGTAGGCAACTGATAAATGGAAGGTGCTCAGAGCTGGGCTGCTAAGTCCAACCATTTGCTATTTGATGAGTGCTGTATATCTCAGTAAATATAATTGATTTTGTGAAAGGTTTTAGGGGCTTGATGTCGCTGTTTTTATTCAAATTACTAAAAAAAAAAGAAAACTCTAAGTAAATATATTACCCAACTGGATGGGACCTCTTTATTGTCACTAGAAGGATGAAAAGCTGGGAAGTCCCCACTGGGATTGTAAAACGTGGCCTGCATATTACAGTCAGATTCTATGTCAGGACCGGAGGCTCCGATTATGCTTCTCATTTCTTTACTGGTAAATTACTCAGCAGCCAATAAAAATACAGGAAAACAAAATACTTCAATACCCATGAACACACTATGTGTCACATGATCAACCATAGAGAGTATCCTGTATATAAACTGCAGTCTACATTACAACTTCCTCTTTCTTTGCTGCTCTGCAGCCAATTAAGTGCTTTTCACTATTCCTAATGCTTGCCACACTTTGGGGTGGAATGTTAATTGCTTACGTTATACTTTCCATTGGATTCTGGCGTTCTTACATCTTTGCTATTGCCATTGTTATTGTATCTGGTTTGGGACAATTTGTATGCGATTTGCATTGTGAGCAGCAGTCTTTAGCCCTCACCTCACGGTCGCACTCGTGGTCGGCGGTCTTCCGACTGGTTTTTTGTCAGCGCTCGCCTCTCTGAGCGCGAGTTGGGAGCGTTTAACCTCCCGGACCGGGCGCCCGCGTTCTTTTCTTGTGGAGCGGGAGGCGAAGGGAGTGAGGACGCGCGTCGGATTGACGCGTAGTCCTCTTTCTGTGTTTACGAGCGGCTGTTACCGCGCATGCGCGGCGGCCATTTTGCCCGCTTTTGTTAATATTTTTTTTTCGTATTTTGGGCTTGAGTGAGCGCGGGAGCAGCGCGTCTTTGCTCTAATCCCACTTTGGCTCGTCCAGACTCCCGCTGACGCCCCCTCTCGTCTATGAGTGGGGCTGTATAATTGTGCATAGGCTTTGCCTAGAGTGGTTCTGGCAAGCCCTCCCTCCACGTTTTACTTCGGTTTTTCAACAGTTTACTGTTGTTTCTCTCACTGTTTTGGCTTGCCTGGGCTTTACCACTCCCCCCTATTGTTTACACATACAACTGTTACCAGTTCTTGTTTATTACCATTATCCCATTTGTGTAAGGGACAGGCAATTCCTCCTGTGGGAACGTGAGTCACTTAAGTGATACAATGTCAGAATACTATTTTGAGGAGGACTATTATGATGAGAAGCCCTCTGGGTCCATGGAACAAGACCTTGTGGACGCACTCAACGCAGGTGTGCAACACTCGGTCAATAAGGCCCTGGTGAGGGCCATAGAGCCGCTAAAACGCCATTTATCCACCTATGCAAAGCAACAGGGTTGGCTCCCCAGCTCCAGCAGTCGTTCTAGCGCCAGTGATAAAGGTTCCATGAACCCCCATGCAGCGGATTTTGCTAAGCTGGCGAAAGCAATGGCTTCTGACCATGACTATGGCGCTTCCTCTAAGGAAGCATCCATCACTGAATTACCTCAGGATGATGGGGATGATACATCCTCCGAGCAGGCGTCAGACCAGGAGGAGCCTCCTAGACCCGCCAAGAAGTTACGAAAAGAGCGTTATGTTGACGCACCTTCCCAGCCTAAGCTCTTAACTTTCGAGCCGGCTGAGATTGTGCATCCTAATTCCGCCGCTTGGCTTCCGCCTCCTGAGGTAGCCGAATATGTACAATCTCACATTAGACAGGCTTTTGATAAAGATGTGAGGGCGCGGCTCAAATCAGAGTGCCCTAGGCCTGACTTGGCGGATAAGGTGGCGGAGACAGCGGAGGTGGATCCTTCTATCCTAACGTATTTAAAGAAGTATTCCAAGGATCCTAAAAAGGGCATTGACCGAGCGTGGAGGTCATGTCAGGACAAGCTTTTGGATTTGACAGGCCCCCTCACTAAAATTTGGGAATTGGGTTTTTGCGCCAAGGAGTCCGCAATGGCTATTAATCCTGATGAACTGATTGGCTGGGCTCAAAGAGCGGTTTGTCAACTGGGTAACGCTAATTGCGCTATGTCCAGTGAAAGACAGTGCTCAATCCTTTTGAAACTTGATCCCAAACTGGTGGAACTTTCTTCTTCCGAATCGGGTCCACTGGCTCAAGGCCTCCTCTTCGTTCAACCTTTCCTTAAGGAGCTGACAAAGTTTGTTGGCACTTTTAGTGGCCTGGATAAGGCTCAGGGTTCACTTACACATGCTTTTCGCCCGGTTTTTGGCAGGGCCGGACGATATCGTGGGCGATCGTTCGGCCGTGGTTACGCTCAAGGCGCCCCACGTGGTCAGTACCAGCAACACAGAGGAGGTTACCAGGACTCCGGGTACAATGGTAACTCCTCCTTCTATCCAACCCGTTGTTCAAAGAACAGATTCCGTAAAGGCAGATATGGTGGACAACAGGGAGGTCAGCAAGATTCCGGTACTTCAGGTGAGACTGATTCTTTCTACAGAAGTGATGTTGGGGGGCAGGATACAGTTTTTTCTGCACAATTGGCACAAGATTTCGCAGGATGCATGGATCTTGGAGACGGTACAGGGGTACAAGATAGAGTTTTACAATTCCCCCAATCAGGGCTCTTCCCCTCATCCAATGTCTTTTTTCCGACAAGATCAAGTCTTCATCTCCGCAGAGATAGATTCCCTCCTATAGAAAGGGGCCATAGTGGCCACGGATCTTCATCCCCGAGGTTTCGTCAGCAGCATCTTCCTAGTAGAGAAGAAGGGGGGTGGATCCAGGCTAGTTTTAAATCTAAGGGATTTCAATGGTTGGGTCGTATATCGGCATTTCAAGATGGAGGGTATTCATCTTCTATGCGACCTCCTTCAGGAGGGGGACTGGATGGTCCGTCTGGACCTGAAAGATGCGTATCTGTCTGTTCCCATTTACGATCCTCATCGACGTTTTCTCCAGTTCCATTGGCAGGGAATTTGGTACGAATACAGAGTCCTCCCCTTCGGCCTCTCGTCAGCACCTTGGTGCTTCACAAAACTCCTGCGACCAGTCGTGGAATCCTTGAGAGCGCGGGGGTTCGTCTGATTAGCTACTTGGATGACATCTTCATTATGGCTCGCTGTCCTCAACTTGTGATGACCCATCTAGAATGGACAATCAATCTTTTGCAGTGTCTCGGTTTTCTTGTAAATCCACAAAAATCGGTCTTAGCTCCCACTCAATCGATCGAGTTTCTGGGTTTTCAGATCGACTCTCGGGGTTGTCAACTCCTCTTGCCAGCCCAAAAAATCAGGTCTATCAAGAGAGAGTTGAGGTTGATTTTGCACAAGCAGAGTATGTCATTGAGATCTGTAGCCCGGATCGTAGGGCTGTTAGCTTCCTCGATTCAAGCGATCTTCCCGGGTCCCCTTCACTACCGGGCACTTCAACGGCTCAAGATTCGACATCTCCAGAAAGGCCTCGGTTACTCAGATCAGATTCCTCTTTCCGAGGAGGCGAGGTTGGAGATGTTGTGGTGGTTGGACCACATGGAGGCCAGGAATGGTCGAGCCCTCTTCGGATCTACCCCAGAAGTAGTGATAGAATCCGACACCAGTCGGTGGGGTTGGGGAGCCTGTTGCGGCCAGATGTCCACGGGCGGTCGCTGGTCACAAGAGGAGCTTGCGTTGCATATGAATTGCCTGGAACTTCTGGCGGGCTCCTTTGCGATCCGCTGTCTTTCCCCTCGCAAGACGAACTGTTGCATCCTACTTCGCATGGACAATGTGTCGGCAGTCCGCTATGTGAACAAGCTAGGGGGGACAAAATCCCGGATTCTAGCGGAAATTGCCAAGGATTTTTGGCACTTTTGTCTTCAGAACAAAATATCGGTGCTAGTGGAGTGCCTTCCGGGCTGCAACAATGAGATCGCTGATTGGCACTCCCGTCATCTACGGGATTTCAGCGACTGGAGACTCCATCCACGGATTTTTCAGTCGCTGAACCGGCTTTGGGGTCCCTGTCAGTTAGACCTGTTCGCCTCTCGCCTCAACAGACAACTTCCAGCTTTTTACAGCTGCCGTCCGGATCCGGAAGCTCTGGCCACGGATGCGTTTCTACAGGATTGGCCGACGTCTCTATGTTATGCATTCCCGCCGTTTGTAATGATTCCCAGGGTTCTGGCACGAACCAGACGTTATCAATCAGAGTTGATTCTGATCACTCCACTATGGAGAGCGCAGGCCAGGTTCCCAGTACTTCTGGAGATGCTTTGTGAAGTGCTGATCCTCCTTCCACAGCGGTGGAACCTGTTGCTGGATCCTCTCAAAGCTCCACATCCTTTGATAGAATCAGGACAACTCCTTCTGGTAGCATGGCGGGTTTCAGGGACAGATGGAAGGTCCCAGGCCTTTTGCGAGACGCTGACAGATTTATCAGCGAAGCATGGTCATCCAACACACACAAGCGATATTCTTCAGCTTGGAAAAGATGGTGTAGTTGGTGCTCTCAACAGGAGGTGGATCCCTCTACAGCACATGTCTCCTTCATTGTAAACTTTGTAGCTTCCATCGCGGCTTCGGGCCTCGCCTATAGAACAGTGAATAATATCCGGTCCGCCATCTCAGCAGGTCACGTGTCAGTGGATGGCAAACCGGCAGGAGAGCATCCTTTGATATCTAAGCTGCTCAGGGGTATCCGGATGGTCAAACCCCCTTGTCCCAAATATTCAGAGTTATGGGATGTGTCCCCTGTTTTGAGATTCTTGGAGGCTTGGCCCTCCAATAAGTATTTGTCAAGAAAACAACTTTCTGCAAAATTGACTATGCTACTCTGCTTAGTGTCCTGCAAACGGGTTTCAGATGTCCGTGCATTTTGGATCTAGCGGGTCATAGGTTTTCCCCGGAGGGTGTAACTTTTGTAATTTCGAAACATACTAAGTGTAATACCTCTTCCATAGCTTACCCAGCTCTCCCTAATAATCCTAAACTATGTGTAGTACAGTGTATAAAAGATTATGAGGTGAGTACTGCTGAATTTCGACAGGAAATGAGGGGTCAATTGTTAATTGCTTTACAAAAACCTTTTCGCCCAGTGACCCCAGCTACCTTGTCTAGATGGGTGCGTTGGCTCATGGGCAAGCAGGTATCGATGTATCAAAATTTGGAGCGCATTCAGCTCGTGGAGCTATGGCATCTAAGGCTTTTTCTATGGGAGTCAGTTTAGCTGATATTATGAGCGCAGCTGATTGGTCATCTGACACGTTTATGTCTTTTTACTATAAACCTATTGTGGATGTGGCATCAGTAGTGGTGGCTAAGCTTTAAACAAGCATAATCGGAGCCTCCGGTCCTGACATAGAATTCAAAATTTGCGAACATACGTGACAAGAATTTTCAATTCTATTAAGGACACGGAGGCGAGGATTATCCCACCCAATGACATGTATTGCATATTGTAAATTGCATTATCTGATTTTGAGTATCTTCATACCGCATGTATGTTCCTATGTTTTTTCCCTTCCCTTGCCTATGTATTGATCATATATGAGGGAGTATGAGGTTACGGCCTATCCTTTTTCATTTCAGGTGCTGATCTCAAGTAATGCACGTTGGTCTTCGTTCTTAGAACAGCTTCAGGTTTCACGTCAGTTGCTGCGACACGTTGGTTCAGGAACCAAGTCAGGAATACGGAGCCCCGTTGGGCTGCACGTTTTTCTCTGCTGAAAGCGGTTCTTCTACGTTCAAGATGGTTCTTCTACATCATGTTGTTGTTCATGGACTTAACTGTTTGATTGTTGGTCAAAGAAAGAGGAAGTTGTAATGTACACTGCAGTTTATATACAGGATACTCTCTATGGTTGATCATGTGACACATAGTGTGTTCATGGGTATTGAAGTATTTTGTTTTCCTGTATTTCTATTGGCTGCTGAGTAATTTACCAGTAAAGAAATGAGAAGCATAATCCTCGCCTCCGTGTCCTTAATAGAATTGAAAATTCTTGTTACGTATGTTCGCAAATTTTGAATTCCACATCAGCTGAATTCGTGGCTTTCGGTAATGTGAAATTGTGACATACGGGTTACTCACAGATCTTGACAGCAAATTCATTAAACTCTTGTGCAGGTGATCTGCCGATTGCAAATAGTTTGCTGCAATGTGCACCTAACATGCTGAACTATCTTAATGGTTATTTAATGGTATTTAAAAGTGTCCAGACACTCAGCACATAAAACACAAACATCCAAAGCATCCAGAATTTGATGCAATGAGGAGTTTCAGGTTACTGAGCATTCTTCACCTCCTGTACCTACTATAAAGCTGCTCTCTTAGGGCTTATCAATTCCGGTTACATAGGGAAAGCAGAGTTTTATTTGTCATATGATTAGTGTACTTATCTTGCATTTTAGGTACTTTCAATAATTAGGGATTCGTGAGATTGCTGTTTTCACTGTGAATTAAGGTGTATTTCCTCCACTAAGCCCCTTGTTCCAATTGGCCCTTGAAATTAGCCAATGCCGGAGTTCCCGATATCGATAATATAAGGGAGCAGCAAAAAACTACGCCCATTACAAAGTGAACCTTGAGGGCCACTAATAAATGAATACATAAAGGCAGGACTTTCCATATAAAGAGGTTAGAAGAATCTACAATTGTGGTTGCATGCATAGAGTGACCTGATCCTTCGTGCAAGGTTCTCATTGGATCATTGAAAACTTGCCAAAAAGACTAGCACGCAACCTTCCCGGAAAGCCTCATTTGATCTCACGAAACGTTCGGCCATGCTTGAAAGGCGACACTGTTTAATCATTTCATTGTGATACCCTCAAAGATGTATCATTGGCATAATAAGAAATGTATTAATTGTCAATATTGCACATATATTCATAGAAAAAAAAATTGTATCACACTTGGCATTCTTTTATTAAATGTTTTTTTACATTGTCCTTTAATTTAATGTTTCAAATAAAAATCATTATAGATTTCAGTGGATTAATAAAATACAAATTCTACTAAAATATGGATTCAAGTGAGAAACCCTCGCCCAACTAATGGCCCTGCGATGTTTCTAACATGGCGGCGCTATGCCCTGCTGAGGCACCGCCATGTGGTGTATCGTCTCTGTCGGTGAGACGGGGTGTGCACGCGAGCGATGGTGACGCGCCTCGCGCGCGCTGAAGCAGCTGTTGCGGAGGCCGGGTGCTAGCGGTGCAGGATGTCCTCCTGCAGCAGCCCCGCCATGTCTCTGGAGAGATGCCGGGCGGACTGGGGGGAGTTGGAGGACGAGTTCCAGCAGCTGCAGGTAAATTCCCTGTCGAGAGTGGGTGGGGGGCAGTGCGGTGCCCCCTGGAATCCTTCCCAACCTGGAGGTCAGAAAGCAACCTGTGTATAAAGTCCACACATGGGCCATTGTGGTTATTCTGTACAATTAGTTTCATGGTGACCTTGTGCAGCCAGCCTCTCACAGCCCTTATTCACACTCTGCAGACCATACGCCTAGTGTTCAATGGGTCAGAGGAGTCGCCGGGATTGTGCAAAGTGTACAGCGCTGCAGTCTGGAATTAATAAACCCGAAAATGTAGCATGTAATGCAGTTCATCACTTTTTAAGCATATTGCTTCAGCGGGCCGCCGTGGATTTGCTGATTACCAAAACCTCTAGTTTTTGCATAGTTGCGTCTAAAAGGACATTCAGTGGGTTAAAGACGTTGCAGAGGGACCATTACCACAAGTCGTAGGTTTCAGTGATATACAGGAGTGAGATAAGAACTAACCTTGCACGAAAAACAGTAATTTTCCATAATTCCAGATTCTAACCTCCTTACTGTCCAGAGAGGCGAACTCGCCTATCCATAAACCCAGAGAAGCCTTGCCTTTTTATCCAAAGTTTAGGAAACCGTTAGTAAACTTCATATTGAATTAGTTATGAGTAAAGTTTTGCTGTTTCACTCGGCAATAGCACCAGCAAAGCAGCTGAGGGCTAATGAAACCCAAGCAAAGTATTTAGTCTTTGAAGACGTCATGAGTGTTACTGGTATAGGCTGTCATCGTTGTTGTGGTAGGTGACATCACCTGATAAGCACCTAGATAGACTGGCCAGCTTTCTTGCAGCTCTGAAAATATTGCCATGTTAGGTAGGACATGAGCGATCGCCTCAGGCTTGCAGACAGAGCACAGCAAAACGCAGCATTATTTTGCTTTCAAAATCTTTATACCAGTATCCCCTTGCCCACTATATAGTTCCTGATTTTTTTGTTTGCATGTTCGTTTGTCTGTCTACAGCAATGCTGGTAGTATGTAGTCACTAACAACATGTCGCAATTGCCTGATGTGTGCTTTGGTTGTACAGAAGCATTTCTGCCCCCGCTTTGTCATGTTCCAGTAATCTGGTTGCGCATGTGTACAATAGAGTGGGCATAATGCAGTGTTCCTAGGTGGACTCCATATGTTTGGCAGCTTCTCATGTTTGTTGATATTTCATCGAGCTGTGGAAACAGTTTGCTTAACTGTGTCTTATCCTTCTAACCATAACAAATAGAAAATTCCTGGATGTCTTCTAAGATTGAATGCTCCTCTTTTGAACGGAATAATCTTGGAAACTAGCTTTTTCCTCCAACATAACAAGACTACCAGTTGCCAGTACCCTACTGGCTGCATTTGGGTTCTGTAAGCCCTAGTCCTTCATGTGAAATCTCTGTCGGATAGTGGAATTGGGATTATTTCCTCCTGTTATCTAATACATATTTTTATTATTTATTTTTAGAGTTTTCTATAGCGCGAACAAGACCCTGAGAAGGGTATCAGAGCGCTTTACAATTCAAAGCAAAGCAAGTATAAAACCATTTTAGTGAGGTTCGGCAAAGAGCAAAACGATAATAGAGATGATTTGTTCGGTGCAGTAGGAACAAGTTCAAGTACGAGCAAATCATATAAGTGAGGGTGTCATCACGGGAAGTATAGATACAAGTTTGTAGTAGTTGATTTGTTCGGTGCAGGCAGGGGTGATATCGAGAGTAGAGTTTCCGTCTGAGTCGGAGAGGGGCAAGTCAGAGAGTTAACTGGTGTGATTGATAGGGCTCAGGATGGTGAGGATTGTTAAGGGATTAAGGGAGGAATTTGCTCATCAGGAATGATTTGGCTTCCCTTTTGAATAATGGTGCTGAAGAGATTTTTCTGATGCTCGGAGGGAGTGAGTTCCATATTCTTGGTGCAGCTCCGGAGAATGAACATACTTCATCAATATAAGTACTGGCGTTCTGTTTTTTCTATTGCCCAGCAAAGTTTAAAATAACCAGGTGATCTCTTTACTTAATCTAGTTTAGGGTAAAGAAATTCCAGCAATCTACTTTTGAGGTCTATTGCGAGGCATAGAAATTAGATAAACTTGTTATTTTATACTAGGTGAAATATCAGCCCATTTTCTTCTGTGATCTGATGCAAGATAAATGCATCAATGTCATTTGCTTCCATACTCTAGTACATGGGGAAACATTTCTAGTAATCTCCTGAAATCAAGTATAGCGTATTCTACAGAGGGTAATATTTTCTAATCAAATGCTAGTTAAGGCACTAAAGCTTTTAACACACGCAGGGTAAAATATACAAGCAATGACCTGCTATAACCTCTGATGCAAGGTAAAGCCACTCTCCCCTCCACTCTCTGTCTGTTATCCGTGGAAGGGTTGGGCAATCGAAGTCGTCTCCAGCAGGCACAATCAGGGAAAAGCAATGAGGAGTGATCCCAGTCTGTTATCATCTATTGAGTAATCAGAGCAGTCACCTTCTGTAAACAAGTGCATGACGGGTGATCGGAGTATCTTCCTGTGGTCTAGCACTGGGTGAAGAAACCAGTGCAATTTCCTTTTAATATAGCAAAGGGTCACATAAGCGAGGAAATCACTTTCTCCATACTAAAACACTAAATTAATGGGACTGGTTGCCTTTATTACAAGATAAGGTAGTCTTCGATGATCTAACTCGGAAAGGCAATGTGAATAATTGTATCTAATGGAGGATGAAGCGATCCTAGTAATCACTCGCTGTAATATAATGCAAAGAAAGATAAACCTAATCTTTTGTATTGGAGTGCAGGGTGAAGTGATCCGCTGTAGGAAAGTGCCCCTTTTTGCATGGTTGCCCCCCACTTTTTGCCTAATGTTGATTTACTTTGACTTAGTGTGCCCTGGCTTCCTGCCAACCAGGTACCCAGTGCCTACGTTCTTTCCCTAAACTGTGATGTTGCAAAACCCAATTGGCAACTCTCTTGCCATATGTAAGTCCCTTGTAAAAGGTACCAGAGGTACCAAGAGCACTGTGACCAGGGAATGCCCCTAAGGGCTGCAGCACGTATTGTGCCACCCTTAGAGGCCCTGTATCTTTACACACACACACTGCCATTGCAGGCTGCGTGTTTTGGTGCAGAACAAAGTGAAGAGTCAACATGGCACATATCCCTGTGTGCCATCCCTACAATCCACTGCCCTGGCATAGATAAGCCACCCCTCTAGCTGGATGCACTATACCAGGGGTGAGGGTACAGGTGCATGAGCCCTGTACCCCTACAGTGTCTAAGTCAATTCTTAGACATAGTAAGTGCAAAGAGTATATGGTATGGGAGTTTGTCATTACGAACTCCACAGCACCATAATGGCTTTACTGAAAACTGGGAAGTTTGGTATCCAACTTCTCAGCACATTAAACCCACACTGATGCCAGTGTGGGATTTAATGAAAAAAGCACTCAGAGGGCATCTTGGAGATACACCCAGAAAAACTACCTAACCCTACTGTCCTGGCTGAGTGGCTGCTCGCCAGCTGCCACCACCAGACATGTTTCTGGACCCCTGGGTCGAGAGCCTGCCACTCTCGGGGTCCTGAAACAAAGCACATCCTGGGTCGAGGTGCCAAGCCTCCTCCCCCAGGATGGGCAGGGTCCACGAAGGGGAAGCTTCAAAGGCTTGCCGCCTTTGTGAGCTAACCCAGCTATTTACTGCTCCCAACAACTGTCCCCCACCGGTTCTGACCCCCACTGTGGGCAGGAGAATAGGCGGGGAAACCACATTAGGAGGAGAGGTGTGCCCACCTTTGCCAATCCCACTCCTCCGGTGGGGGAGGCGAGGTGAAGCACAACTCTCAGTCCCCGCCATCTTGCAGATGGGGGGGATCCAGCCAACCAGAGTGAGGCTTATGCCCCCCCCCCCACCCACTGGAGGGTGGCATAATGGGGGGTGTACCCACCCCAAGGAAGGGACCCATTGGTCCAGACCTGTACCTACCTGTAACGCCCTTAAATTTAGTATTTAGGGGCAACCCTGAACCTTGCCTCCTCAGACAAGAAGAAACAAGAAGGACAGAAGAGCCGTCCTGAAGAAGAGGAGGAGGACACCAACTGACTTGGCTCCAGCCCTACTGGCCTGTCCCGACCTCGACCTGCTCCAGTGAAATCCCGCTGTGTCCTGCAGCCAGCAGCGCCCCCAGAACCCGGAGGACCTGCCCTGCCTTCCCCAACCAGACTTTGTCTTCCGTGAGCACTGGATTTGTTCACCAACAGACTTTGGCTCAGGCCAAATTCGTGAGTCTGCACCTGACGCCCACTGCCCGAGTTCGAAGTGGCCTAACACCACGAGGAGGTCTCTCCGGCGATCCTGACCTGGGATCTGGTGATCCCTGACCCACCTCAAGTCTCCAACTGACGCCTGCAGCCCTTTTCTCGAGGATTCCCCCGACCGCGACTGGAGCCGGTAAGAAAAACCCAATGCCAAAAGACACCCCTGCACCTGACGTCCCACGGCCTTGGGTGACCCAACCGACGGTGGTCCGGCATCCCAAGACATCCCAGCTTACCTCTCCAACCGGTGGGCGCCTCCAGAAGATCTTCGTCCCCGAGCCTGCAGTGTTTGTTGCAACTGGAGAATCCCCATTGAAACCAACAGGGCACCCAACGCCAAAACAGCACCCTGCCGCCCCTGTGCTGCTGTGGGTGCACCGTGTGTGCTAAATCGGATCCCCCTTTGCCCTGAGCCTAAGTCCAGGAGCTTTGCTCCACAACCTTGTGTCCTGCTCGTGAGCAGCCATCAACCGGAGGCCCTCTATCCCCCGTTGGATAACATTGGGCCTCAGCAGTCTGCACCCGGCCGCCCTAGTGCCGCTGAAGGTGCTTTGAGTGTGCATCCTTGACCCTGGGGGGAACCCTCGTTCTAACCCCAGAAAACCAACTCCCAAACCTAAGTACTTACCGTTAACCTGATAACTTGATTTTCTCCCATAGGACTGCATTGTGAAAATTGTTCTAAGTGTGGAGTTGGATTGTATGAAACCTTAAGAAACTGCATATTTACAAAAACTTATTTACTTACCTTTTATCTAGGAAATGTCCCAGTGTGATATCTAGGCATATCACACTGAGTAGAAAAATTAACTTAAAAAGTAATCTGAAAAGTAACGTACACAGTAATCTGAAAAGTAATTCTAACTGTTTTAAGAACAAATGACTTACCTTTAACCAATCCAATTGCATTCAACTGCATTCAAACTGTAGTTATCTGCAGTATACTTGCAAAGTATTATTATACTTACCTGTACCAGGCCTGGCTTGGTTCTAAAAAATAAAACACAACTAAATAATATCTTTATACAAACAAATTGGTCTGAGTTTAATCTTTGAGTGGGTGACCTCATTTCTTGCCTGACTGTGTACAATAAATGCTTAATAATACCTTCTGATAAAGCCTTACTGCTCACCCACACTATCAAAAATGGAGAGTAAGGTATTATCTACTTTTACCTCTGCCTACCTTTGGGGATCCACTGGACTCGGTGCACACTATACCTTACTTTGGTATAGTATATACAGAGCCAGCTTCCTACATCTGCATAATCTGTTTCTGTAATCTAGCGCAGGATGAAGCAGGCAGTGCAATATTTCTGTAATCTACCACACAGTAAGACAGTCAGAGTAATCACTGAATGACTGAAGGTTAAACAGTTAAGCTATCTCCTTCCGTATTCAAATACAGAGTAACATAATCCATTGTCTCCTTTGAGTAGAGTGACCAGAATGACCTCATTCTATAATCTAATGCAAGGCAAAGTAGTCAGAGCAGCTACAGGATTTTCACCTTTTCTTTAGGAGGAGTACACTCTGATGCCAGCAAAGGGTCCAGGACCTGGGGGGCACCTCTTGCGGATCAGGGACTCACCCCAGCAGAGGCCAGCAGGGCTCAGGCAGATCCAGTTGGAGGTCCAGGCAGGTCCAGTTGCAGCAGGTCAGATGGGCAGTCGCAGGGAGGCCTGTGAATGTTGTTTTTTCTCTGTAGCTCAGACAGGAGGTCAGCCGACTGACCCTTAAAGTCACTCTAGTTAGCCTGCGATGTAGGTAAGCAGGTCCAGTCTTCCTTCTCAGATAGCATGGCAGTCCTCTAACAGGCGGGCAGTCCTTATTCTGTAACTTCCACAGGTCCAGGAGTGTTTTGAAATGTGGTTCTGGAGGTCCAGTGTTTATGCCTTGTTCCAGCCTTTGTGTAACAAGCCCATTCAGAGTCGCGAGTCTCAGGAAATATACTAAATTTTCCTTATTTGTATAAATGACAGTAATGGGTACAATGATAGTTATATTGTTGGCCAAACACCTTTTTGTTTGAGTTTGTTTCTGAACTTTGTTAATCAACTTGTAACACTGGAGGAAGATGCCGCACCACATGTTAGGATAATAACGCCTCTACAAAGTTTTTTATCTTGTACGTATTGGGAGCAGGGCCAGAAAGTGTGTGCTCCAAGTTATCATTTGGTCTGAAACATACTCTGTTAATGATGAGTGTGGTGGGCAAACACTTGTCACTGTATTATCTAGAAAAGCCCTTGTCCCTTATTTATTGGCCGTGGTCCACAAAGTGTGTATGTAACTGGCACAGTATGTAGATGCTGCACCTGTCTACCTTCAGTGGGCAGTATTTAGAGACGTGAGCACAGAGAAGTTGACTGCCTCTGCTGATGTATTTCAGTGAGCAGGGTCCAAGGAGGACCCCATCACCAGAGTTAATAGGATCAGTGCTCGGAGCAGGAGGTTTCAAAGGGTGAGCTCACTCTCTCTAGACTCTGCTCAAGTAGGCCCAAACTAGTGTGGTATTGCTTATGTTCTCGTCTGCAGCAGGCTAGTGCTGGCAGGTCAGGCTAGACTGTTCCAATTGGAGGAGGCGCTAACTGATTTGCATATGGCTGGCCTCTGTCTAGAGTGGAACAGGTGGCAAAAAACCATGCACTAGAATGATGATCGTGTAATTGACAGTGACTGAGATTAATATAAGATTTCCTTCGATCTCTTTATTGAAGTAGACTATGCCATGCAGCAGCTTCTGAAATAAGCTCCGTCATTAAGATCTGCCCAGCTTCTACCTGTGTCACAATTTCATCGCCTAAAAACCAAAAAAATCCCTTATTAAAGAGATCAGCGATGGATCAAATTAATATATCAAGGAGTACGATAAAAATGGAATAGGATCATGTGGTATATGTACTGAGTTACAAAAATTAAGATGTAGGACTACTTTTATCATTATAGCCAACAGAGGACAAAACAAATTACACGTTGCTGTAGAGATTTGCAAAGGATACTCAAAACATCAGTGGTATACTCAAATTTATATTATTTGATTAAAAACACAATTTGTTCTTAAACTCTTTGAAGTGCAAATTCACAAAATAATAATAGGTATTGCTTTAAACAATACAATAGTGCCCGAATACGTTGATATCATTGTCTTTATGCACCTCAAAAATTCCCAAACCACATATCATAATAAAAAAAATTCACATTAAAACCACAAAGAAACTGTCGACGCGGCGTTTCGGTGAAAATTTGAAAGTTCTTCGCCTTCTTCAGGACAAGAGGTTTTTTTCAGTTTATCAAATCAAATAATAACGAGACCCCAGAAAGATCGTCTCCTGCTTAAGGTAGCAAAACACCCAATAGAAGAGAACAGTATTCTTCTCTTGTGTTGGAAGGGTTCTAAGGGATCGTCTGTAGAATTTATACGATTCAAACCTTAGTGTCGTTAAAGAATTTGACAGGACATCGAATTATATATTGTAGATGCAAATATATGTGAACATAGAAGATATCAGTAACAAAAATAAGAGGCAGATAATTTATTATAATAGTATCTGCAATCAAGTGTCCAAGATGTTCACCAATGTAAACCTTCCCTGGCAATCCGATCGGTATTACCCAAAAAGCCCACTGTGCTTTTACGTATTTGCTGTGAGACTGAGTTGCTTATGGCCAAATCGGACGGTCATTAGACTCGTATTGAGACTCTATCGGCAACGTCCTCTATTTTCAGGAGTGTCTGTGGTCCCCTTTCTCCTCTGTGCCTTCGTTTTGCTGCTCCTGAGTAATATTCCTTCCTGCTTAGATATGGACCCAGCTCCTCCCCCCCCACCCCCCCCACACACACTTTTCACATTCTATCCAAGGCCCTTCCTGTATATTGTTTTTTTTCCTTTCTTGTTAGCTCTCAGGCCACCGTTTCCATTTTCTTCCTTCCTTCCTCACCCCCCCCCACCTTTTAAGTGTTTAAGTGACTTTCACTTAAAATTATGGCAATGATCTGCCCAAAAAAAACTTTGCACTGTCTTTTTAGGTTGTATATAAATATGGTTTTCGATATACATATTTTTTAATGCTGGGGGCAGCCCTACAAATATCTTTTGGGTTGTAGGCTGTTAGGAAGAGAATATGTTCTGGGTGAAATAATAGGCCTGGCTTGTGTAGGTTTAGAACGGGTGGGTTGTTTCAGAAGCCTTCAGGCATCTTTAGGTTTGTACAGAATCGGAATGTTAAAAGCCACCTAGAAATTCTTTGACCTTATACAGTGTCTGTCTTCTGCCCCTTGCCTCACCCAGTGCGATTTCCAGATCGTGTGTGGTTCAGGGTACTTTGTCCTGTATATAATTTTTATCCTACTTAAGTGGCCCTAAATCAGAGATCTGCAAGGCCCACATTGTTTGTAGCTCCTTAGAACCCCAAGAATGAGAGACATCTGTATTTGGCTCATTCATATCTTTTGGTTGTGGGAGGTACATGCTTTATGGTTTTAAAATCGTTTGAATTAGAAAATAATACCTGAAACAGTTTTGTCCTGGGCTATCGGGAAACATCTTAGATGTACAAAACCGAGAATGTCTTGATGTTTTATAGAGAATCGAATGTTCGTTAGTGTTCGTGTCGCTTGTATCACCACACTAGTGGTATTTTGTGCGTGGAATCACCATGCTGGTAATGGTTTGCACATCTGCTTACACAGGTGATGTCTTACACATGTGGTTTCTCCAGTGCTTTGTTGAGCCTTAGATCATCTTAATTTTTTTTTTTATACATGAGATCATTACAGTCAAAACATTTTTTTGCATGTGCCCAGCACTATTGTGATGCTTTGTGCAAAGGATTTGCAGTTTTTGCCTGGCATTATCATAGGTGGCAGTATTCTGTACATGGGCAAATCATAATGTTCATATGTAGTGCTTGAAATTTTTACGATGGTGATATTTTGTGTCTGGGATTATTCCAGCATGCCATAAACCCAGTTGTGATGTTTTGTGCCTAGGAATATTGGATTAGGAATGTTGTGTGCATTTGGTAATCCCAGTAGTGACATGTAGTGTATGCGGCTGTTTTAATTTTGATGTGTATGTCGGATCTTCCTGTGGTGGTGGTTTGCACCTGGGAGCATTACACTGTTGATGTTTTGTGCATATGCGCGTTGTCATATTGCCGATATTGTGTCTGGGAACATTACATTGAAGATATGTTTGCTTTTGATAAATTGTGCCTGAGATCGTCACAAAAGTGGTACCTTGTGCCTGATGTAACCACCCCTGTGATGTATGCCTGGGGGCTCTCGCATAGTTATGGTGAATATTTTGAGTTTTGCCATAAGTTACCAGACCTTAAACTGAAGAATAAGCCTACCCCAGCGTCAAACCAAATACAAACCTTAACTCTACCCTTCACTTAAACCAAACACTGCCCCTTATCTAAGGCAAACCTAACAATACCGCTTACGCTAACGTTTAGCCTGGTACTTACTGCTTTCAATGTTGAAACCTTCTCAGAAATGGTAATCTCAGTCCTCATAGAATCATCTATATAGTGGCACATCAATGTAATGGATTCTGAGAAGTCATTTAAAAAGGAAGTCAAAGTGCTACTAATGAACAAGTTCTTGCTGTAAGGCTCATGTACTTTAGTAGCCTACCACATTAGCCCGCATTTGCTGTACCCATGTAAAGTATTGGACTTCTATGATCATGTATATTTTGTGGGCAGCTTGGTTCCTATGGTGGTTTCCTGCCTCATTTTGGGACCTACCACATCCTGTTTCGCTCTTGATTTTGCTGTTTCTTCTTTTCTTACCACTTTTAAAGCGCTCTGATACCTTCTTGGGTCATGTTGGCGCTATATAAAACCTTATAAATAAATAGAATAAAAATGATGGCCTAATGTTATTGTAATCACCAGGAAGATATTTTAATTATTTGCTTTCCATTGTGATTATATTTCGGGCATGGAATCATCGGAATGTTGATGCTTTGAACATTGGAACACTAAAACATTAATATTTTGTACACCTGTATGTCACTGTGGCGATATTTTGTGCCTGTGGTCGTTTTGATGGTGATGTCCCAGGCATGTGATCACCCAGTAGTGGTATTTTGTTCTGTGAACCTTACAATGGTGATGTAGTGTCCCTGGGATCTTCACGGTGGTGACATTTTAGTGGCATCATTAAAACGGCAGATTGTAGATGGGGGTCAGAGGTGAACCTTTTCTGCCCTGGCTTATTTCTAAAAGGTGGTAAGTCACAAACACATGATTGACTCGAGTCTTATGCTGCCAGTGCCTATGTTTTCATTGAATTTTTTGTTTCTAATGTCACTTACGTTTGCTTTTGTTTGTTGTTTGCTCATTGAGGACTGTAAATTGTCTATATAGAAAACCAAAGCAAACTATGATATGTTGGGCCTGAGAAACATATGTTTGTGATCCTTGCGCAGAATATTATTCATTGACATAAAAATGTTTTCGGAAAATTGATCCATGTAGAGGCATCCCCTGAGTGAATTCACCCTCAAAATGAGATGGCAATCAGACCGAGGTTGATCTGATGTCCCGATCTCTAAATTGACTGTCCGAGACTGTTTAACCTGTAATGGGAACCACATTAAGCTACCTTAGCCCCCACTTTCACGTTCAGCTGCTACATGTCTTTCTGATGCAAACCAGGTCAATTGCTATTCATGGTCTGAAATTAAAAAAAAAACTTGATCCATGTCTGCATTATGTAAATGAGGTACTAATCCCTTATACTCTGAATGAACTGACATTATCCTAAATTAGAATCCCTGTTATAGCTGGAAATTGTTTCAGAATCAGTCCTCGTCATTCTGCAAAAATGTACTTTAACACCTGTTCATGTTACTTGTCTATTTCCCTGTGCAGTGCCTGTTTAACATCTCACAATCTACTTACCTGCCTTTACTATTGTGGTGCTTTGACAGGCTAGAGTTCAGTGCATCGGTGTGGTAGTTTCACGTTCATACAGAGTTGTCACTTACATTTAAATACCTATTTTGTGTCGTGCATTAAAAAAGGATATATTTTTAATTCTGCTTCCTGTTTACTGCAGGAATCTCACAAAGTATACAGGCAGAAACTTGAAGAACTCAATGTCCTTCAGACAGCTTGCAGCAGCTCCATAAGCAAACACAAGAGGCGGCTGAAAGACTTGGAGTGCAGCCTGCGGAGGTAATGCGAGAGCGTCCGGCTTGGCCTAGTACTTTTCCTGCTCTGTCGATAGCTAAACGCAGTTTGACCCATAAAAAGGACAACATCAGGAATCGTTCTTGGCAGCTGTGAGCTTGCGGGCTTGCATCGTGCACACATGTCCAAAACTAGTTTAGTATTTAGCTAACACAACTGTATTGTATTACAGCATTTATATACCGCTTACTACCTCTGTGTGGGGGCACTGAAGCACTTGCCTACATTAGCAGCAAGCTTCGCAATGTACATTGTGTGGTTTGATGGATGTTGTCTTTAAACCTAAGTGGGCGGTGTTTCCATATTGTGTGTGATGACCACCAAAGTGAGTTTGTGTTCAGGGATGCAGCATTTGGCATTATGGTTGATGATGAGGTGTGAAAGAAAAACACGCAGTATATGGTTTTCAGTACGCTGGCAGCTTTGAGCAGCTCTGCAGGTCCCTTTATGGTATTTCTTATTATATTAGTGTACTAAGCTGGTTACTGCACTGAATTGTCCAAACTAAAATTTGGTTGATAGTTTTGGTCTTGAGCTGGCATGGTTGGAGAGAGGAAAAAGTGGGGAATTCTGCTGTAATGGGCTTTAACTTTCCATATTGCATTGAGAGATGTAAAGAAGTGGTCCTAGTGTGTAGATAGATGGTACCTGTAGTGCTAGACTAAATTCCTTCAATGGACCATCAGTATGTGACAGTTCTCTTCCTTTATTCCACACCTGTTAATTTGGTGATGGCTCATTTATTGGCTGGTACAGTAATGGTATTGGACAAGCCCCGTAGCAGATATGTGTCTTATGTGAGCATAAGAGGTGTAAGTTACAGTTAGCTGACCTAATTATATATCCAGGCAAACCATAGATCAGCACTACTTTAGCTTACCTGCATATTGAAAGTAGTTTGCTGGTTGGGTTGTTCCCTATTTGTGGGTTGTAAGGTAAAGATTGAACTTGAAGGTGTGATTGTCCTTCCAGGTTCTATCCCAGGGATAATGTAATTATTTTGGAAATAGCCATGTTTTTAACTGTCTTCTGAAGTGTATATGCTTGTGGAAGCCTCATATGTTGACTGCTATGGAGAAAGTAGTGGCTTCTATGGATTTCTTCTGGTAGTTGATCTGTGGTGCGAATAAGGAGCGCAGTGTCTTGTTTTGTGTAGATTGCTTACATTTAATCTGGTGCTATGGTGGTCCTTTTCCTTTTGAGGCTCTGTGGACAATGCAGAGTGCCTTGAATTATTTTTTTCTAGCTATAGGTAGCCCGTGGAGTGACTGCAAGACTAGATTCATGCATTCTCTGTGGTGACGGAGAAGAAGTCTTGCAGCAGCATTTTGAACGAGTTGTATTTTGCCTATGATGAATGTGGGTGTGCCGGGGTATAAGCTGTTGGCATAGTCAAGCTTGGAGTTTGAGTGTGAACATAGCTTGCAGTTTCCGTTTCCATCCAAGGTAAGGGTAGATGTGATGCTTTCATTGTGTAGAAGGCACACGCTGCAGTGGTGTTATATGGCATTAAAGAAAGTCTGAATCCATGGTTACCACTATGTTTCTGAATTCTTGTGATGTTGGAGGGGCCTCAAGTTCCTTGGGCCATATGGTGGTATTTAGCCATAATCTGTAGGTCATGATCTTGGTCTTTGTGGTGTCGAACTTTAGGTGGGTATCCATCATTCATGCCTTTAGAATGTGAAGGCAGTCATTAAGTTTGGAGTTGCAGAGTTCTTGCAGACAGTTCACTTTAGAATGATTTGGGTGTCCTATGCATAGGTGTAACGGGTGAGGTTGAATGACTTAATCAGGTTTGGTAAGGGGGTAAGGTAGATGTTGAATATAGCGGGGATATTTTAGCCCCTTGAGTGAAACCACTGAGTAGGGTGTGAGGAGCTGATGTGAAAGGTGGTTGGTAAACTACACTTTGTCCATCTCTGAGATAAGCAATCCATTATAGAGCATTTTCACATTCTCTGTGATGATTGAGTGTCTGTAATAGCATGTGGTGGCGGACTCTCAAATGCAGTTGATCAATGCAGAAGCAATAGTGTTCAGCCACTCCGTTTTTGTCCACTGTGAGTTTAGATCATCCCAAATGGATACAATAGCTGACTCTGCCTGGTCAGAAGCTGGACTGTGGTCTGACATTGACTCATCTTCTGTAAAGTTTGGTAAACATTGCTCTTTCAAATATTTTCAAATATTTTTCCTAAGAATTATATATTTGATGTAGGCCTCTAGTTTATTGGGTCGGATGGATCGAGGATTTTCTTTTTTGGGAATTAACTTAGTTCTACGGAGTTGTTAAGTAAGCATTTAGCTACCTCCTCTGCACACACTATGTGAAGGATATCTTTAAAGATTTTTGAAGGTGCCAGATCTGAAGGAGATCCTTATGGTTTGCTTGTGATGATAAATTTGAGGAAGTCTTTTTTGAGTGTGTATTCAAAGTATGTAGTGGTGGAAGATTCTCTATGTTGGTTGGGTCTTGTGTTGGGGTGGTATTGTCTGTGTTCTCTAATTTTCTGTCTTTCTAATTTTTTAGATCGATTCCATGGAGATTTTATTACAGAAGTCTTGCGAATGTGGTGTTTCTCCGTTTTCATACTGTAGATTGTGGAATTCTGCAAAAAAACTTGGGAGTTCATTAGCAGGGCAGTCTGCTTCAGTTATGCGTGTGGAGTTGTTAACTTTTTGTATATCTGATGGCTCTTCTGTAGGCTCTGTTATAGTAGTATAGTGTGCTTTTGCTGTTTTTCATTTCTTGTTTTTCTCCACTTGGGTTGTATGTTGAGTTGTGTTTTCATGATTTTGATATTCACATTAATCCATGTGATGTTCTTTTGTGGTCAACCCTGGATGTGTTCTTTATTAGTATCTGTTTGTCTAGTGCAATGGAGATCCAGTTGTAGAAGCTGTGTATGTCTTTTGGTCACATGGTTATTGAGGTTCTTTGAAGATGACAGTTGAATTAGTGAATGTTTCGTTTTTCCATTGTCTGTGAGTGTTGTTTTTTGCTGTCTTTGAAGTGTTGTCATTGATAGGTGGGCTAATCATGAAGGTGATAATGCTTTGGACACTCCAGCTTAAATGGGGAGTTGTCTGTAAATGTGCCTTGTGCTAAGGTTGCAAATATGATATCTAGCGGGTGTCCAGCGGAGCGGTTTGGGTGGAAACAATTTCTCGGACCACCGGACGATGCATGAGATCCCGTGTATTCAATGCCAAGTTCTTGGAGATATATATTTCAAACGAAATTCGCCCTCCTCGAAGGCAAAATCAAGCCCATCCATCGTCCTCAATTCCAGATCTTTATTATGGCAAACAGGTAGCATGATGCGTTTCAACTCGAATGAGTCTTAATCATATGCCTTTACCCAGTGGCCAGTCATTGATCTCTTTTAAAACAAATATTCATCAACAGTGATGACGGACAAAGACCATTGTTCCAATAGGGAGTGAGAACAGACTTAGTTTTGTCCATGTTCGCCTCGTAACCACAGGATTACATACTTCCAGATCATAAAAGGAGTCAGTAACATTAATTAGGATAATAGTGCATTGGTAAATCCATATTAATTTCATTTTTTAGCATCTCCCATTTGGTTGTACTGACTGTGTGATTCCTCATATTCTTGGGTTAAAGACTACATTACCCACAGTGCAACAATGTTCTTAATGGCAATGTCTCAATCACCACATTTTTCAAATGTCTTTTCTTCCTCAACTTTTGGATGTAGTGACATATCTTAAAAATGTGCCTTTTTAAGGAATCAATTCCATTTGTGGCATTTAGCAGAATTATGTCATAGTCCAAAAGTTTTTTTCTCCAGCCACTTACGTAATTACACCTTGATGTCCTTCAGTTTCAAAACCCGTTTGCTTTCCTTCAAATCATGGAGGCACAGCGTGCAAGGGTAAGTACCCCTACAAATCCTGGCTGAAATTGAAAAGTTTCCAAAGATTACTGGGCGGGCCGGCTTCCCAGCAATGGCCCTGCCACAAACATCTCGTCCGCTTCTTTGTTCAGCCGGCCGGCCTCCCATCCATTATAAATCCAACGAAAAGCAATGCACTGGGAAGCCCTGCCTGTCGGACCGGGGCTTGTTGGGTTGCGTAAGTTCCCGGTGTATTTCAAACGAAATTTGCCCTCCTCGAAGGCAAAATCAAGCCCATCCATCGTCCTCAATTCCAGATCTTTATTATGGCAAACAGGTAGCATGACTCGTTTCGACTCGAATGAGTCTTAATCATATGCCTTTACCCAGTGGCCAGTCATTGATCTCTTTTAAAAGAAATATTCATCAACAGTGATGACGGACAAAGACCATTGTTCCAATAGAGCGTGAGAACAGACTTAGTTTTGTCCATGTTCGCCTCGTAACCACAGGATTACATACTTCCAGTTCATAAAAGGAGTCAGTAACATTAATTAGGACTATTATCCTAATTAATGTTACTGACTCCTTTTATGGGCTTGATTTTGCCTTCGAGGAGGGTGAATTTCGTTTGAAATATACCGGGTACTTACGCAACCCAACAAGCCCCGGTCCGACAGGCAGGGCTTCCCAGTGCGTTGCTTGTCTTTGGAGAGAGAGATGTATATCTATCTATCTATCCATCCCGTGGCGACACCAACATGTGTCACCAACGTAGCGGGAGGTAGTTTTGCACTTGGATGGCATAATAAGACAGCCTCTTTTGAAGTGGGACTGAGCACCAACCCACTGGGGTATTTTATTTGGAATCGAGTGGCGATCAATAACAGGCTCACTTGAGTAATACTATGTGCACTACGAAACCCAGAAGGCTCTGCGGGCCACGCCCACAGAGGCGGGTGGCAGGAATATAAATCAGGTGCATAATGGACTGTCTGTTTTCTTCGCAAGCAACGCCAATGATTAAGGGGAGAAACCCGAAACGCGTCTGGCGGTTTGAAGATGTGATGACCAGTACCCGCCAAATCTGACTGCAGCCTCCAGTTAATAAAGCGAAAATTCACCTACCTGTGTGGCTCTTCCATTGGGGTAACATTTGCTGTGTGTGTGTGTGTGTGTGTGTGTGTGTGTGTATGTGTGTATGTGTATGTATATATGTGTATGTATATATGTATATATATATATATTCTCTCCCCCCCCCCCCCTTATCGTCTAGGATTCACTGCTGTCCATAGTGTGTTCTTCAATTTGAATTACATTTGTTTTTTAATGATGATGACTGGGTTTCCTCCTCTTATTTTGCCAATACGATTTTTGTTGATGATGCAAAAATCTGACGGGATAACTTTCTGGCATGTGGGTGCAAAGTCTTTGCTGAGCCTTGTTTCTGTAATGAAGGTGAAGTCTGTGGTTTATGAGAGTAGGTAAAAAAGAAAATGTAAATGGTTTTTGTTCATGGATCTTGTGTTGAAGAGTATGCACTGTAGTTGTGTTTATTTCTTGGTTATGTCAAGGTGTTTTGAGGTTATTGTGTGATGTAGTATATGAGAAGGAACAGGGGCACAGAATAATTTGGTGTCACTAGGTTGGGAGGTAATCTGGTTGCAGCATGGGGTGAAGGTGGAAGGGATGTTTGTGGAGAAAAGTGAAGTTTGAGGTGTGTGGACTTTTTGTGGATGATAGTTGTGGTATAATGGCTCTGGTGTTAGATGGTTTGAATGGGGCGTTGGGAAGGTACTATCAGGGAACCTACCGCTCATACGTTCGCACCGTCCTTTGATTTTTAGTTTTCTCTGGGCAAGTGACATTGTGTTTGTCAGTTCTTTGAGTTGTGGTTTTAGAGTTGGTGTATTGTTTGTAGGTTGTGTGGCGTAGGTGTAGTGGTTGGTTTTGCTTTTGAAGAGGTTATGTGGTTGATGGGGTGGTTTAGTAGTAGTTATGGTCACTTCGTGAATGTATTTGAGAGGTGTGCATTTAGTACATGTAGCATTTATGAAGTAGCAACAGATATAGATTTTGTAAATGAGTAGTTACATCTCCACCAGAAAAACCTCATGTAACAGATGTTGTAGCCCTATGCCGTTTCCACGCCCAAACAGACAACACCCTTAACGTGGTACCCTTTACCTGGGTGCCTTAATCCCTCTGTTTAAATAGCCCTAGTGATGAGATGACCTGGATACTAACTCTAACCATAGAACCTTATCCCTAGGAACCAGTGGGAGACCAAACCCTAAACCCTAGTGTCAGTAGAAACCCTAGCCCTGGGAACAAATCAAAACCCAGGCGCTAAGCCCTAGAGCAATAGGAACCCTACCCCTAGAAATCTATCGGCACCTAAGCCATAGAGCCAATAGGAACTCTAGTCCCAGGAACCAGAGGGAGACCAAGCCCTAAACCCTAGAGCCAGTAGAAACACTAGCCCTGGGAACCAATCATAACACAAGTCCTAGACCAATAGGAACCCTAGACCCAGGAATCAATGGGAAACCAAGCCCTAAGACCTAGGGCCAGTAGTAACCCTAGATCTGGGAACGAATCAAAACCCGTATCCAACAGCAAATAGAAACCATAGCTCGATGGATCATGTGGACTCAAACTTAAGGGGCTGTGCAAGGTGGGAGGGGAGGAGGAAGACCTGTTCAGGTGACTATAGGCCCCGGTCCAATCACAAAGCCTGAAACTGGTGTGCAGAGGGTAAGGAAGCTGCTGCTCAGCTCACAATCTCAGTCTCCTTGGTTGTATGTTGGCCAAATACACGCTTTTTAGTTCCTGTTCAATACTGTATGAACGACCCAATTTAAAGTCACTAAAAGACTTTAAACTCCTTCGCCTACCACCCCAAAAAGGGGTGCTTAACAGACTGACTTCCAAACACAATTTAACACACACAAAAACGATTAGGCATCCTTAACACACTTAATCTTAGGTATGGATTAACTTTTTCCTTTTTTTTTGGCAGGGAAAAAATCAGTTTTTTGTCAATGTAGTACAGTTTGGAAAAAAAGGAAGAAATACGGGGCTGCACACAAAGCACATATTCAAATGTGAAATTTCACAGCAAAAGCCGCCTGCTCTTACCAGCTCTCCCCTGGGCTGCTCAAGGCTCACAGAAGGTGGGGGCACCAAATGGAGATGGCTTCCTTGTGATCTCTTTCCCAAAGGGAGCTGTGCTTGGAGGGAGTGGGGGAGGAAAGCCTGCTCGGGTTACTCCGGGCCCAAGCCGTTAACCTGAAACTGGTGTGCAGAGTGGCGCACGGACGTTGCTGCTCAGCTCACTGTCTCCTTGGTTGCAAACTGGCCCAATACAGACTTTTCAGTTCCTGTTCAATGCTGCAGACCAGGCCCAATTTAAAGCCACAAAAAATTCTATCACACGCTTTAAAATCCTTCTCTTACCTCTCCAAAAACCAGTGTTTTAGCTGCCCTCGAGTACAGTGACAAAGGGGTAATGTAGGCACAGATTAAAGTATTTTGTATTTCTGTTTTGGAAGTAGGTGAAGGTGGCACAACGTTTTGTACAATTACCTGTGCTAGTTTAATTTACGTGTTACTGGCAGTCCAGTAACCAGGCCACTCCTCTTCAAACAGAAGGTCTTCTGCTCATGTCATTGGTTTCAAGATGTAGTAGGTATTTGGGTCCCAGTATTTCTCCCCACCAAAAATGTTTGGCTTACACCATTAAAGAAAATTTGGTGGAAAAAAGGTTTTCTGTGTTTAGCAGATTCAAAGACACTACTAGTGTAGTGCAGCATGTGACTTGAGCCAAAACATTGCTGACCACATGGAAAACGGGGCCCACGTGTGGAGAAAGGAACACGACAATATAATTCCTCCATGAATTTCTGTCCATCGCTAACACTCCCCGGAGGTCCAGCACAATGGCGTTCTATGGTGCCACAAGGACCTGACAGCCTTTGGTTGCTTGGCACCTGCAGGCATTGGAATAAAGCATCTATGGTCAGATAAGACACGTGTAGCAGAACTCTGCGTTAGGGGGCATATGTCAAAAATATCTAGTTTCTTTTGGATCAGATGTAAGTTTATGACAGAATACTTGTCTTAGTCCGCTAACCCAAAAGTTCTGCTACCTATTGTATGTAAATTTGCTTGATAAGATAAAGAGGTGCTTTTTTGTGAAGGCATTGCTGGGCCAAACTGGTGTGTTTGAATATAACCATCTGAGAAACTACCTGGCCGAAGAATGTGTTCTTGTTGTTCACAAGGGGGACATTGATGCCCATGGAATGACATACGCGAATTCTAACACGGACAGTCCCGACTTTTCTGTACAAACCCATCAACCCAGCTCCTATTCCCTCCAGCCCTTTAACGCTTCCATCTTGACCTCTCCTGCTCGCTTAAGGCTTGCTACTCGCACTGCACTACTGCTCCATCCAGGGACATGCTAGCATTTTGAAAAAGGCAGCTGACCCACAGCATTTTTTATATTTCCCTCCAACTTATCCCCTAATTTCCCCTCTATTGGTGCCTATTTTGCATCTCCCTTGTCCTCCTTCGCCCTTTGAGGCAGCCTGAGGGTTGCATAAAGCATTGTATAAAACACCAAGTAACATAACGTAGAGATGTATATTTTTAGATTACTGCTTGTGCAATCTTGCAGCATTTCGGGGTGCGTTTCTTGAAGCCACCCGAGGCTGTGAAATTCCTGTTCCTCTTGCTCAACGTGATCTGCAGTCAACATGGAATGCAGGTATCAGCACTGGAGTGGAATACCTCAGAAACGAGGCCTTCGAGGCGGCAGCACATAAGTTCCTTTTCCCCTCGCTGAGCAAGAATTGCACATAATGATGGGGATCCGCTCAAACGGATGGCTGTCCATCTTGCTGTTGCACAACTGGACTCTGTCTCAGAGGTGCCTGTAGGTTTAAAAACGCAGGATCCATGCCACATTTTCAAGACAACCACCCTACTCTATGAATTATTTCCATTTAGATTTATTGCATGAAAATTGTTACTGTTTGGATATCCTGAAAATCTTGCACGGATCTGGCCCAGAGTATGACTGCTCTAGCCTTACAGTGCACCCTTCGCTTACACTATACATTTCGCTCTCGGGTGGTAAGGCATTTCAACATTGGTTTGCCATGCTGTTGCGAAACATGCAATCCATGTTGCAGCTCGCATTTTATTCATCCTTGCTAAACTTTATTAAACCGGCGTTCAAGCATACATTTATTACTAAGAACAAGTGATCAATATTGAGAACCAGTGCTAAATATTATTCACTGCAACAAACCATTCAATTTTTTCTTTTAGAAAGATTAATCACTAGAATGTAAAATTAGTTGTGTGCTTGAAGGACTGTTAAGCATTGGTTCAGTATTATTTGATGAATGCAGGTGTGATCTGTGGATCCAGGGTAACTGAGATTTCGCTGTCTGCACAGTTTCCCTTATAGGCCAAAAATTGGGAGTGCCCAGAAACGGGATAATTGCTGGTCCCAAGTACCCAGAAAAAAAGTCTGGGTAGCTAATCAGTATATGGTGGTTCCGCTGTTTTTCAATCTAATTCCTTTCTAAAAGCGGAACAGATGATGCAATCTTTTAAACGCTTGAGCAGGTTTGTCAACCTTGCCTAACTTTCCATTGTATGATCGTCTGTCCATTGGGCATTGCGCAAACAGCACTACACAGCCCTCTGTATGTGTGCAAGCTGTGTCAAGGATTCAAGAGATTGAGAAGGTTTGGCCTGGTGCGTCGACTGGCCTTTCAACCAGAATATGCTGTCTCCGTGAACATCCGTTCCAAAGAGCATGCTCTGAGATTTTCAAACTTTGTACAGAACCTAGGGTCAGGTTTAACATTCGCCAACACGAGCGAGAAGCAAACTGCGATCTGTGAACTGTGCAGTGGTACAGAAAGTATTGCATCGGCGTCTCAGCCCGTGCAGTTCAAGAAAAGCTAAAAACTTCTATAGTAAGGTACTGGCAGATGAGGGCATTGTATGCCAGTTGCAGATGGTGGAAGACATGGCCACCATAGTGGAGTTTTGTGGTTACAGTGTGCGAGTGGCGATGAGTTTAGCTAAGTATGGTAAATTCTTCTCACCACATATTTGAGCTGAGACTGCAGCCTGCAAGAGCTGTGCAGGGAACCAGCAAAGCATCCATTAGCAAAGGTGTATTGCATATATTAAAATAAGCAAAATTCCCTAGACCGCCATCCATAAAGAGCATTTAAACGGCAGTCTTCTAGGTGTACTACAGGACAAACTTGTTGGGGAATGCTTCCAACTTCCCTGTAGGCTAGTTCACCTCTGCATGTCAGAGCCTGCTAGGACTGAGCCTGTCAGCCTGGTTCCACTTCTGAGTAAGATGGTATGTGTTCCCACATTTATGATGTACAGTTTCTTCCCAAATGTTAGTTTGCGCTTTTGCACCAAGACCTATAATGTAATATTCATTGAAGTCTGGAATAAGTATGGTTTGTCTCTGTCATACATGTTGCACTAGGAATGTTCGGAATCATGACATTTTTGTTTAGTAATGTGCACTAAATAGAGTGCGTAAATAGAGTGCGTGCTGAGCTTGTGTGCTTTCTGCTAGATGAGACAGATGCTCCAGCAGTATATACCGGGTAGTCTATTTTGATTTATGATGTGAATTTACTGAAATAATTGTGCACTTTTATGTACACCTGATCCAGGGCCTGTGCTTCTCTGCGTCCAAACATCACCATTATCTCCAATGGAAATGAATTAAAATGTGAGGCAGCCCGTGACCTCCTCATTGACCTTCAATAGGGGCCCTCCAAGCTCGTCCCTTCCCTCTCGTCATCACTCCCATTTCCCGTTACTGTTACATATCGTCCTCTGTTGCTCCCAGGTTAGTTTCCAGCCCCAGAAATCCCAGTTCACATCCATGAATATCCAACTCCCCGTCTACTCTGTGCTACACCCCTCGACGGTTTCCCTTCAGGAGGGACCGTCAGGTTTGTGGGACGTGGAAATGACCATAATGCTATTAGTCCTGTTTAAATTCGAGTCTATTCAGTGGACTTGAGTACTGCCTCCCTTTCTGCCCCCCAAATATCCCGCACTCGAGAGGATCGCCAAGCCCTCGCGAATGCTTGATTTGCACATTGCGAAAGGGTGCAACTGGTGGGATTTGCATGTAGTAAGCTGATTTATGCACGCGAATGACCAAAATAACAGACTCTGGGGCCGATTCCGATTCCGGCCGGAAATCTCTCCGACCGAGCCGGACCCGGAGAGAATTCCGACCGAATCGGACCCTAGCAGTCCGACCGGACGAGTACGATGCATTCGCATGCTATCTGACTCGAGTCGGTCGGACTCCCATTGAAGTCAATGGGAGCCGGTCGTACAACGCGTACGCGGGCTCCCATTGACTCAATGGGTGCGAGTCGAACAAGGGCGCCCCCTACAGCGGGTACGCGTCCATGCGCATCGCGGCGTACATGCACAGGTAGGGGGACCCATGGGTCCCCCTGTGTGCGACTTCGCGCGCCTACGCGTACAGGGGCCCGACGCGGACCCCCAAAGTCCGGCTCCGACAGCTTTTCGAGCCGGACGGCGCGGGTCAGTCGGACTGCTCGCGGCGCGCATCGTACTTACCCGGCCGGGAAACGTCTCCATAGCGCGGTGCGAGTCGTGTCCATGCGAGTCGGTCGGAGCGTGTTGAAGCCGCGTTCGAGTCGGTCGGCGATTTTGCGGGTGCTTGCATCGTACTCGCTCGGCCGGACCCGCGTACGATTCGGTCGGGAAACAGGGCTCCGAATCGGATCCGGTGAATCCGAATCCGATTCGGAGCACTACCGGCCGAGATCAGAATCGGCCCCTTTATGTAGTGCATTTTTACCCCATCCACTTTTCAGTTTGTATTCTTAATGAGCAAAGGCAATTGTAGGATTATGATCCGATTCTGCAGACTCTGAAGGCTCTGATGTTTCCTCTAAGATGCCTGTGTTGGTTAGGCTTAGCATTTCGTAATTCATAAAACAGTATAGTGCCTGCCTGTGTGTCCTTGTGACCACTGGATCACAATAGAGGCGTAGACACAGTAGGCATGCTGCCAAATGAATGGCCAATGTTCATTGCACCACTGATGCGTGAAGACTGATCTCTACTGAGGGTTCACTGCTCGTCCTCTGACATTTATTTTTTCTTCAATGTTTCCTCTGTGTTGTTTAAAGGGTTTCATTTTCAACGTGTTTATCTTTTAAATGTCTTCTTTATGCAGGCACAAACAAACCGCTGTTATTGAGGATGCCGAACTTATACAGCAAATTAGCAGTCACATCAAAGAGCGGCAACATGTTTTCTTTGACATGGAAGCCTATTTGCCAAAGAAAAATGGGTACGTTTGTTTTTCAAACCTTATGTGGCATGCTGATCAGCATAGTTTGAATAAGCTTCAAAATATACTCTTGTGTGTTTGTTTGTTGATGTGACTTCTGCATAGGGGTTGTGACTAGCGTTGGGAGTTGCTGCCTGGAGCATTGAGGGCTTTACTCTAAGTCTAACCTGTTTGACCACTGCCCTGGGCCGAACTGCCCCTGTAAAGCCGCCAACTGAAGCCAGCCAATGGGCTGAGGTAGTTAAGTGCTCAAGACTGACCTTTGATCTCAGGATCGAATTCTTGATCAATTAAGTTCCATTAAATGAGGTAATTGTAACATCAGTTAATTACAGCTCGTAGAAACTGCAAAATCTGCCCTGCGTAAATGCACATTGTGATTGCCGTGTGTCAGTCATTTGGATTCAAGGACTACGAGCACTCACTCAGATGTGTTGTTTTTTAATATTTTGAAAGCCTAATTGTACCCGGTGTTCTCCTGCCATGCGTTGAACACTTCCCTGCCTTGGCTTTGGGGGATCCACCTTCTCCTTTAGCAGACATTATTAACAATGTATCTAACGTATGTTTTTTGTATAAAAAAATGTACTTACACTTCCCAAAATATAATCTTAAGAAGTATTGGGTCTTTTTAAAAAAAAAATTTAAATAACCAATAATATTTATGGTGTTTTGGTATTTTTTAATAACTTATCAGAAATACCATCTTTCAGACAATTTCGAGCCTGTCTCCATAGTGACTGATGGTTATCGGTTTTGTTCTTTCTTGCCAGCATCACTCTAAGACTTGCACTAAGTACCCTGCTTCCCATCCTTCCCCTAGTACATCACATCTCCATGCCTCTTTCAGTTTCTATCATGCACCTTTTTTCTTCTTTGCTTGTTCTTGTAACCTGTAGCCTCAAGATTTCTCACCTCTGGATTTTCGCACGTCTAAGTGAAGACTTCCTGCTTTGAATCTTTGCGTTCAGACAGGGTTATGTGGCCATTTAATGCTTTTGAGAGTTATTTTTTCAAGCTTCTCTTTAATAAGCACACTACCCTCTTCGGTTGCCGCAGGATGGGCATCCAGTAAGTGCTCGAGTAATAGGATCACCCAGAAATGAAACCTACATTTTTTTTTTTTTTTTATATAATGAAATATGAATCAATGGGGTTGAGCCAGTCGATGAATGCCCTCTTCTCTGCTCCTACTTGGATGCATTTTAGTGTTCCTTGACTTTATTTTTGAATGTTTCAGCTGTTTGTTGCTACCTTTTTTTCACGTGTTGGCGCTGGTCTGCTTACACCTTTTTCTAGTGTTCTTTTAAATGTTTCAAACTCTAGATATCCTTATTGACTTGACTGATGTTTTTCTACTGCTGTATAATGCTCTTTTTGCAATCTTCCTCTTACATAAGTGAGATTGTCCTTGCTTCAGTAGTTGTTCGACCCTATGTACATAGCCCCGGTTTTACAAGTCGGAAATATACATCACTTAGCGTTACTTCAATGTTTGTAGTAAATTGCTAGCTGTAACAGGATTCACAAAAATGAAATCCCAGACGTAAGCCTTGAAACATAAGACATCCATACGTTTCCAGAAGTACTCCAACTGGAAGCATTTACGAATGCAGGTTTTTTTTTTTTTACATGCTTGAACTTTTTGCATACATTTTTTCTTCACGTGACCTATTTTTCTTGCATGAAACGCCTTTCCCTACAACTCATAAAAATGGATGTTCCTCCACTTTCCTGCTCTTGAAAGTCATACAGTCCTACCATTCCCAAGAGTAGATCTTTGTACGTGCTTCTCCCCCACACCCCATGCCTGTAGTGCGCACAGTCTTGCACTCTAACTTGCGGATGTGGTAAATACACTGTGCAAGTTAATTTTTCTGCATTCGCAAGTGCTCTTTGAGATGAAAAACCTACACCAATCCTGAATATGCAACTCAGGATGTGGAATTTACTACTGCAGATTGCTGTTTTATACACACAACATCTATTCTATAGACTGCATTGTTTTGTCGAACCTGTATTGGGTGGCTGCAAGATGGTTTGCAAAGAATGGCTATTTGAAATAGTTTCTCTCTATTTATTCCATAGTTTGTGTTTCTTGGTGAAGGATGGTTGACTCTAGAGACCATGTATCGTTTTTAAGAAATGTCGAGAGCTTAACCACCAAATGGGATCAGTGCACCTTGGTGTGTTTTATTTTTGATTTATTCTGTGTCTTTGGGACATTTATCTGTGAGTTCCCTTGTCCTGTATTGATTTATTACTTGACGCATGGCAGAGCAGGTCCTAAGTCGTGCACCGTTTTACCAAGCAAACCACCCTCTGTTATTGTTGATGTGTTATCCCGCACCTAATAAACAGCAGCTGAGGCACAAATGATCTACCAACTAAGGCCCAAAATTGAGCCTCCCACTCATCTTAAGGTACTTAAAAGGGTGTTTACCTGTCTTTAAAAGAACCTAGCAATCAGGGTTTAGACTTGGGAGGAAAACCTTAGGGGGCAATTATTGATGGCCTTGGATGAACCAGCTCTTGCGCAAGCTGATATCCCTAGACGAAGATACGAACAATGTCCTTAACTTGAAGATCAGCTGGCAGTCGCTGATAAAGGCAAGCACACAGCACTGATTTCATTTACTTCCTGGTATCCTTCAGCACTGTTAACTGTATTGTGTTTGTACAAGGAACAGAGACATTTGCAGAGAATCAAAAGTATACTGCAGGTATTCATATGTTCTCTCGGTCAAATTCAGTTAGGAGAATTTGAGTCAGAAAAGAGCGCAATGCCTTTTTGAGCTTTTGGATGCATCTCATCTGTTGTGCCTCCTGTGAATGCATATGTGCTGCCCCTGGCAGGCCTCCTACAGTCTTGCCACTTGCCATTTTAAACAGCTGGTGGCACCCAAATTCACCTTAATCCTTGGTGTTGAAATATGTATGTGTCCGAATATACCACCTCCAGGCTGCTTTTCCCACAGGTTGAAATGGATACATGACCGCTGCCTATGCCCAAACTAGACTAAAGTACTGGTATAGCTTGGGAGCGGCCACAGTAATTTAATGTCTTTCAATTTGACTCCAACTTTTCACACCACAGCCAAATTATGCTTCCTCAAAAAGAGAGCTTGATTGAGCTCCTCATTACCAATATTGAGAACTTGCCTGTGCCCTTGTCTTAAATAAACCTTGAAGTGGCCTATACTGTAGTCTCCCAAAAATAAATAAAGTAACTGCAGGAAGTACACAGATTAGCAGCTAAACATATGGTGATTGTCAAAAAGAGAGACCAGGCAAAAACCCACACTTGAAGCCCTTCTTGAGCCGTCCATCTGTTGAATGACTTGTGCACTGGTTCATTGCCAAAGTTCTCAGGGGCGGAAGGTCTTCTACAAGTTAAATAACACCTCTAACCCACAAAAGGGCACTGAGGAGCTGCAAGCCGAAGTGGGCATTACAGGATACTAAAAAAGATTGTGTATCTGTGGAAGACTATTGCAAGTGATGGCACTAGCAACCTGTAGAGTTTGAAACCAGACCATGCTCTTAGGTTGCAACCTAGCCAGTCTAGGCTCAAGAGGAGCTGCTGCAAACTGTATTGTGGAAGGTTTGCACTAAGTTTAAAACCAGCAAACAAATGCATTCCAATCTACCTAGTCTCACACCTAACAACACTTGCTGTGTAATCTTGCGTGGTAATCGGGTATATTTTAGTGTTCAGAGCTCTGTGTCCATCACGGTGGAATACTCTATTTAACGGCCTAAATAAATACCTATCTTTAAATCATTGTATACAATAAGCTTGCTATTAAATGAAAAACGTTCTTAGTTTGTACCGGTATATGCAGGTTATTGGCACTGGCCCTTATTTCTGGGGACCAGAACTTAATTTTCATCATCCGTATTTGACCCAAAAATAAAGAGGGAGAAAGAATTAGAATGGTGGGCAATGGTGACAGAGAAGAGAAAGCATTGATGGAAAAGAACCCGCAAAGGAAATATAGGGGCAGGACATGTTGGGTGGCAGAATAAAGAGGCATGAGATGGAATTAAAACATTTCTTTTGTTTTTACCTGCTTTTCATTTTTTTTAAATTAAGCAATCAAAATGAACGTTCGCTTTATGTGCTTGAGAAGTTGGTTCCATCAGATCATGCTCTGTATGTTAACAAAATGGACCCTCGTTTGAGCGAGCTAGATTGGTCAGTACCCAAAAACATGCCTCTTCCTAAAGACACCGTGTCATTTTGATTGAAAGCGTTAATTCTTTTAAGGGGCATTTTAAACGTTCCCAGTAGAGGCATTTTTCATAGCGTACCAATTGGCAACTGTATTTTTGCAAACAATACAAGAAAGTCTGGGCCCTCTGTAAGGAAACTCTAGTCACCTAGTTGTAAGATTGTTCGATCTGGTCTTCTGGGATTGGAAATTTTTGTTAGTAGGGCTGAGTGGAAAGAAAATATTACTTCATTTTGGAGCATTCTCTTCTTTCATAGAAATTCCTGGTGATGGTTTAACACAACCAGTTAACCTTTGTGAATGCTTTAGGTGCCCCTTATGCTCTTTGCAGTTATACCCCACTCTATTAATTAAATACGTTGCTAACACCTACCCTGTTAATCCCTCGCTCCCCTTTGTTGTTATGAATGAATTAATTTCAGTAATGCCTCAGTCTACTCAAAGCGTAATTCTTTCCGTCTTGACTTATTGTATTTGAATGAAGAGTGGCAGTAAAACCCTAGCAAATTGTTTGTTTTAAGCATACCATTTGTACTTTCTCATTCTTACCAGGGTTGGGTCTAAGTCCAGCATGGTCTTCAGCTCTCATGCTCTCGCCCTCTTTTTTTTTTTTCTTCTCTTCTCAAGAACGTGTTTCTGATTTCACCGTTCTGTTACTCTGACACCGATCATCATTGCTTTTGGTTTTGATCCTAAAACATTTATATCGACATGAACACTTTTCCCTCCCTGATGAACCCTTATTGACCCAAACGAATATACATTGAGTAGAACTAGCACAACCCACACATAGAGGGAGACCCAGAGCTCAGCTTTTGGTCATCCTCTTTGAATTTCACGCACGTCGGTTCTGTAAGCCAGTGCTTTGTTCATCCTTGTTAGAGTAACTTTTTTTACTTCTGCTTTTCTTGGTAGGGTACGAATTTGGCGTAGCATCTGCCACTTTCCTCCAGTCTCCCCTTCGTGGTGGTAGCTTTATTCCCTTATTTGTCTTTCAGTTTACCCTTCATCCTGGAGGTGTTTTTTTTCTTTTCAAGCAAGGGCTTCTTGTACTTGAGCTTAAGGTTTTTTTTAATATGACAAGATAGCCCACTGACAGATTGCTTGAAAAGCTAGCTCCTCCGTCAGGCCAAAAAATGTAGGGCAGCCTCCTCGGGAAACATTTCCTCCCTCAACAAAGACTGGTGACACAACCCTGTTGATCGATTTGGCTCTCCTTTAGAAGTAAACAGACAACTTTTCATCCTACTCTTCAATCAAGATTCATGGTGAAGCCGCCTGCCAAGGTCTACGTCCAACAGGCACCCACTCCATACCACCAGCCATGGAACAGCACTGATCTCTCCCAAAACACAAGACCAACTCTTAACCAGAAATCAATCCATGACTGGATGGACTTGCACTATCTGAAACCAAATCCATTAAAAAACAAATTCCTTTTCGTTTCTTAGAAATCATATGCTAAAACCAACACATCTCTGCTCATGGAACTGTGTTCAGTGGGACTTAATCTATCATACTGTGACTCCGCCAAATGCCTGGGTTTTATGCTGGATTCCTGTCTCTCACTGTCAGCCCAAGTGAACAAAATGGCACCATTGGCCAACTTTCAACTAAAGAAAATCAAAAACACTCTTCCTCCAGCCAAGATCCGCAGTCATGCTCTTAGCCCAAGAATTGACTGGCAATGCCATTGTGTCGTTCATTCCCTCATCACCTCTGGTCCTGCTCAAAGCCATCTTTCACAAGCCTCAGCTCAGAGAAGAAAAAAATCTGACAATATTTCTCCAATTCTGAGAGACCACCACTGACTCCTGCTGAAGGCACTGATCAAGTTCAAAATTGGATGCATCACCTACAAATCTTTTCACTACCACAGACCCTCTTATTTATCCTGCTTCTCACACTGTCGGGAGGAGTAAGACAGTCAAGGAGCAAATCCTCCTTTAGTCTAGAAGCTCCAAAATTCAAACCTTTTAGTCTGGAAGAAACCTTCACGGGGTGGCTAAGACAGAGTCACGATGTTGTCTTTTAGGGAAGGCCTAAATACTTTTCTCCTCAAATCATACCTCAACGGACAGTAACTCTTCTGCAGGGTGACTCTCAGAAGATCACCCCCTTATTCACCCCCTTAATCACTCTCTCATTTACTACTTGTCACCCTTGTACTAATTTTCGCTTAACGTTCTGATGTATCTCCGTGTTGGTCCCAGTCCCCAACCTCACCAAGCCTCTTCCATTATGGTGCTCATGAAATTTTCTGCTCTCTGTAAAATGCTTTAATACCTACACAGGTGACGAGGCGCTATAAAAAATACTTCTACCTAATAAATGCTATGGGCCTTCACCCACTGGAGAAATTAAACCGCTGCCTCTGCTGATTTGTCTTGCTTTTCTGCTTTTTCGGCCATAGGACCATTACCTAGCCATCTTCCATAGCCCAATTCACAAAGGTGCATTCACAGGTCACTCCTGCCCTCTTGCTTGGTCAGTGTGTATTACAAAATTCGGGGTAGACTCTGATGCACTGTGCAGTGGGTCCCATACCTACATCCCCACTTCACATTCTTCTAACCAGCGGCATACCACTGCACTGGATTTAATGTGGCCCAGTCTGAATGCCCCCCCGCCTACCCCCCTCCTTCCCAACACTCTACCCTCTTGCTGTCAGCTAGCATTCTTTGATCATCTTTGACAGGGACTGCAGGAGAAATCCACCATTGTACTTCCCATTGTGTGTTCTTTGTGCTTGTGTGTTCACACGGACAGCTTCAGGGTCTTCCTTTGGCACCTCTCTCCATCTAGACTGATAAGGGGGTGATTTTGTGCACTCTCTACAGTGGCTCGCTTGCTGATTTAACCGGAACAGTCAATAATATATACAGTCTAGTGACTTTAATAATCATCTCGACCTAACTGTAATGCTCTAGACCCATAACTGGTTTCAAATTATGTGATCCTGGGCGAATATTTTAATTCACTGAGTCGTCATTTTCACACATGAGAGCACCTTCAAATATGTGAGTTCAGCATGTTTGATATACAAAAAAATGAGTTTGATTTAATAGACAAAATGCTCCATATAGAATACAAATCTTCCCACATATAGGATATACATGCCCCCTGACTTGCCTCTTCAGTTCGTTAACAGCATTGCCATCAGGACGGGGGCAGAAATGTTTAAAAACTATCACTTTTAATAAATATATAGCTAAAGCATGAAGTGGTAGCACACTATCATTTGCAATCAGCACATTTTCCATTGAAATGGCCACAAACTTTCCCACTGACTGATAACACTATATAGTGTACAAACAATGTTTGGAAATCGGGTTGCTGAAAATGTCATTTGCACATCACCAAGTAAAGTGTCCTGCTTTGCTCCTTTTTAAATCTTTGCTTGCATTGCACTGCTGAATAACAAAAAAAAGTGCCTTCCTAATTCCTGAGATACTTTGAAATATTTGTACTATTCATTTACAAGTTATTTAAAAAACTGACATCCTTTAGCCTTTTGTTTCACAAAGTGACAGCTCGCTTTACAAAATCCTCTAATTGTAGCATGGGAAAGAAAAGTAAACACCTTTTTCCAGGATAAGATGAGCAGCAATTAGTACTAAGACAAACTGGCATTTGACCTCTGTCCTTAAACAGAAAGCAAATGTTTCAAGATAAAACCCAGATTTAAAGGCATCTTTATTGCTCATTCACTTTCTGAATGAACAGAACACCTGTTCCTTTCCAGCTCAAGTACACTTGCCAGAACGGACCAGTGTGTCCTAAAACCAGAGTGACCTGCTAAAACCTGACTCGCCATAATGAGAGAGAGAGAGAGAGAGAGCGAGAGAGAGAGAGAGAGATTATTCTCAGTTGCCTCTTTCTTTGCATTCCAAATCACTCCATTAGAAATCATGTGGTATGATCTACAATAGCTTTAATAATTACAGTGCCGTTGAATATTTATGATTGTAAACACGCTCCACTAAAGTTATCATGCAGTTGTATTGCCTTAGCTGAGCTCTTGGAGCCAATGTATTGTCTCAATAGAGCATGCAATTGGGCTCCGGAAATGTAGTGTGCAAGTATGTATTCTCTTAGCTTTCATTGTGCCGGGATGTGTGCCTCAGCAGTTCCTGCCTGTAAGAGAAGTTATGCAGCTGCTTTTCAGGATCCCCTACAGTTATTGTGCTATCAGTCCCACCTTAGCAGTGAAATGTTTCTGTTCCTCTAGCAGAGCTATTGTGCCTGTAGTCATACCTATATAGTAGAACTGTCTCTAATCATTGGTCCCAGAAACATTTACATCTGTGAATATTGTTAGAGGGTTTTACTACCCTTTACCAAAGGACATATGCCTATGTTAAATGCTCCTTTGTGTTCATAGCAGTAATTTGTTGTCCCTCAGACTTATCAGTATTTCTTTGGCCAGCGTAGATTTTATGCCCATATTTGTGGTTCCATCAAAGGTGTTAAGTTGATATTTAGTTGCACATTAGGATGCACGTCTGTAATCGGCGTTTGTCTCACAGCATGAGGTATGTGTCTTTCTTGGGTTCGCCACTGCGGTGCACGGCAGGTGGCAGAGAATAGCATAACTAAGGCCATGCTTCACATGGGCACCTTTCCACCATTTTGGTAGTAGAGGGGAAGGGAAGACGATAACCCTTCATTGCTATCCTGTGGCAGCTGGTTGTGTCCCCCCTCTGCTGCCACAGGCTCTTTTTACTGAGAAAGTCCGCTAATCTGGGCGGATTCTTCAAGGAAGGTTTTGTAAGGCTCCTCCTGCGTGTGTGGTCATCTGCACTCTCCTTTATGAAACCTCACTACTTTCCTGAAGTGTACTTTATACAGGACTTGTGGAGGGTAGGAAGTGTTTGGCAAGAAAATCTGCCCCAGATGCAGAAACGGGCCCTACTGTATGCTCTGGCTGTATGCCTGGTCTGTTCACTGGTAAATGCTCATCTCTGGTTAGTTTGCTGTCGTGCCTGCACAAGCCATCGAATGCTGTGTCTTGAATCCTTTAATCACTGTTTTAATGTTCTTTGAAAAGCAATGTTTTTGTTTGTGTACATGTGATAATCTGTTTCTCGATGTTTTATTTTGCAGTTTATATCTAAACCTTGTTCTTGGAAATGTGAATGTAATTCTTCTTAGTAATCAGGCAAAGTAAGTAACACTTCTATCCTTTTCCATTTTAGTGTAAACACTTTGTTTTATTGTACTGGAGTTTTTAAACTTGGTTTACCTCTTTATTCAAGGTTAGCATGTGAACATGACAAACCAGTATCACAGTACTCCTAAAGGAGAATGTGTATTGCAATCTTCTTTAAAATCTGCACCCAGTGTAACTTCCCCTCTACTCCCCGTCTCTCGATCGGCCTGGTCAGATACTTGGGGAGCACCTGTCTAAGATGGCCCATCAGTCCCCTGTTGTCCTTGACCTGAACTGAGTTACTGGTTGCCAGAGAGCTAATATGAAACATTGCTCTCTGGCCCGTGGGGAGTCTACCTTTCTGTTGTGTGCCATGCTGTAATGAACCAGTTCTTTTCCACAGCCCACACATAGCTTGGTCCCAGTACACTCAAACCTTGTGTTTCAGGGACTGAATAACTCAGTATGTTATTGATAGTGGCAACTTCAAGAATCCCAGAATTTTTTTTATATGTCCACTATGTGTTTGCTGAGCTGATTCCCTTGTCGCTGCAATGTCTCCAGCGTGTATCTTGTGTTCCTAGTTACATAACAATAGGGGTTGTTGTTGGTCAAGTCTTATTCTGTCACTGACCTCACCTTTAAATCTCTCCTCTATTTCCCTATCTATCGGCATCAGAAAATTGGGGCTGCTTCATCAGGGTATCTCACATTCAGCCTGTCTGTGTATGACCGTGTTGTAATAAATGTTTTGAACGGTGTCAAAGGTCTTTTGGCTGCCACTGTTAAAGCTGGTTGCACCAGAGTGTAATATGTAAACCTCTCCACATTGGCAGCAAAGTGAGATTTCCAGGCCTCAAAATAGCTGATGGGGTGACCCTTGAACATGTTGCCTATTGCTGTACCTTCTCCAAGTCTACATTGTGCAAACTTTATGCGACTATTTTGGTTATGCTCGATCCTTCCTCAGCCTTTCACACCATATCTCCATCTCTACTGATGCAAAGGCTGCGACAGGCTGGGCTGAGAGATGTTTCCTTAAACCTGCTGGAGTCTTTTTTTGGTGAACAGGACTTAGTCAGCTGCGGGGATTTTAGGGTTAAACCTTTTCAGTTTCCCTGTGAAGTTCCACGGGGTTCCTCCCTCAGTCCTACCTTATTTAACCTGTATGTCGCCCCATTGGTGCAACTAGTGCGCTCCCTTGGTTTCCAGGTGTCGTCCTATGTGGATGACACCCAAATCGTCGTCTCCATCTCCAATGATTGGGAAGGGGCGGCAGACAGGTTTAGGTCCTGTATGGCTGTAAGTGCGAACAAGACCCAAACGGGTGTCAGAGCGCTGTACAGATTTGGCAAAAACATGGGTAACCAAAACGCAATGGGACCGTGGGAGAGGTTAAAAACAAGGGGGTAAACCGATCTGGTTGAGGGTTGGAGGGGTAGGCTCCACCAGAGCAGTAGCAGAAGTGCCCTCGAGCACGATAACAATTAAATAGACAAGCATACAATAAATCGCACGTCGTTCTTGTTTGTGAATCAGTAAGACCTTGAAGAAAAGTTTTTTTTTTTCTTCCTGGGAGTTGAGGGTGTCAGTGGTCATTGCGCTCATTACACCTCGTCTAATGTAATGCCCTTTATTTAAATGACAACCAGTATTCATTAAATAAGCTTCAGGTCATCCAAAATGCAGCTGCTCGGTTGGTCTGGGGTCTGCCTAAACACAAGTCAGTCAGGGAGGGCTTGAGGACTTTACATTGGCTGCCAGTGAGGAAGCGGGTGATTTTTTTTATTTTTATTTTTTTTATTTTTTTTTAAAAGCCCTGTGCCTCTTCATCAGCAGGGCTCATGCTATCATTGGGCTGCCTTCAACTGGTATGCTCCTAGCAGACCTCTGAGTTCAGCAGGACAGAGAAAGATGATAGTTCCTAGGTTCCAGAAAGCTAGATGGGAGAATGAGCTTTTCTGTGGCAGCGGCCAGGTTGTGGAATTCCCTCCCGGAAAATATTAGTATGGAATCTTACTTGATTTTTCGTAGGCAGGTGAAAACCTGGTTATAATTACATTTCCCAGGGTGACTTCCTGGCTTTTTTGCATCTACTTTGCTAGGGTTGTCTCACTTCCCTCTGGTACCTTACTCAGTGACAGCGATTCGATGCCGATTGGTTTTATGCGCTTTATAAATTCAAAAATGTAATTCATTCAACTCCGATCTCTTTTTCTGTCTGATAAAGACCGGTGGAGTGTAGCTAGTGAGGGGGAACGTGGAGAGCGATCACCACACCTTCCCATCTGTCCTACAGTCAATTGGTGATTTTGCTGCAATAGAGGTTTCACCTTCTGTATCGCATGTACAATCATACCACATTCCAGAGTCTCGCCTGCCAATGCCAGGCCTGTATTGCAAAAATGTTCTTTGCATCCACTCCCTCCAGTGCCTAGGAAGTCTAATCCAACCTCTGATTCAATGCTGTGTCCATGTTTCAGCTAGCCGCCATCTTTTGTCCTGTCATATGATCTCAAGGGCATCTCTGGTGCGTCCCCAGCATCACTCTGCTGATCCTCACCGTATTTGATCTATCAAGAGGCATATATTTGTACGATAGAGCTTACCAATTTGGGGTACAATGTACACCACAAGAAAGTGCTCTTTGGTGATTAAAATTATCTAGCTAGAAGGCTCACAGCTGAGGCACTCCATGCAGCTCCACCTTCTGACACTGCTCCAGATTAGCATATTCTGTCTTCACAGCGTCGGTGCTTCACTCAGCCACGGGGGATTGATACACCAGTAGCATTTTCTAGCAGCGATGTCTTATTTTTACGTCAAGCCTGGGAGGCGCACGTGCTGCTCTGCGAGGCATGCTGCATTGAGGTAGAAACTTGAAGCTCCGCCCACTCTCCGCCCACATTTTGCATTGGTTTGTGTCATTGTCCACTGTAAACTGTGGCTGTTCATTGGTAAAAAGGCATAGTAGTCCCGCCTTGTCTCATTTTGTAACCTCCCATGGCGACAACCCCTGTTACGTGTGTTATTGCTCGGCTTTAATTACAGCCTCCAAGCACTATTTTTTTCAAATAGCGTTGTCCTGCCTGCTGTTGCAGGCAGGACACGCTCTCTCCTAACGTTATTTTTATTTTTATAGCACGCATTTGCAATGCAATAGGTCTCGCATTTGAAAGAGTTTAAGCTATTGGCATTGTAAATGGCAATGCCTTTTATTTATCTGTTTTAAAAACACATAAATAAGGCATCGTCATTTACAATGCCAATAGCTCAAACTCTCAAATGTGAGACCTATTGCATTGCAAATGCTTGTTTCAGTTGGTCAATGGGGCAGTTGAATCAATGCCCCTCGAGAAATGAAAAATACGAATGTTACAAGTGCTCACTATTTTTAATCTCTCAATATCCACAAACACCTAGAAATTTAAGGAAAAAAATATAACATCTGTATGTATTTGGATTTTCTTTTAAAGTTTCTTTTAATTTTAAAGTCTACCGGCATGTCTCACCCTCCATAGACAAATATATGGCACCTAGCCTGGACTTAAGCAAGGGAGAGGGCTTTTTAAAAAAAAATTATTAACGCCCCCTAAAGTGCCATGATTGCAGACAAAGCACTGGGATTACAAACAAGGCACTGGGATTGTCGTTACCCTCATGCTGCTTCTCCTCAAATAAATGAGGGTGAATGATTTTGCTTTTGCAAATTAGGCGTTGGGGTGATTCTTAGGGGTTCAGGTTTTCTTTTTTTTTTTTTTTAAATGTTTCTAAAATGTTTTTATTAATTTTCTGTTTGATACAAACTTTCAGCATGATCAAGGAGTTACAGTAGACATAATGCATTGAGTTCAATCACGTCTCTTACATACTCCATAACAAAATGTCAGCAGTTCTTGAAACGACTGCGTAACATGACAGGTATCCATCAATTATTTTGCTCTGTGCTCACTTTACCAATATAAATGTGGGCAAGAGAGTGGTTGCATCAGCGTGAGATTTTACTTGCAGTGTGTATTCAGGGGTCCCGTGTTGCTAGGTGGTGTCCCTGGTGTTAGATTTCCCTGCTTATGAATGTATTTTAGAGGGTGGCATTGTTTTGTCTTGGTTGCTATTCTTCATCTGACTGCCTAGAGTGACCTGTATCAAGCATTGGCTGCAGCTTAGTATAATTTCACATCGTGTATGGCCTCTGAATAGCATGTAACTTCTCTCGCCCCTTCAAGGCAGTTTGTTATTTTGATCTATCAATTTTTGGTGTATCATGTCTCAGACTGTAGCCTAGCCAGATTTCGTGCTCTTTGTTCTGTATGTTAATGTTGGTCTTTTGTGAGATTGCAATCATCTTTGTTCTTTTTTGGTTTGAGTTATAACCCCTAACACATCTTGGGGGTGTCTGTGATCATTCTACCAGTCAGGTGTCCTATTGCTTGCATGATCTCAGTCCTGTATTGGGATACGTCTATGCAATCAGAGTACATGTACATGAGGTGTTTGTGTTTGGAATGACATTTAGGGTATTCATCAAAGAATTGAGGGGAAGATCCTGTGTAGCCTGTAGGGCGTCAAATAAGTGCAGTGTAATATGTTTATAGTGAATAAGCTTAAGCTTACCATTTCTGGATACCTCTTTCAGGTACCCCAGTGCCTGTTTCCAATTTGCATCTGTAAAGTCCCTTCCCATATCCTCGGCCAGTGCTTCTCTGTGTCTTCGCGTATACGTCCGTCTCGTGGCCCTCACGGCTGAGTACAGCTGGGAAACCATGCCACAGTCCCAACCTCATTTGACAATGCTAATTACCGTATTGAAGGTTAGAATTTTAGCCAGTTTCACAAGGTAGGGCAGGCACCACATTAGGAGGTGGGGGGCGCATATACCATCACCGTGGTTGTCTTCTGCAGGATTCTGAGTTGTACACAGCATCCTTGGCAGACTTCGGTGTTGCTGCCGCATTAGGAATGCATGCATCATCAGCAGTGTTTCCTCTATTTTCCTTCATATTTATTTGACCTCTGCATTATCTGGGTCTGCTAACTAACCCCTACCCACTGCATCTGTGCTGCAAGATAGTAGTGTTCCATGTCAGATGCACTAACTAGGCAACTGGACTGGGATAGTACTTAAGAAGTAGAGCAAGCTGGACAGTAACATCATTTTGATGACTGCTATCCTGCCCATTGCAGAAAGGGACAGCTTCCAATGGCTGGACTCCTGAAAGCAACAGGGTTATGTTTCCAGTTATCGATGCCTCTTCTGTACGATAGAACTGAACGCCTAGATATTTTAAAGTTATGGGTTCCTGTTTGAGGGGGTAACACTGGCAGATCATATAGGTCTAGCCCCGATGGTGACCTCAGTGGGTACAGTCACAACTTGCCTGTGTTCACCTCGAGCCTAGATACTTACCAAAGCTTTCCAGGTGTGCCATCACCGTTGCTGCACTCCTGCATATAGGGATACAGTAATGATCTTCTGTCCTAACTTAATTCTCCTGACGTGCCTTCTTGACACAGCAACCCCGCCGGGTCGAACAGAAGTGGCAACATGAGACTCGAACACTATTCTCCCAGATTTCACCCAGCGAAGGACTAGGTATAGATATTTCCAGTCAAGTGTCAAATGCCTTCTTTATGTCACCATATTCCTTCTCTATGACGCCATCACCACCATTGGGCACTCTCTCTGGAGTAGTCTACTTACATTCAGTGCAATATTTCTCTGGGGAAAAAAGCCCAATTGGTCTGGATATAAAAGACTGAGTAACACTGGATATCCCAGCTGCAGATATTTTACCCAGTATCTTGCAATCTAGATTCAGCATGGAGAATGGTTGATAAGAGGACACCTACAAGGGCCATCTGCCTGACAACTAGGCAGTAGTGCTGGCCTCTCAACCATCAATGTTTGCAGTAGGTCTCTTGTGAATACCAACCATTCATAGGAACATTAACAACCATTTCCCTTATCTCTCTCTGGTTCTGAACTGTCCAAGCCCAACACATTTGTACATTACCAAAATTCACCTTCGCCAGTTGCTAGTGTGATCTTGAAGTTGTGGGGTGGGAACTGTGTATACATGTGACTTCTGCTGTGCACCTTTCTCTCATAATGTGCCTCTGTCATGTGTTAGCCTTCAGCAATCTGTTGACTTTATGCGTCTCTCATGTGGCACTTCCTGCAGCATACCAGTCTAGGTGAAAGTTCATGTAGGGTTCCACTTCATGTCCTGATGCCACACAGCCATCCTGGTTTAGCCAGCTGTGCTGCTGACTAAACATTGATTAGTAGGTGAGCAGGAGAGGGCAATTTATGTGTGTTCCTCAGTCTGTAATCTCTCATCCGCCATCGTAGTTGTGATTCCTGCCAGTTATTATGAGCCCTGGTCCTCCTCCTCCTCTTTCTTTGTTCCTTTGGCGATAATTACTCGGGGAGAGACGAGAACTTTTTTTCAGGAGAGGGACCGCAATACTGCCCAACCAAGAACTTGGAATTTGTCCAGTTTGATAGCAGTACATAAAAAGAGGGACCAAGAATTTGCTCCATCCTTCGATGTTGTCCTTTAGAACCTTCACCGGGATCCTATCTGGACCCATTGCTGCCATTTCTCTCGCTTTCCTTATATATAAGGCTGTTTCCTTTTCTGTAGGCGACTTTATCTGCTGATCCATCTCGCTGCCGGTTCCAACCATGAGAGATCTTCCAATATCAATAGTCGTCAGGTTGTTTCCATACAGCTTGGACAGATAAGCGACCCATTCTTTTTGCGGAATTGGTGTTGCTGTCCGGAGGTATTTTGTTCCCACAAGCTTCTGCAATTATACTCCAGAAGGCCTTGGTGTTTTTCTGGCACGCTGCTTCTTGAAGATCTACCCAATTTCTATCCATTCTTGTTTTTTTGTCTTTCATGTGGAGCCTTTTCTGTCTTTTCTTTAGGATGGAAATTTCGGCCTTTCCGATTGACGAGAATTTCATAAATTGGAGTCTAATTAGCTTATTTAATTTTCTGGAGAGAGGATTCACTATTAAGCCTTTCTTCTTAGGGGGGCTGATTTTAATAAGGAGAGGCTTCCTCTTCAGAGTGCTAGATACCGAGAAAAGAGTGCTTCCGAAATGGGGAACTGGATTATCTCCTTTGTTTGTTCAAGTAACTGGTATTCTATTATCCTATTAATTTCTTTGTTGATTTAGTTTCTGGTTCTCGCTGTTCCAAAATAATCGGCCTTGCTTTTGTTGGATTGATACCTTTCCCCTTCCGTATGATAGTGACCATGTAGATATTGGCTGTATGCAAAGGTCTGTTTCCAGGAGGAGTATTGCATGGTTGCTACTATGGACAAATTGTGTGGAGAAACTACGAAACTTGTTGAATAAGTCATAGCTACTGGTGACACTTGGCCTTCTGTACCGCACACCATTTTGTGAGGAAAGATATACCTGGAAAACCCTAATGTCCTGTTTTCTATTTGCAATTGTGAGCACTGCACCAGCGCAAGTGGCATGAGGAACATTACCACACACAACTTTTGAAGCGTTTTGCAGCATTATTATAAAATGCAAAAACAGTATTGTTTAACATATTAAATATATGCCCAAAAAGCCACGCCAGGAGATGGCCGCGTTGTGAGCGTGCTCCTCTGATCGAGTCACTATCCTGAAATGATCCTGCATTTATAACCGACCAAATCACTAAAATTACAGATCGCAAGAACAGCTGGCTACGGCGTACCTGCTCCGATGATGCTTCCATAGCCGAATATCACCCGAAACACGGCGAATACCTCCATACCAATCCCAACCGAGAGGCGGTCCTGCGGCTGCGGAGGCGCGTAGAAGGACGCGACCTGTACGCAAGCTCCGTGCGCAGTGACGGAGATAGAGGCCTCAGCGCGACGAGCGGAAAGAATATAGCAGGACACGCCAGCGCTTCACCTGTCTGGACACCGCTATCTGTACCCAACGAGAGGTGAGCGACCACCCGGTAAGTGCGACACACATGACCGGAGGCGTTGCCGGGTGGTGCCCCTGCCGGTCTGACTTGCGGGGATCGCTGTGTGGGGCCTAAACATCCTCGGTGCCCCGGCTCGGCCCAGTGCGAGGCCTATCTGCCGCCCCCAGTCTAATACAGGTGCACATGGCGGGACTGTAACCAGATCGGCACCAGATGGTAAAGTCCAGATATGAGGGCCTAGAAACATACAGCATAAGGCAACCCACGGAAGATGGCATATGAGACGCTGTGTGCGACGCGTAATCCTGTTTGATATTTTCCCCATTAATTGTTATTAAACCACCGACAGCAGTGGAGCATAGCAGACATCGTGTTGCACGCTGCATATATAACATACGGCACGGTGGGGGACAAGGGGAGCTGCGGCGGCTGTGAGAGAACGTGGCATGCTGACTGTTCCAATGCAATGATATGGCTGCCTCCGGAGAAAATAGAAACAGAAGCAGATATCCCACTAGCGCGTGATGGAGCGCCATGCATAACAGAAAACTACACTGCAACATCTGAAAGCACTATAACCTGTTAAGGCCGACTGCGCCCCTGTCGCAGAAACAATACAGTCCCACATAAAACGCAGAAGGGCGCGAACGAAGACGGGCCTGTGGGTGCGGGCTGGGGTAGGATAACCACTGCCCTGCTTATTCGGGTTATCACGGAACGAGGCAGAGGCCACAGCGCTCCTTACCGATGCCAGGTAGTCCAGTATACATCACCGGACCTCACCAGAGGTAAATCTGAGGCAACAAAAAGTGATAAGGCACGCCCTGCAGGGATACTAGATAAAGCGCCAAAACCCTCGAAGCCACTCCAGGATCAGCACAATCATGGGAAAACCCGATAAAAATCAACCTAAATTACAATTTGACGCTGCTAAGAAACCGGCGGAAAACAATACTGATGGTCTCATGGGCAGCCAAGCTCAAGCTATTGCATCTGGCACAGATACGCCTGTGGATTTTCAAGCAATGTTCGCTGCAATCCAGTCCACACTCTCAAATATTGATAGTAAAATAGACACCCTGACGTATCGTGTTGATCGTATGTCGGAGCGACTGGACAAACATACCGAGCGCATTGATATGGCGGAGCGCCGTATATCGGACACAGAAGATGCTCAAAACCAATTAGAATTAAAACAAGCAAAAGTAGACAAGACAATGACTGCTCTGCTCGCAAAGACTGAGGATTTGGAAGCACGATCGCGCCGAAACAACTTGCGCTTGATGGGGGTGGCAGAATCAACACGTACAGGTAATATGGAGCGCTATGTTGAAACACTATTAACAGCTATGCTTGGAAGAGACACCTTTTCAGAAGTATTTATTGTGGAAAGGGCACACAGATCGCTGGCACCACAGCCACCGCCAGGGGAAAGACCGCGCCCTATAATTGCAAAAATACTCCACTATAGAGACAGAGATGCGGCACTTCGAAAGGCCAGGGAGCTAGGGACGCTGAGCCACGAAGGAATGACAATATCAATATATCCAGACTTCACCTCGCAAGTCCAAGAAGCAAGGAAGAAATTTCTAGACGCGAAAAAGAGACTCCGCGAACAGAATATTCCATATGCTATGATATATCCAGCCCGCTTGAGAATCACAGACAATGGGAAAAGTAAGATCTTTAGTGAGCCCAAGGAAGTGCTTAAATACCTACAGCTAGCACACCCACAATCTACCCGACGGAAATCTCAGAGAGGGACTCAAGCTGAACAGGACAACACTTCAGATGTGGAATGAGATATGGGTATCCTTTGACTATTCTTTTTGTTTCTAAAGCGTGACACTGGACTACCGACTATTGTGAATCTTGCATGAGAACACAGATAAGTCTTTCCACTACCGATGAAACTGTAGAATGCTAGATATCCTGGAAGGTATTGTTACATAGTGGTGTGTCAGACACAATTCTGGAAGGCAAACTATGTACTGTTCTTCACCTTAAACGCGTGATCTGTTGATGAAATAGTTATTGTTGACGAAATGGTCTGCTAGGGAACTATGGGATGGTTGACTCGATCCCCCAGTGCCTGTCATTGGGGTCTATGGTGGGCAGTTTCCGCCACCCTTGTGTATACCACACGGTTAACTCCCCTACCACGACACACCTTAGGTTAGAGGGGAATTGTTAGAATTTTGTTTTCTTCCTTTTTTTTTTTTTTTTATTGGTAGTTATTTGGGGCTGTCTTCACCATGATTGGGATGGCGAAGTGGGTGGGGGAGGGGTTGCACGGGATAATGTAATGTTAACAGTTTTATGCGAACCTAATTTCTATACATATGTAGGTAGATGTAATGCACTCTGGATTGTAGCACAGACGGTTGTTCTCCCTGCTGAAAGAAATGACGATAGTCTGTTGTATACCTATTCACTCATAGTTACATACTCGTAACTCATGGCTAGAACTACAACTTTGAAATTACTGACATGGAATGTGAGAGGATTGAACAATCCCAGGAAAATTAGACAGGTATTTGCATACCTAGATAGACACCACACAGATATAGCGTTTCTTCAAGAGACACACCTACTCCACCAGAGAGCGGACAGGTTTGGAACAAGATGGGCTGAGCTGGTGGCATCGTCATCCTACTCATCATATGCCCGTGGGGTGATGATCCTCATAAAAAAGGTACTCAGTTTATACTAGATAACACATACACAGACCCTCTAGGGAGATATGTTATTATTACAGGGATACTCAGAGGAACGAAAGTAGGCCTCATAAATGTATATGCGCCAAACGTGGACGATCCTGATTTTATAGAGAACCTACGATCCAAACTTCGAGATCTGCCCGCTGTAGAATTAATATGGGGCGGGGACTTAAATATGGCATTAGACGAAGCACAAGATAGGTCCCAACACACGGTGGAGCATCACCCCCGAGCTGTGGCAGCGATGCTGAACTGCATGACAGACTTCCGAATATATGATATCTGGAGAGTGCGTAACCCCACTGTGCTGGAAAGCACTCATTCGTCTACAGTACATAACAGCTGGGCAAGACTTGACTACTGGCTCCTTACTGAACGGGCTTGCACATGGGTCCAGGCTATTCACCACTTACCCAAGACTCTTTCAGATCACAAGCCCATCCTGTTATCACTGCAGGTGCCCACCTACATCCCCCCATTTGTATGGCGCTTTAACGCCATGGCCTTATTGGAACCACTATACAAAGACACAATCTATAATGCCATAACAGACTTCTTCGACCTGAATAAAGGCTCAGTGAAAAGCGCGGAACGTTATGGGAAGCGTTTAAAACGACAGTAAGAGGCATATGTATTAGCACAGATGCTGGTATATTGAAGGATATCCGCACACAATTACAGCGAAGTGAAACAAAGATTGCACATCTAGAGGCTGACTATGACACCACTCACAATGCACAGACCCTCAGTGAGATTCGGACGGAAATAAGTAATTATAACACTTTGGCAGATGAAGAAATAAAATACATTACGAAGCGCCATACGGCACGTAGAATTGGTGAGGGTGGCAGACCAGGCCGACGTCTAACACAACAGATCCGTACAGAGCACAAGCAGTACACTGTTATACAAATAGAAGACGATAATGGGAAAATGCACTACGACACGGAGGGAATATTGCAGGCCTTCATGGACACTTATGGCGCTTTATATACCACACAGAACACCGCACCTACTCCTGAAATTTTGTGCTACCTGGAGGACATAGCACTGGTATGGCTTTCAGATGCCCAACGTGATTATTTGGCACAACCCATAACAGTAGAAGAAATACAATTAGCTATTAAAGCCTTACCTAATGGTAAATCGCCCGGCCCTGATGGATACACGGGGGAATTTTATAAAGCATATTCTGAATTACTGAGCCCCTATCTGATAGAAATGTATGATGAAGCCTATGAAAATGGAACCCTCCCACCTACTCTCCGAGAGGCCCTTATAGTCGCCCTACTGAAACCAGATAAAAACCCCGACAAAACTGAGTCATATAGACCCTTATCTCTGATAAATACAGATATTAAAATATTAGCAAAAATCATCGCCACACGACTCCAACCCTTAATGTCGACTATAGTTTTACCAGATCAGTCCGGTTTTATTCCTGCCCGTTCGACTGCACATAATCTACGCACCATCTTTGCGCTATTGCATCAGCTCAGCCCAGACTTGCAAGCAGTGGCTGTACTTCTCGACGCAGCCAAAGCGTTCGACTCTGTTGAATGGACATATATGTTCACAATATTACAGAGAATAGGGCTCCCACACGTGTTTATTAATTGGATTAAGTTGCTGTACAATAAACCCACTGCCCGCATTAAAGTAAACAGACACATATCTGAGCCCATATCAATACAAAGAGGTACCCGACAAGGCTGCCCACTATCCCCGTTATTGTTCTCAATTGCACTGGAACCCCTAGCTTGTAAACTGCGTCAGAGGTACAGACACACGGCACTAAATTTTCCGCTACGACCCATTGGCATATCCCTATATGCAGATGACATGGTGCTATACCTCAGGGACCCTAACACGCACTTAGATCCGCTACTGCGAGAATATATACAATTTGGACGACAATCCGGACTTCAAATAAACTGGAGCAAATCGGCGATAATGCCACTAACAGAAAACACCCAAGCACCACAGACTGAATTCCCTTTGGTTTGGCAAACAGACCCAATAAAATACCTAGGCATATGGATTCACCGAGATCCAGAACTGGTCATTAGATATAATTATGGTACCGCAATTGATAAAGTGGACACACAAATCACAAGGTGGATAACGCTACCCCTATCCGTGGCGGACAGAATATCCCTAGTGAAAATGGTGATCTTACCTAAGATGCTCTATTTATTTACAAATATTCCGATACCCCCTCCAACTCCAATATTTAAAAAGAGGCGCACAATGCTTATCAAATTAATATGGGCGGGTAAGCAAGCACGGATTAGTATTGATACGCTAGTACTCCTCTATGCCGCAGGCGGGTTCGCACTGCCCGATTTATATTTATATTATTTATGTGCCCAAGCACAATACGCATACCACTGGTATCACCCGGCTCAGCTCCTGCCACATCTAGCAGTAGAAGATGGCGATGCTAACCCTATCGCCTTAGCCAGTATATTAGTACACCATCGACCACATCTATCTAAAAATGAGATAAATACAGTCCGGACTACTTCTGATGCCTGGCAACGAATTGGTATACTTACTAAGAAAACCCCTATTTATGCACCAAACATGCCACTTGCACAACACCCGAACTTATCAGTTACGCAAGAAAGCAGCAGCATGACACTTCTAGCGCAAGCTGGAATAACAAAAATGGGAGACCTTTACCCCAATGGCACATTTATCACGCCAGATGATCTTGCATACATCACAAATCAGTCCATGCTGTTCAAGTTTGCGTATCACAGACTGCAGAGCAGCGATCAGGGTCCTTTATCCCCAATTCCCAGATGAGCCACCCACATTAAACTCGCTACAACAGCTGATCACCGCAACAAATCGGGCTCACATGGTGACACAACTTTACAACCAAATACAAGTAGAGATAAATGCAAACACACATAAGGCACGAGACAAATGGAATACCCTATTGGAAACACCACTGACTGATGATGACTGGAAGGCTTGCTGCTCTCTAACTACACTATTAACCCCAAACGGAAATCTTAGGATTATTCATTATAAATACCTACACCAAGCGTACCATACCCCACTTAAGCTATATAAATATGGACTACGAAACAGGGCGCATTGCAAACGGTGCGGGCAGGATCAGGCTGACTTCATTCACCTAGCGTGGACTTGTGACAGAATTAGACAATACTGGGAACAAGTGATTTGTTTACTGGAAAAAATAATGTTGTGTACAATCGGCTGCACACCGCAACTATGTTTATTAAATCATCGACTACCTATGAAATCCCAAAAGAAAAAACTACTTGCAATAATGCTTTTAATGGCAAAGCGGAGAGTAGCCATGCACTGGGATAGTAAACATGCACCTACAATAAAACTATGGATTACGGACACTCTTTACTGTAGGGATAATTTTTTAATATATGCTGAGGAATTGCCCACTACTGCCAAGCCATCCGACTTCTGGGAACCTCTCACCGTCTACTTACGAGAAAATCCTGATCTATTCAAAACAAATTGTTAATGTATACAAATATGAGGACATTATTGTGCTACTACATTGTACAAAGGATATATTGGTTTTGTTTAAGCAGTATGCAGAGTGTTCATATGTACTGTATTATATTTGACATGCTACGTATGGCTGTTATGACAATATTGTGTTAATTAAAAAAAAATATATGCCCAAAATAAAAAGTAAGTACTAAGTCTTGTAATACAAAATGCAATCTTACCAACAATTCTTGCAGTTATTTTCAGGCCCTATAAATCATAGGCGCCCTTCCAGTCTGCTAGGCACAAAGTATGGTTGTTTCCTTTGTAAAGCAGAGGAGATAAAGGAGCTCGAAGAAAATGGGAACTGTACTCCAGAAGCGTGTCTTGGGGCACAGAAAGGGCAGTGTGTACTTATTGGTTTCTCTGGTTCGCGTCTCGGTAACTCCTTGCTCTCAGAAAGATGGACGCCACCCGCGTTAGCTGGCTGGTTCAACAGATGTGAAGTCTGCTTGAAGATGAGAGCTTCATGAAACTGAGCTAAAACTGTACCCAGAATGTGTGATGAATGATAAACTCTTCTTGCACTTCCATGAAGCGGAGGGATGCATGGGAAACACCCCTAGGGGATAGTATTGTGCATTTAAAGATACCCTAAAAACACTTTTTCACCAGCCACGTGCCAGTGTCCGCACCTGAACAGTGGAGTGGGTGGGGCCTATCATGCAATAATTTAATCAGTCTAGAGTTCTAATGGAGCTATTCTGCCATTTTAGGTATGTGGAGGCGAGTAGGCTGTGGAGCACCCAACGAAAAAGTCCCATAGACTTCGCAGTTACTACATAGACCAGGGGTCTACAACCTTTATGTTCAAAGAAAATTATCCCGAGCTACTAATATTTTTTAGTGTTGTAATAGTGACCAAATCAGACAGACTTGCATTAGCGGCTAACATATGCACGATTACCATCACCTCAGTTCATCAAGCACTGTCGCCTGCAGAAATGTAAACAAGGTGTTGTCGACCTGCAGTGCCTCTACATGTGTCATACGTAATAGCTAGATCTGCAATGCACCTGGCACCAAGGTAATAACATGCATGCCAACAGACCTGATTCAGGCTGGAGGCTCCCGGTTTTCAAAGCCAAAAATTGATTTATTTTAGCGGTCTAAAATTGCATCTGTTTCGATGTAAGTCAATGGGGGAAATAAAATCGCTCAAATTTGTTAACACTGCCTCCCTCTCTAGGAATACTGCCATGTATGTAATGATATTAATAATGGGTCTCCCCAACGCCACACGATGTATCACTGAAATATCAACTTCCAATATATTTTGGGAATGTAGCCACTTTTCGCAAAACATTAGCTTATTGCATTCTGAAAATACACACATTTTCGTCTCAAATAAACAGTGCTCAATTTTGGTATACATCTATTAATTGAACCAAATAAATGCTTGCAGTTTAGTAGGCAGGGTTGCACAGAGAAGAGATACAGGAAACTGGAGAGCTGCCATTAGCTTCCGAGCTACTTGTTGGTGAAGCCTGACTTAGACTCTGTCCCTGTTGCTGCCATCCAAGATGGATCCTAACTGGAGAACAGTAGATTATACGATTTGGCAAGAAAACCAGTTGCCCTCATAAGAGCTGGCAGCATACGGGTTTGTATTGTGCTAGCGAGAATAGCTGGGTTTGCTCTGTGACGCTATTTTATAGAGGGAAAGCTGGTTCGCCTTCTGCTTCTCACCTCACTTCGAGGCCACTAACATGCCACTTAAGAATGATTTTAAGGGTCTTACTGGCTTTCCAATAGACCACTTTTACACCCAGTGCCGCTCCCTTAACATCCAGCAGGGGGAGCTACAGAATTAGCTTTGAACAGTTCCCTTTCAGCAACTGGGTCCATCACTTCAAACCTTTGTCTGTGTTTTATAGCCGCTTTTTTTCTTCAAGAATGTGCGTTCACTTAAAAGCACCTCAGCTTTGAAGTGAAAAAAGAAGCATTCTTTTGAACAATTTACTCTGGGTGTGCCCCGTATGGGAAAAAAATGACATTCTTGAGACTAAAAATTCCTTTTTAGGTGAATAAGCAGGTTTTCAGCAATTCAGCGCGTCTCAAGGGTGTCACGGAGCACGGCCATTTAAGTGTTTACTTATTCAGTCTGCGCATCGTTGAGCTCCTAAGGTGTCGCCAGGAGAGTTGAGTAACCTGTCTGCCTTAATGTGTTGTCCTAAATCCTTCAGACAGCGTTTAACATTCTTTTGTAAGTCGTCCAGGAAGTAGGATGCACCAAATTGCGCTTGCCTGATGGGTTGGAATCCTCCGGGCTATGGCTGTACGTCTGGAAGCGTGGCTGCTTGCTTCAGCGGCTGTGGCTGTACGTCTGCATGACTGCAGCGTGGCTGCTTGCTTCAGCGGCTGTGGCTGTACGTCTGCATGACTGCAGCGTGGCTGCTTGCTTCAGCGGCTGTGGCTGTACGTCTGCATGACTGCAGCGTGGCTGCTTGCTTCAGCGACTGTGGCTGTACGTCTGCATGACGGCAGCGTGCTTCAGCGGCTGTACGTCTGCATGACTGCAGCGTGGCTGCTTTCTTCAGAGACTGTGACTACATGTCTGCATGACGGCAGCGTGGTTGCTTACTTCAGCGGCTGTACGTCCGCGTGACGGCAGCGTGGCTGCTTGCTTCAGCAGCTGTACGTCCGCATGACGGCAGCGTGGCTGCTTGCTTCAGCGGCTGTGGCTGTACGTCTGCATGGCGGCAGCGTGACTGCTTTCTTCAGCGGCTGTGGCTGTACGTCTGCATGACGGCAGCGTGGCTGCTTGCTCCAGTGGCTGTACGTCTGCATGACTACCGCGTGGCTGATTGCTTCAGTGGCTGTGGCTATAAGTCTGCATGACGAGATCATGGCTGCTTGCTTCGGCGGCTGTGGCTATATGTCTACATGACGAGCTGTGGCTATATGTCTGCAATGACGGCAGTGTGGCTGCTTGCTTCAGCGGCTGTGGCTGTATGTCTGCATGATGCAGCATGGCTGCTTGCTTTAGCGGCTGTGGCTATATGTCTGCATCACAGCAGCATGGCTGCTTTATTCAGTGACCGTAGTTGTACGTCTGAATAAGGGCAGCGTGGCTGCTTGCTTCAGCGGCTGTGACTATGTCTGCATGACGGGATCATGGCTGCTTGCTTCAGCGGCTGTGGCTATATGTCTACATGACAAGCTGTGGCTATATGTCTGCAATGACGGCAGTGTGGCTGCTTGCTTCAGCGGCTGTGGCTGTATGTCTGCATGATGCAGCATGGCTGCTTGCTTTAGCGGCTGTGGCTATATGTCTGCATCACAGCAGCATGGCTGCTTGCTTCAGTGACTGTGGCTGGGAAACGGCCTTAATAACGAAATTGTAACAACGAGTGGGCTTAACAACGAATCCTAAACAACTACCTGTACCTAAACCACGACCTCCTAAACCACTACTGGACCTGAACCACGACCTCCTAAACCAATAATTATAATTATATATATTTTTTTATGTTTTCGCTTATTGTTTTCAATTTTGTAAAAAGGTTAAAGATAATATTTTTATTAAATTGATTTGTACATTTCCTTAATATATTTTGTTTTCGTTATAATAGAATTTGTTTTAATTAACCTTGTGAGGCCAGTAGATGGCACTGTAGGTTTGTTTTTCAATGATGCAATGATGACCTGTGCTCGATGCGAATGTTCTATGTGGGTGGTTGGCTGTTTTTTATATGTTTTATTCGTGTGAATTATTATTGAAAATGAGAATATGTTCTGGAATCCGATATTTGTTAAATTTTATTTTCTGTCAGAACTTGTTTTGTTAATAATCGCTTTAACGAGTGCATTTTAAGTAATTTTAACCTTTGTCATACAGCCATTTTAATAAGCATTCGAGTGTGTCGATACTGTAAAAACAGGTGATGGACCTATATTTCACAGTTTTCTACCGTCCATTACTGTCTCTTTGTAAGTTCATCTGTATTTTTAATAAACGATGATATGATTGCTAATTTCAAGATTATTTACTAAAAATACTTTTCATTAGAAGTGTTTAATTTAATTACATTTTTTTCCTATTTCAATTGTGCATTGTTTTGAACGAAGTGGTAGATTCCAACAATATGGCAATAGACTAATTTTCGTGGTTCAAGTAAGTCGTGGTTGAATACATAGTGGTTAGGATTTTTTCGTTGTTTAGCCTTCGTGGTTTAGGCACTCGTTATAAAAGTGGTAGTTGTTTAATCATACATTCCTGTGGCTATATGTCTGCATGACGGGCTGTGGCTATATGCCTGCATGACAGCAGTATGGCTGCTTGCTTCAGCGGCTGTGGCTATATGTCTGCATGACGGCAGCGTGGCTTCTTGATTCAGCGTCCGGAGCTATAGGTCTTCTTGACGGGCCGTGGCTATATGTTTGCATGACGGCAGCGTGGCTGCTTGATTCAGCGGCTGTGGCTATATGTCTGCATGACTGCAGCATGGCTGCTTGCTTAAACATTTTGCAGCAAGCGCATAGTTTACACACCTTTTTGTTCTCGCTTGGGCAGTTTACCTGTCCTTTAGTGAACTTGTAGCTCTGCTCGAGATAGGCAGGTTGAGTATGTATCGTTCGTACTGCAGCTGCGTGTATGTAAAATATTTGTAATATTTATTCTAAAACCTTAAAACAGTTGGACTCCTGACAGTAAGAGCAATCTTCTTAAATCGTAACGAAGACAAGTCCACTCTGAAAGCGATACCTTTACATTAAAGGGCTCGTGTAGACGTAAAAAACAAACTAGACACATGCATTAAAGGAAGGGAGATTGTGATTTGAAAACAAATAAGAATTTGCAACCCAGCTTGGCAATGCTTGTGCTGCTGCCCAAATGACGGAACTTATTTTATGCAAAATTACAACATGAGTATTCTTGTTCATTCAGAGATTTAAATTACGTGACCTGCAGACAAGCGGTGCCCCTGGATTTAGTTTTCTGAACTCTATGACTGGTCAAGAATTGCTTTAAATTCTAATAGCCTCTCTTCTCATGTTTTAAAGCTCAGAGGAGCTGTGTTCCTAACAAGCTAAATTAGTTCCGAAGAAATTCCTGCAATTCAGATTATTTTAAGCTGGCTGAAAATTATTTCCCCTGCGTTAGTAGAAGATGGAGTTTTACGATCCCATTGGTGATGGGGTGCATGGAACCAGAACCCTTCTGGATCTGCATATTGGATTAATGACCTTTACAAACTGAGGTCTTCCATAACGATAACTGAAGAGGGTAGGTGAGCAGATATGAGAACGTGTCAAAATTATTGCAGATCTCCCGAACCATGGTCTCAAGTTGGAATCTACCCACGACGCGCCATCGTACTGCCCTGGGAGAATGCTCACATACATTATTTCATGCTTTGCTTCTACTAATCGAGTAGTGGATGTCAAGACTGGCAATAGAATCCAATATCCAGGTAGAGAAGAAGAGACTTGTAGTAATCAAACTGACCAGGTCTCTGCTCCTGCAAAAGCTTCATTTTGTGAAAGTTTTTATTTTATGTTGTGGTGTATATATGTGCATCTTCTTGATACTTCAATATGATTTATTTTGTTAAAAAAAAGTTGTTTTCCTGCATCTTACTGGAAACGCAAGAAAACTTACTTTCATTATCTTTCATTTGGGGATTTTCACACTTTAAGTAGCTTCATTCTGCATTTGGTCAACTCCCTTCTGGTCTGAGCTCACACATTTACACTATGTGATTACCTAACCACTATTGTGTTTTCAGGACATATTCCCTGGAAAAAGTACATGTCCACGAATTTGTTATTTTCTCTTATTCTAAAAGCTCAAAAGAACAAATCACTCAAGCGTAGTTTCAACGTCTATTTTTAACCATGAAATCACATGGTTATCTATAAAATGTATAGGGAATTGGAGCCTCTGCTACAACATGCTTGGGTCTGTGTTCCTTGCAAAGGCCAGATGAGTATTCCATCTGTCTCTGACTTCTTAAATGTGCAATAGATTTGACATATACAGATTGTTGATTTTTGGCAGAATTTTCATCTGAGAAGCATGTTTTTTCCTAAGGTAGCCTAGCTGGTGCTAGTGATTTTAATGTTTCTTTTTGTTTGAATCTCGTGTGAACATGGCCAACTCTATATAGCCAATCTGAACTAGGGTAACAAAGTTATATTAAACACATTTGTCCAGTAGGATTCATTCATAGGTACATATGGACTGATTTTACACAACGTATCAATGCCGTAATAATTTGTGGGTCCCATCAGGACAAGGTGGTCTGACTCAAGTGTTCTCTTGCACTGGGGCCTTAGTAAGTATCCCTTTCTTTGGTAGGGGTAGGTGACCCAACAAAGATACTTGCAATTGATTCGGCATCAGTTGCTCAGTTATGCACAATATGTGTTGAGCGTCTGTCTTAAACCTTAGAAGCTGAATATATGTGCCCAATATGGTGCAGAATCATGAGGGACTAGGCCAGTGCCCCATCCACAGTACCCCGTGGAATTTGTGGTCTATCGCAACACCCCAAATCAGTATGTATAGATCATAACCTTCTGGAAAAGCTATTATCCAATCGCTCTCGGCTAAACCAGAGCAAAGTTGTTTTTACAGCCGCATTCAGACTTTGAGGTTGCGCGAGGGATACAGTGTATCTCCTTCTCCCTCCAGCCTCCAGTGCGGCCACAACTTTTTGTCCTGCTGAGACTTGCATAACGAGAGCTTGGTCGAAATGTCGACACACATTTCTGGTTGTATTTGAATTTGATTCAGTTTGAGACCAGGGCTAATATGCTTTGCTTGTCTCACCATTGTATAGAAAAATCACCAGATGATTGTTATATTCTTTTATGACCTTGTATAGAAATATTCACACCTCAATGAGCACTGCGCCATCTCCAGACAATATATTTAGTTATTTTGGACTACACTGAATATGCACCAAAAAGCTAGGTCTCATTCTTTTCTATAATTCTTTCATTTAATGTAGTTGATGTAATAGAAATTAGTACAATATTGATACTTTGGGTAGAACCATACGACATGTACCTATGAATGAATCCTACTGGACGAATTTCCATTTGTTTGAGTGCAGGCTGAGGTCAGCATCTCCACCTAGTGCCTCAAAAAGTCAAGGATGGTCATATATGTGAGTTGAAAAAGGAAGATTTGAGTGTCCCATTGGTAGGAATGATGAACATGCCTTATTTCATCTAAGACTGCCAGTGCGCGGTCTTTTCCTAACTTTGTTTCTTGGCAGGATGCTTTTTCAGTTTTCAAATCTGTCTCTAAGTTTCTTTGAACAATTGATATGTTTACATCATGTCGGTATCGTTTCTATGCTTCATCCTGTGTCCTATGTTAATCTTATGCTTCTTCTTGCAGATTTGCCTACAAAGATGAATATGAAAAGTTTAAGCTGTATCTGACTATTATCCTGTTACTTGGTGCTGTTGCATGCATGTTCTTTCTACACTATAGGTAAGAACTTGACCGAGTATGATGTCAATTAGGATCTCTCTAGTGCTCTTTAGAAAATGTTTGTCAACTTTAGAGCTGGCAGGGTCCTGGTGTCACATGTGCCTGGTTAATTAAAGTTCTGGCATCTCCAGCATTGCAAATATGACCTATAGCTTGCATTAAAAGTGCATATTTAAAAATTGTGGTGAAACGTCTTAACTTACTCAAGCATATGCCATTGGAACGGAACCCATTGGAACTGTACTTGGAATACTACATGTGCCTATATTGTCTGAAGATGGACTGGCATTTTTTATTACATCATTTTCCAGACTCCATAATAGCGCAGCGAGGAAGTCTTTTGTGGTTAATAAAACAGTTCTAGAATTGTTTTTGTTGAATAAAGTGTAGGGTGAGGTAGTCTGTCGTCAGGTGTACCAGCTCCAAGTGGCTAAATAAGGCGTGTAGGGATATTAGTTCGCAAAGGGTTTAGGGTATAGACTATACATTGTCTCGTACAGTGATCATGGGACGTGACTGTACAGCTTTGACATTCTGGCTGCAGAACTGGGTGCAAGAAATGTTATCCGACCACTAACTCTGACCACTGTTTTTTCGGTGGCAGAGGAGTTCATTTCTAAATTAACAAAGTAAGATGAGCTCTTATCTTCTTTGTCACAGTCTCACAGGGGAGCTCCTGGGGAGTTTGCTTTGTCCCCTAGCCTTCTTTCACTTCGATATGGTATTATGGGTTTTAAGCATTAGGCCTACTCTATTGCCACAGTCAATTATTGATGGCTAAAAGCCGCTTGGAAATGAATGCAAGCAAGACACTTTTGTCAGCTGGCAAGGGTCACTTGATTTATTTTTCTTCGAAGGGTTCCTGTGTCACCACTTTGAATTACATGATGTAATATCATTCTGAATGGACAGTGCTTGATGTTTATATATAGACCATAGTAAAAGAATTCTTTGAGACTGATTGGGTTAAGACAGGTAATGGAATGTCATGACTAGAATGAAAGTCCAAAACAGCCTCGAGCTGAAAGGTGGGTTTTGGAAGAAGGTCCCCAGTATCTGAGAAGAAGTGGTTACTGGTATAGATGGACTGCAAGCTACCTACCCTACAAGCTATTGCAGTAACCATCAGGATTTTTTATTTGTGGTTAAGAAAGTCAAGGGAATCACTTCAAGAGGCTCCTGTGGGCTAAGCTTTAAAGCTTTGGGGATGAAAAAGATGTCTGAATAAGGAACTTGAGAGGACTACAGGCCTACTATTGTAAAGCTCTTCAGAAGTCGAGAGGCTACCAGGACCACTGGAGAATCTTCTAATTATGTCTAGTCTGGAAAGCTGGAATAACTGATCACTTAACTCATATTGTCAAAACTGCTGATAACAGAAATCTGCCCCATAAAAATCCAAAAAAGACTGTAAAGTGTAGTCTCCTTCAGTGCCATGGACTAACGGTTCAATATGTTCTCTTTATAAATAAAAAGGCAACAAAAACATGTATTTATTGATATTTCTTTTTATCAGAGCCGGATTCTCCTTTGACTTTGTTTCCAAACTCATGGTCCTGTTTTTAGTGTGCCACTTTCAATACGGGCATGGCTAGTAGCCACCATCTTGGAAATGGTCTTTTTTTTAAATTCCAAGACCGGCATGAGTGCGCATGCATGCAGATTCACATGTGACTGTTTTTATAGTTTAATAAAAATATATTACAAAAAACATTCTAAGTTGGATGCCTGTGATGCACATGCATGTGAATTCACAGACCTCTTTGGATATTTTTGGGAAGATTTTGTTGCAAAAGCCATTCCAAATGGCTGCCCGTGCATGCATGTAAGTATGCATGCATGGGTGGCCTTTGTTGCATGTTTTTGCTAAAGTGTAACAAACATTTCAAGATGGCCACTCGTGTCTCCATGCATACGCGTGTTTGGGCGACCATCTTAGAATAGTAAAATATAGCAAAGGAAATGATCATTGCCAAAGCCAGTAGATCTACGGTCATCGCATTCCCATTGGCTTTGCCATTGCTTGTTCTACTAATGCTTTTCCAATCTCTCACTGCCCTCTAACCCTTTTGTCTTGGGTTTTTTCCATTTCATCTTACATAAAGGGTAATGCAACTACCCTATTAAATAAAGACAGTGTGCAAAATAAGCAAGGACATTGTCTCCTGACTGCTTTTCTGAGGTGTGGATGGGTAAGAATCAATTTCTAAGCCCAGCAAGTTAAAGCTTATAGTACAAAAGTAAAAGTACAGTGCAAGATATTGTATGTTCTGTATTTCATTGATGCCTTGTGAACAAACATGTTGTTCATTCTGCTATTCACTGTTTTTCTTCCAGGGTCACAGATGAAGTCTTTAACTTCCTGCTGGTTTGGTATTACTGTACGTTGACAATAAGGGAGAGCATTCTCATCAGCAATGGCTCCAGGTAGCTAGTGTGTGCATGAACATCCAAGATGCATGGGTTGTGTGCTGGGCTTAATAGGTACTTTGGTCAGTTCTCTAACCGGCCGTGAGCATATTTTTCTTCAGCATTTTTCCTAAATTGAAGGAGAGAATGTGGGATTTACTTAATGCATCCAGTCACTCATGTAAATGTACCCGACAACTTTCTTCTCTTCTCTCTCCTTCCTCTTTCCTCTCTACTTCCTCTGCCTCTCGGGTTCTGTTCTCTACCTTTCTCGTCCCCCCTCCATGTCGTCCCCACAGGGTTTGTTGCTCTCCCCTTTTTTTTTAAACACTATTTTATTGCATTACGAGAAACAAGGTCCTTGGTACAGGAAAAGCAGACATTTGAATATTGACAGGGCTATTCCACTTTGGAATCATGAGTACAATCCCTCAGTTCAGGACACGAGGTGAAAAGGCACAGGTTGACATCACAGAATAATAATCCATAAGGAGAAATAACCTCATCAAAGACAGGGAAACCTCGTCTGGCCTGTACACAATATATGCCTCTGTACTCATGGGTCCCATTCGGTACGATCTGCAAACCTAACCTTAAGAAATCCCTCCCTTCCCCACAAGGCGTGCCATGGCGTGACTTAATGATAATCTTGACGGAACATTCGTACACCATTCTAGTATTGTAGAAAAGAAAGTACAAGAAAATGTACTACAGCGGTGCTGCACCCTAGGTCGTGAGATGAACCGTGAACTCTGTCAGGGGAAAAGTCCATACACCTTCACAAGTTGGCTTGTTGTTGCGATCCCCGTTGTTGGGTATGCATGTAGGAGAGTAGGATCTGCTTCACATGGGTACCCCCACTTTTTGCTGATGCTTCACTGTTTTTCGACATTAGTCTGGCTGGGGCCCTGCTAATCAGAACCCCAGCCTAGCTGCTTCCTCTCTAAAATGGTTTCCATGTGCCTTAGGCAGATCACTGATTGGAATCTGGAGTGCCCTTATAAGTCCCTAGTATATGGTATACTATGTACCAAGGGCATAGGTACCTCAGAGGCCTACCAGGGGCTGCAGCATGTATTATGCCACCCCTGGAAGGCCATCCAAACTGACACCACAGGTCTGCTACTGCAGCCTGGGTAAGGTGGTGCATGCACTCCTTACTGTGATATAGGTTACCTATATCACTAAATACATACACACATATAAACCTATAAGTCACTCCTAAGGCAGGCCTTATCAATCCTAAAGGCAGAGTGCATGGTTCCTATGTGAGAGGGTGCCCCTGCATGAGCAGGGCCCCTCTGCAGCGTTCGGAGACCCTTCTCTGATGCTGTTTGTAGTGCAGCCTGACCATATACTCTTAAGCGCATTATAACCTCGCGTTAAATGCTAACTTTGGAATGGCTGCACCTAAACATGTCGTGTTTGGTGTCAAACATCTTGGAATACTACCCCCGCCAAGTCTGGCGGTGGGGGTAGCATTCCACCCTTCTAGAGGGAAAGACATGTTAACTCTGGCTAGCCCGGTAACTTCTTTCTAAAGCCCTGGCATCACAAAATGGATGCTGCTGCCACAGACAGGAGTCTGGCCTCCTGCTGCTGGACGAAACTCCGGCAGGGGAGGCCTGGACAATAGGTTTCCTGTCCCAGGGAGGTGTGACCACCTCCCCGACAGGATAATGTGTATTGGGGCTGGGCGGGAGCACTTTCGGGTGCTTTGAAGTCCTGCACTGGGGGCACATTTGGTGTCCCTGTGCATACCCCAGTTCAAACCGGATCAGGGGCTGGCAGCCCCTGCTTTGGCGCTAACTGGACAAAGGGAAAGGGTGTAGCCACCCCTCTGCCCTGACCCACCCATAGGTGGGGCCACAGAGTAGTCCAACCCCTATACTTAGTATAAGTATAGGAACCCAGTCCTTAGGACTTTAGATTATCCCTGGACGAAACTCTGAAACAGAATCCTGGACCTTCGACGCTCTACTCAAGATTAGAGGACAGAAGAATCTCCCTTGGGGTCAAGGAGTGACTCCCTGCTTGGCAGGCACCAAAGACGCATCTGTCCGGTCTGCATTTCTGAAGCTCCCGTCGGACGCCGAAGTCTTCGCATCACCAGAGGTGGATTCTCAGACTTCCCGAGGCTGCCCTGAGTCCCCAGCAAAGCTGAGGCCCATAGCTATCGTGGGTAACGTGAGACCGTGACCCCTGGACACCGAGCACACTTGCAAGTGCATCCTCTTCTGGGTCTCCCACGAAGTCGTGCTTTGGGCTCCGAGTAGCCCTAGCCTCCAGCACCAACTGCACCGAAGATCACTGGCCTCCACTCCACGAGTGTCCTGTGAGCCAGATCCACGTGCGACGTCTCGAGGCTCCTTCGCGGTCGCTAGCCCGGTGGCTAGTAGCCCTTCACGAAGGCCAATCTTTTTCTTCTTGGGCATCCTGGTTGCTCCAGGCCTGCCCTCACTTACCCTCGCTGGGTGAGTTCCCCAGACCTTGCTGGTCTGCACCATCGACGATCTTCATCTTCACCGAGACTTGCCGTTGCCAAGGTTTGTTGGGTCCAATCCGGTCGCCGACACCTCAGCACTCGACAGACATCATGTACCAGCCCGAATCCTGCTCCTGGTCGCCGACAACGCCTCCTGGACCTCGTGGCTGAAGAGTCAAGACGACCGTCAACGCATCTGAAGCAAGCGACATCGGTGGGCATCTGTCCATCGCCTTCCTGGTCACTGGCTAGTGACCCAGACTCTGTCCCCTCTGCTTTCAGGTTCTTCAGATCTCCGATCCACTCTTGGATCCACCCGGACACTTTCCACTTGGTCGCCAGCAGCACTTTGCAGCAGATCGCCATTCAAATCGACGCACGAAACCCGACCCCGAAAGACACCTATGCACCCGGCTTCCCTGGGTGAGGTAACACGGGTACTCCGGTGCTCCGTGGGTAGAGACTCTTCAAAGTACTAGTTCTCAAAGGGTTTGCTCCAAGTCCTCCTTTAAGTGTCCCTTTTCTTTAATTTCCTGATCGCGACTTTCTCCATAGAAGTCAACGGCGTATCGCGGTTGTGTATTTACACTGCACGCGTCCCCCGTGGGTCCCCTGTGTCACTACCTTGGGTGGTTCCTTGTGGTCCAAGCACTTCTAGAGGCTCTAGGCCTAGTGTCTAGTTCAGTCGTGGTTCTTATACCACTTTATTGGTATATGGTTTGGTACGCCCCTAGGGCCCAAACGTGTATTTGTGCTATTACTGTCTTTAAATAACTTATAACTTATGTACTTCGAACTCTAGCCTCATAAAGAGACTAGAGGGGTGTGTTTAGCAATAAATACATATATTTTGAATATATACCTGGTGTGGTGCTTTTTCATTTGGTCACTCAAGAGATTATAGACTGGTAAAACAAGCTGCTTTACATTCCTTCAAGACTTAGCCTGAAGGCTGCTCTCCATAGCTACCACTAGGATAGCTTTCAATAAGGTTGTCTTTAACCTATCTCCAATAAGGGGTTGTTTGGACTGGTGCAAGGTGCCCACTATAATTAGTGGACAGCATATGCCAGGCCAACTTCTCACAATGCATGTCTTGCTATTGATGATCGTCCATCTCTTCTGTACCCATGATGGACATACACGACATTGTCACCGTTGTTATTTTTTGGAGTTCTTGATACCAATAAAAATAATTACAACAAAAAAAGGGTGGATGTGAGCCACTGTTGCAACGTAAAATTAATTACAAAAGACTGAAGTAATATCCACACTTCAGAGGTACTTCAGGATATTCAGTCAAAAGGCGATATAAGCAAGAGCTGCAGACTTTGGTACTGGGTAACCAGGTTAGGGTCCCTGCTTCGGAGAAACATCCTGTGATTGTGGACAAGTCGCTTTATCTAACTGTGCCTAAAAATAAATGTGCAACATAATCTGGTGCACATGTCTACCGCTTTAATGGCATTGGGCCAAATCCATGTTAAATAAAACTGCAATTCAAACTTATAACGATCGGAAAATATTTCTAGGAAGTCCATTTATATAATGAGGTGGATTTCTGAAATCCTGTTTTTTTTCGCCTTAAATGCTTAAATGTTCATGTTCTTACATAGATCTCAAAGAGCTTAAAGATCTAGGGAGTTGGACTGTTGGCTCACAGTTGGTACCAGTGTTTTTGATCAGCTACAAATTATTCAGTTTGTGGTATCTACCAACATTTTATGTTGGTGTTTATGTCCTCTGCCTTTGCAGTGTATACAATGTGTGAGCCTCTCTCCGTTTTGTGCAGTAGTGCCTTATACCCTTCTCTTTATTGCTTCTAAATATGAGATACACGTGTTATGCAGTCTTTGTTTACTCCAACCTGTTTTGTTTCCTTTTTGGTGTTTTACTCTCCCATCAACAAATATCATGCTCCTTTTTACATAGGTGCTGTGTTTTATAAAAGTTGTTAACAAAAGTAGATCCAGAACGGCCTGATACATGTGCATTTTCAGGAAAGCCAACTACGATACATTTACAGTGGAACTTGTTTCCATTATTGTGAATATCTGGCTTGGGGCTGGCTCCCGGGACTTGCGTGGGCGCCTGTGTTTTAAGTCCGTGTGTGAAGAAACCTTTCATGGAAGGTTTGCATTCCCCATCATCCCCTCTTTCCCCTTCCTAAACCACCTCCTCTAACCAACAAGGCAACAGTGACTCCAGAAGTGACTTTCCTGTGTGGTATGTGCCCATAATAGTAGTTTGTCCTGAGGCTTAAACAGAGGGGTCAGCCTGTGTAAGAAAAAAACAACAAAAACTCAGTATTTTACCTATTCCTGCATCGCTAACGATCACCAACTATAGATGTTCTAGAATGTTGCTTTGTTTAATGACGTCAACTGGGGCTTTGAGATGTTTCTTTTGTAGGGGTCAAGTTTCTTCTTGTATTAGAGGGTGGTTCTGGTGACATAAAGGGGAGCAGGAAAAGACTATTTGAGAAGGTTTGTCTTTGGGTTAAATTGACGGCTGATGGACTGGAGTGCTTCCTCCGGTTTAAGCCAACGGTGTTCCAGGTCTGTAAGCCGGGAACATTCTACACTAGCCTCTTTGGTTCAGTCTGTTTGCTCTGCCTGACCTCACAAAAACACCAGTGATGTGAGTGACTTTTGAAGAATCAAATGTAGACCAAAAGCTTCAGATATGTGATAAGAGTACAACGTGTATTATGACAGATAGCTGAGCCAGGCAAACTTGAGTGTTACTATTTTGTGCCCAGTTGTTGCAACCTAAAGCAGACTCACAATTCCCCAAAACAGTGAAATATATAATTTGTCCAAGTAAACTACAACTGGATCTTTTAACAGCTACATAATGGGGGCACTTCTACTTGTAGATGAACAGACTGATTCTGGCTTCGATTTCCTTCACTCGTGCATGAGCTTGTTCAATAGCTGACCCATTGAGTTTTGTCTGTCAACATCATATCTTTTGCCGCCCTCAGACTGCGGTCAGTTTGCCTTTTTAAAAAAAATTCTTAATCATTTTAGTTTGATGGTAGCTGATTGCACTATAAAGGATGTCGAAGTGTAACAGATGAGTATTGTATTAAGAATGCATAACCAGTACACAGTATGACATTATAGAACCCTCATTCCTATCAAATTGTATCACTCTCCAACCCCAGCTCCAACACCAACGACATCCCGCCGTCGCGAGACCTGTGCGACTCACTGCCCACCTTCTTCCACCGCAAAATCGCCGACATCCACGACAGCTTCAACACCACGACCGCCCCGGCAACCACCGAGACCACTGCCCCCACAACCACCAACCGCCTGCTCTCCTGGACCAACATCAACGACTAGGACACCAGCGAGATCATGAACACCATCCACTCCGGTTCACCGCTAGACCCGTGCCCTCACCACGTCTTCAACAAAGCCAGTACAGCCATCGCGCCCCATCTCCGGAAAATAATCAACATCTCCTTCGAGACAGCAACCTTCCCGGAAAGCTGGAAGCACGCCGAGATCACCGCCTTACTCAAGAAACCCAAGGCTGATCCCAAGGACCTCAAGAACTTCCGACCCATCTCTCTGCTCCCGTTCCCCGCGAAGGTCACCGAGAAAATCGTCAAAAAACAACTGACCCGCTACCTCGAAGAGAACAACATCCTGGACCATTCCCAGTCCGGCTTCCGCAGCAACCACAGCACCGAAACCGCCCTCATCGCCGCCACCGATGACATCCGGACCCTGCTAGACAACGGAGATACAGCAGCCCTCATCCTCTTGGACCTATCGGCCGCCTTCGACACGGTCTGCCACCACACACTACGAACACGCCTTCACGACGCCGGGATCCAAGAGAAGGCCCTGGACTGGACCACATCCTTCCTTTCCGGCAGAACACAAAGCGTCCGCCTCGCCCCTTCCGATCCAAGGCCACCAAGATCATCTGCGGCGCACCCTAAGGCTCCTCCCTCAGCCCAACGCTGTTCAACATCTACATGGCACCCTCGCCCACGTCGCCCGACAGCACAACCTCAACATCATCTCCTATGCCGACGACACCCAGCTGATCCTCTCCCTCACCAAAGACCCTCACACCGCCAAAGCCCACCTCCACGAAGGAATGAAGGCCATCGCCGAATGGATGAGGACCAGCCACCTGAAGCTGAACTTGGACAAGACGGAGGTCCTCATCCTTGGCTCCAACCCGTCAGCCTGGGACGACTCCTGGTGGCCGACATCACTGGGAACAGCCCCGACACCCACCGACCACGCACGCAACCTAGGGGTCATCCTCGACCCCACCCTCTCCATGACTAAGCAGGTCAACGCCGTTTCCTCATCCTGCTTCAACACCCTCCGAATGCTCCGCAGGATCTTCAAGTGGATCCCCACCGAAACAAGAAAAACAGTCACCCAGGCCCTCGTCACCAGCAGGCTGGACTCACGGAAACGCCTCTCTACGCAGGAACGACGGCTAAGCTCCTGAGACGGCTGCAACGCATCCAGAACGCCTCTGCATGTCTTATCCTCGACATCCCCCGACGCAGCCACATCACACCCCACCTGAGAGACCTGCACTGGCTCCCTGTCAACAAGAGGATAACCTTCAAGCTCCTCACCCACGCACACAAAGCACTCCACAACTCCGGACCAGCCTACCTCAACAGACGACTCAGCTTCTACACCCCCACCCGCCAGCTCCGCTCCACCAGCCTCGCCCTCGCCACAGTCCCCCGCATCCGGAAAACGACCGCCGGCGGCAGATCCTTCTCCCACCTCGCCGCCAAGACCTGGAACACCCTCCCCACCAACCTTCGGCAGACCCAAGACCTACTGGCCTTCAGAAGACTCCTCAAGACCTGGCTCTTCGATCAGTAGCAGCACCACCCCCCTCTTCCCCGAGCGCCTTGAGACCCTCGCGGGTATGTAGTGCGCTTTATAAGTGACATGATTGATTGATTGATTGACTGCTGCAGCCTCCTTACTGACATAGCCGGGTTTCACCACCGCTAACCCCCTTCAAATTAAGAAAAAAGAACACTATTTCAGTACTCAAAAACTTGAATTTGTCGCTTATTGCACCACCAGCGGAGCACCACATGGAAGAGTACATTGTGTTGGCTGATCAACGTTTGAGTATTTGCCCATCATCCCATCCCTTTAGTTTGTTTAATCTAGGAATGTCGTTGGACCCTTTTTCCTTTTCTAGTTCCATAATATAGAAATTGGACTCTTGTGACTTTACCCTATACTATAATTAGCTGCTTTCAGATCTGATGGTTACGCTGAACGTTTCCACATCTGGCCACTTTAGCACCATACAACACAGACCACTGTAATAATGACTGATTCTGTATATTTGCTGTCTGACATGCTCTACTGTTTATCAGGTTGTTGCTGGACTATCAAAGGTTTTCATTTACATATTTGTTTTTTTGAAACCCGTTTGTCCACAGAGTACAGTGGATTTATGTTGGCCGTAGCACAAAGTAGTTATTGATCTCTGGCGTTGTGCCGGCGTCCAGTCACCTGGTTTCTTTGATCACCTGGTTTAAGTCAACCAGACAACTTTCCTTCTGCGGGGTGTTCTCCATACTAGACAGTTTTAGCCTTTGTCTCCTTATTGCTAGCTGTGAAAATCTTATTAAACGTGTATGCATTGTCAGCTGAAGGGCCTTTTGCATTTCTGTAGCTGACCAGGTTAATTTTGTGCATTGCTCCAGCAAAACATCAGTTAAAAACGTACGGGCAGGATAAAGTTCTCACTGGCACATAGCGTGTAGCTGGGTGCATTGCTACTGTGGTCATGAGCGTTTCCTGAATCGATTTATGTTGGTGATGGTGTGGCGGAGGAAGCTGTGTGTTAGAACCCAGCTGTGGTGGTGACATATGCTCTGCACTTACAAGTCATTTTTCAACGGCTGTTGCCGTCAGCCTTTCCAGACTAATATTGTACAACCTAATCAGTGAAGTAATGTTAGCCCCTCTACGAAAAGGAGACAGAAAAGCCCACATGTTGAGGTTCATGTTCTTATCTTTCTTTTCATTTACTCTTCTCCAACACTCTGTTGGTTTTCCTGTCCAATCATTGTCCTCTTTTCAGCCTCGCATGCTTGCCAACCCCTGTCTCAATGTGCTTGATTTGCAGAGTGCTGGATGCCTCCCAGTGATGCTGTATGCTCGTAGAGAAGAGCCTTGCGGTGCCAGTCAGTGACATGAATTCTAGGGATTGAACAATGGTGGGACCAAAACTTCATGTAGTGGAAACTGTAAAGATCCACTTCAAACGCAGTGTTGAAAAGAATATAATCTTTATTGGTCCAAGATATATTGACGGGTACCTCCAGCTTGCTCTCCCAGCTTCTGAGCTCCAACCTCCCTTCAGATTCAAGGAGCAACATTCCACCCACCAACATAGTTCTGAATTCCATCCCTAGTTGGAGGTTCTGACAACGCCACACACCTTCCCCCTTATACCAAACAAAAAAAAATGATAGTACTCCCTTAAACAACAGGCTAAGGGAGGACTCACACATGTAAGTCACATGTTGTAATCGACATCAGGAATCAGTGGGGAGCACGACATTTACAGACATTGCCCATACTCCAAGCAGAACCATCAGCTAAAATGAGAATATTCCTCTTCACTACTTTTACTTGCACTGGTTTAGAAAATTTGCTCTCACCTTTGGTGACTATTCCGCTTCTTTTAACCGCAACCCAATCCCCTTCTTTTATGTCGGGTACCTTGGCACCTTTCCTGGCATTATAATACTCCATTGCAACAAGTTGCTTCTGGGGCGCTTTACTCTCTACAGCAGCACGATCGACCCACAACAGTCCTTGTTTTTTAGCCAACCTGGAACCTCTTTCACATCAGGCTCTCGCCCCTTGAGGGCGATAAACGGCGACACTCCTGTCACTGAATGTGGCATTACTCTATATGACCACACCAACTTCTTTAACCTTTCAAACCAGGATAACCCATTCGACAGTGAGAGTTGTATGTTTTCCATAATCAAGCGGTTAATTCTTTCAACTAATCCATTGGCTTGAGGTCTGAAGAAAGCTACCTTTTCATGCCTGATCCCCAGTTTGCACAGGAGTTCTTCCATCTTCCTAGATATCAATTGTACACCATTGTCAGATACTAGGGTCTTTGGAATACCTTCGTTCATAAACACCCTTTCCAAAAACCATATTACCTTTGCTGTGTCAATACAATCGGTGGTCTCAATAACAAACCACTTGGAATGGTAATCCACCAGAACCATCACAAATTTGCTTTGTGACCCAAGTTTGAATTTTGGACCCAAGAAATCAATTGCTACCCTTTCCCACGGCCTTTTGGGAAAAGCCACACAAGCCAGAGGGGGTTGTCTCACAATCTTAGTCTTATCACTGTTCGCACATGCACAGCTTTCCCTTACTACCGCCTCAATGTCACTGTCCATGCCAGGCCACCAAAAAGATTGTCGTACACATCTTAGTCCTGTTGCTACCCAGATGTCCCTCATGCGCAATGTTAACAATTCTCTTCCTGAGTCCCACCGGTGGCACAAACTGACTCCTCCTCAACAAACTTCCATCACATATACTCAACTCAGCCTCTATATGGCGATAACCCGTGAAGCGGACATCCTCCATCTGATCCTTTTTCCAGCCTTCAGTTACGCACCTCATGACATGCTGCAAGACGACATCCTCGACATGGCTGCTGCCCATTCCGCTTCGTCAAGAGCTAGCTCTTCCCTACCGCGCCCCTCACCATTTCAACCTCATCATCCACCTCTAACTCGACTTCTTCTACTGGCATCCTAGTCAAGGAATCAGCCATCACGTTCTTTAAACCCTTCACATACTCCACCTCAAAGTTGGATAGCGTCCACCTGGAGGTCCTGGGGGGCACACTTCCTTCTAAACCCCTCCCTCCCTTAAACAAATGAACAAGAGGCTTATGATCAGTGCAGACCTTGAAAGGTAGACCCCAAACAAAGTACCTGAAGTGTTTTATGCCCCCAACAACATGCTAGGGCCTCCTTCTCAATAACTGAATAGGAAATTTCTGAATGCGTCCCGAAGCTGCCTGGAAGCGAACCCTATGATCCTTTCTTGACCATCATAAATCTGAGTCAGCACAGCTCCAATCCCTACTGCACTAGCATCTGTAGTAACAAACGTTTTGACCTTGACGTCAAAATGACCAAGGGTTGGGGCATGGAGAATACAGGTCTTCACCTTATTGAAAGCCTCATTGCAGGTATCGTCCCACTCAAACACGGTACCTTTCTTCATCAATCTCAACGGTTCCACAATCTCTGTGAAGCCAGCCACAAACTTAGAACAATACTCCGCCAAGGAAAGATTTTAACTGTTCCTTGGTAAGAGGAGTAGGAGCGTCCCTCACAGCAGAGACCATGCTTCTCTTAGGTTTGATACCAACCTTAGATATTTTGTGCCCCAAATATGTCACACAATCCTTTTTTAATTGTCACTTCTCCTTTTTTATCGTTAAAACATGCCTTCCCATTCGCCTCAACACTTCATTCATCACCTCATCATGATGCACACTATTCCTCCCTACTACCAACACATCATCTTGGAAGCAAAGAATATCTCTCTGTCCCTCAAATATCTGCTGCATGACCCTCTGGAACACCGCTGAGGCAGACGCCAACCCGAACGGCATCCTGCAATAACGGAATGCCCCCAGCGGTGTCACAAATGACGTGAGGTGTCTAGAATCTTCATGCAGATCGATTTGGGGTTACGCTGCAATCAATCAATCAATCATGTCACTTATAAAGCGCACTACATACCAGCGAGGGTCTCAAGGCGCTGGGGGAAGAGGGGGGTGGTGCTGCTACTGATCGAAGAGCCAGGTCTTGAGGAGTCTTCTGAAGGCCAGTAGGTCTTGGGTCTGTCGGAGGTTGGTGGGGAGGGTGTTCCAGGTCTTGGCGGCGAGGTGGGAGAAGGATCTGCCGCCGGCGGTCGTTTTCCGGATGCGGGGACTGTGTCGAGGGCGAGGCTGGTCGAGCGGAGCTGGCGGGTGGGGGTGTAGAAGCTGAGTCGTCTGTTGAGGTAGGCTGGTCCGGAGTTGTGGAGTGCTTTGTGTGCGTGGGTGAGGAGCTTGAAGGTTATCCTCTTGTTGACAGGGAGCCAGTGCAGGTCTCTCAGGTGGGGTGTGATGTGGCTGCGTCGGGGGATGTCGAGGATAAGACGTGCAGAGGCGTTCTGGATGCGTTGCAGCCGCCTCAGGAGCTTAGCCGTCGTTCCTGCGTAGAGGGCGTTTCCGTAGTCCAGCCTGCTGGTGACGAGGGCCTGGGTGACTGTTTTTCTTGTTTCGGTGGGGATCCACTTGAAGATCCTGCGGAGCATTCGGAGGATGTTGAAGCAGGATGAGGAAACGGCGTTGACCTGCTTAGTCATGGAGAGGGTGGGGTCGAGGATGACCCCTAGGTTGCGTACGTGGTCGGTGGGTGGCGGGGCTGTTCCCAGTGATGTTGGCCACCAGGAGTCGTCCCAGGCTGAAGGGTTGGAACCACGGATGAGGACCTCCGTCTTGTCCGAGTTCAGCTTCAGGCGGCTGGTCCTCATCCATTCGGCGACGGCCTTCATTCCTTCGTGGAGGTGGGCTTTGGCGGTGTGAGGGTCTTTGGTGAGGGAGAGGATCAGCTGGGTGTCGTCGGCGTAGGAGATGATGTTGAGGCTAGTGCTGTCGGGCGACGTGGGCGAGGGTGCCATGTAGATGTTGAACAGCGTTGGGCTGAGGGAGGAGCCTTGGGGTACGCCGCAGATTATCTTGGTGGCCTTGGAACGGAAGGGGCGAGGCGGACGCTTTGTGTTCTGCCGGAAAGGAAGGATGTGGTCCAGTCCAGGGCCTTCTCTTGGATCCCGGCGTCGTGAAGGCGTGTTCGTAGTGTGTGGTGGCAGACCGTGTCTAAGGCGGCTGATAGGTCCAGGAGGATGAGGGCTGCTGTTTCTCCGTTGTCTAGCAGGGTCCTGATGTCATCGGTGGCGGCGATGAGGGCGGTTTCGGTGCTGTGGTTGCTGCGGAAGCCGGACTGGGAAGGGTCCAGGATGTTGTTCTCCTCGAGGTAGCGGGTCAGTTGTTTGTTGACGATTTTCTCGGTGACCTTCAAGGGGAATGGGAGCAGAGAGATGGGTCGGAAGTTCTTGAGGTCCTTGGGGTCTGCCTTGGGTTTCTTGAGTAAGGCGGTGATCTCGGCGTGCTTCCAGCTTTCCGGGAAGGTTGCTGTCTCGAAGGAGATGATTATTTTCCGGAGATGGGGCGCGATGGCTGTACTGGCTTTGTTGAAGATGTGGTGAGGGCACGGGTCTAGCGGTGAACCGGAGTGGATGGTGTTCATGATCTCGCTGGTGTCCTCGTCGTTGATGTTGGTCCAGGAGAGCAGGCGGTTGGTGGTTGTGGGAGCAGTGGTCTCGGTGGTTGCCGGGGCGGTCGTGGTGTTGAAGCTGTCGTGGATGTCGGCGATTTTGCGGTGGAAGAAGGTGGCCAGTGAGTCGCACAGGTCTCGCGACGGCTGGATGTCGGTGTTGGAGCTGGGGTTGGAGAGTTCCTTCACGATGTTGAAGAGCTCTTTGCTGTTGTGTGCGTTGTTGTCTAGGCGGTCTTTGAGTGAGGCCCTTTGGCGGATCTGATGAGGTGATGGTGACTGCGGGTGGCGCTCTTGTGGGCGGCGTAGCTGTCTGCTGTCCGTTCGTGGAGCCAGATCTTCTCCAGTTTTCGGCATGTTCGTTTGGAGGCCTGGAGGTCTTCGGTGAACCATGTGGCTTTCTTGCTGGTGTGGCTGTTGGGCGGATTCTTGAGCGGGGCGAGAGTGTTGGCGCAGTCGTCGATCCACTGTCTGAGGTTGCGGGCGGCGGTGTCGGGGTCGGAGGGTTCGGCGGGTGGGCTCAGGGCGAGGGTTGTGGTTAGCTGGTCTTCCGTGACTCTGCTCCAGCAGCGGCGAGGCATTTGTTCGGTGCGGTGGTGCGTGGTGGGCTTCCTGTAGGTGAAGTGGATGCAGTGGTGGTCAGTCCAGTGGGGTTCGGAGGTGTGGTTGAAGGAGACGTGTGGGCTTGCGGAAAAGATGGAGTCGAGCGTGTGGCCGGCGGCGTGGGTGGGTGTAGTCACGAGCTGCCTGAGTTCGAGGGTGGCGAGTTTGTCGATCAGGGTGGTGGAGTTGGTGTCCTTGTTGTTCTCGAGGTGGAAGTTCAGGTCCCCGAGGAGGATGTAGTCCTTGGAGGTTTTGGCGTGTGTGCTGACGAAGTCAGCGATGGAATCGCTGAACTGTGGTCGGGGTCCGGGGGGTCTGTAGATGAGGGTTCCTCTGAGGGTGGTGTTGGGATCGGTGTGGATCTGGAAGTGCATGTGTTCGGCGGTGCTGAGGGTGTCGTCGGTGTTGGTTGAGACTCTGAGGGTGTTCCTGTGGACGATGGCGATGCCTCCTCCGACTCCGTTGGTGCGGTCCCTGCGGGTGATCTTGTATCCGTCCGGGATGGCAATGGCGATGTCGGGGGCTGAAGCGGATTCAGCCAGGTCTCCGTCAGGAATGCGACGTCTGGGGAGGTTGAGTCGAGAAGGTCCCAGAGTTCGATGGCGTGTTTGCGGGCGGAGCGGGTGTTGAGGAGGATGCATCTGAGGTAGTTGGGTTCTTTCCTGGGCGGTGGTTTGGCGGGGCGGGTGCTGGCGAAGCTGCAGTTCCGGCAGGTGAAGGGCCCTTGGGTGCGCTTCGGGGTGGCCTGGTAGCAGGCGTGATCTTTTCCGGGGGTTGAGTGCGTGGAGGGTGCTGGGCGTCGTATCGGCGTCTGTTGATGTGGCGGGCGCGGGGATGCCCGGACCAGGGGGTCTGGCGCTGGGCGCGGTCACGGCGCGGACAGGCGCAGACGGGCTTGCCTTAGGCGCGCCTTCGGTGTAGAAAAGTGTAGAAAAGAATATAATCTTTATTGGTCCAAGATATATTCACGGGTACCTCCAGCTTGCTCTCCCAACTTCTGAGCTCCAACCTCCCTTCAGATTCAAGGAGCAACATTCCACCCACCAACATGGTTTTGAATTCCATCCCTTGTAGGAGGTTCTGCCAACGCCACACAAACCTTGGCTGTTTTTCCCTAAAGATTCCAGTTCAGTGATGTGTGCAGTATAAGAACTTACAATCCGCCTTGTGCTGGAACCCAAACGGCTCTTGGGCTCCCCAGGATGAGGCCTCCTTTGGAGAAGGCTTGGGTGGACCTGAAAAAAATTAAGTAGCAGAATAATCTGAAGAATGATTTTTGCTGCATCTACTACTCTTTAAGTCCTTTAAATGCCCCATAACAGACTTACACTTCTAGGCCACATTAGAGTTGATGATTGGTGACCTAAGTCTGCCTCTCACTCTGCTTGCACTATTTACACTTGTAGACCTTTAGAGGCCAAACCACACTCACAAGCTCAACTAATTTTTTTTATCTGTAGTTAGTTGAAGTTTATTGATGTTTTTGATTTGTATTTTATCTAGCAGTCAACCTTGGAAGGATTTGTCCTCCTTTTATTAATTCTTTAAATTTTTTTTATTAAAAGTCCTGCTTAAGTCTTTATTTCTTTAGATTTGTTCGTTGATATCAACATTTGGGCAAAATTGAATGAGCATGCATCAGCTGTTTTTGTTTCTTAAGCTTGCATGGTAAGCTTGTAGAAAGGTCGCCATATGTTGTTGCATCTTTATGCAGATAGGGAGCGAATCCAAGAGATTTTTTGAGTTGTTTGACAGCTCATGGTATAGTATTGTGACTGAAAACAAGTTAAACCTCCAAATTTGCTACCCCATGTTTCCCTTATCGTTGCTACTCGTTTATACAGTTTCACATCTTTTCTTAATCCTATCCTTAAATTTTGATTTAGAGAGAACCAATTTCCTGATTGTCAATAACTGTCAAAATAGGAAAACATGTGTAACATGATAATAGAAGAGTTTCAACATTTTGTAACTAGTATTTGTGATCTGTTCTCAGTGTTCATTCTTATTGCTGAAAGCTCCTCAATAAAATGGTTTCATAAAAAACAAAAAAGCAGAAGGAGAACATTTTCAAATCAAACTCCTGTTCTGTGCCCCAGACAAAGTTGTAGGGTCGCACTGTGTGCTCATTCGTGACGAACAGGCATGTTTCTTGCATCAAAGTTAGTTATGTCTTGTGAACGACCTCAAACCTGTAGTTCACAGTGCAAGTCAGAGTCTTGGGGGAGAGTGGCGAAGAAAGCCTTCCCTGTGTCCAGATCCTAGTTTTTCATCCTAGGTGGTCCCCGCTTGCGTCTTTGACTTGAATGTTCTGTTTGTTGCCTCAGAGCCCCCACTAAGGCCGAATATATGCGTTTTAGCGACTTATCGGTATCTGCTTAGGAAGATGATTGGTTCTTGGCCCAATCTGCATGGACAGAAAAATGCAGTTTCTTGACACCTGGAGAAAGAGATGGATCTTTCTGTGGAAGACAGTACAAAAGTGTTACATCCCATCTCTTTAAAAGTGATAATTTCACAGAACAAATTTGTATATCCGCTGTTTCTAGATTTCAAGTGCTTGTACTGAATTCCCATCATCCAGTCTACACTTGTATGCCAATTACTTCACAGGTTGCTTTAAAGATCTCCTCAACTGCCCAGCGCCAGTCTCTGGGTGGAAGCCTATTCTGTAACTTGCTCAAATATTGGCCTGCCAGGCTGGATTTATCACGCAGATAAAGCAAACAGAAGCTTTTGTAGGCACGCACAGGCCACACTAGGTACACTATTGACAGCGGAGTTGGAAGCTTCTTTCGCGCACAAGACGGACACAGCAGCATCACACACTTCCTCACTCACACCAGAGACATCAGAAAACAGCAGTGCAGTCTTCCCTTTGAACAGCATAGGTGACATCGGTGCAAAATTCTCACACACTGACAAGGCATATTAGGGTGACCACCTCACTCCTGGTCAGTACGAACACTGTTTCCAGTTCTGGACTTTGGTGATAGCCACCTGCTTTCTGGTTGTTGTAGTCTTGTCTCATTTCATGAAATGAGTTCTGGAGTCCTCAAGATGTTTGTTGTCCTGTACTGAAGGCTTCATCTGTGGTGTTGTTTGGTTCTGAAGGTCCTCTCTTGGGGAGGGGGAATGTGGGGGTGGGGGGGAGGTTTGATTGATGCCCAGAGTGTAACATCAGCAGTCCAACACCACTACGGTAGTGTAGTTCCTGAAGAGATGGCCCTCTCGGGCACCTATTACACTATCGCACAGACATCACCCATAAGCTTCACAGCGGGTTAATGTATTTGATGAAGAGAACAGTGCACATTAGCATTTTTGCTCAGTTGTTGAAGTATAAACATAATACTTTTCTAATTGGCTCTTCATTTTGAAGTTTTCGCATCTCCAGGCGCTATAAATGACAGATGCTGCTATTACTTAGTTTAATGGCATTCATTTTGCATGACTCAAAATTCTATAAGACAGCGATTCAAGTCGGTGCTGTTTAACTCGCTGAGCCATCTAGCCACCCCAGATAGGTATACGTCACCACAGCAGTGTTTCAATGTCATGTTTATATTAGCTCTACTCTTCACGTTATTGTTCCTATTGTTTTGTATATGTAATCTATTTTCCCTGTTCTCGGAGTACATCAGCCCTTGTCATATTGTTTTCTGCCCTCTATACGTGTTCTGCGGTCTTGTATGTTCCAAGTGCTCCTGCACACACGGAAATAAACAAGAATTTATATGAGAAGTTTACTTTTCACCCAGTTAGGTACGCAATGACCCCCTATACACCATAATTAGGCGCACATTTTAATGGCACACTGGCATGGAAATGTCAGTGTCCCCTTTTTTTCCACGGTAAAGTACTTTTTGGGATCCTCTTGCTCGTGGCTTGTCTTCATGCCAGGTCTGCTACTTCATTACCTGGTTGCTCTGGGCAGTGCCAGGCAGACCGAAATCTGCACTGCCCGCAACCTCTTTGTGAGCAGGACCCTTGAAGTCTGCTGCACGGTAGGGAGCGATTAGCCCTCAGAGCCACTTCTTATTTGTGTCGGCCTGTCTGGTTGGTTATCATCAATTGAGTGTTACAGGTGTGGCTGTGCTCTATGTAATTATGGGAGAAATGGCTGTCTTGCACAAAAGCAGAAAGCAGCAAGAAAAATGTGGCTTGTCACTTTTGTGACTCTTCCTGTGCTCCCTTTTTGATATGTTACAGCAGCTGTTGCATGTGCGCCTTTCTGGGGCCTAAGATAATCTTCAGAAACGGATGCTCCAAAACTAGAGCAAAGTGCTTGAAATGCGAGTACACTTAGCAAGCAAATTCTGCGCTATGGGAGCTGTAGATCCTTTGACAATCTGCTACACTGCTGCCATCACTGTACCATACAGCATATCTGACACATAACCTCTGGATTTTGCCTTCTAACTATTCACATAGCGAGGCAAACTCTGACCCAGGTGGTGGGTAAGGGGGGGGGGGGTCCGGTGGCAAGTACATGGTGCGCTGGAATCAAATCATTCACGCTGGTTTCTGACCACACTTGTGTGCGTCCCAAAATCTTCCTACAAATTGAAACTAAGGGCCTGAAGTATAAAACTTTTTTTATGTTGCAAATTCTAGGATTTTCAAGCTTCTAAGATTGGTGAACACAAAACTGTGTGTTGTACAAAGGGTACTTTGCGGGTAAGCAGTGTCTTGTTGACTGCCACAGTACACCTTGCGATCCATACTGAATCGCAAATCCATAATGGGCATTCCTCTCTCCGTTGCGAGTCGGGGTGCAATGTATCAGTGGTTTGAAACCTTAATTTTGGTTGCTATCTGCTAACAAGACCCTAAATGAAGTGGTAATGCATTCACAAAGTTGAATTTGTCCCCAAGGGATAGCTTTTCCTTTGCTCACCCCTATGCCTGCAACTGGCACTGACAGTTGTCATAGAGATCTGCATTCTTGTTCAAGACCCTTCACAGAAAGCCAACTTTACTTGCACATGTAAATGCACTTGGTACACCCGGTAATCCTCAGAATCTGGGCTTGTGTTATGTTAAAGATATATTGATTCTGTTAGAAGCAAATATACAACAAATTGTAACTCAATAAAAGGCTAAAAAAAAGTAGTCCTTCATGCACCTAATCAATGGGATGGGAAGAAAATTGTACACATCTAAATTTCAAGAAAAAAACAAGTACACAGCAATATTATTAATAATTTTTTTAACAAGGTATAATGTGTCACAGAGTGTTACTAAGGGTGAGTTGCAATGCTTCTGAAGGTGCCATAGGGCAAAAGACTGTCAGGGAAGACCAACAAAAGCTTGGTGCACATTGATGATAACTAAATGTACATTGGCAAGCATCGAATCATTGTTTGTCCATTCGTCATTGCAATTAATCAAACTTTAAAGTATTTAGATGTTGATGGTTTGACCCATTTAAAGATGATTTGGATCAAGTCTTCATCAGGACAAAAGAAATTGCTGCACCCTATATAAAAGAAATGTGTGATGAGTGGTGTATCTATAAGGTGGTAGACACCGACTCAATGTACATACGTTTTAACGCTTAACCTAATTTGCTTAGAGAATGAGGCATACCATGTCATCAAAAAAGGGGACAAATAATATCTTCTATGGCAGTGAACCAAGCAATGTTGTCCTACAAGTTATACAAAGACCATCATCACTTATTGGTTAAACAAGACAACTCTGTGGCACTGGTGATCATGGGGAATTACTCAGTAACCAATAGGTAAGTTTCTGGGTCGTGTACCTCCACGATTTGCTATAGACATGAGAAAATAGCTCAAGAGCCTACTGCCGCACAGTAAAGAAAACCGACCTACCTAGGAGAGGGCTAGTGTCCCACTAGCACTCAGTTACATCATGGCGGCGTAGTGTCGTTGTACACCAGGAAAGCTCCAAATTGATATATTAATGGGCGTAACAGCTTTACCTGAAAGCAGCCCCTGTCATGGCAGCAATAGGGGGAAAAAAGGTTGCTGTCCCTCGCACTCCATTCCTCCAGTCAGACATGGAGAAGAAATCCCATAGGCTCCTGCCTCTTACATAACGAGGCTGCAGTTTTTACGACTCTCTGCATGGGTATTTGCACTGCAGCATGTTATTACATCAGTCGCAGTGCAACAGGAGGGTCGGGTCGCAAACCAGTTGCCATGCAGACAAGCACAATATATTGTGATATAAAGTTTGTGCATCAGTCCCGAAGCACTTGCACAGGTCTAAAGGTAACAGGGTGCATCCATCCCTAATTTAAAATAATCCTGCTTCACTACTGCTCGGTTACTTTCAGTTTCAGGTGCGTGCAGGTACTGATGTCTCGAAGAAATGTAACACAAAATGTGATCAGTATTCTTGTGCGCTCGACAATTGACATGCATGCTGATTCTGACACCTCTGTGATGTGCTGCATGGATCATGGTGTTTGGACTTATGGTCGTATGTTGGCCTGCTGGCAGGGCCTCTAGGCCTGCCATCACTTCTGGGTCGATAAAATGAGTACCATTTAAGGTGCTTAATATTCACGCCTAGGCTTCATCAGCAGCAAGAGAGCACTTGGGGTGGATGTGTGCCTAATACTGCTGGTTGATTTTGCTACGGGTCAGATTGCTCAGCAGTGGCATTTTATCTTATCTAGGGATACCTTCTAGCCCAGAATTTGTTCTTGCATGAGCCAACAGCCTGTGAGTGTGAGAATAGTGTTTGCAAACATGAGGCCTTGCACGCCAAGTGGGGGAGTGCGACCGGTTGACTTTTACATCAAGCCTTGGAAAGCTTGTGAAGAGAACATTGCCATTATAAACATCTAATGCACCTTTTTGACGCTTCTGTTTCTGTTCCATAGAATCAAAGGCTGGTGGGTGTCTCATCATTATGTTTCGACATTTCTTTCTGGCGTGATGTTAACATGGTAAGTGCCTCCGGTTTTGCAGTCTACAACTGTAAAGCTAGTTATTAACATGGTTTCATATCATTTCACTACGACATTACCATTATTGCTTCTTCCCATCAACACCCTTGTTTGTACGGTCTTCGAAGCCATTAGGTAGGTGCAAGTTGGCTCCTACCCATGCAGATGGGGCTCAGCTGTGTGTGTCGCTCCTTCACCCACCCAGCGCCTCTGTTGATCTCTTGATTGCCTGGAGGATGCAAGATCATTGCAGTTAAACCTGTTAGTGAGAATTGTCTTGCCCCCTGGAGCCAAGCTCTTAGTCTAGGAGCATGGTATACAGGGGCAACCCAATATATCTGAAAGAGACACGTTGGTGACAGATTCCTTACCTTAGAATATCCCCAGGCGTCAGGCTGGATCCGGAAAGTTTTTGCGTAGCAGTACCCTTGCGCGTCGGTAGGCGGCGTCGTGCGGCTCCGCGGTCCGTCGTCGGGCGTCGTGATCGCCGGGATGACGTCGCGGGCAGTACTTAGACGCCGCCCCTGCGCGCTGACGTCAGTTCTTCTTTTTCCGCGCCAGCAAGCGCAGATCCGGGAAGAGCAGTGCCCTAGTCATTTTTTGACTAACTTTTTGGGTGAATTTTTTCACTGTTTCTTTTCATCTCGACTCCAAGGTGTCGTTAGGGATGCCCGGCTTTAAACGTTGCGACGCCTGTGCTCGGATGATGTCCATCACAGACCCGCATCTGGAGTGTCTCTTCTGTCTGGGGCGAGACCACGACACGAAGTCGTGTTCCGACTGCCGGTCCCTAAACCCGAAAGCTTTGCGAGAGCGGTCTCGAAAGCTCCTCGAGGCCCGGCAGTCGGCTCCGCGCCACACCAAGCCCCGGTCGCGTGAGAGGTCGAGGGGTCGGTCGCGGAGTCCCGACGGTCGTCGGGATCCAAGTCTTCGTCGTCCGGTAAGTCTAAACACAAGAAGTCCAAAAGCATCATCGCTCTAGGACTTCGCCTCGCCGGTCTCGCGACTCGGCTGAGGCCCCTCCCGGCACCGTCCCCGCGGCCCCGGACATGCCTGTGGAGTCGCCCCCGCAATACCCGTCCTTCCCGGGTTCGGGGGCGGATCCGGCCCAAATACAGGAATTCCTGTCGGCCATGGCCCGCCTCTTCGGGCCTCAAGGTCCCTCCGTGCGCCTTCGGGCCCCGCGGGCCCTGATGGGGTTGCCCCGGCGTCGCCGACGACTCCGTCCCGGCGCCGCCGTGCCTCCAGCCTCGATCCCGGCTCCGGCTTCGGCCCCGGCCTCGATCCCGGCCCGGTGGTACCGCAACCCCCATCGACGCCGGTCGACCTGACCACGCCGGCGCCGATGTCGCCGGTGCCGCTCCTGACGCCGCCCGGGCTCCGGGCGGCGCCGTCCCCTGTACTCTCCGGCTCCGCACATGGAGCCGGACCGAGCGCCGCTCGACGCCGGTTCCGGCGCCGATGAGACCTTGGGTCCCAAATGTCCCTCCTCCTCCTTATTTTGTACCGGAGGAGGACCAGGAGGACTGGGAGGGGTCTGAGGACCCTCTGGCACAACAGTGTCAGTATGATGAGGACTGGGCAGAGGAACTAGGGGATGCCAGTGGTCTAGATACTTCCCTGACACTGGCATGCTGTCTCCTCCCGTGGCTACGGAGGAGGGAGCCAATTTTGCAACGGTGTTGCGTAGGGCAGCTGGAGCCTTACAGCTCCGACTCCCTACTGTGGCGGTCAAGTCTAATCTCTTGACAGAAGTGCTTCAGCCGGCAGCCTCCTCCTTGGAGACTGTGCTGCCGTTCAACGATGCACTCACTGACGTTCTTTTGGGCGCCTGGTCCAAGCCCAATACAGGGGCTCCTGTGGATAAGAACGTGTCCCGACGCCATCGCCCAGCTCCGGGCGACCCCTTGTTTCTCTCTGTCCACCCCACTCCTGAGAGCTTGGTCGTCCAAGCCTCTGCTTCCCAAACCGCCTTCCCTACCGCCCCTCCGGATAGGGAATCCAAACGCCTGGATCAATTTGGGAAGAAGGGTTTTTCTTCCTCCAGTGCTGGCTTGCGGTCCATCAACACCGCTTGTCTTTTGGGCCGATATACCCACTCCTTGTGGGATTCGGTGGCGACTGTTTTGCCCCAGTGTTCTGAGGAGGTCCAGACACTGCTTACCCGCGCCATTGCGGAAGGTAGGGATGCGGCCAAATACACCATACGTTGTGGCCTTGATACCGCCGACTCGCTGGGCAGATCTATTGCAACGACGGTGGCGCTGCGCCGCCACGCCTGGCTGAGAACCACTGGTTTTTCGGGTGATGTCCAGAATACACTCATGGACATGCCCTTTGATGGAGTCGGTCTTTTGGTTCCAAAGCAGACCATGCGTTGGAGCGCTTTAAGGACTCACGGGCTACTGCCAAGTCCCTGGGCCTTTCTGCTACACGCCCTCCGCTAACTTCTGCTTTTCGCCCCTATCGTGGCCACGGAAGGGGCGCCCAGTCACGTCAGCAGCCCAGCCACCGGCCCGCGCAGCAGGCGTCTTCGCGTGGCCGAGGACGTGGATACCGCCGTGGCGGTTCGGGCAACCAGCGTGCGGGTCAGGCCACCACCTCCAACCCGTCCGCGGCCTCCAAGCCCTCCTAGTCCCTCCTTTCAGGTGCACAGCACGCCAGTAGGGGCAGGGTCCGCCATCACCTTCACCACTGGCGTCCCATCACCTCGGACAGGTGGGTCTTGGACATTGTCCGAAGGGGCTACTCCCTCCCTTCGAGACCACCCACCCAGCCATGCCACCTCAATTCTACCGCATGTCAGGGGATCACTTGGTACTTCTGCAGAAGGAAGTCACGGCCCTCTTGGCCAAGAGGGCCATCGAGCATGTTCCGACCCCAGAAGTAGGACGTGGTTGCTACTCCCACTACTTCCTGGTGCCCAAAAGGACAAGGAGGACATGCGTCCTATCTTGGACCTCCGGAACGTCAATCGCTTCCTCCGGAAGGAGAAGTTCAAGATGCTCACCCTAGCTCAGGTCTTGACTGCCCTCGACCCTGGAGACTGGTTGGTAGCGTTGGACTTGCAGGACGCCTATTTCCACATCCTCGTCCTGCCGGCCCACCGGCGTTACCTTCGGTTCACGGTTGGCCTCGAGCATTTTCAGTTCACCGTGCTCCCTTTGGCCTTACCAGTGCCCCTCGGGTGTTCACGAAAGTGATGGCGGTGGTCGCAGCTCATCTGCGCCGGGCAGGGGTTTCAGTCTTCCCCTACGTCGACGACTGGCTGCTGAAGGCGGGCTCGTCCCAGGCAGTCGTCTCCCACCTCCAGACTACGGCCGAACTCCTGCACTCGCTGGGGTTCTCCATCAATGTGCCGAAGTCGCATCTGATTCCTTCTCCACAGCTCCTTTTCATCGGAGCAGTTCTGGACACGACGCAGTTTCGGGCCTATCCTCCCGAACGGCGAGTCCGGGGATATTCAGGCTATGATTCCGATCTTTCAGCCTTTATCCTGGGTTTCGGCACGGATGACCCTGAGGCTGCTGGGCCTCATGGCCTCCTGCATCCTGCTGGTCAATCATGCCAGATGGCATATGCGGGCTCTGCAGTGGGACCTGAAGTTCCAGTGGGCGCAGCACCAGGGCAACCTGTCCGATCACGTCCAGATCTCGGAGGGGACTGCAAAACAGTTGCAGTGGTGGCTCTCGAACCGGCAATGGGTCATGGGCAGATCCCTCTCCCTTCCCCAGCCAGAGCACACAGTTGTGACGGACGCGTCCCTTCTGGGATGGGGCGGTCACATGGGAGAGGCGGAGATCAGAGGCCTCTGGTCTCCGGGCGGAGTCCCGGCTCCATATCAACATTCTGGAGCTCCGGGCGATCCGACTTGCACTCAAGGCATTCCTTCCTCTGTCAAAGGGAAGGTAGTGCAGGTGTTCACAGACAACACCACCGCCATGTGGTACTGCAACAAACAGGGCGGGGTGGGGTCGTGGACCCTCTGTCAGGAGGCTCTGCGCTCTGGATATGGCTGGAACATCAGGGCATGTTCCTGATGGTTCAACACCTGGCAGGTTCCCTGAACACCAGGGCGGACGAACTCAGCCGCAGGTGCATGATGGATCACGAATGGCGTCTTCACTCGGAAGTGGCGCAAGGACTCTTTCTACAATGGGGAGAGCCTTGGTTAGATCTATTCGCCATCGAAGAGAACGCGCAATGTCATCAGTTCTGCGCGTTGGAATTTCCAAGGCGGCACTCGCTCGGCGACGCTTGTCGCCGCGAGTGGAGTTGCGGTCTGTTGTACGCCTTTCCGCCTATACCACTTCTACCCAGAGTGTTGAAGAAGATTCGGCACGACCGGGCCCAAGTCATCCTTGTGGCTCCGGACTGGGCTCGAAGAGTTTGGTATCCCGAGCTACTCCGTATGAGCGTAGATCCCCCGATCCGTCTGCCTCTTCGGGAGGATCTTCTGTCGCAGCAGCAGGGGACGGTCCTCCACCCGAACCTGTCCAGTCTACACCTGCTTGCGTGGAGATTGAGCGGCGGCAGTTGATTCCTTTCGACTTGCCTCCCGAAGTTTGTGATGTGATTCTGGCAGCCAGGCGTCCCTCCACTAAGGTGGTATACGCCTGCAGGTGGAACAAATTTGTGGCATGGTGCACAGCAAAGGCTGTGAATCCCTTTCTGCCCCTCTTTCTGAGGTCCTTCTGTTCCTTCTTTCTCTGGCCCAACAGGGTTCTGCCCTGGGTACCATCAAGGGTTATCTTTGTGCTATCTCGGCCTTCCTCAGGCTCCCTGATCAGCCCTCCCTTTTCAAGTCCCCTGTTGTTAACAGGTTCTTAAAAGGCATTACACACCTCTTCCCTCCTGTTCCGTTTGTGATGCCTCAGTGGGACTTGAACTTGGTTCTTACCTTTTAATGTGCGCTCCCTTTGAGCCTTCTACATAACTGTCCTCTTCGTCTTCTGACTCTGAAGACAGCCTTTCTGGTGGCCATCACCTCCGCTCGGCGGGTGAGTGAGCTCCAGGCTCTATCTTGCAAACCTCCCTTTCTGTCTGTTCATCCAGACAAGGTTGTTCTTAGGACGCGTCAGTCCTTCTTGCCAAAGGTGGTTACTGCCTTCCACATTGGGCAGACCATCACTTTGCCTACCTTCTTTCCGCCTCCTTCCAGAGAGGAAGAGAGGCTCCACCGTCTGGACTCCAAAACGTGCGCTCTCCTTCTATATCGACCGCACAAAACACTTCCGGGTGGATGACCAGCTCTTTGTTGGCTACGTGGGCGCCAAAAAGGTCGGGCGGTGCACAAACGAACCATCTCCCGCTGGGTTACCTTGTGCATCAAGGCCTGCTATTCTTTGGCTAAGAAGGAGCCTCCTGTTGGGCTGCGTGCCCATTCCACCAGGGCAACGGCTGCTACCACGGCCTTGGGCCGCGGTGTTCCGCTGCCGGTTATCTGTCAGGCAGCTACGTGGGCCTCGCTGCACACGTTTACAAAGCATTACTGCCTTGACAGTCAGGTCCGGAGGGACGGCTTCTTTGGCCGTTCTGTCCTCCAGGACTTCCTTGTCTGATCTTTGTTCGCAGACCCACCACCGGGGTTGATATTGCTGGGGTATCTATTCTAAGGTAAGGAATCTGTCACTAACGTGTCTCTTTCAGATGCACGATATATCTGTAAGAGACAGTAGTTAGTGACAGATTCCTTACCGCCCCACCCATCCTCCCCGTTCTGCGAACTGATTTCTAGGGTTAAGGACATCCCTTTCAGGGCCCTAGTATTTTTCAGACACTTATGTCAGCTTCTTGCATGGCTCTGCGTTCCTGGCGCGGAAAGTCGTGTACAGAACTGACGTCAGCGCGCAGGGGCGGCGTCTAAGTACTGCCCGCGACGTCATCCCGGCGATCACGACGCCGACGACGGACGCGGAGCCGCACGACGCCGCCTACCGACGCAAGCAAGGGTACTGCTACGCAAAAACTTCTCCGGATCCAGCCTGACGCCTGGGGATATTCTAAGGTAAGGAATCTGTCACTAACTACTGTCTCTTACAGATATATCGTTACACAAGTTAGTAACTTGTGCTTCTAGCAACATGAGTAATCCTATAGACATTCGATAAAACAATGATTCTTCCAGAGTTTGAGTTATTTATAAACAACCTTATTTATTTGGGTGCACACTGATTGTAGCCTTGAACCCATATTTTTCGTCAGTGCTTTCAGTAGTTCTTTTGATTCATGTCTGGCCACTCCTTCAATTAAATTAATTCATTGGTCTGCTGCCTTGGAAGCCATGCTAGGCAAGCGGGCATTTTGGTGTTTTTTCTGTACACCTAAGCACCTTAACTTTGGCACCTGGAGACTGTATATCTTCTTTCCTGTTACTATGGATGCTACCCTTCCTAAATGCTATTACATGATGCTGACACTGTGAATTTACACCTTATGGAAGAAATGGCGGCTTTATTTCAGCTCTGGATTGTATTTGCATTACCCACGAAGAGGGAAAACCCAGTAGGAATTTGGTTTACCCTCCACCTTGAATTACCTGCAGTCTATCACTCTCCATGTGCCTTGTTTGTTTACTTTTTGCATGTTGAACACTTGAGCACGCAGCCACATGTTCATGTTTTTTTATAACCAAATTTTATTATTTTCGATAACATACCTTAATGCCACAACTGTACAATGCACACATTGCACCACACAAATACCCCGTCCCGCGTCTTCCCGACTCAAAGCCCACCTTCACCCCTCACTACCATCATTAATTTCCCTTGTGATATTTTTAATTGCTGAATCAATATTCTTACTGTTGATTACAATATATTGATAAATTGTAGTTTCAAAGAAAGTTTTTTTTGAGTTGTAGTTTATAGTATCTGTTTTATTTTTGGTTGAAATAACTAGCAAATGTAACCTTCTTAGGCTAAAATTCATGTGTACCCAGATACCAAAAGTTGTTTATAAATCGCCCCAAAAGAACCATTGTGTTTTTTTTTAATGCGCTGGCCCCAAGCCAGCACATTACTTTTGTGGATTATTCCTCCCCATATTAAGTGTCTGCCCTCTTCTCTCTCCAACAATCCCGCCTCCCCACCACCACCACAAGTGGAGTCTTTAACTCATTCACATTTTGGCATAACATTTCTGAACAACGTAGGCGCTCCCTCTTTATGGTAACCTGTTTCATGCACTTCTCACAGCCAGTGTCCTAGTACAGCTCAAACAGTTGTCTCACACTTTAGTACCTCCCCACCCCAACCCGTAACCAGATATAAAAGTGAGGGCATGTGACATTGTTTTCTGAGTAAGTATGGACACAAAACTAAGACTTTGTTCGTAGGATACAGGAACATTGCCCAAAATGCCTGTTTATGGGCTGAGACAAGACTGTCTGTATCTTCCCCTCTGTCTCACTCTATCTAGACAGATAGTTGAACTCTCTTCCGCTGTGTCTCTACTCGCTAGGGGAAGTGGTAATGTGTCCGTTTGGGACTTTCTTTAGTGAAATGCTTTATTGATTAACATCACTTTAGAATATTGCCACAGTAATGTCTGTTCAGTATGCAAATCTCTCCTCTTTCTGTAATCGATGCTTTACATCTTTGTGTCAAGTACTAAGTCTGTTTTTGTTGTGTGAGATACAAGTCCTACTCATCCTCTGTGGTATACTTCAATATGGCTAGTAAAAAGGACCCATCCTGCATATTGAAAAACATTGCATTCATGTTTTGTTTATTCCTGTTAAATAGATGGTCATTTTGCTTTAAGAGAACTAAACCATGTTGTTTCCTTTTTTCTTTTGTTTATCGCAGGCCAAATGGACTAATCTACCAAATGTTTCGCAATCAGTTTTTGGCATTTTCAATTTATCAGAGTGAGTACGTTACCACCCTTTTCGGTTAATCTGTTCCTTTAACCCTTTTATCACACAATTTTAGTTCAAATTTATAGTTGTTTGTGCTGTTGAGTTCTAGCTTAACCACTAAACACTTTTTCATGGACTGATTTTGTGAAAATGGCTTCTTTTTATAATTTGCTCAAGCATTAACTTTTTAGTACTGGTGCCAAAGTGCAGCTTCTCACGGGGTCTACTAAATCTTTCAGGTTGCGTACAGTTTCTACAATATTATTACCAGAGTGGCTGCCTTTACAGATTACGAGCATTAGGTGAAAGAAACCATCTGGACCTTACAGTCGGTAAGCACAGCCTGTTACATTTGTTTTCTCCTTTTGTTCTGTTTCTCTGTCTGCAAGGATGCGCCCTGTGTGAATATGGGGATTGCTGGGCGAATATGGCGGTAGTTGTTCCAGTAATCAGAGCAGAGGAAATAAAAAATTCAGCAATTACATTCAAAAGCAAACACCTGTGTTGTCAATTTTAGAAATTTGATGTGTGTGAGCCATGTAGTATTTATGTAGCTGTAGTTTTTATCTACTAAGCAGAAGCAGGGAACTGAAATGCAGGCCAAGTAAGCTGTATGGGATTTTAAAAATATGGGTTGGGATGCAGAAATTAATTTCTTCTCTGCACAGGGCTTGAATAATCAGACACAATTGCTTCAGTAATCCTCTTTTCATATATTGGTTCGTATTATTAGCTGGGAGAAGAAGGAAGGTTTTTTTTTAATACAGATAATGCTTATGGCTGGTCATTGTGCTTGTTTTCTGCGATGATTGGTTAGAAAGGAGGCGGTAGCTAAATTAAACATACCTGTTAGAAAAGTCAAGGTGTATAGCTTTGTGGTTGTCTGATGATAACGTGCTCCAGTGCAAAATGAAGAATGGGTAACAAACCAGTCTGCGTGTTTCCTCCACAAACCACAGGTGGCTTTCCCTCTACAGAATTCATATTTGTTTTCTTCTCCCTTCGCATCTTTCTATTAATGAAAATGCTCTCCCTTCTTTCTCTTGTCAAAGCGCTCCTTGACCTCCTTCATTGGCCCACTATCTAGAGATCTGTGTTTGCTCTCTCAACTTCTGAGCTACAAAAAACATAAGGGGCTTAGACCCCGCCCATTGCTTACCATTGGTAGCCTTTACTTCCTCCTCCTCTTGTTGTCTTTTCTTCCCTGGAGCATAGCTTCTTTACCATCCTTTTGATTGGCTAGTATCCTCCCACTGCTCAAATTTAGGGATTTTTTTTTCTTCCTTTTTCATTAAGAACCCCATTAAAGTGTGTGGGTTTTCTAGCTCTCTCTCATGTGCTGCTCTCCCCTCCAAAACCCACCGCCCTTTTTTTTCTTTTTCACAGCCACCAAGCATGCCTCTGTTACTCCCCCTTCATTCTCCCATTCCCCCCCTCTGTTGCACCTATTCACCCACCCACAGAACCACCCTTCTGTGCTCCCGTAGCTCTCTACGTCCATAAAATAAATTGTTTTAATTTATTTAAAAAAAATTTTTTTGAGAGCCCAACAGTAGCTATTTGTTGCTGTGCTAGTCAGTGTTCCAAAAAGCCCTTTTGTGCTTCTCTGTTGCTCCCCATTGCTTATCCTCTACCCGCTGCTCTCCCCTCCTCTGTTTGTTACGTACCCCTCAGTCTTTCACTTAATGAGGTTAATTATATTTTTTTGGAGGGTCCTGCAGCTGTCATTTTCCTGCCAGGCCGCTCCACAATGCTAAGCGCACTTTCACGCAATTACAATATGATTTTTTTTTTATTTGTCGATCCAAGTGGTGTCCACCATCTTGGAACAGTACATTTGAAAAAAAAAGGCACCTGCGTCATTCCTTATGAATGTGCATTCACATTGACACGTGTGCATAAGTCATCAAGCATGCACATGCCTACATATTGACGCAGGCATTTCGTCTTCTTTATTTTATTTTTCCCTGATGCTGCACAGCATCGGCAGAAAACACTTATGTTTTTATATAAAGTGCAGTGGTTACCTGAAAACGAGGTGAAGCTGTATGAAAAATATATAGGTGATTACATTAATTCCCTTCCACATGGAATATTCTGCCTCTCTCTGGGGATGTGAAAAAAGGATATTGATCTAGGAGGTAGTAGATAGCTTTTTGCTTGCTACAACCCTGATTCTATAAAATTCTCCAAGCTTCAAATAATGTCTTAAACCACATTTTCTCCTCGCCAGGGAACTAGTGTGATTGTCTGAGACCTGTAATTCTATTCTTCTGTATGCCCAGCATGGCGTCTGATTCAGCTGTTTGCAGCATTCATCTGTTGTGTGTTTGTTTTCCAGTTAGCCTTCTGATAATTTCACAGTGTCTGGATTTTTGGTCATTTTCATGTTTTCCTTTTGATTTCATGGACTTGTTAACAATATTTTGTGATCATTTTTGGGCATTTTCTAAGTACATCACCATCCTTTTCCACTCAGCTGAAACCTTTATCCTTCTTCCCTGAATTTGATCCTTTGTTCAGGCGAGCTGGGTGCAAGTTTGAGCTTGAATGAAGCAAGGTGGAATAGGAGAAAGTGAAATTAGGAGAAACCTAGTTTTAAAGGTGAAGAAAAGTGATTTAGGATTCAATGTTCTTGGAAACCCGAGCCAAAGGAGAAATGTCTTGGGGGCAAGACTTTCAGGTACATGTGTGTCAAATGTTGGAGTGGTTAAAAGAGAGCCCATGAATTCATTATAAAAATTGAGCGATTTAGGGAACCGAATCTTTCCTCGGGGCATTTTCTGCAGAACATTTGTTTGTTTATATTTTTTTGCTGGTTTTCATTTTATAACTAGGAAATTCAGCTGAGAACTGTTCCATTTATCCCAGTTTTATCTTGAAGAATCTAATAGCAGATCCAGCATTGCCCCTATATTGTTTGTGGGAATGATTTATAATTGGAAGGGTTTATTGCTGGTGATAAATAACAATTGGGATCACCGACAGTAAGTCCCCCAGAGAAATATTTTTAGAGGACGATAACTGGGTTTTGATTGGTTTTAGCACTTGTACTATGAAGGTTCAGTTGTTCCCTCAAGGATGGTATATCAAGTGCTTTGTCGTGGGAATTATGTCAGTGGTCTTCAGTTATACTGGCAGGCACTGCAAAGTTTGAAAAGGGTCGTCTTTCAGCCATTTAACTTGCATTGAGTGTCTTTGTAAACTAGCAACTCCTGGTCCTATGCTATGGTACAGAAATCCAGTGGGATGAGATGTAAAACTGGCACAAAGGATACATTCAGCCATGTTTTCATTAGGAAGAGCCAAAGGTTTTCACTAATATAAAATCTGTGATCTTGATCCAACATTTAGTTGAAGATGTGCACTTAAAAAAAAAAAAATAATAATCTTTTTACTACTATTTTGCCGCATGTGGGAACAAGGAACGCCATTATGTGCTTTGAACATACTGTAGGCGGCTTAAAGTTATTTGCCAAATCTTGCCTATTACATCAGTAATTTCTTTAAAAGAATTCTGCTCAGATACCAAAATGTGTATTATGTTCTTTGAACTGATTTTCAGGTCTGGTGGAAGGGAAGAAATGGGAGGTATCGACCTAGTAGTTCAATCACTAAACATTTATCAACTATAACATACAATCAAACCACTGAAGTAAGATCTTCCAAAATCAACCTCTTGTTCAAAAGCGGTGAAGATTTTTTCGAGCAACTCCTAGACACTAGCACTCCAGACCTTGGATAGCCCTGTTGGACTTCACTCTGGTTGAGTTTGATCAACTCCCTTTCAGGACTAAAGTTTCCTTGCTGCTGCCAGATTACTGAAGATAGGCATCTTGATTGCAAACCTGACTCACAGTTTAGCTGTGAACCACTGTCTGCCCTTGAGCAGACATGGACTTCATCCCTGAGTGACGAGGCTCAAGTCTGGAAAAACATGAACTCTTGTGTAGCCCCATTCCAACCAGCCTGGAGAACAAGTCATGATGCTGTTGGGGGTTGGTCAGCATTGTCTCCAGTAGCCCTGCCTGCCAACCTCCTGGTCGGCAAGGAGTGGTCCTCAACCACCATCATGTCAGTGTTGCTATACTGCCACTTGTAAGTACATTGAATACTGTCTGGAAAGGCCAGGATTCTACTCTCCCTGGCCTGCTCCTTGTTTTCCAGTATTTTTGCCTAAGCCTCCAAGTTTACAATGACATATTTCTAAAATTTGATTCATCAGAAATTGCACCCTTTGGCTGTCCTCTCTATTTTGCTTTCTTTTCCACAGAATCCATCCGCTTATCGGGGATCCCACCTCAAATTCTGTGGTCACCACTCAGCCTTTGGTTTCTAAGAGCGCAGTTTAACAAAGAGAATTAGATTTTTGGATGGTGAAGGTATCAGAGGAATTTAATTCAGATTACTGAAGATAGCCGTCTGCCTGTGGTAGCATTTCCACATTATTACACCTATGGGAATGAGGATGGGCGTGTGTTCCAGCAGAGAATTTTTGTCTTATTTATTTATTTTTTTAATTGGGTTTTATTGCGTATGATTACAAGCAAATAATGAAAAAAGCAACAGAAAGGAAAAGAAAAACAACCAGTGTAGCATACATTCACAGTGACCACAGTTTACATATATGATGATAGCATTATATGACTAGGAGCATGGGTAAGACTCAGTGGAGTAGCCCAGTTCGTGGCCTAACCCGGCTGATTTCGGCTACATTTTACAGGTGCAGAAACGTCAGCTTGCCCCATCTGGGTGCCAGTGGGGAGAACAGCGTGCGCGCCAGAGCCTAAAGAGAGTAGTAGGTAACGGATACCCAACGTCCCCTCAGCCCACCTATCAGGGAGTGGGCCGCTAGACAACACCAGGCCCAGTGGGCTTATTTGAGCGCAAATAATCAACCTAGTAAAGATTCTCTATTCTGGTACATTCAACACCTTCCCTGCTAAATAGTACTGATATTACCCCCAGAAATGTTTGGGACGGTTTTGAGGCGGGAGTAATTCACTATATAGTTCTGTTTGTGTGTTGCAAAAGAGCATGTAATTTGACCATTCTGCCAGAGTAGGCGCCGGCCCACGTGACCAACGCATGGCTATTCTACACTTTGCGATCAACATCCCCATATCTATCAAGCGGCGGATGTCCTTCTTTATCTGCTTTGAAAAACCCAGGAGCGCCAATAAGGGGTCCGGGGATAATGGCGTGTCTGTGATTTCACTCAGCTTTTGAAATATCGATCTCCAGTAGTTGGCTATATCTGGGCATAACCAGGCCACATGGATAAAATCCGCAGAGTTAGCCCTGCATCGTTCGCAATCCGCTGTTTCACGTAAACCATATCTATGCAGGCGAGCTGGTGTGTAGTAAACTCTGTAAAATGTATTAAACGATGGCGGCCATTTAAAGAGATACGCCGCGTTGCATCACAGCAGTAGCTCCAAGTGTCGTCATATTGGACCACCTCTAAGTCGTTCTGCCACTCCAACCGAGCTTTAGTATAAAAATTCTTACGGTAGCCCTACACTGTGCTATAAATACTGGAGACCAACTTGTTGGGGGACTCTGAGCTTAATATAAATGAGAAGGGGGTGACCTCCAGGGGTTCCATCATGTCATCACCAAGTAGGTCCCGGAGGGCGTGCCGCAGCCTGTGGAAATGGAAGCACACCAAGGGGGGGGGGGGGTGCATCGTGCCTCTCGGCTTCCCAGCTGCGCGTGTTACCAGCTAGGTAAGAGGTCTCCGATTTTAGTTATATTGAGTGACTCTAGTGCCGTGACTACTTTCCTTTCCCTGCTAATTGACAGCCAATGGCACCACTCTAATGGAGTCAGTGGGGAGTACAATATAGTGCTCGCCTGTCTCTTTATCAGGTTATGCCACGCGTGTACCGTGGCATTGACCGAATCCAAAATGCCGGTGCGTCTGTCTGGATCCTGAAATAACCGAGCTGGCAACGGGGAGGGCGCAGCAACTATCTTTTCTATATGCAGGTGGGGGGGGGGTTTGAGTGTTGGAGAATCCAGTAATATGCATGCGAGCATTGTGCAACCCTGTAATAAAGTTCTAGGTCTGGGGCTCCCAGCCCACCCAAGGCATAAGGGAGAGTTAGGATTTTCCATTGGACGCGTGGCTGTTTACCAGCCCTGGCCAGCTTCATCAGTAATGATCTAGTGGCTTTGGAAAAGTGAGAGGGTAAAACCATCGGTATGTTCAAGAACAAGAATAAGAACCTCGGGAGCACCACCATTTTCATCAGTGAGATGCGTCCAAGAAGGCACAGCGGAAGGCAGACCCAGCGTTCCACGTCTTACTCCAACTTAGCAACTGCCCTACCATAGTTCTCGCTGCATACAATCTCAGGATCAGAGTGGATTTGGATTCCCAGATAGCGCACCGGATCATTCGACCAGGTAAGTGGGAAGTCTAATTCAATGTGAGCCATGGCTGCGGTCAGTGAAAATATTATGGATTTGGACCAATTGATTTTTAGGCCCGAAAATTCCCCAAAGCGCACGACTTCTCTCAATACCGGAGATAGATTTAGGTCGGGGTTTCTAATATACAGAAGTGTGTCGTCGGCGTAGGTAGATATTATTAAGTTATAGTTCGGGAACCGAATACCTCTCTACCCGTGGTATTCCCAAAGAGCACAGGCCAGAGGCTCCGCTACAATTGCAACAACACAGAGCAAAAATGCGTCCTCTTCAATTTGGGCCACATGTATGCGTCAACGGCGTTTCGACCATAATATAATTAAATGGTCATCATCAGGACAGGACAAGGATTATAGGAGCATCCAAATTAATTCATTAATGCATCTAATCTTATGCTAGATCCAACCGTAAGTATAACAAACGTATGGAATCCACAATATGGAAGACTCAGGACTCGAATGATCCAAAATAGAATGTAATAAATCCAATTGGCATAATAAGCAAAAGGTAAGGAAGCTCAACAGGTGGAAGAAATGACCAGCCTGCTCCTTCAGAGTTTAGATGCAAAGCCAAACAAATAGCAAAGAGCAGGTATGTGAGTATATACACCCACGCAAAGTTCAATCCACAAAAATCCTGTAGTTTTCAAACCTCGTGCAACGGGTTACGGAATTGGAATCATTTGTAAAAAGCACAACACTTTGTTGCCAATGAGTAAATCCAGCAGAAGCTGATGTGGGCTGTGCGCAATGGCCAAATCCCACACAATGGGCACTCGGAAGTTCCAAAAGTTCGTCCGAACCGGAGCAGTCCCAAAACAGTCCCCTTATATCTTTAGCAGTTAACAATAGACACCACTATGAAGAACCTCGACTCAATTGGCAAACCCAGATGTGAACCACCCCACCATCTCTGCGTGCATATATTGCCAGTTCGACCGGCTAGTCTTGCTCGTCCCGGCCGCCTCCGGTCGCCTCCTACAGTTTCTCTGAGTCGCTGCTCTGTGCCTGAGTTTTTGAATATTCCTTGAGAGCTTTCTGTAGAGATTTAGGATCGAGAAATACCTTTGAGGCGCCGTTCATGGTAACCCTAAGCCTGGCGGGGTAGAGCATAGCATAATCAAGGTTTTGGTCGCGTAGTTTGCGTTTCAATGTGGCGAATTGCCTCCTAGCCTCCTGGACCTTCATTGTAAAGTCTGGAAAAAGTGATATAGAAGAGCCCTCAAAGTGCAGCTCCCCCTTTTCTCTGGCTCGTTTCAGGGCAGCGTCCCTGTCTCTATAGTTCAGGAGTTTTGCGATGACCGGGCGCGGTTGTGCATCCGGGGGAGGCCTGGGACCGAGGGAACGGTGGTCCCGCTCGACCACGAACATGGAGGAAAAAGTGTCTCGACCCAGCAGAGACACGAAGAGCTTTTCCGTGAATGCCTCCATGTTACCCGTGGCTGTGGATTCCGGGAGCCCAATAATAAGAATGTTGCTTCTCCTGGACCTGGCCTCCAAGTCTTCTGTCTTATTTTGCAGTAGAGCGAGAGCCTTGCCGAGTTGTTTTTGCGCAGCGTCTGTCTCAGATTGAGCCTCCTCCACCTCAGTCACGCGCCGTTCCACCATATCTAATCGCTTGGCATGCTTGTTGAGGAGCTCCGACATTCGGTCCATGCGGTAGGCAAGAGAGTCTATCTTGCCGTCAATTGTGCTCAGACTCTTTTGCATGGCTGCCAGGATTTGTCGCAGGTTTGCAGGCGTTTCTTCAGGCATGTCTCTCTGCCTTTCCGGGGACTGGGCTTCACCCATCTCCCGGTTCCTTGACTTTCGCTGCTCAAACTGCAGCTTTGGCTGTGTCTTGTCTACCTTCCCCATCGATGTAGGCCTTATGTCGCCGCTCTCTATGCCAAAGGCCACAAGGTGGGTCCCACTGGCTAGCTTCAAAGAGTGTGGACCAGGTCAGGGGCCAGCTGACGAGGCGCGGACCGTGGCCCCACAATAAACAGTTGAGGTGAATTGTGGCCTGTGGGGGAGGGAGGGTCGAGGGGGCACCACCTTATCACCGGCTAGTTGCAAGGTCCAGTATATTCAAATTGGTATAGCTGTGGACGTAGCAGAGCACCTCCGGAAAGGCCCGCAGAATTCTATTATTTCGCAGGCAGTAGGGTTCCAAGGGGGATCATGCACCAAAGTCCAGGACCCCACTTGAGGCGCGCGGCTTGTCAGGAATAGCCTTCAACACACCTCAGTCCACTAGGTGGCTAGCGAATGTCTCTAACTGCAGGCATAGATTAATGAGCGCAGTGCCCCCGCAAGGGCCAAATCCCAGATTCCACTTATTGATTTTAAATGTCCAAGGCCCCCACGCTATGCACCGGAGGCACACAAGACCCTCAGTTGCGCCGGTTTGTCGCCCCCCCCAGGCGTTCGCGCCGATGGTGTTCCTTACCGGGCTCCTGTCATACCTCCCCCGCAAGGATTGGGGGTGGCGAATCGCACTGTTCTCCAATCGCTGGTCGGGTCTCGAGCTGCGCCCGGTCAGCGGTGCAGCGCTCCCCAGGCCTCAGCCGACTGCGTAACAGGCCGCGCCCTCCAAGCAGGCCTAAGAGGGACCGGGCCAGCGCAGTCCGCGTCCCAGCCGCGAGGTGTCAGTCGGCGCCGATTCCAGCAGTCGCTCCCAGGCCACAGTGCGTCCCTCCGTCGATCCCGGCAACAGCTCCAGACCACAGCAATAGAGGCTCGGAGAGCCCGGCTTCGCCCTCGCCCCTGTGGCAGGCCGCAGCATCAGATGGTGGAGGCCTCTCACTTCCCCCGCGTCTCCGATCGCCGCGGAATCCTCGCCAGCAGCGGGAAAGGTATGAGCAGGTTCCGCAATGCTTTCTTACAATAGCGGCGTGTTTGAGGCTACAACGACTCCGGGATGTCAGGATTCGTGACGGATTGTTTAGATGGCTTGCGGAGCTCCTTTAGTGCGCGGCCATCTTGCGAGTCGGCAAGCTCTGCCCACTCGAGAATTTTTGTCTTTTGTTTGACCTTTCATTGTAGTTAAGCAACTTAAGGATATGCTTGTTGAAAAGCATAGACGTGGTTCCTCAAGTTCTACTATCTTAAGTTTTTTGGAACTGTTTTACAATATGAGGAAAGAACAGGTGTGGGAAATGGGGGCTAGAGACCGAAGAGGGAGACGATTTTGTGCACTTTGTGAGGTTTGTACTTGTGGAAGATTTCCACATGTCGAGCATGATGCGGGAATGGAAATTTAAGGATTTGAGGCTAGCGTCTGTCAATTGGATCATGATTTTTGAAACCGATAAGGCTGTTTGAGTATACCTTATTCCATAGGAGTGTGTGATCTGTTTTTGGCAGCCCCTTCTGGAACAAATGTAATGTTCAGTGATGAGTTTTAGGAAGCTTTTAGAGGTGTACGTAGAACGATTTGTTGGTGTGGTGTACGATTATAAAAGCACACTAGCCTTTTTTAGGTCTCGCCTAGCAGTGCTTGCGTTGTCTTAGAGACATGCTGTATTCAGGTATGGACTTGAAGCTCCGCCCACTTTCCGCCCATCTTTTTAATTGGCTCCTGTCACTGTCCTTTGTAAACTGTGGCTTAGGAGTCTCTCCTTAGTACCGCCTTGTCTCATCTTGTAACCTCCCATGACGACACCCCCTGTTACATATGTTGTTCCTCTGTAGGCTTTAATTATAGCCTCTAAGCACTATTTTCTTAAATAGGTTCGTCCTGCCTACAACACAGGCAGGACAAGCTCTCCCTCAACCCTTTTTTTTTAATCCTTTATCCAGCGCTATATGCTGGCCGAACGGGGCCGCATGCCTTTCTTTTTCTGTTTATTTATTTTTAACGACTGCACCCGCGCTTTAGCTTTAAACATCTTAAGCTAAAGCTTGGCTGCAGCGATTGCTTTAAAAAGTAAACAAATAGAAAAAGTGCACTTTTAAAAAAAATTGTTTACTTTTTAAGCAATCGCGGCACCTGCGCTTTAGCTTAAGATGTTCAAAGCCAAAACGCTGGTACCGCCATTGTAACAAAAGTAAATAAATCGGAAAAAAGTGCTTGGCCGCCATTTTTTTCTATTTGTTTACTTTAGTGGCAATGGCGGCACCCGCGCTTTAGCTTTTAACATCTTAAGCTAAAGCACGGGTGCCGCGATTTAAAAAAAAAAGTAAACAAATAGAAAAAAAATGCACACTTTTCTTCTATTTGTTTACTTTTAAATCAGTCGCGGCACCCGCGCTTTAGCTTAGGATGATGAAAGCTAATGCGCGGGTGCCGCAATTGCCTCAAGACTAAAATGGAAAAACGTTTTTTTGTAATTTCTTTACACACGCTTTAGCTTAGTATGTTAAAAGCTAAGGTGCAGGTTCCACGATTGCTTCTAAAGTAAAGAAATAGAAAAAAACTTTTTTCTATTTCTTTACTTTTAAAGCAATCGTGGCACCCGTGCTTTAGCTTTCAACCTCCTAAGCTAAAGCGCGGGTGCCACGATTGCTTAAGGTCTCGCATTTGCGAGAGTTTGAGCTATTGGCAATCTAAATGACAATGCCTTTTATTTGTGTTTACAAAACCTGCAATCGGTGTTTACGCACCGCTTGCAGGTTTTGTAAACACATAAATAAAAGGCATTATCATTTACAATGCCAATAGCTCAAACACTCATAAATGCTAGACCTATTGCATTGCAAATGCTTGTTCCAAATAGGAATGCAATGACCATGTCCCTGCATTCAGGTTGTGTTCTCCCCCGACAAAATGATGCCCAAGTCATTATTTTATTTATTTTAGTTTTAGAGTTTTCTATAGCGCGAACCAGACCCAGGGTAGGGTATCAGAGCACTTTACATAGAGAGCAGAGTGCGAATAGAACATTTAGAAAAGGATAGCATACAGAGTATCAACATATTAACACAGTTCGGCATGTTGCAGCAGTGAGGATTGATCTGAGCAATAAGAACAGGTTCGAGATCGCGTAAGTCATAGCGTATTATTAATGGAAGAGTAGAGGCAAGTTTGAGGTTGTAGAACTGGTATGGTGCCTGTGCGGATTTAAGGGAGGAATTTGCTCATCAGGAATGATTTTGCTTCCCTTTTGAATAGAGGTATAGAGGAGATTTTTCTGATGTATGGTGGAAGCGAGTTCCATATTCTTGGAGCTACACCGGAGAATGCTCGGTCAGAGGTTTTTTTCTTGCTGAAACACGTGGGTTTCAGGAGTAGATTATCGGCGCTCCTAGAATGTCTGTTTCCTCCAGATAAGGTAAGTTTTTGGGTTAGGTACTGGGGGGTATTGTGGTGTAACGCCTTGTGAGTGATGCAAACCATCTTTAGGTGGATTAGAGCTTCATAGGGTAGCCAGTTGAGTTCCTTCAGGTGCGGCGATATGTGGTCAAATTTCCTAGATCCTGTTAGGAGTCTTGCTGCGGCGTTGAGACAGGCTTTTAAAGGGGCGGTTGAGATTTTGGGAAGCCCCGAGAGGGTAGTACATCCGTACTCCAGCCTCGACATGACTAAGGACTGAACTGCATTTTTGAGGTCCGAGTTCTCGATGAATGGTTTCATTTTTCTAAGATAGCTGAGGTGAAAGCGGGCATTTTTAGCCAACAGGTTGATGTGTGTTTGCATGTTAAGGTTCTTATCTAGTGTGATTCCAAGTGATTTGGTGGAGTCCACCAAAGTCGGAGTGCAATTCAGAGCAGTGATCATCTCAGTCCATTCCTTTGTCTCCAGGGAGTTATTAGGGGGAGATTAAAAGAAATTCTGTTTTTTGCGTAGTTTAGCTTGAGGAAGTTGGTCGTTAACCAGTGGACGGTCTTTTCGAGAGCTAGATTCATCGTCTTTATCTCTTCAATGGAGGAGATCTTGATGTAAAGTTGAGTGTCGTCCGCGTACATGTGGTAGGAGATGTTCGTCTGCTGTAGTAGTTCGGTTAGTGGTTCGACATATAGGTTGAATAGCGTGGGGGATTGGTTAGAGCCTTGTGGTACTCCTAGAATGTTAGGTGAAGAGGGAGAAAGATTTTTGTTGACCATGAACGATTGCGTTCTGTTTTCCAGAAAGGATTTGAACCATTGAAGGACTGTGCCAGATAAGCCCATCCTGTTTTCTAGTCTTCATAGAATTTTGTCGTGATTGACCGTCTCAAAGGCTGATGAGAGGTCGAGCAGGACTAGTAGGCAGGTTTCGTTGCGGTCATGAGCTAGGAGGGCGTCGTCTACTATATGCAGAATGGCTGTTTCTGTGCTATGGCCGGGTCTGAAACCCGATTGGTGGATGTTCAATAGATTGAAGTCCGTGATGTGTTGGTTCAGTTGTTGCTGAACACATTTTTCCAAGACCTTGGCTAGCATGGGGATGTTGGTTATAGGTCGGAAGTTGTTGGGGTCGGAGGTGTTAGCTGTCGGTTTTTTTAGGATAGGGGTGTCTTGGCCCGTTTTTAGGCAATCCGGGATGTGACCTTGTGCTAGTGAGGCATTGATGATTTTGGTCCAGAGAGGGGAGATGATATGGTAGATGTGGGGTAGGCAATTTGAGGGGACAGGGTCATTGAACTGGTTGTTGAGTTTGATAGTTGCTAGAGTTTTGATGTCATTGAGATTGTAAAGTTTGAAAGTAGACCAGTGAGAGTTGTTTTTGGGCAAAGGTAGCTCAAGTAGTTCAGAATTTTCGGCTAGAGTGATTTTTGGGGTGACTGAGTTAATTGCCACCGTATTAAGCTCGAGTTGGAGGGAGTTAGTTTTTGCTGTGAAGAATGAGGAAAATTCTTCACTACTAAGCTGTGAATTCGATGTTAAGAGTGTGGATTTGGCCAATTTGTTAGATTGTTGTTTAAGAATTTCGAAGAGTTTCTTTGGTCTATTTTTGGCATTGTCTAGTTCTGATCTGAAGAAGTCTTTTTTGATTGTAGAATACTTTTGTTATAGGAATTTCTAGATTTCCAGAGTAGTTTAAGATGGAGGGGGAGGGATGTTGTCTCCATTTCCGTTCAGTTGATCTAAGTTTACGTCTCTCTTTATTCAGGGCTCCGCTGAACCATGGGTTTTTGTCTTTGTCCGGATTTCTTTTGAGTTTTGGTGGTGCAGCTCGGTCGAAGACTTTGGTCATCGTGGTGTTATAGTGAGCAGTGAGGTCATTGACGTCTGACATGTTGTTGGGGGGGTGAGAACTTTCTCACAGTGGGAGGCTAGGGTTGTTCCAGTTGAGGTTTTTCGTGTCTCTTATCCATTGTTTAGGCTTGATTTGCTGCGAGAAAGTTTTCTTGTTAGCGGAGGGAATTTGGAAGGTGATAATGTGATGGTCCGACCAGTCACAAGGGGTGATCGAGATAGATTCAATCGTATTTTGTTTAGAGATGAGCCAGTCAAGAGTAGCACCCTTGGAGTGAGTGGGCTTTGAGATGGCTTGGATCAAGGAATGGTCTGCTAGAAAGGTTTTGAGGGCGTTGACCTGCTTGTCTAGGGGGTTTTCCCAGTGGAGATTAAAGTCGCCAAGGAATATGTCATTGGAGTGTGGGGTAGAGTTCGTAGTAATGATTTCCATTAGTTGGTCTGTGAATACTGCGTTCATACCTGGGGGATGGTAGAGTATATGTAGTTTGTGGGAGTGGTTATTTGATGATTTAACAGAAATCCCAAGGTATTCACAAGAGTCCAGTGGTTCGGAGTGAAACTTCGAGATGGTGATGTCGGAACGATGTATGCAGGCTATGCCTACACCCTTTTTGAGAGGTCTGTCTAGTCTAATGATGTTGTAGTCTGGGGGGACAAGAAGGTCTAGGCATGGCGAGGACGATTCAGTGAGCCAAGTTTCCGTGAGGATGGTTATGTCCATTTTCATGTTCAGGGTGAGGTCGACTATGTCAGAGGCGTCTTTTAGGGCTGAACGGCAGTTTAATAGAAGGCAGGAGATCGGGTTGGTGGAATTCTTTAAAGAAGGCTCATGACTTTCGGGTTATAGAATGAAGGTTATTCAGGTTTATTCCTCTGTGGATTGGATGGGATGTTCTGTTTGGGTTGATGGGGACTGGGAGAATAGAGAATTGTTCAATATTTGTGATGGGGCAAGTGGGAGTTTCGTATAGCAGTAGTAGGGTTTGGATTTCCAGGTCCGTTAGGTAGTTGGGGAGATTGCGTGTGCGTAAGTGTCGATTGGTTAGAGGCAGGGGGATGGTTTTTGTCACGTTGATGATTGCCGCTAGAGAGTTTTTAAGATGATTAAGTTTAGAAAGAGAGTTTTCAGCGAGTTGTCAGAGGTTTCTGATTTCTAGGATAACGTTTTGTAGGTTCCGGGAGGTGAGGTGAGAATGGGTTTTGAGTGAGTTTTGTTCAGAATGATGATAGGTAGGGGGAGACCAGATCGGCGAGCAGGGAGGGCTGGGGATGGTATTGCTGAGGTGTTCGAAGTCTGTGGGGGCAGTGTGGTGGGTATGGGTGGCAGGGAGCGGGGTGGTCGAAAAGGAGAGGGGTATGCGCGGTCGGGGCATTTTTAAGATTCGCTAGAGTGGCCGTGTCGTGGTGAGTTTCACTGGCGGTCGGGAGAGGGTTGTGGAGGAGGGCGAGGGTAGTGGGGATAGGGGTGGTGGCGGAGTGTGGAACAGAGGAGGGTTGGGATTGGGTATTAAGGGAGGGGAGTTGTTGGTTCTATTGATGGTTCTAGTTGAGGGTGTCAGTGAAATGAGTTCTAAGGGCGGTGAGTTGGAGATGCTTCTTTCGTAGGTTCTAGGTAAGGGAGGGGGGTCGTTGATCTTCAGGAGATGACGTGGTGGAGGGAGTAGTTAGGTCCTGGAGGACACTGGGTGGGGTGATGGTGTGGGTTTTTAGGGTGAGAAAGTATTTGTCGAATAGCTCGAAGTCCTTGTTAGCTGCTTGAATAAGAACAGTGCCATTTTTGTAGGACGTTATATTCAGGGTGGCTCTGAGGTTTTGTGCAGGTGTCGTAATCCTGGTTCCGTAGGGAATATTTTTATGGTCACGGATGGTTAGTAGCTTGGAAAAGGCTGAACGCCATTTGGCTATTCTTCTTGTGAAAAATATGAGGTTATTGATTATTACGCCTTTCTTGGCGTTGAAGGAGGGGTCCAGGAACAGGGTTTCGGGGTTTTTTCTGAGAAGGTTGTGTGTCCAGGAACAGGGTTTCAGGGTTTTTTTCTGAGAAGGTTGTGTTTGAAGTCTGGCATTACTTGCCGGTCGTGAAACAATGAGCTCCACAAATTTTATCCTTAATTATAAAGCAGTATGCTTGGAAAAGAGACTATGATTGTATTTAGGAAAAAAATTGGGAAATAATAATAAAGCTTCTGGTTTTCTTAATGCTTGAGTGACAGCCAGGCGTTGCTCAAATATTTAAATACTCGGTTATGTTCACTTGGTCATCATTTTCAAAATCCTTGAAAACAAGTTTTTTAATATATCTGTTATCATTGAAAGTCTTAAAAAATGCATGTGTAATAGAAGTATAATCTTCTATTGTGTAACAGAATGTGCCCCAAATTTTGATCATAATAATGGTGTATTTTATTGTGCATTTCACACTCATTTTGTAGACCCTGATGAGAGAGATGCTAGAGTCAAACTTAGCAAAGAAGACATGACCCTCGAAATTTACGCATATAGCAGATATGTTTAAGTAAAAAGAAGGTTTTTTGAGTCGACACAGGCTGCACTGCATTCCCATTTGGGCAGTAGTTGTGAACCATATGTTGAATACAAGCATGTATGACTTGGCTGCTTGAGACGGGAAAGAGCTTGCCAAAATATGTTGGCTTGATGTGATTTCATGCCTACACTTGTCTTTTCATTAGCCAGATTGGCAAGGACTTTGTCAATCAATTTTTAAGTAGAGGAAAACAGGCTTCTATCCCAGTGCAGGGTTCCCCTTTTCTGCTTTTACACTGTTAAAGTGGTATCTAGTTCAATGAATTCTGCTGGATGCATGGGTTCTTTTGGACAAGATTCTGAATTTGTTTAATGATAATATATCATTTACTTTGCCTTTTCCCATCTGTTATTTCTTTTGGCTGTCAATAAATGATCTAATTCTGTTTTTTTTAGAGGGATTTCAATCCTGGATGTGGAGAGGTCTCACATTTCTTCTTCCTATCCTGTTTTTTGGGCATGTAAGTTCGACACTGCACAGTTCATTATTGCTTTAACAGATTCTTTGGAAGTAGTGATTTCAAGGCTCACTCATTAATATAACTTTTAAGTATGTACCTTAAAAATCCATCTACACAGGAAGGAGCACTGTACACAATGGAGGATTTACACTGGATAGTGCAGGTGAAAGAGGTTCCCCGAAGGTCTTACACAAGTATTGTTCAGAGAAGAGAGTACCATCTCTCCTGATTTTGTTAATTGGAAATCACTGGCATTCTGTAAATGAAACATTAAAGTGGTGTAGATACCCATTAAAATTTAAAGTAACTACATGGCACGTTTGTTAGGACACTATTCAAATTGTTCCCTTTAAGTTTAATATTTTCTTCTGATTTTGTTTGCACAGTTCTGAAAATGTGTCTTTAATAAACAGTAGGCCAATGCTATTCAGAACTCTTGACAAAAAAAAAAAAGATGCAGACTCATTCTCTGCGCCCTTTTTAGGTCTTGCCTACAGCTTTAGCTATTTGTTTTGCCATCCTTTTGACTGTATGACTTGTACCCTTTTGCTGCTTACATTCAGAGAGATACTTTTTGCTTTTGCTTTTAGCACTGGGCATGTGTTTTCTTTGTGTGCTTTCCCTTCCCTCCCGGTTATGCCCTTCTTTTTTTATTTTTGGCATCTTATGTATACTGCCGTGCTGCTCCTCTGTAAATAATGCGCTTTGCCTTTTTTCTATTTTATTTTATTCTATTTATTTTATTTCTATTTTATTTTGTCTGCCATTTTGAAATGGTACATTAAAATAAAAATGCCCCTTCCACAAGCTCACGTATTCATAGTCACTCTGTTGCTTTTTTTTTTTTTACCATGGTGTTCAGTATCATAACTTAAAAACAAGCATTTGCAATGCAATAGGTCTCGCATTTACGCTGAGTTTAGCTATTGGCATTGTAAATGACAATGCGTTTTATTTATGCTTCAAAAACGTAAACATAAATAAAGGCATTGTCATTTACAATGCCAATAGCTCAAACTCGCGTAAATGCGAGACCTGTTGCATTGCAAATGCTTGTTCTTTTCTTGAAAAGGGGACCTTTAGAGAATGTCTGTTAACGGACAGGACTGTAAATCACAGAAATATAAAAATTGTTCGATCTTGCACTCTTGGACCGCTCAGAGGAGGAAACTAAACACTAACTCAGGACAACAGGAATGGACAATGCAGACCGTTTTCTATTTCCATCTTCCCATAATCTCTTGCCAAAAAAAGAGTGTCCATCCTGAGAAGTTCTATCCAATACTGCCCGCCCCGGAGCAGCAACGTCCACCCAGAGAAGCACTGTCCCTTACTCTCCCAGTGTTGTCTTCGGAAGCACTGTCCATGCTCCTGTTTTGATCTGACAATGTCACACACCCCCGTCCCAGCACTCTCTGTCCAAGCTCGGCTTCCAAGAACTACCGTCCACCCTGAGAAGCCCCATTACTCCTCCTTCCCCGAGAAACGGTGCCCCGCCCTCTCCCACAGAGAAACAATGATCCATCCTAAAAAGCACTGTCCCACACCCCCTCCCTCATACATAGAGATACTGATCCCTCTTGTGCAGCTATGCCACCCCACACAAAGAAATGCTGCCCATCCCAACACTGCTATGTCCTCTCGCTCGCGGACACGGGGCTCATCACTACTCTAGAGAGACACTGCCCACCATCAGAAGCATTGACTATGCCCCACGAGGACGCGAATCATCACTACATTATCTCCCAGAACACTGCCCCAGTCTCTTCCCCCAACCACATCCCTCTCTCCCACAACACCCAACCCCCGTCACCAGCTTACCTGGCCCGCACAGTCAACTGTAGTGGTAGGGGTTGCAGCAGGCACTGTCCTCCGACCTCCCGTAATTTTGACAGCCCAATAGCGCGTTGAGCTTGGCAGGGCGCTGAAGATCAGGCCAGAGGAAGAGCTTGCAGAGTAGCCACTGGGGGGATGCGGGCAAGCCGCCCACCCATAGTTCGGCCAAGCGAGGGGACAGTGGGACACAGCCCCCCACCATAGCTCCTTTGGATTCCACGGCCTCCAGGAGCGCTTCGAGGGTCCGTAAGCGCTTGAGAAGTGTGTAGGTGACTGCTTTCAGTTCGGGGTCGGGCGGAACAGGGGACCTTGAGGATCCCATGGCAGGAGACTGGTGTGCGGGGGCTCGAGGGAAAGTTGTCCTGGAAGAGGCAGCAGGTCACCATCCTGTCCGAGCCCTCCTGGCTCGTTGCTGCACCTCCGTCCAGCCCCCTCGGAGATCAGATGTTTCTCCATTGTCAGTTTCAGAGGTGTCCCCAGTCCAACCCCCAGGAGTCTCCGTGGGGCTTTCATGATGCCCTCAGGAGATCCCAGCAGTACCTGCATTCTGCCCCACGTCGGTCCCAGCAACGGTACCGTGCCTGGCCCCGGGGCTCGCAGAGTAGCCCCCATGACACCCCCCGGCCCGATGCTCCCCCTGCTTCAGCACTCGGCTTCTCCAAAGGCGCTGGACCAGACTGGATCGTCTGGACCTTAACATGTGACAAGGATCCGGAGTTGCTCCTTCCTCCTTCCTTCCCCGGCTCCTGGGTCTGATCTTGCCTGGCTCCCTAGTCCTCCTCAGGGGCAGGAACCCGGAGATGCATGGGGCTCCGTGCACCACCCCTCCGGGGGCAGCACACGTTCAGCCGGCCCCTCTGAAAAGACAGTCCATCGAACTGCAAACAACAGATGCCAGTTCGGCGCTCGCAAACATCAAGAAATCATCCAAAACGGTTTTGGGGGTGGTGGGATCCTACATTTCTATCCCTCACATGCACAACACGAAGCACGCAGAAACTCTGTTTAAAGTGAAGCCGTGTGTGGGGTCACAGCACGTCCAGGGAAAGCCAGGTAAATCCGGATGTGAACTGTTCGTGAAAGTGGAAAACCATCCGCTCACAGAGTCACAAAGTGACAACATGCTCTTTGTGGGAATGTCACCAGCCCCTCCAGTTTCTGAGGCCAAAAGTGGCAAAATTAAAGAACTATGGCCAGAAACTGAGAGAATCCTCAAGTTCGTGTGCTTGAAATTGATACTCTCCCCACCGAGGGGGGCCCAACAGGAGGATAGTGACTGTGATTGCTCTGCCGTGGACAGTCTTCGGGTCGCTGGTATTGCAATGGATAAAACACTGAGGTTTCGAGTGTACAGGGTCACAGATGTGGGGCTCTGTCTGTGAAATGGAGACGGCCCTCGGCTGCTTCCAAGCTCTGCCCCCTCGTACACCAGCTTTACCAAGAAGCAAGCAAAGCAGCAGGAAAACCGCACTTCCACTGCAGCGCCGAGCAAAGAAGCCAAAATCCGGCCAGACAGCTGCGAAGAGAGAAGTAGCCACGACTGTCGATTGCCTGTACCCCCCACATTCGGTGTTACTTAACTCCGTGATGTGACGTCACTGGCTGCAGCACTCTCACTCAGCCCGGCCAAGCTCCCGGCTCCGAAATAAGTATTTGCCGGCACCCATAAAATTATTCTGCCCCACAGCGCGGGCGGCCCGGCCGTGCAGCAGGTGCGATTAGCAGTGTTGCAAGGCAGCCGAGCCCCATGATTCCGGCGCCGCCCGCGGCGCTAACCATTGAGCAGCCGGCCTCCACCTCCAATTTAATTACAAAATGTAACTCCTGGCGCGCAGTGCCCGCCCCAGCCAGGCTGAAGATCAGCAATAACAACCGTGCCCTCAGCATGCGAGTTGGACCTCCTCCTTGTACCGAGGAGGCGAGGCTAAGGCGTGGAGAGGAGGAGACAGCGTGCGGACAACGGAAACAAAAGTCGCTAACCAATGACAGAGCCGGCTGGCGCGTGCTCCAGGCGTGAAGGCAGCAAGGCAGCGTGGTTGCAGGAAGCCCGGAGCGTGCAGTACACGTGACGCCTTGTAAAGATAAGAAAAGCATTTGCGACACACGGAAAGCAGACGAGCCAGTCCGGGTGGGCCCGCCCAAAAAGCGAAAGGGAGGCAACCCAAACAGGTAATTTCCAATGGCAGGCCACCGTTTATCATAAATGGTGACGCCAGCCAATGGAAATAAGGGGCAGGGCTTCAAGCCCTTTTCTCAAAGTCCTCATTGACAATAAATCTCGCCGAGCAGCGCATGCGCTGCAACGCTAGGCGAGACCTAAAAATTGGCAAATCCAAAAGGCAAGACTTATTGGCTTTGCCAATATGTTTTACGTTTGGCTTTAGTTGCATCACTAGACTCGTGATTAAAAAAAAATGTATAAACAAAAAATATATACCTCTTTACATATATTGAAGGGCTCTTGGTTAACCATCTTCATCTACTTGTCTGTCGCATACAGGACCGCATTTGGACTGATCACATGTGCAGAGTCCCCTAGAAAGAAGTGCCCTTCAGTGCCAGGGCTGGAGGGCTGATTCTTTATTTTGCAAATGCTTTTTTCCCTTTTCGTTTTTTATCCTTCTTTTTTATTTTTTTTAATTTTCCTTGTATGTTTGAACAGTATCTTCAGGTTGCAGTCATTCAAAGCCAATAGTACTTTTTTCGGTGCCGTAAGAACCATTTTCCCATTATGTGCTCTAAAACTAAAAAAAAAGGTTTCCAGGTTAGCAGTGCATTTTTTCGCAAATAACTAAATTACACAAACCTGGTCCGGCACAAACCAAATCTTTATGCTCAATGCAATGTTTTCTTACCATAAGACCAATCTTTTGCTAATCCATTTGCAGCCCGACTTTCCATCGCTTGTCCACACGGCCTTAGCTCGCTGTGTGGCTCCTTTGTGGTGGTCATTGGATACAACACTCTCTAATAAGAAGGCCTTTGTGCCCTTGGCGCTGCTGGTTCAAGTATCCCTCTCCATGCAGAGTGCTGCTCACTGTTCATCGTGGGGGAATCCTGTATGTTTACAGTGCTGATCTCATTTCCCAGAGGCTATTGAATGGCTAGATTTGCACCTTGTATATATTGTCTATTTTCACATCAAGTAAACGTCAGAAGTTCTTGTTTTGTTTACATTCCAGCCTATTTGAGTAGTTCTTTGAAACTAATTATCATTTTAAAAATCTCTTGGATGGTATTGGATTCAGTGCATTGCCCTACTGCGCTTCCCTGCCAGAAGAGAGGGCTGTTATCAGTATCGCAGATTGTCCCTGTGATCGCTGCCCTTCAGTTGAGCAAACTAACAGTATTTTGTTTCTTTTGTCCACAGTTTTGGCAGCTGTATAATGCGATCACACTTTTTGGACTGTCCAGGCATAAGGAGTGCAAAGAATGGCAGGTACTGTAGCATATTTAGCATATGCATTTACATTTCATGAGTACTGCCCAATCTGTACTTGATTCATTGGGATGGTGCCCTGCAGTACAACTAGGTGTGATGTGAGCTTGGCCTCTGGAAGGCACAAGCAGTTACTAAAGCCTTACTTAGCCTGTTGGTTCTCAGGCATGTCTGGGTTTTCTCAGTCTGTTGTTTGGTTTTCCTTTCGGTGTTAGTGCATCTCGGTTCGTGAGGTGTCTTCGTCCGCGTGCCAGTGCATCTCAGTCCTAGTGGCAACTCTCTCCTAATGTCAGTGCATCTTTTTTCTAGTGTTGCAAAAGATATTGAGGACAGAGGAACAGATAATGAGGCACAGAAATGGGCACTACCTGTCCCAGTGTCTGTGTCGCCCGCTGTCTGTATGTCTGCATCACCTTTTCTGTCCAGTATTTCCTCTATCCCCATATCTCATTTATCAGTGCCCCTTTGTCCCAGTTATTAGGCCCAGCAATACATCTATAGAAATCTCTAATGTTCTCTACTTAAGGTTTGCAGCAATCAAGGGAATGGGCAACAACCCTACCACACGCTGCAGATGGCACGCAAAGGTGACATGGCCTACTCTAGCAAAAGCATCCAAGAAGACAGGTAGCACTGGATACTGTCCAGTGCTTAATTTGTGCACGTGGCAGGCACGGACACTCATTTTTGGGGATCAGAACTTATTTTAATCTTCATATTTTGATTTGGCTCAAAGTGAAAAAGTGTGTTGGAAGGAGGAGATTGGAAAACAGGGAGAAAGTGGGGATGAAAAAGAACCTGCAACAGTGAGATAGAAAAAGGTAGGTTGGTGGGAAAAGAGTCATGAGATAGAATCAAGACCAGGCACCCTGGCATTCAGCAGTGCCAGTGGTGGATTCCCAAAAAACTTTGAGCCTCAACACTTCTATTATTTGTACAAATTAAGCACTGCCGCTGTCCCTCTGTTCACTAGCTCAAGGAGCTTTTCACTTTCCTACATGTCTAGCTGAAGTTTCCTTATTTAATCTGGCTTACTGTACATGCACTTAAAGTGATACAGGAATTAAAGTGTTCATGATGTATTTGTCATGCTTTCTATGTTTGGTAAGGGTAGCTTTCATGTTGATAAATTACTTTGGTGGACAGAATTTCCTGTTGTGTGGAATGAACGAGGAACACCAACTTAAAAATTCTTTTTTTCCCTTTAGCAGCTGTATAATTCTGATATTTGCCAACCACTAGGACACTGCTAAGGAATTATTCGTTTCGGTGATGCGTGCCCACTTTTTCAGAGCCCTTCTATCACTGATGATAATCCAGAAACTAAAAACACAATGTTTTAAATGATTTCATATCCAGAAATGTTTCTGGTGTAATATATATATTTGGGGAGAGGATGTAGCCTAACGGCTAGGGCGGTCGACATCAAATTTGGGGAACCGGGTTCGAGTCTCGGCAACGACGCTCAACATCCTGTGATTCTGGGCAAATCACTTAATCTCCCCGTGCCCAACAAAAATGAATGTGTCCTCATGTAACACAATTGGTGCTCATGTAAAGCGCTCTGATACCTGATTTTGGGTCAAGTTCGCGCTATAAGAAACTTAGGGGAAAAAAATATATAGATAATGTAAAAATTATATTTGAAGGGTGTGCGCATATCCTCTAGATCTCAGGATTTCCCATTTGCAGTAGCCGGTTAGTGTTTGAGATATACAGGGCAGGTGAAGTGGTGCCATTTTGTGATCCTCCTTAATCGTCCATGAATTAGATGTTGCCCTCGACTATGGCTTTATACAAGGGAATCCGGGTGTTTTAAGTATGTTTGTTGGGTAGCAGTCAATATTTAGGATTATTAGTTGGATCTTGAACAGGAACTCTTCTCTGGCCAGCCAGTGCTCACCCTCACATACACAATGAATTATTCTTTTGAAATATTTCTCTATTTAACAACATGCCATTGCAATCCAAATTATTTTGGAATCTTAATTGTGCCGCAGTATGCTTAACCTTCAGTCTCAGTGACCTTTAAAAAAACAGGGACCCAGTTAACGTCTATGGGTCGGTAAGACCCATTGTTGTTCTTGTGCGGCTGTAATGTAGGGTCTCGCATACCACCAGTTCGACGAGGGCTAGTGTGTGATGTTGTGTTCATTTTACTGCTATTTAAGGTATCTGGGTCGTTCTGCTTTTTCCTTCCTTTCTGGCATCACTGGGACTGCTCACCCACGGTAGCCAGATATCACCGTAAAAGCTTCAACAGGATCCAGTTCTGTGCGTTTGCCAAGATGACTATCACCCATATTCAGGTCTTCTTGGATGTGGTTCCACATATTTACTGGCGCATTGAAATCCAACTCTGCGGGTCGTTCATTCTAAGAGACTGTTTATGGCAGAGCTCCTGTACTTGTTGTAAAGAAGCGGCCACGTTACTTTACGAATCACAGCTCGAGTTCTCATGATCTGAAGCCCTGGGGTGTTCCTCAGCTCTGACACTTCAGTACAAAAATGGCGGGTGAGAGCTCCCTCTTTAATTGTGTTCCACCTCTGGTCACTTGTGCCTATTACCCGGATGCTCTCCCATCTCAGTGCAGAAGATTCACACTACGAGATCCTTCGGGTGCAATTGGAGTTTAGAAGTAGCATTTATCATCATCGTCGCCATCAGCGTCGGAACCAAACTGGACAACTCAAATGCAGGGCTTTTGGAAGTGGCGACGAGCACGTCCACATTTAGTATAATAAAAAATGTTCTATTTTAATTCACTGATGCAGGTATATAATAATGCGTTAGTGAATCCGAAATGATAGATTTTAGCTCTATTACGCAATGGTGGAGTGTGCTTTAGAGGTTGGGAGGCAGTCAGTATTTGTTTTGCTTACATGTGACAAAGCCAGTATTTGTCAGATGCTGTCATCTTAGAATATGTTGGTTTTCTCATGAAAATCCTGTGCTAGAGACAAAATTGGCTTAATGGCAACCATGTGTCTTGACGATAAACCTCTTTCTGGAGCTGCACTAAACTTAGTGCTGAGTTTGTTGTTGCCGCCTTGTTTGTGGCAGCGCGGGGCGTGTGGTCGGGTTCCATTGCCTTTGTTATGATGAGTTGATTTTCTGTTGCCAAAGCACGGGGACAGGATTAACCTGAAAAACTGGGTGGAGAAAACTGACCTCCTGGACCCCATCCATGTACTTTTTAGCTATTTCGTTAGGTGTTGTGCATCTGATGAAGCACATGGTTGCATCCTCGAATGGCTGCGTTCCCCCTGGAGTCCCAACTGTTGTGTGTAAACATTGTCAGAATGCATTTTAACATTTTTCTTTTTCTGTTTTTTAGAAATGTGTTTATTGCGCGTACGGAACAAACTTGTCGCATAAATGCTTCTATTTAAAACATTAAGCAGTGATCAAAATAAAAAGTGCAGTGAATTGGTTGGGGGTTAGAAGTAATGCAAAAGTGCATTGTCATTTGCTTGGCAGCTTAACCTTCACATCACCTGCAGGCTCGAAATTGTAGCAATCCCTCCCAGGCTGATGAGCTGGATATAGATCAGCAGAGTGCAGATGGAGCTCGGCTAGTATCAGTCCTCGTGCATATGCTTGAGGCCTGTTGGTAATTCCCAGTGTTGGAAGTTTCGGCCATTCCTTCCTGGCTTCTCACAGAGAGGACAGGCAGGAAATGATCAAATGTTGCATCGTTGCTGCTTCCTTACAGATGCACCCCAGCAGCTTGGTGGAGGAGCCAAGGGGAATGGTAACCAGTGGAGTTCGGCATGAACAATCCTGGCCTGAGCTGGTATTATATGGCGGTAGCACAGGCATATTTATCATCCAGGGGCTGCCGTGCCCAAGAATCTTATGTAGCTATACAAGTCTGGTGGGGCATATTTAAATATACTAATTTACAATTAAGATGCCATTTCCACAGCTTTTGTTAGGATTGTCCTTTACAAAAATTAGGACGCCTTATCTCTTGTTCATATTCTTTCTTCCCTTTTTGCCATTATTTTTATATCTTCCTTTCTTCTTCCCTTTTTTCTTCACCCCTTCCTTCTCACCTTTATGTATTTGACTTTCTTCATTTATACATTTCGTTTTACCCCTTTCTTTCTTCATTTATTCAGCCTCTCCTTTTTTCTCTTCCTTGATACCCCTTTTCTTTAATCTTTTTACCCATTCTTTTTTTAAAAAGCTGTTCTTACTATTTCTAGCCCTTCCTTGCTTTTGTTAGTCCACCCTTTATTTCCTTAGCCCATTCTGCCTACCCGTAGCCCTTTCTGCCTTTCCTTAGCCCATTCTACCTTTAATGTGTCCTTCTTTTGGCCTGTTCCTTTCTTTCTATACCCCATCCTTCTTTTCTTTCTGACGCCCATCCTTAATTATTGAACCTGTCCTTCCTTTGTTTCTTTTAAGTCCTTTGAACCTATTATTTTCTCTGTTCGGCCCATCCTTCTTTTCATGGACCTTCCTTTGTTTCTAGGGCCCATCCTTCATTTGATTCTTTAGATTCATTTTTTACTTTAACCTGTCCTTTCTGTTTTTCTTAGCAGCTCTCATGCTTAGCTCCAGATACTAAGAGTGCAGCAAAGTCTGCACCCAAGAGTACCAAAACCGTGAGGTCAGGCTCCAGCATAGTGGTGGGCAACGGGGTACTTGGAATCAGTTTATAGGGGCTTTTAGTATTCAGTCTGTCCATAGGGATTCTGCATTCTCAACGTAAATCACATCACAAAGGCTTTTTTAGCATGTGCACTATGTGTGCTTTGCAGTGAATACAACACAACATTATCTTCTCATTGTTGCCTCCAGATCCACTGAGTCATGCCCCAGTAATACTCCAGATCTCCTTGCAGTAAAGGCACAGTTTTCAATTCAGCAAATGTTGTTTTTGCTAATTTGACAAATCACTTCATTGTGTGTCCATTTTGGGCAAGTCTAGAAGATAATCTTGTGGTGCATCAGGTGTGTACAAGCCAGGTAACTGTGCTTTCTTGTAACATTTGATCTGTAATGTGTGAGCTTCATCTCTTACAAAGAATGACGTCTTGAGTTTCTGCCTTTAGGGACTCAATGGGGTGCCCAAGGTCCTAGGGTTGTTGGAGTAAAATAACCTGTGCCATCTCAGAGCCCCCTACATGTACTTTTAATTTAAGATAATTGTCTGTGTCTCTGAGATTTGATTAAGTGTGATTTGTCTAAAATCAACAAGATAAATTGTTATATAAATGATTTAGGCGCTGCTTCTGACATCTTTTTTTTTTTCTTCATTTCAGGTTTTTGTGCTGGCACTCACGTTTTTCGTGCTATTCCTTGGAAATTTCCTCACAACCCTAAAAGTAGTGCATACCAAACTTCGAAAAAACAAAAAGAAACTGAAGACCCCCTAAGTTTGCTTGGCGACGGACATAGAAAAGTTGGAATTTTTCTTTTGGCGATACCATGTCATTTTCAGAGGATCTGTGGATTTACTATAAATTCTTTACTGACAAGCTATTGGCAGATTTTGTGTCTGCCCCCAATGTGAACTACTCAGACTACTGTACGAATTTCGTACGAGCAATGCACCCCACTTCCACACTGTAGCTAACTGTTCATGTGTGCTTTGAATACCAACTTTACCTTCAGGGGCTTTTGGTCTTTTTAACTTGGTTATATAATGCATTAATCTGTGAAGCTTTGAAAAAGGGATCTGAAGAAAGGGAATTTGGCTACCATTCCTACAGTGGGACTTCCTTCAACACTGTCAGCAGTTGTCCGTTTTGGAGTTTTTGATTTCCTGATATCAAGCACCCTCCTACAGGCGCAACCGGAGGAAAGGAAACTACCGAATTGTTTGGGAATCCTACCCAACTGCTCACTTTGAAAGTGAGAGATGTTTGCATTAATGTACTGTTCTGGAAGGCGCATCCCTCCTCTGAACTGCTGTCCTACGTCCTGTGGGGTTGACTAGATTTTTTTGTAGCCCAGGAACTTTTTATTTTGTCTTATCAGAGCCACCATTTTGTTTTTTGGGGGGGGTGGGGGTTTTGTTTACAGAGGACCTTGTTTCAGTTCACATACAACTGGTGATATTCATGTGGAAGACTGACAATTAAAAAATACAACGCTGTTGGTTATTTTATTTTTTTTAACACTCACCTGTTTTTTCTACTCCCCTCAAGAACCATGGAGTTTAGATGATTGACTGAATTAATGGGGAAGGGATAATTTTGTTTGCCCTACTAGAGGTCTGTAGCACATGCGACACCCTAGTGTTGTGTGTTTGTTTAATATTTTTTTTCTTTGTTTTTGGAGCCTAGAGGGAGAGCGTCTTCTCCTTGGTAAAGCCCAGGCTACGCAACTGGCGTTGCCATATTTCTGAAAAAGGCCTATTTGAACATGGTAGCAGATTCCTGGATAATAGCCCTTCCATGAATGCGTGTCGTAGGGAAACAAATCTTCTCATCTTAGTCCACAGAAGCTTACCCTGTGAATTGCCCAAATTCTAAATGAAGGATGGTGGATTGGTCAGATTCTGAAGAGGCTGTGCCTTGCTAATTGTGAGTTATGGAAAATGGCTAGATGTACGCACAAATATAACTTGGTGAGTGTTTCTACATTTGGCTGTGGGTTGGCGTCCCAGCACATTATCGCACTACCTCCTTGTAGTATAAATTGAGTAGAGAATTTTGAGTCCTACAGAATAGGAAGAATGTAGATGCAGGATTGTGCATATAAATGCTACTGTTTCCTTTTTGCAGTTTATTTTCGCACACGTCTTCAGAGTATGATATGCTTCCCCATGGGAACACCAATGCCTTGTTCAACTTTCTTTCTTACAAATATTATATGACGACGACTCGGTAGACCTGTGGGGCTCTTTGGCAAGCACAGGTATGGAGCTGCTTATTAATCTTTGGGGGAAAGAGCAGACAAGGTATGTCCCAGGAATCTCCCTCAACTTAGCCGAAGATGATAAGCATCCGGCATGAAACCATGCCAGAGCCTGTCGGGGATATAAATATATTTTTGAGTTCTGGAATCCTTTTCCCTAAGGTGTTTGTTCATACAAAATCCACACAAACTAAATAATTGCAGAAATTTGTAAAATAGCAATAGCTTAAGCAAGAAATCGAAAGATTGACAGTTGGAAGCATATTTTATACAGTGCATTTTTAGAATCCCTTCATTCCTGATCTCGAAGCATAAAAGTATTGCCATAATAGGGGTGAGTATGTCAATAGAATTAACATGCATTAGTTTCTGCACTTTATTTATGTTTGTCGAGTTAGCAGGGCTGCCTACAAAGCAAAGGTATGGAGTGTCTGGGCTGGGAAATAGGTTAAGAGACAAATCGAATCAACATTTGCCATCCCCGTAGTCCATGTACACAGGGTGGGGACACCAAGGAGGGAAGCTAATCCATAGGACATATTAGCTAAATTGGGGTCCTCCCAACTGAAGAACAGTATCTTTAGGGATGCTAGGAAACTGAGTGACACAACCTTCTAGGGACAATTGAGTGAACCATACCAAGAACTCTCACAAACCATGCTGAACAAACAGCGCATGTTGGCATCCGTGATGACAGAACTGCACAGGAGTCAAATCCGATATTGACTGTCCATCCCCTTTGCTCTCCAGTTCCAGCTGGACTGTAAATCCTACACGGTTCAAACGACTGAAGAAGCTCAGGAAATCCTGGGCCCATGCCAGGGACAATAAACCACTGCCTCGAAAGAGAAACCTAGCCAGAAGGCCGATAGGGAAATGGGAAAAAGCCGGATCCTCAATTTGCACAACTTGCATATAGCATCTTACACTCTTAAAGTGGCTTTGGAATGGGGCCAAACCGCATCGTCTCCTTTGACTCTGTGTCATCCCAAGTGCACCATTTGTTTGGGACCCTCAAGTCACTTTGGAATACCTACGATGCATTGGATAATGGCTAAAAGGCAGTGAGTTGGCGGATTCCGTGCTCCTGACAGACCCTTTGAAAGTTCTACAATGATTGATTGGAGTCTGGCTACCCAGCAGTGAGCTAATCTGCTGAAGCTTTTATTACTCATGATGGGCTGGGAAGGGACGAGTGCAGGTCATAACGCAACTCATTCTCATGCTTGGAAGGTATGTGGTGTCTTCCCCATAAATGGGTGATAGGGGACAGTCAAGGGTTGAATGGGAATTATCGTCGATAGGGGACGGTCCAGGGAAGAAGGGAGATTTTTACCCACTTTACAATGGTCAGACCTATATCATGAAACATTAGAGGTTTAAATTCACTAATCAAACGGAGATTCGTGCAACACTACCCAAGATTATATGCCTACAGGAAACATTTGAAATGTAGTGATACACACCTGATGAAAGTGAGCTTTACCCCACTCAATATTATGCGACGACTAGGACAAAGAAATGTGGGCTGCTGATAGGTATTCATATGGAACACTTTTTGGTACAAATCCTGGACAAGAATGGAGAGTGGTGGCCTGAAATTGTTATTTAGGTAGGTGACTTTGTTCTTGTTCCCGACGCTAACATAACCGATATCTGCAGGGGGGCACTATATAGGGTACTGAAAGGTGGTTTGGAGAATGTGAGCTTTCTATGCATGTGGAGACCAAAACATCTTTCAGAGGGAGAATGTATGTTCTTATCACATGTACAAAGGTCCTACTCGTGAATTTATCTAATATGGGGTGCACAGGAGATAGTGGACATGATTTTACTGTCTCACATGGCTCTTCTACAATCTCTTACAATGCAATGCTGATGTGGGAAGTGGGATTTTCTCAGATTATATGTAAGAAAGGGTGCTGGAGATTGATAAATCGTTACTTCAGAATAGCGTGACCCAGCAAACCTTGAAATATGCCATTTCTGTGTACTTCGCAGGAAATTTCACAGGGGAGGTTTCCCAGGATACGCTGTGGGGATGCCTTTAAGGCTGTTTTTCGGGGGCACAGTATAGCAGAAAGGGCAGCCCACCGATGGAACAGCACACACCTTAGAGAATCCTTGGAGAGAAAGATAAAATTGCTAGAAGAATAATACAGAACCACTGCCTCACTTAAAACCTTGCGAAAGATAACAGCTCCTAGGGGACCGATTGGACTTGTGGCCACAGGGTAATCTGAAAAAGTGTTGCTCTGCCTTAAGCAGCGATTTTATGAACACACAAACAAAAATGTGTCACTTCTGGCCAGGCATTTACAATTCCTCGCTTGAGGGCCCCAGTGGCACTATCCTTAACAAACATGTAGACCAATAGAGGGCGTTCTATGATTTTTATGTGAAATTATTTGGGGGGAAGATCCAGTTGACATGAAAGAGGTCGAGGCCATTATAGCTACAGCGGACCTCCCCAAACTTAATAAGGCAAATGGAGATAGTCTGGAACTACCCGTAACGGCAGAAGAGGTCACTGGATTCGTTCGTAAACTGAACCCTAACAAGTCGCCACAGCTCAATGACTTGATATATTCTGTAATCCGTTTGAATAAGAATTTACACCTCGTCTAGTGATTCTTCAATTCTATACTCCAATCACAAATAATGACACCTTTAGTGACTGAGGCCAACATCTCTCTCATCCATAAACCTGAGAACAAATGCGAGCCATACCGACCAATCGCACTCTGTAACTCGGACATAAATCTTTATGAAGCTGCCAGCCAGTAGACTAATGCTCCACCTACCATTCCCAATCAATGCTGATCATTCAGGATCTATCCCACAGAGATAGGCAGCAGGCAACTTAGCTGAGTTCTCCATCTGATTTCGTGAGCCACTATAGGAAAGGTTCCATTAGTGATTGTCACTTGATGCTGAAAAAGCATTCAACAGGGTCAACTGGGTGTTCTTCTCTTGAGTGCTCGCTGCGATAGGCCTGGGTCATCACATGCAGAATTGGATAGAAACCAGCTATAAACTGCAAAAATTAGTTACCAAAGGGAGAGCAGAAGTTATCCCACTGTAGAGGGTTACACGACAGAGCTGCCCTCTCTCTCCATTGCTTTTTGTCCAGGAACCTCTTGGTGCATTGATACGGCAATGCCCCAATATCAAAGGGATGCCATTTAGGGATGTAGATCATAAAAGTAATCTTTGTCCAGATTACTGTAGAAATCTGGCTCTTTATGTGATATATCAATATGTTGAAATGCCATGTAAAGAGTCCAGGGGTTCCTTTATGAGTGGACAGGGGCTTGCTATGCAATCCCAAAGTGCTCTATTAGGGGGTAGTGTGGTCGAGCTGCCTAAGGCTTAACAGAGGAGTGCAAGACAGTTGCAAACTACACACAATGATTAATAAATGACAACACAACTCAAGAAGTAGATCCACACCAATTTATAAGACTACCAAGTACCTTTTATATATGATTTGGCATCAGAGAAAAATTGTTCAGGTAAGTATGTTTTTTTAAATCTAAGTTCTTTTCACTTTAAAAAAAAATTCTGATTTCGGCAATGTTATCCTATGAAAGAAAGAATAAGTTCCGCAAATAGGTGCAGTACATCAACTTATAGGACCAATCTCCAGGAGTTAAGGTGAGTGGTGGGCAAGGTCCAAGGCAGCACCAACAGTACACCACCAGCTGCACGAGGGAGGCCGGATGCAGGGTGCAAATCCGCGTCGGGAGCCCAATGCGTTTCAATGGGGATCGGTCACTGGAAAAAGAGACTGAAGGCTCTGGCTAGGAAGCCGGTCGGGCTGAACCAGCAAGTGGGCTCTTGCCTGGCGATGCTTGGGGGTTAGGGGGAGGTGGCTTCTCAAAGGCCCAGGGCCACGGGTTCAGGGGTGTCCTTAGGTGTCCGGTTTTTCCTTACCAGAGCAGTCGCGGTTGAGGGGGCCTGGGTACAGAGGCTGCTGGTGACATCAGAGAGTCAAGGAGGGGTAAAACCACAATTGACTCGAGCTCCGGAGGGCTGGGGAACCTTGTTGGCACCGTTGGCCCTCTTTAGCTCGGGCGAGGGCAACGGGTGTAGTGGTGACTTCGGGTGTTGGGGTTTGGCGGTTCCGGAGGCCTCAGAGTCTACTCTTTTGGGGATTCTTTAGAACAGGTCCGCTGTTCATAGGAGGTCTTAAGTCTTTTTCGTAGGCAGGCAGTCCTCCCAGGTTTCTGGAGTCAACAGCTGTAGGACGAGTCGACTTTGGTGCAGTTTTTGATGAGGGATCCAGAAAGGTTGGCCAGGCTGGTACCTGGCCAGCTGCCTCTCTCCTTTTGTGGATCTTTGGTGTCCTCTCTCTTCTTATGTCATCAGGATCTGCTTCTCTGGTGCCAGGGGTTTGCCTAAAAACGGAATGTAGGGGTGTTAGGGGAGTGTAGGGTAGTAGCCAATGGGCTACTGACCCTAGTGGTCACTACGCCCCCTATATGACCACTTCCTGCGGGAAGTGGGCATAACCCTGTACCAGAATTCCTAAGTATGCCATCATAAAGATGGCTACTTCTGAAAAATCGTGTCCACCTCACAGTAGCCCACCTTGGGGTGGTTCTAGCCTGGAGGTGGCACGCCTACCTGACTAGCTATTTTTCCCACCTGTCCAGTTGTCAATGTGCTCTGGACGGTGGGGTGGCTTCCTCCTGTGAGGGTAGCCAAATTTGCATTCCATAGGCCGCAGCTTCTTAGAAGCTCGCTGGCCCAAGGAAGCTAATCAGCAGGTCATCCTGTGGGAGGGGGTGTTACACGCTCTTCCCGGACAGGCTTTTGTTTTGAGTCTCCTGAGAGCAAATGCTCTCCCCCTAGTAGGTCAGAACAGCGTCTCGGTTGGCAGGCTGGCAGAAACCAGTCAGCAAGTACATCAGAGGCTGGTAGGTTTTTAGGGGGTACTTCTAAGGTGCCCTCTGGGTGCATGTATTGGTAAATCCAACACTGGCAACAGTGTGGGTTTACCAATACGAGATGTTTGATACCGAATATCCCTATTTTCAGTGAAGCCATCAAGTAGCTGGGGAACTTGTTTTCACCAGTGTCCAGCATATGTTCTACAATGGCTTCCCTGGTCACTTGTACTGGCAGTACTGGAACTGACCAGCACAGGGCCATATCTGCTCAGGCAGGTATGCCCTCACATGTAGTACTAAGCACCCAGCCTTAGGGCTGTCAGGCCTGCTGTAGGGGGGACTTACAAGTATCACATGCAGTGGTAGGAGACATGGCACACAGGGATGTGTCATGTTTTCACTTTTGTCTGCGCCAAGAAACGCAGCCTGCAATGGCAGCCTTGCATGTGCTTTGTGAGGGGTCCCTTAAGGTGGCACAATTTGTGGTGCTGCCCATCGGGGCCCTCTAGTACCTTGGGCATTAGGTACCAGGGGTACAATTTACTAGGGACTTGCAGAGGGTGCTAATGGTTTTGCCAAATGGGTAAATAATTGTAAATTTTTAGGGAAAGAACACTGGTACTGGGAACCTGGTTAGCAGGGATCCAGTACACTTCAGTCAAAGTTCTATCAAAAATCAGGCAAAAAGTGTTTGGGGGGAGGGGTGCTGCAACAAAAACCCAGTTTCCTACAGTGACATACTGTTAACTTTGAACGATCATCAGGCTTCTGTTGGAAGCGTCATGGAAGTGCTTGGCTTCTTTGGCATGGTATCGTGTTTCAAGGTAAACCTTGCTAATTCCGAAATGCTAAACTTAGTCCTCTCTACAGCACTTTTACAGAAACTGACAGACGGCACTCATTTTCGTTGAGCATACCACTAATTTAAATATTTAGGTACATGCATTGCTAATAAGCTTAGAATGTGATATGTAACTAATTATCCCAGATTACAACACTCAATTAGTACTGATGCACAAAAATGGCAATGATTTAACATATCTTTGCTGTCAAGAATAGCTGTGATTAAGCAGGATAGTCTTCCCGACTGATGTCTATTTTTCAGGTCCTCCCAGTAAAAGTTCCTGGCAAGGACCTGCAGACCCTCCAGAAGGCAGTAGACCCATATATTGGGGAATGTAAGTCCCAGAAGGTATTACGAGCCCACAGAAAGGCAGGGGGTGACTGGGTCTACCTGATGAACGCAAATGCTACCAAGCGACACTACTTGCAGTTTTCTTTGAATGGTCCCTATATAAAATAGAACGACATTGGGTACAGAAGGATGTGACTGTGATGGGGCGGACTCCATGGGTAGTCACTCTAATACAGAAATGCGCCGAAATCCGCAGTATGTTATTTCTCATAAATACTGCAGCCTGCCCTAGATATATGGGACATGGGTACCAGTAACCGTAAGCTCTTACATCATTCCCATCGCCATTCACCCGCCTTTGGGTAATGGTAACTTCTCCCCAGGGCTCTCGCAATCAGATTTCGATGCCGGGTAAGTGGGAGGATGTAGAATGTTGAGGAACCTATTCCAAAGTGAAGAAAACAAATAATTTCCACAATCTAAGCAGGAATTTAAATTAAGGGAAACCGAAAGCATACATTATTTTCAACTACTCCACTTCCTGAAAATAGGGCAGCGGCAACCAGACCAACCACACAGTGGGAAAAGCTTTTTCTATGGTGTGCCTTCCCCCAAAGGCCTGATCAAAAATATTTATGCAACTCTAGGAGATGTGGGCCCAAACACGACCTGGCCATACATGTTACCCTGGCAGCGCACACTGGGTACTGACATTACTATCTTACATTGAGAAAACCTTTGGTCAGATATCCCATTCTTATGTGAGGGTGCTCAAAATGGAGAATCTGTGTTTAAGCACATGACTAATTGGTACCTCACTCCATTGATATTGTAAGAGTGTGCAACAATGTTGATGGTTTGTGCTGGAGGCGTTGTGGGCAAGAAGAGGAACTATTCATATCTGGTGATCTTGTCCTAAGGTGAGCATCTTCTTGAAGGAAGTTCTTAGTTGCAAAAAAGGGAATGGTAGGGCACCCGATAAAACTACATCCAGGAACTGTTGCACTAGGTTTTCATCCTACCGAAATTAATGAGCTATCCCAAGTCGATTGGAGACTTATCTTGAACTTGGTTTGTCAGCCAAACAACTGACTGTACTCAAATGGAAGTCTGCGGGTGTTGTGACATTACAGGAGTGGGAAGGGAAAGTTTGGGCTTTACTGGCTGTGGAAAAACTAAACAAAAGGGGCCACACATTTGAAAGGTTACGGCACACACTGGTGGATTCTGTCTCAAATTGAGGAACTACATTATCATGACCTTGGGCTTTGAGACTTCTACGGCTGGTGACTTCCTTGACCACCTGACCAAACTGAATTTTATATGAATTTAAAAAGCGGTAAGAGAAAAGTTGGGGGTCACTACATAGAAAAGTACGAGCGGACCTTGGAATAGAAGTACAAATGCGTCCACCTGGAGTTGGTAGGGGCGCTAAGGAGGAGGGAGGAGAGTGTTGTTTGGGGCACTTAAATGAGTGAAGGCTCTAAATGTTGACCATGTACCTCAAATGGTACTGTAATGCAGTGATGCCTTCTTTTTAAATCAAAATATAGTTAAATAAGAAAAAACTGTTTTAAATTTGCCACTGGAGTACCTTCCAAGGGAATACCTGATGTAGAGTGGTTGGTGGTCGATCGTCGTAAGTGGCTAAGAATGTCAGATGATCATCGCACTAAGGGTCATGCCGAGGTGCTGGTATTTTGCTGGTGGTGACCCTCTTACCTAGTTTAGTTAGAAATCAATTAAATTGTTTGCTATTCTTAGCACTCTCCTACAGCAGTTGGAATTATTTAAAAAAAAAAAAAAAAAAAAAGTCTTTTCAGGCTAGTTTCCTTTTTATTATTCAGTGGCATATAATGTTGTGTACATTAGTAATTAAGAGTACAAGAATGGTGTTTCCAACCAACAGTTTTTCACTCTGGCATATCTCAAACTGAAAAATGAAGGGAAGGCCCCTAAATTTGGAAAGAAGGGTGATTAAATAAAAGTCCTGTAGTATGCCATGCTCTCACGTCGAGGAATCCATTAGATTATATTGTGTTGCATCGGAAAAATGTTGCCTGTGCTGCTCATCAAAGCTAATCCCTTTGGTCCATTGGAAAGCTGTCTCTATGTGCCGCTTCTTTCAGAATATCCAGTATTTCTTTCACTAGGATCCTAGTTATGATGCCTGAAGGATGCGTGGCCGTAGTCGGTTTGCCTCGAGACAATGATCAACATTGCGCTTTGTAAGTACATGAACTTGTGAATGTTTGTGTAGGATGAAGGTGCACCGCAGTTGTCCCATCTTGCCATTCTTCACGTTTGTAGCCTGGAGGTTCCTTTCATTGATAGCCATTAATATAAGGAATCACTTAGGTGTAGGTGACTGTTGGGACGAGGTGGACTCCAAGAATATGCCCTTAAATATAGTCCACAAGTGGGTAGACCAACTCATACCCCCCTCATAGGGGGCAACTGGTCGGTTGTAGTGGATATTTTTGGGGGTATATCACATTAGTGTAACAAAACCTCAGAGGGGGCTGTAAGGTGAGGGGTTCCCCATTCCCCAACTGCCTTGCAGCTTCCGAGTGTTTTATTTGTTTGCAGCTGGCCAGCCCAAGGGGAGGGGTGCCTGCTCCACGGTGGCCCTCCATTGTTCCGTTACACCCCTGGTACATCATAGTTGTCACCCGGGGCAATATCTACTGGTACACCCCCTCCGGCTTGTAAGTTCTGTTAAGACTTCTGTAACAGGACCCTCCTCGCCCACCTTGATTGTGTGTGGTGTGAGTGAAAAATTTGAATAAAGGGTGTAGGACTGGCAGAGACTGCCAGCATAACAACCTTGTCATCCCTCTCTTTACTCCCTTTCGGTCAGCCTTCTCAGGGAGGGCGACGACGTAAGGAGGCTCACAAACCTTCCTCCCTAGTCAGCCTTCGCGAAAATGTGCAGTCAGATACCTGCAACATCCATCAAGAACACTACTTAAGTGAGAGTTGTCTTGTCCAACTTTGGCCTGGAATACGTCTGATCCAATCCTGACACTCTTCAGAGCAGTAGAAAGCCTCCAAAGATGGTCTAAAAACGGATTTGTAGCTGCCCAAAACATGAACTAAGGTAACTACTTAGATGACCAATGCCTCTGACCCGAATTGAGCATAAAAATGCAGCTTCAGTCCATCCGTTGGAAGAGCTACTCCTGACCAAACCACTGTGGTCTTGTTGGAGCTTCCTGGATACTCGGTCTAAGAGTGGAGACGTCCCTCCTGCTATGCTGCTTCCATGCCTGCTTCCAGTGTTAAAAAGGGGAGCCGCCCAGCACCAGGAGATCCAAGCAGATCGGTTTATGTAGCCCAGAAGCCCTCCAGAGGTGATCATTCCACAGCAAAAGAGCCATCAACGACGACACCTTTTTGGTCATTTAAAATTTTTATTTAGACTACTCCAATTGCATAACCACAGCGTATCAAAGTGTACATATATAACAGCACATCCTTAATTCACTTTCTTAAACCAGGCCGATATGATCGGATGTATATCTATAAAGTGTGATTAACAAAAAGGGCATCCCACACCAGTAAAGCTCCAGAATTACCATAAAAATCTGAGGGCCTATTTATGAGCCGGTGTGTGTTGCTCTTTCACCACGCAACGTGGTGCAAGAGTGACGCAAACCTTACATGTGATTTATGAAGCAACGCAAGGCAACTTTGCCTGGCCCTGAGTGGCTCCATAAGTTTGAAGTAAGGCAACACAGCACAAATCGCTGCGTTGCCTTACTTTGCCCTGGGAAGGCGTTCCATGGGTGTTGCATGGGGTGTTCCCACGCAACTCCCATGATATTTGACCCATTCCCAGATTTACCAGAACTGGTAGACCTGGGAATGCGCCAAACTATATGGCTTCTCAGGTGAGGCGTAATGAGGAGAAATATCTTTATTTCTCCTTGTTACTTCCTCTTTCTATGTGTGCTGCATTCTGCAGCACACATAGGGGAAAATACCTCACATGATTGTTTTTGTGCGGGAAGGTGCCCTTTCCTGCACAAAAGCAATCCTGCATACAACCCAGGGTGCCTGCTTTGGCGCTAAGCTGCCAAAAGAGCGCCAGCGCAGGAATGTGCTGTATTGCCTTAAATATGGTGCATTCCTGCCCTTTTTCTGTCATGCAGCGCAGCAAGGTGACTTGCTGCTCAGCGCTGCGTGACATTCTCGTAAATAGGCCCCCTGGTGTATAGCAACTATTGATAAAAGTACTATACTTTTAATTTGCATTACATGTAAACCTTTAAAAGATTGCATACCATTAGTGTGATGGGATTTGTTTATCAGGAATAGCAGTGTTGTTTTTAATTGATCTTTAACTTGGGGCTGTTTGGTATGTCTTCGACCTTAGAATCAATCCCTTTGCAGGGGTGAATTTCAGGTGAATCCGTTGCCCCTGCCCTTTACTCTTGGTTTCTTCCTTTTTTAGGTCGAGCCTAGTGGCAGCGCGCATGTGCTGCTCGCTCTGCAAGGCATGCTGTATTAGGGTATGCACTGGAAGCCCCTCCCACTCTCCGCCCATATTTGTCGTTGGCTTGTGTCAATTCAAAGAAAGCTTTATTCGATTGTTTAAACAGACAATCATAAAAGCACAATAAGAAAATACATTACACTGTACATACATTAAAAAATTCATATAAAATTTACATAGACTCCAGTCCAGAAAATTAAAATAGTATTAAACTAGCAAAGGCTAATAATAGAATGATTAAATAAGCATATGTTTCCTTTGGGTCAGAACTTTTTTCAGAAAAATTGTTATCCTAAAAACACTGTGTTTATTGTCTAAGTATTGTAAAGCCAAAAAAGCAGGTCGACATTGGCGAAGCCCAGACTGTTTTAAGATGGGTAATAAAAGCAGGCTCCTAGCAGCAGAATAAAACATGCAGAAGAGAGTAATATGAATCGTAGATTGTGGGGAAATATTATCGCAGGGGCAGGGTTGGAGGTCTTGAGACCAGTCATTTAATGTGGGGAAAGTGAGCAATCTATGAAAGACTCCCAACCTAAATCGGGTTAATAGGAACCTATCATGAGCACCCGGTACAAAAGTTAAATCGGGTTGAATGTTAAAAGTAGTTAAAACCATCTGATTGTGCAGGACTGTGGGTTTTAAAATTTCAGATGACATTCTAATAGTGTCCAGCAACAGGATGCCCTCTTTTCTTAAATCCTTCCTCGATATTGCCCTGATGGTACTGGGATTAGTAAAAAACTCTAAGTGGCCAAGATCTTTTAGAAAATTACGAACATATCTTAGCCATGGTATCCTCATCACGCATATAGTTTCAAAATATCTGAAAGGATATCTCTGTTCAATTTGGCCTCATCTTTAATCCAGAGCCTGTGCCATAATAGCACCGGTTCAAGCCTAATTAAATCAGAGATAAAGGGGAGTCCTAACTCCGCATGACAGATGCAGGCGGAGGATCCATTCGGGATAGATAAAATGTATCTTAGAAAGGAATTTTCTACTCTATGAATTGGGAGCAGATCAGCAAACCCCCAGACCCCACTCCCGTAGACTGCCGCTGAAACACACTTTACTTTGTAAATTTTAATGAGCTCCTCGGGAGGTCTTTTACCCAGTTTTCTGGCAAAAACAGTTAAAGCAGATGTGGTACGTAAAAGAGCCAGTTTTTTTTTTTTTTGCTACAACTGCTTGTGCCCAGGTGTCATTGTAGGCAAAAAGGATGCCCAAATATGAGAATTTTTTAGTAACCCCTATCTTTTGCCCTGCCACAAACATGTCCTTAGGTTTCTTAATACCGTGACCGCAGTGCATGATAAAAGTTTTGGATGAGTTTACTCTTAAACCTAAATCTTTCATAGAAAGGGAGAAACTATCCAAAACGCGCTGAAGGCCAACTTGGGTACGAGACATCAGCACTGTGTCGTCTGCGTACAAGAGGGCTGGAATTGGGCGATTAGCTACTTGGGGGAAGTCTTTGTTATCTTTGAGAAGGGCCTCCCCCAGTCCGTTTATGTACAAATTAAAAAGGAATGGGGCCAGGACACAACCCTGCCTAACTCCACTTCTGATTGCAAAAGCATCCGAACACTCGCCCTTCAGACCACAGCGCACACGTGCCTTGGCGTCGCTATAAAAACGTTTAAGAAAATAAATAATATTTAAATCAACCCCCATAGCTTCTAGAATAGACCATAATTTAGTGTGGACCACACAGTCAAAAGCGGCTGTAAGATCCACAAATGCTAAAAATAAGTTCCCTTTCTTAGCCCTTGTGTATTTCCCCACCAGGAGAGACAAATTTAGGCCCTGCTCTACGGTCCCCAGACCGAAAGCCATATTGCAGGCCTGATAGGACAGAATTCTCTTCAGCCCAGCCCTTAAGACGCTCCAATACTATTCTGCCCGCTACCTTCGTTATGGCATCCAGCAGGGAAATTGGCCTATAGCACCCCGGATCTTGTCTGTCCCCCTTTTTAAAAATGGGCACAATAGTGGATATTACCCAAGTAGGTAGGAAATGAGTGCTACAGCTAGCATTAAGCACCTGTACTAATAGGGGCCCCACAAAGAAATATTTGATTTAAATATATCTACCGGGACCCCGTCTGGCCCGGGAGCCTTGCCACCCTGGCTTGCCTGAAGAGCCCGCTCCACTTCCTCTAGAGTGAACATTAATTCCTTATTTTGCAAGGGATAATTTAAACCATGAACCTCCTGGACATGGTTATCAGTCGTGTCGGAGTTTCCCTCGCCATTATATACTTGAGCGAAATGCTTAATCCACTGTTCCTCGGTTATGGCTATCTCAATTGACGGGCCAACCTCTCTAGATAACAAGCATTGGCATAGCCAATAGGTCTCGCCTTTGGGACCTTATAAGTGTTTAGTTATCCAGCACAATATCCTTGGTGCAACAACATCAACTGTTGCATGGCTAAATACTTATAAGGTCCCAAAGGTGAGATCTATTGTCTATGCCAATGCTTGTTTATATAAGTTTTGTAGCCAGCATTCCTATCCAGGTAACATTTCTATGATGTGATGTTGTTTGTATGACGCTGTGGTATGTTTAAGCTAGCTTTGTCTGTATGGTTCAAAGATATATGTTGGTGTGTTGGGGGTAAGGGAGTGGGAGGTGCCGCTGAGAGAACAGCGCTTTGCCAACTATAAAGCTTTGGTGCCATGTTGTGCCCATGCGGGTGCCAGGGGGGTTTTCTGACATATTTGTTTAACTTCCTTCCCTAGTCTGCTGGCAGCATGAACGGCCCTTGAAATAGGAAGGCTTTGTGACCATGGCGGGGATGGGAAGATTAGTGCACCTCCTCGGAGTCTGGGGACGGAGGGCGCACTCAGCCCACTTACCTGACCTGTTTGCTGCTGTAGTGCACACCTTTTTCCAGGCAGGATATCGGATCTGCAATGAAACGGCAGAATACAGTTGTGCATATTTTAATAATATACTGATAATATAGAATGCACATATCACAAACTGAATGCCCCCTGGTACCCGCTTCAGAAATAATTATTTTTATTGACATTGGAAAGAAGAAAGACTAAGTTGGTGGAACCTCTGACTGGCAAGATACACACAGAGCATAATGACACGTGCTCATCTCGCTTAGCTGCCAGGTTATTTTCTTTGCAGTGTGTAGAAGCACTGCAGAAAGCTAGAAGACAACTGGTGCAAATGGAACAACCAGTCCCCAGGCCCCTGTTGGTGAGGGGACAGCCTGTGGCAACACAGACAGCGTGCTAAAACGGGTGCTTAACTCCAAGCCCTAGGTCCCTGCACTCTGTGGTAGTGCTTAATTTGAGCCTGGTGGTTTCCGGTGCTCAGCACCGTCACTTAATCATCAACACCGGCGCTTTTCATGAGCACCAGTTAAGGATACATTCATTTACATGGAGATCAAGTGATTTGCCCAGAATCGCAGGATGTTGAGCCTACGCAGAGACTCGAATCTGGTTCCCCAGCCCCAAAGACGGCCGCTCTGGCCATTAGCCACATCCTCTACCCACTTTCATGGTTAGTAGTTGGTTCTGTTTTAGGTGGCGCTAACAGGAGAAATGAGCTGGTACAAGCTGCCTCCTGACGAGAGCTCCGGCGCTTGTTTTTCTTTCTACAGATTAACCACTGCTATCTGGCTTTAGGTCAAAGACAGCAAAGCTGTAAGATGTCAATGACACTGCTGCAATGGAGTCCCGGCTATTCGGGGACACCAGGCCCGATCTTGGGCGAGTCGCTTCCACTAATGTCATTAAGAGTCCCAAACTCCCTTTCATGTTGGCTCACAGATTCCAGACCAGGGTGTAGTGAACTCCCCTGCTCTAGCAGCTACAGCAGGGGGTGGGCATTTAAAGGGCCTCTTTTGTCTGCAACCTGGCAGATAAAAGCTCAAGATCGACGCTGTAAGTAAGCAAGACAGATTGATAGAAAAGCGAAAGATGGATGGGTGAGTGGATGATGAGTGGGTGAAAGGATGGATTGGTGGTTTGGGTGAAAGAATGGATTGGTGGTTTGGGAGAAAGGACGGATTGGTGGTTTGGGTGAAAAAATGGATTGGTGGTTTGGGTGAAAGGATGGATGGTGAGTGAAAGGATGGATGGGTGAATGGGTAGAAGGATGGTTGGGTGAATGGATGAATAGATGGGTAAAAGGATGGGTGAATGGAAGGGTGGATGGGCGGGTGAGAGGTTGTGTAGATGAGTAGGTGAAAGGATGGTGAAATGGAAATCTGGAAGAATGGATGGATGGCAGCGTAAATAGAAACCTGAAAGGCTGGATGAATGGATCGATAGGTGAAAGGGTGGCAGATTAAATGTAAATCTGAGAGGATGGATGGGTAGGTGAAAGGATGGCAGAGTAAATGGAAATCCGAGAAAATGGATGTATGGGTGGGTGATATATTATGGCAGAGTAAATGGAAATCTGAGCGGATGGATGTATGGGTAAAATGATGGTAGAATAAATGGAAATCTGAGAGGATGGATGAATGAATGGCTAGATGGGAGGATGACAGAGTAAATGGAAATCTGAAAAGATGAATGTGTGGGTGAAAGGAGAGCTAGAGTAAATGAAAATCTGATAGGATGGATAGGTGGGTGAAAAGGATGGCAGAGTAAATGGAAATCTCCGAGGGCGGATCGGTGGGTGAAAGTATAGCCGAGTAAATCGAAATCTGAGAGGCGGGATGGATGTATGGGCAGTGCTTTAAATGGAAAAAAATAAGTGCAGGTACTCATTAAAATGAGCTACAGGTGTAGTGAGGGGGCGGGGCAAGGGGCGGGGCTAAGGGCAAGACATGATGATACTTAACGACTTCTAATTAGTTGCAGCACATACCAAAACACATGAGAAATGTGTTTATATAAACAAAGCAGGTTAACTCATTACACAAAACGAAAGAGAAGTGCAATAATATGTTAACATTTCCTATTTTTGCAATAATTGCACCTTCTTAATGCCATACTGTTAATTGCTGTTTGGCACAATTGTACATATTTTTGAGCATGTGAGTAGGAAGAAATTAAAATACCCCACTTCGATCCAAAGCTCTTATGGCACCAAGCAAATGAAGCAAATCATCATGACCCTCCCCAGAAGATATCTCTCGTCTCTTCCATCGATCTATCCATTCATCCTACCATTTGCCTGCTGATGTCCACCATTTAACCTTTATATTCTGTCGTCTATTCAGTCTTTCATCCATCATTCAGCCTTTCACCATTCTGTCTGTCCACCCTTTATATCCAACCATCTCCAAACCTATCCATTCATCCTTTCACTCATCCATCTCTTTATCCACCCTTTCGCTCATCCATCAATCCTTTTGCTCATCTATCCATCAACCTTTTCACTCCTTTATTACATCCACCCTTTCATTCCATCCACCCTTTCACTCAATACCTCCTTTCACTCACCCATCATACACCCTTTCATCCATCCTCCCTCCCTTTCATTCATCCATCCAATCTTTCACTTATCCACCCATCATCCGCCCTTTTATCCAATCATCCACCCTCTTTCACCCACCCATCCATGCTTTCACTCATCCATCTATTCATTCATCCATCCATCTATACATCCACCCTTGCTCACTCATCCATCCATCCACTCACCCACCAACCTTCCCTACTAGATAGGTATGAATCTTTGTCGCAGAGCAGACATGTACAAAGTGCCACCCATTTTCTTTAAAAACCTCCTGAGAGTGTCTTGATTCTCTCTCTCGTTCTCTCACTTTTTTCTTATAGAAAACAGGCATACACACAAACATAGCAGACACACAAAAGACTTAGGTATGATAAAAGCCATGTTATACCTTTCACCTACCATGGCTTTTTTAATTGCCACCAGGGCCGGACTGGCCGTAGCCTGATTGTCACTGCCAGGGTGTGCTTGCACGAACGCACACGATAATGTGACTGTGATTGACAGCACAGGGCCTGAACGGACCCTGCTCTGTCAAGCACAGCGTGATGGTGAGCACCGGACATTATTCAAATGAGCCCTGCTGAATAGCTCAGCTGGAGCTCAGATCGGGGATGCAGAAGCGGCGCCTTGGCTGCCAGAAACACGTTTCACTCCTGCTCACCAGCACTCACAGCCTACCTTTTCATGAGTACCGGTACTCTCCTCGGGCAGTAGAGAAGTGTCGGTACTCGGAGTGATAAATTCAAGAAGTGCAGGTACTCCGTACCGGTGAGTACCGGCCCATTTAAAGCACTGTGTATGGGTGAAAGGATGGCAGAGTAAATGGAAATCTGAGAGGCTGACTGGATGGTTGTATTGATGGATGGATGGTATAGTAAATGGAAATCCAAGAGTATGGATGGGTGGGTGAAAGGATGGCAGAGAAAATATAAATCTGAGTGGCTGGACGGATGGCAATGAATAAGCAAAAGGATCAATTGATGGATGAAAGTCTTAATTGATGCTTGGGTAAGTCAAATGATGGGTGGATGGATATATGGATGGATGCATAGATGATGGATCTGTGAACAGATGGATAGAATGACCGATGGATGGAATGGTGAGAGAATGAATCATAAATGAAAGAATGAATGGATGACAGAATGTAAAGGTGAAATGGTGAATATCAGCAGTGGATGGAAGGGTGAAAGAATGAATGGATAGATGCAGGGATAGAAGAGACAAGGGAGCTCTTAGAAGGAGCATTGGGCACACTTGCTTCGCTTGCCTGGTGCCATCAGAGCTTTCCTTTAAAGTGGGGTGTATTTTAATTTTTTGGCTACTCCCTTAAATTCAGCCAGCACTCGTGTAGCTGAGAGACCCATCGCCCATCTCGACAGCCTAGCAGAGCGGAGAACAATTTTCTATGAACGCTCCAACAATTTCCCGCTCTTAAGATTCACTCCTGAGCTACCTAAACAGTTCCCATACTTTTGATTTAAAAAAATAACTGTTCCTGAATGATTGAGTTGCTGCAGATTGAAAGAAGAGACTCCTTTACCATGAAGTGAGGGAAGGGAGAAGCAGCTAAAGAAGAAACAAGCCTTTTCTCCAGGGTGCATGCTACCTGAAAGGAATGTAAATGTGTGTGGTTCCCAGTTTCAGCTTTAGTTAATAGGTCCTGGAATTTATTGGAAACCTATAAAAAAAAAGGTTCGCACTATGTACAATCAGCTTATTACTAAAAGCATACCTTTAAAAGCACAGTAAACATTTAAACAAAATATTTTTGCACATTTTGCAACAGCCTATTGACACTGTGTACAACCTATCTTATACCTGTGTATAATACATTTTTTAATCTGATAGCTTATTCAGAGTGTTTTCTGACACAGGCTTGGACCGCTTAGCAGTATACATACATGCCAATATTTCCCCAGTGCACTGACCAGGATTCCAATCAATGACCGTCCGGTTACACACAAAAACATTTGAAGTGATTGCATGAACCAACCGAGCTGTCCTACCAGAAAAAAATGCATTTCCCACAGATAGATTTAGATTACATTTATTTTTCATTTAAGGTGTGCACATCATATTTTATATGCAGTTACCAGTTAATAAAGGCCAACAAAAAAGTTACATTATTTTATTATTTTTGGCCACTTCTCTAACCCCGCCCCCACACTCGGTGACCACGCCCCTATTATCGCTGGGGGGTCACAGTAGTTTCCAATACTTTTCTTTATGCACTTCGAACACTGTCTGCCAGTAATAAAACGTGGGCTGAACAATATTTATTTCTTCATGTTAGTGTTTTTAGCAACATTTTCGTGGTTAAAACGATGCTTAAATATAGGCTGGGAATTCAGTTTGCGACTTCCACTGTACCTTTAAACACATGAATTTCACATCTGGCACAAGGAGGGTGAAATTCGAAAACCGCCAAGCATTCCAAAAAGGGCTCAGCACAGACAAGAAACAGGTGGCACTATCGTGGCTGATATCCCAGCAGGTTAATGCCCTTGCTGCAGAGTTCTGTTTACACTCACTGGTCACATGTTGAACCGAAGTGGGCCCGGCTCACCCTTTCATCTTAACTTCGATAACGTGTACCACCGAGCTGGGCATATGTTAACAGCTGTCGTTACAGCGCTTAGAAACCCAACGATGCGCAGCACTGTGCAATCCAGAGTCCTGAGGGTGAGTGGGTAACAGCCTCTCTGAGGGCGCAGGGCCCCACGGGCCTGACGCCAGGCGGAGCGGCTGCTTCTCATTACAGATCTAGTTTGGGAGGAAATGAGTGGCTGTGATCCCAAGTGTCCCCGGTTCCCGGAATCCCACCCACGCTCCAGATTCCTGGACGCCCACAGGGGGCCGCGAGGCGCTGATTCACCACGGGGGACCTCGATGTGCAGACTCGCCGGCCCCCTCACCCAAACGCGAGCGCAGTTTCCATGAATTTGAGGCAAATTCGAAAGGCGCACGAGAGAATAACAAGAATACTATTATTAACAATACCTATAGTGATAGTAACAATAAAACAAATAACAGTCATAAAATAACTGGGGCCTAGCTGAGGCCTTCATCCGCAGTAGCCACGCCCACCTCGTGCCCCTACCTGGGTGATGGCTGCCGGCGTAGGACAGAAGGAACCCGCGGCCTGAGCGATGCGTGCCGCTGGCGAAAAGCACAGAGGCGTCGCTGGAGTTCACTCGCAGAGTCCCCGGCGCCTGGTTAATGTTTCCGCAGTAGGGACCTGAATAAGAGACGGGGAGAGTAGTCAGTGCATAGCTACACCCCTCGTCGTTTAGCTCACTGCGGCCTACAAGCAATCACGGACTGGTCTACCTGCCCACCCTTTAGCCAGCACCAATGTCCCCGACCTCACCTGCCCACATTAAACAAGCGCGCGCGCCTAGCACGGCAGCAGGGGGAGGGGGCCTGCGCGATTCCCTTGCGGGAGCGAGTGGCGCCAGGAGCGATAATTGCTACCATATGGCGCCGCTCGCTCCCGCAAGTGAATCGCCAAACGTGCACGCGTTGCCATTGAAGGCAATGGAACGCGTGCACATTTTTGGCTGAAAAGCCGAAGCGATTCCAAAAGGTCTTTTTCCTAAGCAGCACATGCACGCTGCGTAGGCGAGACCTAAAAAAGGAGCCCTAATTGCCTTCCAAAACGCCACGCTATCTTTGGCTATTGAGGCCGAGTGTAGTGCCTCCCATGCCTCCTTCTGAAGTATGGCTTTTCTATCCCTTAATGCTTGTTTGTATGCCCCTCTAGCTGACCTTATATCAAGCATATTTCTGGGAGTTTTATGCAGCTCTTTTTTTAACTGAGAATATGCTTGGGTACACCTCGTATCAAACCACCCGTGCTGGGATCCATTACTCTTTTTACGTCTAGTAAGAGACTCACTTATTGCATTAGTTATTACTAGAAATGAAGCTAGAATATTATCGGGGGCAGCTTTTTCTCTCAAGCAAGTCTCTATGTCTAATTTACATTTACCCACCACTGTTTTTATCAGCTTTGCTTGATCTACCATAGCCCAACGAAGGGAGTACCCATTAGTGCTCCCAATGACTATATTTTCTAGCAGCTGATCTAGTTTTACTAGAGGGTAATGAGATAGCCAAACAAAGAGGGAAATGATCACTAAGCGAATTCTCTGAGACAAAGAAGGAATGAAGACTATGTGCATAATTGCTTGATGTTAAAACATAATCAATAGTGGAGTAAAGTCCTCTACCATTGAATGTCCAGGGCAGAGGAGCAGGTGTTGGGCAAAGTTCATTTGCAAAGCCCAAGTCAAAGCTAAAAATAAGCTCATTTAACTGCTCCCCCAAAGCAGTATGACTAAAATGAGATGAGCATACTCCCTCTTCTCTTAAAGCTCCACATAGATTGTCCCCAGTATTCTCACATAGCGTACAGTTAAAGTCCCCTACCAGTATTAACATGACATCTTTTATCTTGCTTTTACCTGCTAGTTTCAGTGATTGCGACATATTTGTTATAACAATTCCAACTTTTCCTGGGGAAATATTATTATAAAAATTAACCAAGACTATAGAGCGTTTTGTATCTAGATCCATTTTAACTAGTTGATGGTAATCGTCGTTGGCAAGCATCGTTATTTTGTTGGTGTTCATGCTACTCGATATATAAATACACACACCACTCTTAGCCCTACGACTCTGACCATCAACTGCTGGAGTGTGATAGGTCCTATACCCATTCAAATGGATCGCTTCCTTGGTCCATGTCTCCTGAAAACACAGGATCTCAAACTGAAAAATAAATTCCCACCACAGTTGGTTGTTTAGCTTAGAGCAGATACCAGCAATATTCCATGAAACTATATTACAGAGGGGAGGTTTACCATCAACGGAACAATTATTGGGGTGAGTTACCGTCCCCATTAAATCCCCCTTTAGATATCTAGGTGGGGAAGAGGCATTTGGAGTACCATGGGGACCAACCTGAGCCTCATATGTTGGGTCCATGAACCCTCGTGCCTCATCTCTGTTACTTCCGATAAGATCCTCATTTAGATGTATAGATGGAGGAGCGACATTTAAAATACCCTGGGGATCAACCTGAGTCTCCATCTTCGAGTCCATAGGCCCTCGAACCTCGTGTCTGTAACTCCCGCCAGTGAATTTGGAGTGTTCCTCATCATAACCCATCAGTGTCAGTCCAAGTTTATCCCAGGTTTCATGCCTGCAGGTTACCCGACGACAATGGACACATTTCTCGGAGTCCAGTCAATCAATGTCCTCCAAGGAGTTCAAAGCATCAAAGCGATTGTATACTGGAATAGGGTATCGAGGCTGCCTAGTTCCCATGTAATTCTGTCCTTCAAACGTAAGACCTTGTCGTTTTAAGGAATTAGATGGTCGTTAGAAATATCCCAGTGGAAGTATATTTATGTCATTGGGATTAACAGGCCCATTATTGCCCCTTTCTAGGATAGTGTGCACCAATAAAGGTGACCCAAAGGTTAATACAACACAATCTCCTCGTAGTGATTTAACAGAATGACCCACCCACCCAATCCTTCGTACCATTTTAAAATTTGAAAAAAGGGGATTTTTTAGACCGGTCCTAGTAGTTAAAAGATGTAAGGACTTGTTCCTTAAAGTCGACCAGTGCTCAAAGACGTTGTGGGATAAAGGGGGGACATTTGCCAAAACAACCGTATACGGAGTTGCTTCTGGGGGCAAATTTAAATTTTGTGATGGACTATAGGGCGTGTCTTGATGTACTGGAGAATCTGTACCTCTCTCTGCTTCTTTGTTACCACCATTCAACCTATCAATCTGTTTTCCTCTTCCTGTACCGACAGGGTTATTAGGGACTACAGCTGTAGGGCCAACTCTGGGAGGATGTTGACCAGTACAGAGAGGGGCATTATCTATGTTGGGTTTATTATTAGTAGTATTTTCAATCCTGTCTTGTGGATGTTTAATAGGATTAAGACTAAGAGATGATCCGGGGCCCTCACCTACTCCCCTGCTAGGCAAAAGGTATTCTCTTGTTTTGGTACTATCTACCAATGTAGCCAAGTGTTTACTACTAGCCAGCTCTTCCACCTTGGCTATCCTAGCTTCTATATTAGTCATCTTTAACATGATGGGCTCCAAGAGAGTTGACATTGTCTCAAGTTTGCCCCAAAAGTTCCCATCTGGTATACTGTCAACAGGCTTAACTATCTGTTTTGCAAAAGTCAGTGGGCCCTCGTTAAGTTTATCCGTGCCGGTATCAATTTTTGCCCTCCTCCCGTTTGTTCTCTGGACAGGTTTACTCTGTTTTTGGGTGTTTTTACCCTTCCTCTTTTTCAGGGGAAGTTCTGCATTGTGATCTGGCCTACATTTAGCCTTTTGCCCTCTAGTGGTGATTATAGACCTAGCAGGACCGGCTTTGGAATCAGAGGGCGAAGGAGAATCAATATCTATTGCTTGGTCTGTTGCAGCTTGTGCTGACGTGCTGATCAGCGAAGGAGATAACTCATTATTAATCACCGTACCTGGTTCCATAAGTACGGGCGTCAAAGAGAGTCTGCTTTGGGAAGGAAGAGGTTCTAGGGACAACCTTCGTTCAGTGAGTTTTATTTCATTTATGAGGGCTGATTCTGCCCTCTGTAGAAAAGCATCTAGGGTCCCTACGACACCTCGGTCTTTGCTAAACTTGCGCTTGATCATATTTGACAGTATCTAGCCACCAGATGTTATATTATGACAGCAATACTGGGGAAATATGCGTTATCAGTCCCAAGGTCAAATCTCTGAGGGGGGTGGCCCATCCCTGTCTCTTACTGACTCTGACGGGCTCAGACGGGTAGAGGCAGCGCTTTATAGCGCGATGGTCACGCCTCCCCCCACGGCAGCTGATGGTAATTAGGGCGATGTGGTGCACCCTGGGACTCCGAGTCCCACCAGGGTGTGGCGATGATGGCAAGGAAGCAAAGAGTCACTCCGGGCAGCAGCGATTGAACACGCTAGCCCGCAGCCCGCAGCCCAGCAAAAGGAGTTCAGCACAAGGAAACCACAGTAAGAAGGCAGGAAAATCCTCTAGCGCGTCCCGCGCCGCGGGGGTAGAGGCAGCGCTTTATAGCGCGATGGTCACGCCTCCCCCCACGGCAGCTGATGGTAATTAGGGCAATGTGGTGCACCCTGGGACTCCGAGTCCCACCAGGGTGTGGCGATGATGGCAAGGAAGCAAAGAGTCACTCCGGGCAGCAGCGATTGAACACGCTAGCCCGCAGCCCAGCAAAAGGAGTTCAGCACAAGAAAACCACAGTAAGAAGACAGGAAAATCCTCTAGCGCGTCCCCGTCTGTCTTGTGGATTGTTGCATGCCTTGTTATGTTGGCCTAGGCCTAGCTGCCATGCTGCTTTTCTTTGCGCACGTTACACTGAGCCAGGGCTCCCTCGCCCTTTGCTCTTGCCAAGTTCTTTTGCGCTGTCTGCATTTTCTGTCTTTCACCTTTTCTCTTGTTCGATTTGGGCTCAGACTGCACAACATGTACAAGGTCACATAACAATGTATTTCGGTTCTTCCTGATATGGCCAGTCTCGCGCACCCAGACATAACATTAGGCGCAAATGCCATGGAACTTGGTGTGCCTTTAATACTGCAGTTTTACTGGCGCTTAACACACTTGGAGGAATCCTTTCCAGGGAGAAGAGCTGTGATTGTCTGCTGATGTAGTTCTGCATCTAGAGACCGAGGTATGAGGGTTCGCTAGTCAAAGCCCAGAGGTCTTCTATTTTTATAATAAACTATCTTACTGCACGGGGAGGGTGGTAATGTTATTTAGACATTTATCCACTGAGTTATGAAATGCTTTCCCCGTTTGTATTCTATGGAATTGTAACCATGCTGCTTATATCATTCATATGCATTATGCTATTAGTGCTGACACGTGTACTGTACCTTAGAGCACGTAAGTTGAAATAAATATTTTAATCTACCCTGTGTCTCTTCATACGCGCATTGTGGACAAGTACGAGTGAGTGACGAAAGAGTGTTCTTGCTTCTGCGAGTCCTGAGATAAAGATACCGTGTTCTGGGTTGTCCAATCATTGGTGCTTTGGTACTAATGGGATGCTAAGCTAGTTGGGTTGGGGTTTTGGGTGCTACGGTATATGGTAGGCAAACCACTGTATTCCGGGGTCCTATTATCCTGTGCATAGCTCTGTGTATGTGCAGAAACCCTATGACATGGCGCGGCCAACGTGGGGCTGCTTATCTGCGAGATGCTTGAGTAGTACTTGTGCTTGTCCACGAAACCCTCACGTACGCTTCCGGAGGCGTAAGTGACGGTGATACCTCCTATATTGAACGTTTTATAGGTTCTTTCAAGCTTGAAGTTATTAAAAAGGTTACATAAATAACCCATTTTGTGCTCCCTGTTAGGTTGTCGAATACAATTGTTTAGTTATGGCTGGTGTGGCGATAGCTGCACATAGCCGAGGACCACTCCGAGAACACCTAGGTGTATACGGAGTGCCCGATGCTGGGGTCGAGTTGGTCTTTGTGGTTCAAGCCGATCCGGCTTATCACTTTGAAGTGTTTTACACTTGGATCACTTTTGAGGCGGTGGATGCAGGTGATAAGCTGTTTCATGAATATAAACCCACCGCTATTCCTGCTGCCTATCGACCCTATACTAATCTTGAAGTGCCTCTCACGGCTTGGCAGCACCGTGTTTGGTTTAATGGCGCCCTCCCACAACCAACTACCGCAGTTCGTTTAGGCCCCTTATCCATTGAGGGGGCCACTTGGCCTGTATTGGCCGGGTATACCCTGCATCCAAATTATCTGGCATTATCGATTGCGGATCTGCGCACTATGCATACCGAACTGGTGCGAGTGCATCGAGCCTTAGTGACATACGTTACAGGTAGCCTCCATGGAGCTGCTCCTGTAGTCGCTGGCCAACCAGCTGTTGCAGCTGGAGTGACCATAAGTCCTGTCATGGTAAATTCTGTGATGGGCAAACGTCCACAAAATAAGGACGATTATCCTTACTGGCTTGCAGAAAAGTTCGATCAGATAGAAGCGGTGTTTCCACATACATCCCCAGTGGATAAACACCGCATCCTTACGATAAGTTTGCCAAAAGACTTAATCCCCGATTTGACATCATGTGAAAACTGGGGTAAGGTATTCGCAGCAGTTTATTCAAAATGTTTTGGTACTCCTTCCATGACGGTTCTACCATCTGTAATTAAAAAAGTACAGGACGAACATGGCCCTGAAGCGGCTGTGGAATTAGGGATGAGACTAGTGGGAGTGTTTGATGTAGTAGCTGAACTGATCCTTGGAAATGTCAAGGGCGATGCTATGAACTTTCAAGTAGCGAATGCTTTGGCTTTGGTCCCAGAGTTGGACAGGCCTCGCGAATTACCGAAAATTATAGCCCGGGCTTATAAAACAATTGGAAGAAATAGCCTAGGCAACAAGCCTTTTGTAAAAATGCAAACTCAATCGCAACCACAAATTACACAAACAAAAAGTACATCTGAGAAAGATGATAGACCAGTCTTCACTAAAAAGAGTTGGAGACAGAAAAAACAGGGTAAGCAACAAAAGAAGCCGGGGTCGAGAGGAGCTTCCCCAGTTTCGGTTTCTTCTGAACGTACTTATGATTTACGTGATAGGTCGAGAATTAAATCACCAGAAAGGTTTCAGAGCTCTGATACGCGTTCTCCTCGTTCTTCACAGGCCCAGACTTCGTCACAGGCTGGTGGAGGAGGACGGCAAGATAGAGGAAGGGGCCGAGAGGCTCCCCAGGAGCGAGACCAACCTCGACAACAAGTCAGAGGGAAAGCAGAAGACTTTCACCTTTCTCGACCGCAATTTCAGAAGAAAAAAGTTGCCGCTGTAACAGCGAAATATGCCACAGACCGTGAGAACGAGACTCCTGAATTGGACGTGGGCAGTGACCCTCCTAGACAGCGCCGCGGAAGTTACCATAGTGCGGGAGGCGCTACGTCCTCATATGGAGGCGACAGCAACTGAAACATTCGTTACTGTAGAGACAGCTGACACCAGAGTGGCACCCCCTGACAGACTTTACAACATAGTCATCCAAATTGAAGGTGATATACCGCGGGAAATAACAGGGATTTTTTGGGAAAATCTAACCTCTTCATATGACATTTTGTTAGCAGAGGTGGATTGGCCACCCCCATTCGTTCTCGCTGCACATGAAGGAGAGGAGGTAATCCTTCCAAGCTTTTCAAGGCATGTCCCAAAAGACAAAGCTGAAGCACTTGCAGCTGAGTGGGCTGTGTACCTGGCTCCAGCGTTATACCGCAACCATGTGGGATGGGACGTAGAATCACCTCCCCATGCAATACCTTTGCGGTCACTACCGCAGCCACAACCCCAATATCCCATCAAACGGCAGGCAAAAGGCCCCGTCTCCGAAATTCTGACACAGTTGGAATATCAGGGAGTAATCGAACCATGCGTATCACCTATGAACAATCCCCTATTCGTGGTTTCTAAACCCGATGGATCGTACCGCTTAGTTTTGGATTACCGGCATTTAAATTCTCATTGTCGGAACTTTGCGGTGCAGAATACACACAGTTCTGCGCTTGTAGACAGTCTTGTTCGTAAAAAATACAAAACGACACTTGACCTTTCAAACGGTTTCTACACGCACAACCTAGCCCCGGAGAGTGGTCAATGGACCGCATTCACATCCGGTGGTAAATTATTCCAGTTCCGGCGTTTACCCATGGGCTACAAAAATAGTCCGGGTGTATTCGCCGCCCGTGTTGTCTCTTTGCTAGACAGCATAGACCAAGATGCATGTTCGTACGTTGATGACATTTATCTGACGGACGACGAATTATTTCCGCATCTGTCTCGTGTGGACCGCATTATTCTTGAATTTGCGGAGCAGGGTTACAAATTTAACTTTGCTAAGTCACACATTGCTGAATTTACCGTTCTGTTCTTGGGCTATGAGCTCAACAACGAAGGTAAGGGCTTAGCCCCCATTTCTTGGAAAAATGTGCACATTTGTGCCCCCAAATACTCTGAAGAAACTTCAGTCTTTGCTGGGTTTTCTGAATTTCGGGCGTACTTACATTCCCGAATATGCCCAGCGTATCAAGCCTTTGTATGCTTTGATACAACCTACTTATTCAAGGTCTTGCTGGCTGCCTGAGCATACCTTGATTCTGCAGTCTTTGCAGACAGACCTATTGGAGTCTAAATATCTTTTGACTCGTGATAACCACACAAACCTGGTGATTAGAATAATTCCGGGGGCGGTGGGATTCACGTACTTAACCTTTAATGAAGGTGATACAGTGCCCATCGCATACAAGTCGCATCTGTACACTTCCGCTGAATTGCGCTTTACATCTGTTGAAAAAGTTCTAACTGCAGTGCAAATGGCGATTCTAAAAGAACGCGCACTGGCACAGGGAAAGCGAATTCTGGTGGTAACACCCTGTCCTGCCCTAGAGGCAGTAACAAAGGCAAGTGTACCGAACTCAAAAGCAATGCATCCCCGTTGGATACAATGGGCTACATCCTTGACGTCATCAGACGTCACCTTTATTTTCGATTCTTCTCTTCAGACTCAGGAGTTCTTGCAGTATGAATTTGTTCATCCTCCTCCTTTGTTTTTACTGCCGCTTGAGGATTACAAATGTGTGATCTACACCGATGGTTCGGCGCAACCGGCCACTGGGTCCAAGCACGCTTATTCAGCTGCATGTGCTATTGTCGCGGGTTCTTTTGTTGATGGAACGTTCAAATCCTCTGTAGTGCACACACGCACACTTGGAGATAGTACCGCACAATTGGCCGAGCTGCATGCATTGCTACTTGCGCTTGAGTTCGCTTCTCAGGAGGAGACCACTCTTATTGTATGTGATTCCTTCTACTGTGTACAATCTTACAATGACAATCTGTTTTTCTGGTCGAAAAATGACTACAAGGACGCAAAAGGGAGCACAATTAAGCATAAAATGCTTTGGGTTCGAGTGGCAGAATTGCAACAACGTCTGCCCCTCACACAGGTGGTTCACACCTTAGGCCATCAGCGGGTGGGCGCACACGCTATTGGTAATGATCTGGCAGATGAAGCTGCCCGTTCGGCAGTAGTCACGTGTTCAGTAGCAGCGGTTACCAGGTCCATGTCTAAAATTGACTCTGTTATTCTAGCAGCTATTGCTGCAACAAAGGAAGGTGTTAATTACCCTACAGGTTTTCCTTCCAAGTATTCTTACAAGTTAAGTCCCGAACAGGTTCCTTATGTAACAATACCTGACGTTGGAGATCGGCTGATCCCCAACGCGGACCGCAGGAGTGCCTTGATATCAGCTGCACACGAAGGCATGGCTTCTGCTCATGCAGGTGTGTCAGCTACAGTTTCCATCTTGCAGCAGCGTTATTGGTGGCGTGGATTGTATAAAGACACCCGTGCTTTTGTGCTTTCCTGCGACGTTTGTCAACAGATTAAGCCTTCCACGGTAACACGCCCTCCACAGACCCCGCTCTGCATTGCTAACAGACCCTTTGGGTGTGTTTACTTGGATCACTGCGGTCCATTCTCATCAGACACTGCCTATAAATACATCTTAGTAGCAGTGGACTCGTGCACACGGTTCCTCTGGGTCTGGCCACAACGTAGTGCTGACGCTCGAAATGTAATCAGGGATTTGCGTGTCTTTGTGGGAATTTTCGCATGCGGCACCTTCCATTCGGACCAAGGTCCGGCGTTTGCCTCTAGGGCTTACAAGGATGCAATGGCTTCGCTTGGGGTGCGGGTGAAATTTTCGTCTCCGTATAGGCCTGAGGGCAACTCTATCGTTGAACGAATGAACCGTGACTTAAAGCAATCCTTAACAGCTAGAGTTATAGGTACTGGCAGGAACTGGCTGGCCCACTTGTATACCGTTCAGCGTGCACTTAATAATCTCCCTAGAAGACCTCTGGGTGGGCGGACCCCATACGAAATGCTCTTTGGCATAAGAATGTTTGTGCCTGACCTTGAGGGTCCAGACATCGCGGCGCAATCCGCCAAGTTTGATGTAGATAATCATTCTGCTATGTTACAGGACTTACAAGAAGCCCGAGACAAACTTGCAACTACACATTTGCCTTCAGCCACAGATCCTGCGTTGCAGATTCCGGTAGCCGGCTGGCTTCCAAAGGTTGGAGAACTGGTTCGAGAGAAGGTTGAAAACAAAAAGAATTCGGCCCCTCTTTTCGTGCACCGGTTCCAGTTCTGGGCTTGAAGGGAACACGTACAGTCATTTTACCACCGCTTCCTGGTCGCAAGGAGAACAGATACATCTCAGTGGAAAATGTCAAGCTACAGCGCCTGGCCGATCCTGAATAGTGTCACACCAGCGGTCTCTTGTCCTGCCATTTATCGGACATATGTTCGTGGCCCATCTACACGAACGGTCGCTGATGCTGTAATTGAGATGGTTGATTTGCCTGAAACTATAATTGATCCCCAACTCTCCACCAACATCGACGAGGACGAGTATACCTATCCTGCATCTGAATCGGTGGCGCATCAACCAACAACGCCACTTGGCCCGACTCGTTATTCCTTTGATTCGGATTCCACTTCTTCAAAAGTCCCATCCAAGTTCAGTATTTTTGTATCCTGGTTTAGAGACAATTTTTTGATTCCACCCTGGACATACATCTGGTTGGTACTTTTCTTGATTTTTTTGTTCATGTCCATTGGCTTTGTCACAGTGTTTTTTCTACTAATCAACGGTCACTATTTACCTGAACGCTCTGCTGTAGACTATGTTTCTGGAACTTTGGCTCCTCATTCCTCGTCTCACATCATGAAGCGTGACCACACATTTGTGAACATTTCAGCTTTTCCAGTTGCTGATGGCATCGTATGGGATGCAGTGAACTATCAAATCCATGGTCCGACAGAAATTATTAATGTACCTAATGTCCTTCGTGTTTCAATGGGTGATGTAGTACAAAATAACATTCATTCTGATGATTGGGATGTGCATGCCGTTGAAGCATTGTTTGCCGATTTAAAATATTATGCATCTTTTAATGCTGAAGATTTATATATGAATTCTGCGAATTATGCCGATTTGTATTGTTACCAACATTGGGGTAATCATTTTCTCCATAAGCCAAGTGCCCTGCGTAGTTCTGTTAACTACACCCAATGGGAACATTGTCCAAACCCCTTGCCAGGTAGCTCACAAACTCTTCGAAATAAGTTTACCTATTTTACTGATTTTAATCGGTCAAACCCCGCATCCTATTATTTTAGACTAAATACCACGTCAACTCAGAAAATTATGTTAACACACACCAAATTGCTTTATTCGGGTTCCTTTTTAAGTGCCCTAGCAGTGGGTGGTTATGAGTACTGGGAGGATACAGTAGATTTGAAATCTATTTGGGGCTCCAAGCCATGGCAGGTACAAGGAACCGAGGCATTGCACCGTGCTTGCCTTATCCCTACCCAAATTATGTTCCTAAATGATTCTATTTATCAGACTACGTGTTGGGGCTTAGCTACCACTAAACAATTAAACACGCCCTCAATTCCATCCTTGTCGAGTTTTCCCAATGATAGCTCACGTCTTAACCTGTCCCTGGCGACCCTACAGGCTCTGTTACAGAATAATTCGTTTAATGTTTCCGAGATCGATCTGTCACCCTGGTTGGTATGGCCTATATCATCTAATGCATGTCAAATGCGTTTTCACGACTCAGGTACTAGCTACACACAGGATAGGCCTGATCCGAGATTTACTGCTTCCCGTACTGTCACTACATATTCTGTTGGTAAATTATGCAAACAATGGCTGCAACATTCGTCCCTTGATTCTGTTAAACAACATTTGTCCCTCCTTTCAGGCAATATTGATCTGTCCGACTTTGTTTTGGGACCTCGTGGTCCCCGACCTAAGAGATTCATTTATGAAACGTATAATGAACTCTGGAAGCTGTCACAAATTGAAGCTGCTTCCCGTCTTCGGGAAATAGATCAAGCAAATTTGGAAAAGGTGCTTGCTGTTGTTGACAATAGTATTAATACCCTGTCTTCTCGCATTTACACTTTAGAGAATATTGTGTCCTCTGTTGTTGATATTGTACAAGATGATGTTTCTGTGTTATATCATGGTCAGAATCAATTGCGCTCAGTTATGCAGTTTGCATGGACTTTACAAACGCTCAAGTTAGGTAAAGTTCCTTGGCATTTTTTGAACACCTCTGCCTTGTTTCTACCTTTTAATTTAACTGACAAACAGCAATTCATGTCCATGAAAGATGCAACTTACACTTTATTACATATCGAAAAGATGGATCCTTTGCCGTTCTCTGTTGCAGAACTCGATTCTGCTGTGTGGCTAGTTCATGGGGTTATCGCTTTACCTTTTTCCTTGTTTGAATTTGACTCGTGCATGAAACATTATCCTGTGGGCCGTTACCAGCCCTTGGGCAGTGCTTTCCTGCATGAACTCTGGTCCTTGCCTTTCATGTATAAATGCCTTCGGGACGGCAAGGAAGTCTTTCTCACGGGGGAGTCCTGCGACTCGACTATGGGTCATTCGCTTATTTGTAAACACATTAAATTGCATGGCTCATGTAGCGTTTCCGCTCCTAATCTTGCTTGTGTGCTGAAAGGTATTCCTGCTCCTGTTATTTCTCCTACTTTCACTCTCCTTTCCAATGGTAGTTATTTACTTTTAAATAACGAAAACTGTTGTGGCCTGCAGGCTGGCATTCCTTACATTGTAACAGTTTCGCACAGGGTTGTCTGCTGCAAAAATGTGCTTTTTCCTCCCCCTCATGGCAAGGTTGATATCTCTATTTGGCCTTCCATCCCTACCATGGAGGCAGATTTCAATAGACTGAGCAGAATAAAGGCACTATTATTGAACGAGGAAGTTATGCTCACGTCCGCCCGGGAGACATTCATTCTCCAGGTGGCGAGTACCCACAGTGAAATACAGGCCCTTTTGAACACTAATCTCCCCCAACATTTTGGGGAGTTAATTCATCGTATTTTTAACGCATCTAACACTGAGGGTCTGGTACACTTTTTTAAGGTCGTAGGGTCTGGTTTGGTGTCCTCCTTCCAAACTATTTTTGGTGTCATCCCGGCATTTATTCATTCTATTTTTTCCAGCGTCTTTGGCGGTTTCCCGTTGATCATCGCTTTGGCGGCTGGTGTCCTGCTATTAATTTGTTTTCTGCGCAATGGCTGCTCCCCGATGGGACCTGCTCGATCCGGCCCGCCTCCAGCTGCTCCGTGAGCGCCTTTTGGCTGGTTTTGGTGTCTTGCCATTGGCGACACTGAGTGTGTCATATACTCTTTCTTTTCGCTTTGCGTATTTCACTTGCGTGCAACCTGTAATGACTTGTGTCCGCTGTCCTTTCACCTGGACTTTGGATTATTGCCTCTCCAATTCGTCATTGTCTGTTCCGGATTTTGTTCAGTTGATGGGTCCCTTAGAGGCCCATGAGCAGGACTGTTCCGTTGCCGGCTGTATGGCGCGTGCGGCTGCACTGGGGATTTTGGCGCAATGGGATATCTGGGCGGCTGCCCAGGATCTCCTACATCAAAGCTATTTCGATTATCACGCAAGTTGTCCCGCATTGCTTTTGGATGCTCCCTCTGCTGAGGAGCATTCCTGCTCTTTTGATCTCATGGATTGGATGGCATCTATGTTTTTTGACGATTCCAATGATGTCCTCTTGGAGGGTATGGCTTTTTTCTGCACTTACACTTTCATGGATTGACTTGTCCTCCGCCGTTTGGGCGCTCCCTGTACTCTACTGGATTTTTTTTTGGCCCTCTGTCCTGGCCGCCGGACTGTCCAGGGGAGGGTGTCTTGTGGATTGTTGCCTGCCTTGTTATGTTGGCCTAGGCCTAGCTGCCATGCTGCTTTTCTTTGCGCACGTTACACTGAGCCAGGGCTCCCTCGCCCTTTGCTCTTGCTAAGTTCTTTTGCGCTGTCTGCATTTTCTGTCTTTCACCTTTTCTCTTGTTCGATTTGGGCTCAGACTGCACAACATGTACAAGGTCACATAACAATGTATTTCGGTTCTTCCTGATATGGCCAGTCTCGCGCACCCAGACATAACATTAGGCGCAAATGCCATGGAACTTGGTGTGCCTTTAATACTGCAGTTTTACTGGCGCTTAACACACTTGGAGGAATCCTTTCCAGGGAGAAGAGCTGTGATTGTCTGCTGATGTAGTTCTGCATCTAGAGACCGAGGTATGAGGGTTCGCTAGTCAAAGCCCAGAGGTCTTCTATTTTTATAATAAACTATCTTACTGCACGGGGAGGGTGGTAATGTTATTTAGACATTTATCCACTGAGTTATGAAATGCTTTCCCGTTTGTATTCTATGGAATTGTAACCATGCTGCTTATATTATTCATATGCATTATGCTATTAGTGCTGACACGTGTACTGTACCTTAGAGCACGTAAGTTGAAATAAATATTTTAATCTACCCTGTGTCTCTTCATACGCGCATTGTGGACAAGTACGAGTGAGTGACGAAAGAGTGTTCTTGCTTCTGCGAGTCCTGAGATAAAGATACCGTGTTCTGGGTTGTCCAATCATTGGTGCTTTGGTACTAATGGGATGCTAAGCTAGTTGGGTTGGGGTTTTGGGTGCTACGGTATATGGTAGGCAAACCACTGTATTCCGGGGTCCTATTATCCTGTGCATAGCTCTGTGTATGTGCAGAAACCCTATGACACGTCCTTCGTAAATGCTGGCTTCTTATTCGTAAATAGGCTTCTTAGTTCCTCCTTGGTACCGCCTTGTCTGCATTTGTCACCTCCCATAATGACTGGACCTTTTACTGGTGGTGTTACATGGTCTGCTTTATAAGTTTGGTGAGCACTATTTTCTTTAATGCTCTTCTGTATTCCACCCATGACATCCCAGCACCCTCCCACTTTTATATTATAAAGTGCTTATTTACTTTGCAGAGCGGTCTGCTTCAACTATAGCGGCCACACTTATTTATTTATTTATTTTACGGCGCGGTCTTCCCGTATTCCACCCATGACAGCCCAGCACCCGCCCGCTTTTATATTATTAAAGTGCTTATTTACTTTACAGCGCGGCCGGGCTTATTTATTTCTTTTACAGCTCGGTCTGAACTTGCTCCTTTTAAAATGTATTATTTACTTATCTATTTTGCAAGCACAGCACGCTTTTATTATAGTGGCCATGGACTTTATTTTCTCCTGGAGAAGCAGCCAATGGCGACCCCACGCCGTTTTTTCAACAACAACTCCCTCAAAGCCGTCGGAACCGGAAGAAGGCATCTGCTGGTTGCCACGGAGTCAGATTTCACTTCTATGGGTAATGCTTGTTGTACATTGCAATAGGTCTTGCATTTACGCGAGTTTAAGCTATTTGCATTGTAAATGACAATGCCTTTTATGTTTTGGTTTTTAAAACAGAAATAAATGGCATTGTCATTTACAATGCCAATAGCTTAAACTCGCGTAAATGCGAGACCTATTGCATTGCAAATGCTTGTTGTTAGTGTACTAGCAGAACTGTTTCTGGGATTTCGGTCTCTTTATTTTATTTATGGATTATCGGCCCCTGAAAAGCTTCATGTCTCTCAAAGACTCAAGACCTCAACTGAAAGGAGCAGAAAGCAAAACCACAAGGTATCTAAACAAGCGAAAGAGACAAAAGAATACAACCAGAGTACATGTTAACAGAAAGTCATTATATACATGGCGCTTCTGAATGTCAGATAATGTGCTAGTGCTTCCTACTGCAAAGGAAGGGCGGCCCGAGGCTAGTACTGTTAGTGCCAATATCGGCAACACTCATCACTCCTCATGCAGCATCATACCCAATAAATAAACAGACAAGACACTGTTTTCGTGGAGAAAATTGCTGCAGGTTTATTAGCATACCAACTATGCCAACATGGTGGGTTATCTTACAGGTGATCCAAAGGCAAGCCGCCCCTCGTGGCCTACCACCTGATGGGCCAACTTGCATCGTGGCCTTAGCCAATCGGTGCTTAGCGGTTATGGTGAGAGGATAGCCCCTCCCACTTCCGGTGAACCGTCGGTCCACCCCATTACTCACGCCCCCCCCCCTCCCTATGAGGGGCGGAGCGTTCAAGTGACCCCCGGTTGTACAGGTTTCCAACCGCCCGTAGGACAGACGGGACGCCGTCGCACCTCAGGGTCCACCGCGAAGACTTCCTGGGGATATTAGGCCTCAGCACCCTTTGTGCTCCTGAAGAGGGTACCCCTGAGTACCTTTCCGCCTCTGGATCGCCCTGTAACGCCGCCTGCAACACAAAACAAAAGATTAGAAATTCCTTCCCCCCCCCCACCCTGATTACGCCAGGTAAGCGGTAGGGAGGGAACGGCATCAGGGGTGAGGAGAAAGAGGCCGCTAGGTGGGCGGGGGAGGAACTTATACCTCTCCCCTTCCCCCACCTGGGCCGGAAATGACGAGCGGGACCCCAAAGGGGTCTCGCGACGCTGGGCTGTCCCGTGTGCCATCCTGTGGCACTAAAGGGGCCGCCCTCTTAGGAGGGTCCCCTTCGTGGACGTCGGGCAGCCCACATAGTGCCAATATCGGCAACACTCATCACCCCTCATGCAGCATCATACCCAATAAATAAACAGACAAGACACTGTTTTCGTGGAGAAAATTGCTGCAGGTTTATTAGCATACCAACTATGCCAACATGGTGGGTTATCTTACAAGCGATCCAAAGGCAAGCTGCGCCTCGCGGCCTACCACCTGATGGGCCAACTTGCATCGTGGCCTTAGCCAATCGGTGCTTAGCGGTTATGGTGAGGGGATAGCCCCTCCCACTTCCGGTGAACCATCGGTCCACCCCATTACTCACGCCCCCCCCCTACGTGGGGCGGAGCGTTCAAGCGACCCCCGGTTGTACAGGTTTCCAACCGCCCGTAGGACAGACGGGGCGCCGTCGCACCTCAGGGTCCACCGCGAAGACTTCCTGGGGATATTAGGCCTCAGCACCCTTTGTGCTCCTGAAGAGGGTACCCCTGAGTACCTTTCCGCCTCTGGATCGCCCTGTAACTTCACCACAGCCCTGGGTGTGGCGACCGTCGCAGCCAGGGCCCCCCACCAAGGCCGGCATTTTTACTTACATCCTGCTATTTCCAGGGCCTCCCCCAGATCCAGCAAGAACCAGTTCATGTCCCCTGCATGAAAGCTAGGGTGACCAGAATGAGAAAACCCAAAACCGGGTCATTTACGAAATTAGAAGAAGGAGAAGGACTACAATTGTCTTTCAACCGAGCGTAGAGAATGACAGCGCTCCTCAGCAGATAATTACAGAAGAGGCAGAAGGAACATGGATAAAAATTATAAGGCCAGTAGCATTCAGGAGTCTGCCGAACGCCGCACAGTATTCCTTATACTTGAAATTGATGCGTACAATGCTGATGGAAACCTCCCTCACAGCAGTTATGGGGATAGCAGTATGGCAGTTTAAAACCCCCATAATGAATTTTGTACTCAGGTTGATTAATCAGACTGTTCTGTGCAGCAACCCCTGTCTAATGAAGCCAAATCCCCTCTGCTCGGTGAAATTTACACATAGCGCCGTTGACCCTCCTGCACGCAGCCTCCATCGCCTCCCCTGACCGAGCTCCATGCCACAGGAGCCGGGGGGGTCTCAGACCACCATAGTTCACATGTCCCCAACTGGTTGCTTAATTTGCACATTGTGGTCTTCATGTTTTGAAGCAATGTCCTCTTCCCCAGGGCAGTCAGGTCGTTCCCCCCCAGATGTATAACTAGAACGTTGGGAGGACGGGTGCCTCCCCCCAGTCTTTGCTGCAGTTTGCCCAACAACCCATTCCCTCGCATGCCTGGGTGCCCCAGCCAAGTTATCTCGGTGTTGGAAAAGCCATGCCTCCAATTCCTGCTTTCAGCCCACCTTGCCCATACAGAGCCTCCCTGGTGTATGACCAGAAAGTTGGGAGGGGAGACACCCCCCTTAGTCTGTGCTGCAGCTTCTTAGCAAGCTGTTCCAGTGCATGCCTAGGAACCCCAACCAAATTATCTCAGTGTCGGGGAAACCCATGCCTCCATGTTCTGCTTTCCACCCATCGTGCCACTCTAAGAACGCATGAATGGCTAATCACCCATACCTTTGACCCTGCCCCTTGCCAGACCTATTCTGGTGGGTACCAGGTTGTAGACCAGAGGATGGAAAAGCTACGGGGAAGGTGGAAACAATAGGTGCAGATCACCTGCCCTTTCTAGACTTGTTGGGATGCTGGGTGTCCCATAAAATGAGCCTCTGTGCTGCCACCCAGTATTCTCGCTAAGCTTTGTAACCCCAACACACTTCAAGTCTGATAAACTTAATCCCCACCGTGCCGCGATGGTGAGAATGCATGTGCATTTGGCTAATTACCATCTCTGTTGGCTTGACCAGTCTGTTTGCCTTACAACTTGATAATCCCACTATGGCAGACAAAATTCATAATGTGTCATATCCGGTTTCAGCGAAAGAATGTCTTAAGAGAACCAGACCCCGTATATGAGCGGATGTATGCCTATACAATTGCGAATCCCCTGCTGCGCATATGGAATGGTGGGAGCAAGAGAACCATATCCCCGATTACCTGCCCAGTTCTTGAATCGTGGGAGTGCTGGCTGCTTTCAATTAACTGTGGCCTGTTGCACTAACCCGGTGTTACCCCCGCGCATTGGAACCACTGCATGGTTTCGGATGACCAGCTAAGCAAACGGCCCGGCTGCGTGGCGGTAAGGCGGGCAAAATAACAGGCGCTCGCTTATCCCTTCTACTGATGACCGTCCTGTGGTACCCACCGGTTATGCTGAAGGACGTTCCCGTTAACTGGCCACTAAGTTTGCACCTCCCCTGAATTATTGATAAAACGGATTGAACCAATGTTGTGTCATAGTCCCGTACCCTTGGGGAATTGTCTTTTGTGCCTCACCAAGTTCGTTAGTCCCCTGCTCATTTTAACCCTATTAAATTCTATCAGTAACTTCATACTTTTAGGACGATAGGTCCCAGGGATGTGACCCTGCTGTTGAAGCCACCACACCAAGCAGGTGAATCGTTCCAGGTTCTTTGGCATGACCCCTCCTATGCCCTTAGAAAACACCCTGAAACCTGCAAGTGGCCATGTGGCAGGCCCAAGCGGGACCTGCCAGTCCTAACCTTCCTATCCTTGCATAGCGGCACTCTCTGCTGCAGCTGTCTAGGTGCCTCCCATCCTTGGCCCTATTGAAACCAGTTAAAGCTATACTAATATTGACCAATTTATGGTACACATGCGGCTGAAATTGGTCCTTCAGATCTCTGACTATCCTTGAGGCATGAACCAGTGGCTATGCCTACCAGTCCTGTATGTATGTGCTAACCTGACGTGTATTTGAGCGCGCTGTCACCCTGGGCGTCTAGTCCTGTATGTATGTGCCAACATAACGTGTATTTGAGTGCGCTGTCACCCTGGGGGTCTGCTGGTTCTGACAGAGACAAGAGACAAGATGAAGCATGCTAACCTACCCCCAAACTCAGCGGAACAACCACCTGTGCGAGATTGCCACAAACTTCTGTAAAAGCATGCCAACCCAACAAACCATCTCTAGCACTCGGGGGGCACGCGGCCACTCCTTGGCCCGAATCCAACCCTGTTGAAACTCTGGATGGTCTCGAAGGACCGATCTCTTGGCGCATGCTTGCAACCCATTCAACATTATCACATTAGTCGTAACAAGCACCCTATACAAATGTATATATCATGTTGCGCAACTTGGGACACTATTACCTCATCCCCATGTACTTTCAGGCTTGGAAATACTGCCAAAGGTATTCCCACCATAGTACCTGTTTAACCACTATGTAAATACTGTATAAGGGAACAAAAGATTACCAGTGCACCTTGCCAAGGGCCTTCCACTGCGGGTGAACCCCTGTCGTTGCGTTTTAGACTATTGATCTGTTTGACCTGTATCATCTATGACTTTACTTAATTCACTGCAATTTGTGCTGGCGATGAGGGATTTTGCAGCAGGTTCATGGTTATAGGCCATGAGGCGCGGCATTGCATAGTTCCAGTGCCCTGGCTGTGAGGAGCTGCCTTACCACTGTTGTTGTCACATGTGGTGCGAGGTTCGACCGCCTCACCCATTAAATAAATGACACAAAGTAACGACCCTTCATGTGTACATATGCAAAGCTGCTGGCTGGCAGTGGGCAAAATTCCAACATTCAGTTAATGTCATTTCAGGTCAAACAATTGACTGTCATAACCGGTACTAATGGACTCTTAGGAGACAGACCTTGAACACTGTGCTCCTGTGGTTGCTCGCTGTGCATCAATTGAATAAACATAATTGTGCCAATAAACAGCAGAAGGTTCAACTTACCAGAAAGTATGACTGGTGGCACTGATTCATGAAAGTCCCTGTAGAGTGCAATGCTCGCAAACCATCCATGGCGAACTTCTGTTCCTTAAAATTCGGAGGTGATCAATAAATGACAGTGGGGCGCACCAGGAACCACCCGCTCACATTTAGCCCTGGTGGACTTGATCCTGCGTAATATCATTGGTAGATCATTGCGGCACTTTTGGAAGTCCCGGGTTGACTTTCTCGCCATGTGGTTTTTCCTAACAGGCTGGAACTTAATCCCGGGCGCAAAACTGTAAAAGGGCCCTGTTCTTCTATTGGCAGGGGTGAGCGTGAATGAGTCCCTCCCACTGCTGTAACAAAATCAATTGTATATCCTTGAGCTGATCTGTGGATGAGTGAATTAAGTAGTCATTCCATTTCAGAGGCAGACGACCATGGATGCATTTTATCCCTTTCTTCACAGTGGACATAACTGTGGCCCAATAACTTGTATGTGGTGCCCATGATACACATCTAAATTGTAACAAGACTTTAAGCGCCCTGCCGGCCAAATCCCGGTACGCGGCGAGGTATCAGCGGCGACTCGCCCCACCCCTCCCCTAGCTGAGGACCAGAAGGGATGGATAAAGCCATGGACACCACAGGATTCGTCATTAGAGAGGCAAAGTCTCTGTTCAAAATGACCCCATTCCTCTACACTTCAATTGTAAGACAAGCTTCCCTCTCAAACTACTACTGATGTCCTCGTTATCATGTACCACATCATGATTCATGAGTGTATTTTGATATGACGCAGCATGCAAGGACCAATGTACGTTCCAATATTCGATTTGCACTACCCGCAGTGCTCTTCAATTCACTATTGTTAGGAAAATAACTTCATAAAGTCACGGTTGATTGGTCGGTATCGTACTTTTTCTTGATATTAATTTTAAGTGGTTGTGTATATGTATGTACTTTTATGGCCGTAATAGCCGAAATAAAGTTTCATGAATGAATGATTGGTCGGTATGTCCCGCACACCACAAGGCTCTTTTCCCTTGCTGCGGTGGTTCAAATGATAGCATTTTCAGGGTCAACAAAGCTCTTAGCTGCTATTCCCTTGCCCCCCCGACAAACCACCCATACCGGCGGAAGACGGAAACATTTTAGCGAACACGCAGAAGCGCCCGGACTGCTGACCAATCATGCGTGCTAATTGTAATGGCGAAAGTGACATCCATGGTCGTTGAACCGGAACCTTAATACCTGACATTAGGAACATGTCAGCCAGGCGCATCGACAGAAGTGTGAAACTCTGGGTTTTACTTTGCCTCCTTCTCTTATGGTCACTGCGGTCTGACCGGAAGTGAGGGTTCCCCCTCGGCACAGCCCGTAGAATTGACCCGGGGACCCCACACAGCCGACTGCAGGCGCTAGACCGGCCAGGCGGTCACTATGCTGCCACTAGCTTGCGCTTTGAGCCTCCCTGTGCCGTCTCTAAGCTCTATAACTAGTGAATCTGGCTCTCTGCGTCACATGACTGCCCACCCGTGCAGTGGCTGCTTTGCCAAGGGGGCTCCGCAGACGCTGTGCCGCGCCTGACAGCCAGGCGCCGTCAGGGGTTTGAAAAGACTCTTTTTACCCAAGCTGTGTTGAACCCGTGGTTTTTATATTGCTTCTTTCCCCTTTAATCAGTGTTCACCCTCATTCATTTGTGCACTGATTGGTGCAGTTTTGTATAGCGCGACCAGCAGGAATTGGAGCGCTTTACATGAGGACCCTTTACATTACACACGGACCCGGTCAAATCTAATTATTTATTGGACATGGGGAGATCCAGGAGTTCGCCCAGAATCACAAGTGAGCGACCCTTGACCTTGCCAGGTAGGTCGCTCCCCCACCACACAGCTCCGCCTGTGCTGTCTGCCCGCTGCTCCTGTAGGTAAGATCGCCCTCCGCTTGTGGCCCCGGTGCCAGTTTTGTCTGCTTGTCTCCCCTTTTCCTTTCTGTGCCCCTCGCTGCCCCACTGTTGTTGTGCCCGTGATTTGCCTGCTCTCCCCCGTTTTTCCTTCTGTGCCCCTCGCTGCCCCACTGTTGTTTACCCGTGATTTGCCTGCTCTCCCCCGTTTTTTCCTTTCTGTGCCCCTCGCTGCCCCACTGTTGTTGTGCCCGTGATTTGCCTGCTCTCCCCCGTTTTTCCTTCTGTGCCCCTCGCTGCCCCACTGTTGTTTACCCGTGATTTGCCTGCTCTCCCCCGTTTTTTCCTTTCTGTGCCCCTCGCTGCCCCACTGTTGTTGTGCCCGTGATTTGCCTGCTCTCCCCCGTTTTTCCTTCTGTGCCCCTCGCTGCCCCACTGTTGTTGTGCCCGTGATTTGCCTGCTCTCCCCCGTTTTTCCTTCTGTGCCCCTCGCTGCCTATCGCCATTCCCGCCGCTGCGTCCCTGCGGCCCCGCCCCCTGACTGCCCATTCGCTGCTCCTCCCTCCCACCTCCCCATAAATGGCGGCCGCTGCACGGCCGCGCAGCGGACGTGCGCAGCGGGCGCGCCGCTGGCGCGCCGAAGGCGCGCCTAAGGCAAGCCCGTCTGCGCCCGTCCGCGACTGGACCGCGCCCAGCGCCAGAACCCCTGGATCCCACCGATGCAACACCACTCGACGGACCTACGACGCCGCCACACTCACCGCACTCAATGCCGGCCGGAACCCTGCCTGCTACCGAGCCTCACCGAGACGCACCCACGGACCCTTCACCTGCCAAACCTGCCGATTCACCTGCCCCCTGACGTGCACCACCTCCGCCAAGTCGAGCAACAGCAGCAACCACCTGAAATGCATCCTGCTGAACACCCGCTCCGTCCACAGGCACGCCGTGGAACTCTGGGACCTGCTCGACGCAACAGCACCGGACATCGCCTTCCTCACCGAAACCTGGATGAACGCCTCCTCAGCGCCTGACATCGCCATAGCCATCCCGGATGGATACAAGATCACCCGGAGGGACCGCGTCAACCAGACGGGAGGAGGCATCGCCATCGTACACAAGAACACCATCCGCATCTCGACTAACTCCGACGAGACCTTCACCGCCGCCGAACACCTACACTTCCAGATACACACGGACCCCAAGACCACCCTCCGAGGCACCCTCATCTACAGACCCCCGGGACCACGCACACTATTCAGCGAAGACATCGCAGACTTCATCAGCCCGCACGCCATGCCCTCCGCCGACTACATCCTCCTAGGGGACCTCAACTTCCACCTGGAGAACAACAACGACAGAAACACCACCGCCCTGCTGGACAACCTCGCCAACCTCGGACTCAAACAACTGGTGAACACGCCCACCCACTACGCCGGCCACACGCTTGACCCCGTCTTCTCGTCCAGCAAGCACATCTCCTTCAGCCACGCCACCGGACTCCACTGGACCGACCACAGCTGCGTCCACTTCAGCTTCAGAAAGACTGCGACCCACCACCACCCGCAACAGGCTCCCCGCCGGAGCTGGAGCAAGATCACCGCCGAGCAGCTCACCGCCTCCCTCAGCCAGAACACACCCACCGACACAACGGACCCAAACGAAGCAGCCAGCAACCTCGCCAAGTGGCTGACCGCCTGCGCCGACGACCTCGCACCACTAAAAACCCTCCCAGCAGACCCGGAAGCAAGAAAACCCCTTGGTTCACCAACGAACTCAAGGAATCCAAGAAGAACTGCCGCACTCTCGAGAAAACCTGGCGACTCGTCCAGACCACAGACAACAGGACCGCCCTCAAGCACGCCACCCGCAAACACCACCAGCTGATCCGTGCCACCAAGAAGTCGGCACTCAAAGAACGACTGGACAACAACGCCCATGACAGCAAGGAACTTTTCAGCATCGTCAAAGAGTTCTCCAACCCCAGCGCCGGAAACAACGACATCACCCCCTCGCAAGACCTCTGCAACTCACTCTCCGCGTTCTTCCACCGCAAGATCACCGACATACACAACAGCTTCGACGCACAAACAACGCACCCTACCGCCGAACCAATGCCCGCCACCACCACCCTCTGCAACTGGACCCCGATCAACACCGAAGACACCACCCGCACGATGAACTCCATCCACTCCGGATCACCAACCGACCCCTGCCCACACCACGTCTTCAACAAAGCCGACGCCACCATCGCACCCCATCTCCGGGACATCATCAACTCCTCCTTCCACACCGCCACCTTCCCGGAGAGCTGGAAGCACGCCGAGCTTACCGCCCTCCTGAAGAAACCAACGGCGGACCCCACCGACCTCAAGAACTACCGCCCCATCTCGCTCCTTCCGTTTCCGGCCAAAGTCATCGAGAAGACCGTCAACAGACAGCTTGCCGCCTTCCTCGAGACGAATGGATCCCTCGACCCCTCGCAGTCCGGGTTTCGGGCCAACCACAGCACCGAGACCGCCCTTATCGCAGCCACCGACGACATCAGAACCCTAACCGACAACGGGGAAACAGCTGCCCTCATCCTCCTGGACCTCTCCGCGGCGTTCGACACCGTCTGCCACCGCACCCTAGTGAAGCGCCTCAGCAACATCGGAATCCGAGAGAAAGCACTGGAATGGATCATCTCGTTCCTCGCCGGAAGAACCCAGAGAGTCCGCCTCTCCCCGTTCAGATCCGAAGCCACCGAAGTCATCTGCGGCGTTCCACAAGGATCCTCACTCAGCCCGACCCTCTTCAACGTCTACATGAGCCCCCTCGCAGCCATCGCACGCCGACACAACCTCAACATCATCTCCTACGCCGACGACACCCAGCTGATCCTCTCCCTCACCAACGACCCCACCACCGCCAGAGCCAACCTGCACGACGGGATGAGAGACGTCGCCGACTGGATGAGGAACAGCCGCCTTAAACTGAACTCAGACAAGACGGAAGTCCTCATCCTGGGCTCATCACCCTCCGCCTGGGACGACTCCTGGTGGCCCCCGGCCCTGGGCACCGCACCCAAGCCAACGGACCACGCACGCAACCTGGGCTTCATCCTGGACTCCTCCCTGTCGATGACCAGACAAGTCAACGCCGTCTCATCTTCATGCTTCAACACCCTGCGCATGCTCCGCAAGATCTTCAGATGGATCCCCACTGAAACCAGGAAGACCGTCACCCAGGCACTCGTCACCAGCCGACTGGACTATGGGAACACCCTCTACGCCGGAACCACAGCCAAACTTCAAAAGAGACTCCAGCGCATCCAGAACGCCTCCGCACGACTCATCCTGGACATCCCCCGACACAGCCACATCACCGTACACCTGAAAGACCTGCACTGGCTCCCCGTCAGCAAGAGAATCACGTTCAGACTCCTCACCCACGCACACAAGGCCCTCCACGACCTGGGCCCAAAGTACCTCAACGACCGCATGTCCTTCTACACGCCCACACGCCAGCTACGATCAACCAGCCACGCCCTCGCCACCGTACCACGCATCCGCAGAACCACCGCCGGAGGAAGATCCTTCTCCTACCTGGCGGCCAAGACCTGGAACTCCCTCCCCACTCACCTTCGGCGAACCCAGGACCATCTCGCCTTCAGGAAGCAGCTCAAGACCTGGCTGTTCGAGCAGTAACTTACCCCCTCCCCCAGCGCCTTGAGACCCTCCCGGGTGAGTAGCGCGCTCTATAAATGCCGTGATTGATTGATTGATTGAAGTTAGCGTTTCACTGCCAAGACTTGAACCAGAGCTGGGGCAGACCAGGTCCGGGACACGAGCGGGCTGCCACAGAAACAGGCCGGCGGGAGGGGGGCAGGGGCGAGGGACCCATGTGACCGCCCGGCTCGAACGTCCCACCGAAACTCCGTCTCATTGGGAGACCCCAAATTCACTTACTTCCTAATACAAGCTGCGGTCGTCAATTACAAAGGTGTGCTTCGTGCGTGCGGAGAATCCAATCACGCAGTCTGTAGTAACCAACTTTTGATGTGCTTTGCGTAATGCCGGCTAAATATAATTACATTGCGTACTAAAACGGCATCTCCCTATTAACTTCCCAGGGCATTTGTTCTATATTCACCTTCCCTCCCACGCATTCGTTGATCCACCCGCCATCCACCGGCCACCAACCCGGTCGGGGGGACTCCTGGTTCAGCCATGACGGCGTGGGGGGGGGGGGGGGGGGGACCTGCCCAATAGTTTCTATTCATTCGTAGGTACACCAGCAATCGGCAGGCCACAAACCCGGTCGGGGGGACCCCTGGTTCAGCCAAACGGCGTAGGGGAGGAAACCTGCCCGATGGATTCTACCGTGTACGCTGGAGGAGCCGGAGACCGGCCCGCACTCCCCAGATAGCCCCTGCAGGCCGTGACCAATTGCAGCACCCAGAGCACTGGCCCAGCCGGACGGCACAGGAGCGGCCGAGCAATAGTGCAACACCAATACGGGCATGGGAGCGGCTGAGTAAGTAAAACACCCGTACGGGCACACGCTCCCCAAACCGGAGCGGGCGAGCATGCCCGACCGTGCCCCACCGCGGGCCCAGGTCAGTGGCGGGCCTCACCGGGACGACCTCCGCCCCTAAGGCCCCGCAAAGATGCCGATGTCAATCCCCAAATGGGCCCCCGCAAACCAGGCGCCGAGTAGGAAGCGCCCAAAGGACCGGGGCTGCTCCCTCCGCTCCGACAAGGCCTCAGTAGTCACCCCACACTACCCAGGCGGGCCACTCCGCAAAGCTCACAGGAAGGATGGGGGCAGGCAGGCTGGCTGTGTCCCCCTCACCCTGGACCCTAGGAATAAAAACCCCGCAAGGCTGAGCGTTTTAATCGAGCCTTTCTCCCAGCCTGCACAACCGGGGACCCTCCGCGAGACTGCTGCCCTCTCCCCCGTAGCTGGGAACCATAGCGGTCGGGCCAACACCCCTCGCATGTCCCCGGGCACACGCGGAGTGTACCGTGTGGGGGTGGGGGGGGGAGGTAAGGCCTGCTGGGGGAGGACTGAGCCCCGGAGATCAGGCCGTGCCCTTGGCAGCCGCCGGGCAGGCCTGGCTGCCCCCCCCCCTCCTCAGAGCAGAACGGCCTACTCGTGCGCAGCAACAAACCCAGAAACACGGGAGAGGACCCGGTCCCTCCGGTGCAGCGTCTGCCAGCGGCCATCCGCAATCAGCCCCCAGCGCCGCCGGAAACCTTGGTGCTCCAAGCGGGACACGGCCATCAACACCCCAACTGCTCCTGACCTCCTGAAGCCCCGGAGGGGGGGCTGCGCGGCACCCACTGCCCCCCAACCGCAGGATGCCCCGGCCCCTGTCAGGAGATGGCGTGCCAACTGGGCACGGTGACACACAGCCCGGTAAGGGGGGGTAGAACTTGCCAGAGACCATGAGTTCACATCGCAGCTATGGCCTAAGTGCCACTCCCCCTGCTGCAACTCCGGAAACCTGGCGGGGGAGGGAGCCTCACGGCGCCTGCTACCCCCTTCCCCCCGCATCAGTCCCACTCGGGCCCTGGCCACTAACCACGTGGGCTGAGGCCCCACAGGCCCTAACTGGCCCCCCCTACCATGGAGGGGGGAGCGCCTCTAAGTCCACCACCCGGGACGGGCGAGGGAAAGCGGGGGTGCTCGGTATATGGTTGCCCCCCACCTTCCTCCAACCCCGGCACCCACAGAGCCCATTCAGGGCCGGGGGCAGCCCGGCGGAGACGCCCGTGGTCAAACGGGAGCTGACCGAACCCCTCCCCCGCAAGGCGGCCCGCAACCAAGGCAAGGCCGCCCTGCCCTGAGACATTCCCCCGTGCAATTAAAGATCAGCAGCTCCCGGGAACACGTCCACATGGCGTCAGGGGTGAGGAGAAAGAGGCTGCTAGGTGGGCGGGGGAGGAACTTATACCTCTCCCCTTCCCCCACCTGGGCCGGAAATGACGAGCAGGACCCCAAAGGGGTCTCGCGACGCTGGGCAGTCCCGTGTGCCATACTGTGGCACTAAAGGGGCTGCCCTCTTAGGAGGGTCCCCTTCGTGGACGTCGGGCAGCCCACAGAGCTCTCTGCAGCACTGTCAAGGTGACCCTTGACCCGTGCGTCGCCCCTACGCTAACCAAAGCCGTGGTCAAATGTGCGGCAAGTATTTACCACACGAAAAGGTGTTTGTCTGTTAGTTATCAAAGTTGCAATTGGATAACGTGGCCATTATTGTCCGCATGCTCACAAAAGCTGTGCGCAGCCATGCTGAGTTCTTTGGCCCACAGAGCTCGAGTCTTCCCTGGCTGCGGGGCCCTTCTGAAGTCCCAGTAGGGCCACCAGCATGGGGCAGGGAGTTCAGTGCCACCCAGGCCCCCACCTGTCCCCACAGGCTTGGGAAAGCAGTCCGGCGAGCTTGTCGCTCGTTCCTGTGCACCGGTGCACTGTATTTCCGGTCCAGGTACTCCAGCGGGGTCCCTCAGGGGCTTTTCCTTTCCTGCTGGTCACACCTGGCTCCTGCGAGGTTTTGTGCAGGTCTTTCCTGCCACCTATACGGAAGTTAAATCTTCCAGTATATATGTGGCTTGCGCTAGGCTGCATCAGCGCCAAGAAACCGTTTGGTGTGCGTGCGCTTTATAAATGTCAATAACATAACATGGCATCTCTTTGGCCTCCAGCCATCTGGTATTCGGTGCACTTCCTCCGAGGGCCCCTTTGTGTTCCTTTGGGGTCCAATCTGAGTTCAGAATAACTTCCTTTCAGGTCAATTCATTCACACCTTCTTTGCAGTGACGATTTTTGTGAATTCTAGATGGCATGTGTTTGGAATTGTAAGTACTGAAGGATAACTGCTTTCTTCGTTTCCATCCTTTCCACGTGGCTGCAGGCCACACCCTGAGCTTGGCAGGATTTTTAGCAAACTTAGGTTACTGTTTATAACACAATAGTGATTTGGTAGTTCTCAGTAGACCTGCACCTCGTCAGCTGTTTATAGCAAACACAATAAGGCACGCACAGTTCGAATCCTGGATTTAAAAGAATGAAAGCATGTTTTGCTTAAAAGGTCCTTCAATGAAACCATAGTTAAGAGTTTGAAGTTTATTTGCAGGTGCCTTCATAAAGATGCCTTTCGCATTGATCAGTCAAGTAAAGAACGTTAATCAAACAAAGAAAACCTAAAAAGGGAGCAATTGAACAAGGAAAATATAGAAAAACAAAAGTTTTTTGGGAAGGTCATGGTAGCACACTTGTTGTAGGTTTGCAGCAGCAAGTCACGACAAGTGACAAACAACCCTTTGAGGGCCTGGCTACCAACATGACCGAATAGGACTCAAACCAAGAAGCTTCGCTGGAAACCTTCACTTCACTGTCAACTTAAATTGAAAGTAATGGTTTCTGCAGCTGACCCAGATGTGAGATATACAGATGTACTGGCGAGTACGTGTTTGAGAAGAACACCTCTGTAGCCTCACTTGTATGGTGATGGTGATGGTGGACTGGACTTCTGCGCTAAGTTGGGTGCGGTGCAAGAAGATACCAATGCCAGTCAGTGCTTAATTTGTAAAGAAAAGAAATAAGTGCCAGGGCTCTCGTCAGGAGTCCAGTGCAGCGTGCACCACGCATTGCCCCTGCCAAGGCTGCCAAGATGACAGTGGCAACAAAACTACTAACCTTTGTGCTCTGACAAGTCTGACAATTCAGAGTGTTCCAGGTCACCTAATGATACAAGAATAGCTTGGGCAGAAGAGATTTACTGAGTTTGCATCAGGGTTGCGTCACTTTTTTGATGCAGCCCAGTTGCAAACTCCTTTTTAGTATTTGCAAAGGCACGCAAATGCCGATTTGCATGGCTGTGTAAGAAAATGTAACACAATGCACCACATTGCGCTGCCTTGCGTTACTTTGCGTCGCGGAGGCATTCCATGGCTGGTGCATGAGCATTCTGGTAGATTCACCCAGGGATTTTGATGCAACTCTCGATTTACAAAGATATGCAAGCATGGGTTTGCGCCAAAATGGTGTGCGTGCCTGAGGCTGGCGTAACAAGGTGAAATATCTTTATTTCTCCTCCTTATTTCCTTTTGGCCCATGCGAAGAGGAAACACGCTCAAAAGATAGTTTTTGTGCAGGAAGGCACTTCTTCCTGCATAAACACTGTAATGGCCACAACCCAAACACCCTTGCACGATGGCGCAAGGCAGCCCAAAGGGGGCATGGAGAGAGCAGAACTGCACCATTTCTCTGAAGATATAGTGGAGTTCTGCTCTCTCCAGGTTACCCGACGCAACACAGTAACTTTGTTTGTTGTGCTGCGCTGCAACACTTCTTTGTAAATATGCCCCTACATCCAGTGAAGAACAGCCCAGGTTCTACACAGTATATGACACTGTTTAAATTAAACCACACATAGTATAGACAAAAAAGCTCCACAGAGAAGGAGACAAAATGGGGCAGTTACACTCCGGGCCTTTTAAGCGGAAACAGCCAAAACACCTGTATTGACCGTAGTGAAAATGAAGAGTATCTCCTGGCACCTTCTGAAGGAACTTGAAAACACTATACTCACTACCCCCCTTGCCCAGGGTAAAAAGGATGAATGAGATGGTTATCCCTACTGTAGGGTTGTACAGAACTCGCACATGCCCAGAAGGTGCCCCGGAACAGCCTCTGGACCAAGAGGAAGTGACAATCACAATACGAGACATGCAGAAAGGAAAAACATGGGGCGTCAACCGTCTGCCTGTTGTGTTCTACCTAACGTAAAGTGATTTTCTGATGGATTAACTTACAGAAGTTTATGCTGTTGCTAGAGACATGGGTCAGGTACCACTGATGCTGCGAAAAGCCCTCTTATGATGCCCAAACAAGGTGGCGCTCGCAGGACTTTAGGGTATACCAACCCCTATCAATGTTAAAACAAGCATTGGCATAGCCAGTAGGTCTCGCTTTTGGGACATTATAAGTGTTTAGCCATGCAACAGTTGATGTTGCATCAAAGATATTGTGCTGCAGAATTAAATACTTATAAGGTCCCAAAGGCGAGACCTATTGGCTATGCCAATGCTTGTTTTATATGCTGGTGAAACCTTATTGCGCACTGGGGTGAAGCTGCATTAATTGGTATACATTGGAAATAGTGTGAGACCACTCAAACAATACATCCAGTAACATCACAGAGTGATTAAAAATGGTAACTTCGAGCTATCTGCTGGCAACACATTTTCAAGAAGTACATCCAAAAGGATGCACATTTTGGTTTCATGTAGTTGAACATATTCACATTCACAGCAGAATGTTGTTCACCGTTTGTAAACCATTTGTAATGAGTCAGACTGGGTTTCGCCAGATGATAGTACGGAAAGAAGGGGAGAGGAAGGGAGGATAGCGAAGAGAGGGCAAGAGATGAAGAGAAGAAGAGGGAGGGCGGGGCAGAGAGACGTACTGAAAAGCAGGAGATGGGGTGAGGAAAGAGGTGGATTGAGGGAAGGACAGGCAGAAAGAACTTGATTTTATATAGGGTCTCGGACTATACTGCAGTTGTTTCTAAGCGCTGTAAATAATGGGTGTTACAATTATACTATTAAGAGTACTCAAAACAGAGCTTCAGGAGCAGAATGTAGTGGAAGGGATAGGGCACAAGCGTAATTTATAGCAAGAGTAATGTGAGGTAGCGGAAGGGGCTGGGGAGAGGGAGGAAAGAGGAGAAAATGGACAAGAGCAAAACCAGAGGGGAGAGTGACGGGGCTGAGCATGCCAGCAAATGGCGACTGTAGAGTAAAACGATGCGCTATGAAAAGGGAGCGTGGAGAAGACGAGACAGGTGAGAGGACAAGAGCTAATGGGGGCGCGTAGATTAGAGGAGTTGGAAATTATGGGCGCCAACGACCTGGAGAAGCAGGTGCAACTAAGAAAGGAGGACGCGCAGTAAGGTGAAAGTTCAAGACAGAAAGGAAGATAAGAAGGAGAAGGTGTAAGACAGAAAGAGAGTCCGAAAAGACGTAACAAAGAATATAGAGAGAGAAGATGACTCAATGAAGCATCTGGCGAGGGAAAGTAGAGAAAATAGAGAGAGAAGTTAAACGGGGAAGAAGAAAGTAGGCAAGAGTTGAGAGAAAGGGGGAGGGGACAGTCACGGCGGAAAGAATACAGAAAAGAGACAGAACAGGTAGAGGACAGAAGCCACAGCACAGGGGAGGGGGAGAGAAAAGGGAGAGAAGAGAAAAGAGAGAGGAGAAAAGGCATGGGGTGGTATGAAAAAGAGAAAAAATGTGTGACATAGAACGATGACACGAGAAGGAACAGCGGAGAAAAAAGCTGGATGATATAAATAAGCGACGCTTTGGGGTCTGAGGAGTGCAGAGGACAGCACACAGACGACACGCAGGTATGTACAGCGGGGACGAGAAACAGACGCGCAATACATATTCATCGCAACGGGAGAGGGAGGGGGGGGCGAACGTACAGGCGCTCTGGGCGGCGGGAGCAGAAGGTGCCGGCTATTGTACAGTCAGATATCTGTTGACATCCAGGCGGAGAGTCGAAGGTAAGGAGTGAAAGATGAGGGTGGATGAAAAGGAGAAAGGGCAGATAGGAGGGTGAAAAGGATTTTAGGCAAAAGAGAGAAAGAAAAAAATAAAACGCATAGACAGCGGTAGATGGGGAAATGAAGGGAAGCGAAATGAAAGGTGAATGTGGAAGTCATTATAAAAAGTAGAGAACGATAAAGGAAAATTAATGAAAATGTTTTGGGAGAGAAAAGGCGACGAAGAGACAAAGGTGAAAGCAAGAGTCTAGAAGAAACGAGGAACTGGAGAACCAAATAAAGTAAAATGCAAAAATAACTGAAAAGAGGGAGTTGGGGGGAGAATATAAGAAGTCGTAAGCGAGAAGGGGTATGAAGGACCTGGTGGAAAGAAGGAAACAACCCTCCAAGAAAGCAAGATAAGAAAGAGTAAGGAACACGGAAATGGGAGAACGAGGAAAGAAAATTCGAAGATAAATAAGGATGGAAGAATAAGAAAGGAACAAGAAGAAAAGTGCAGCCGCCATTGTTGCTGATTAGGAGCGGTGTTGAAGATGTGGAAACAGAGTTGGGCGAGCTGCGCGGCGAAACGTTTGGGCAAGGAAAGAGGCGCGCGCGTGCGCTTGGGAGAGCAGTCTTCTCTTTTTCAAAGCACATACTCGTGCTTGTGGCGCGCCGCTGCGCAATCCCGCAAGGCGTATGCCGCCACAAGCACGAGTATGTGCTTTGAAAAAGAGCTGCACGACGGCTAAAGGTCTCCTATGCAGCGCATGCGCGCTGCGTAGGCGAGACCTAAATAGATGCTTACTGCTCACCAAACACTAGTGTTGAGGGCAAGGACACTCTGGTACACCCTGAGTAGAATGGTTTTTATACAGGTCAAAATCACGATTGTGAATCTCAGACAGCTCTCACAGGAAAATCTTTCAATAGGGTCGAGGTGGCAGAGATGTGGCCAACTGGCTAAAGCCACTGACTTTGGAAAATGGGCTTCAAATCCAGCCTTAGCTTGACAACCTGTGATTCTGGGCAAATCACTTCATCTCCCTTTGCAAAGCCAAATGGATGTGTAACTAGTCTGGTTCTGTTCTAATACGCTATAATGCCATTGGGCCAGGCTACCGCTATAAAAAAAACTGCAAGAAAAAAAAGGCAGTAGATGCAAGAGATACAGTCAGTCATAAACTTTATTCGGATTTACACATAAATCCATAAAAGCACAAGAAAAAAGAGACAGCTCGCATTACAGCCTACAACATGCATTTACATAACATCATTATTAATACAAGAGATTAAAAAAAATGTTATAAAATATACAGTTCCGGATAAAAACACATAAAAAGCCCAAGTCCATTTTGTACAAACAAACGTGCAAAGTACAAGCAGAAATTCAATCAAGTGAATAGGATAAGGATAGAAGATAAAAAGACCTCAGCATTTTGACCGAGTCTAAAAGTGTGGAGAGGCAAGGCCAGGTAAATACTCTTGAACCTGAGGGCCATGTCACTATCTGACAGTACTAAAGTGCGGGGTCTTCCTAATGCTCATGCAGGCCAATGCAAGAGATACATTTTGCCATATGAATTTCGGTCCTAACTTCATGTAATGTATGTGGTATTTGTATAATGCAAACCTAACCAAAGGCAGCGGAGCGCTGTAAAGGGATGGGCACAAGGGGCACGCATCAAAATTGTCGCCATCACTATTACTCTTTACCCCGGCTATTTAGCCATTGGCCGGCAAAGTAAAAAAAAGTTCCTAAACTGTGCAATATAAACTGGGAAAATAATGCATATTGTCTCCTTGCATGCAGTAGACATTTTGTTCTAACTGAAGCAACCTTACGTATCGGTCTCATTACTCCTCACAGATTTTAAACTTTGGACAGTTTTTAGGACTGCAGAAAAACACAGACAAAACCATTATCTTTCCACTGAGGTTTGGTGGGCTTGAACAACTGCCAGGATTGGAAAACTAGATGGGTGCAGGAATCTGAAAATACAAATGCTACATAAGGTAGGAAATACAAGACTTTAAAATAGCCAAATGATCATGGGAGGCCTAAGGAAATCTATCGAATTTTGGGCCAGATGCTTATGTATTTTTTTTTTTTAAATAATGAGCCTTCTCCCTAAAAATGTATTTAAAGAGCTAGACCAATTGGTAGTAAGGGATGGTTTGGACAGGGATACAAAGAAGGGTATATCTGACGATAATGAAGCACCCGTATGAATAAAGTTGGTTAGGACTTGCAGACTCCAATTATACTACTGACCGGCACAACTCCAACATGTCAGGATCACTAAAGTGTAGTGCACCTGGAAAACCCTCACAGGAATGAACACATAGAGACACCTTTGGGGTATCTGCTTCTATCAGGGGGAAGAATCCCACAAGACTACCTGTATTTGATCTGCCACTCCAGGCAAGCTGGTGGTAATTCCTGGCATTGTTGGGGTTATCGGTGACAAGAAGGTGTCCTTGTAGGATAAAATGCTAGTCCAAGCATGTTGGTGGTAATGCTTAGCATTTTGAGGCCACCCATGCCAAGTTGGTGGTAATTCTTGTCAATTTAGGACCATCCACGATAGGATGATGCCCTCACTGACATACTGGCCCTAGTATATTGATGGTATTCTTAGCATTTTGTAATCATCAATGCACACTGGTAGATTATCTTAGTGCAAATGGACCTGCAATGGAAATGGTCAAGTTTAGGTAGCACTCCAGGACAGCACTGAAATATTTCAGTGAAAATGTGCTCTAAAATGCACTATTTCATCTATTGTTTTCATAATTGTCACGGAGGGAGACCATTATTCTACCGGAGCAGCTCAGTTTAATCGTTTCACTCACCTTGCGGTCTGGGGGAGGTCTCTTACGTCCCATTACTTTAAAAAAAAATCACCAGCTGCCACTGCAGATGACAATTATAGATGACATCATAATATTTTATTTCTTACTTGGCTTCAAAGATAAAATAAAATTTTAAACCATTTTGCCTTAATTGGGTTTTTTTAACATGTTTTTATTGACATTTTGTGCCTTTATACACATCAAACGTTCATAATTATTGCATCATGTTTGTTACATACTTGTTATACATTTCTGCTTCGACTGTTTATGTGTGCAGTAACATAGTTAGGTTAACTTGCGCCTGATGTGGGAGCTGTGCCTGTTTGCACTTCTGCTAATGTTGTAGTATAGTCTATTATGGCTTGAGATGCGCACCCTTCCTATGTGTTCCGGTTTAAAAACTACCGGTGTGTTTCCATAACTGTTAACTTTTGAGTCTAACTGGGGTGATTGTGGGGGGCTGTGAGTTATGTGCAGGCGGGCTTTTGGCTTAGTGGCTGGTATGATATTGGCGTTTGTGTTTAGGTGTGTGGGGGGGGTTGCAGTAGCTTCTACTGCTCTGTCCTGAGGCCCTGGTGCTCGTGTGGGTTGTAGTGTGATGTTCCTGGCGTGTGACTGTTTGGTCCTTCTGTTCATTTCTCCGGGTGTATTCTGGGTCGTTTGAGCTGTCTGGGTCTGGGATGCGGCGGGTGGTTCGTCATGTGTAGTCTGTTGTTTGAATTGATGTAGAAGTTCTGCCCATTCCATGGATATGTGATGTTTACGTATCCCGTTCACTTCTTCGCTTGTAATTGCTTCCTCTTCTCTGCGCATTATTTTTTCACTGCTCCCACCCAGGCCGCCACAGGGGGCCCCGACGGGGCTCACCAGTACATGGCTATTCCTCTCTTAGCCATTAGTATTGACAGGGACATGAAGCGTGTCCATACCTTGTCTGTCTTCCGCCACCGGAACACTCCCAGTGCGCACGCCTCCCATGTGTTCATGTCTGGAATGCCCATGGTTTCCCGCAATGCCTCGTGTACCGAGCTCCAGTATATTTGCAGTGTGGGGCAACTCCAAAACATATGCTGAAAATCCGCCTCGGGGGCCTGACAACGGGGACATAGAAACCGCGTGCCTGGGTAATATCGCTGGAGGCGCTCTGGTGTTAAATATGCCCTATGTAGGATGTAAAATTGTATGTTTTTAAAGCGTGCATTTCTGGACACTTTTTGGGGGTATTCTATTGCTTGTTCCCACTCTTTATCATGCAATGGTCGTCCTATTTCCTCTTCCCATGTCTGTCTCAGTGGTCCAGTGGTTTGACTATGAGTTCTCGGATGGCTTTGTAGAGCCAAGTGATTAAGTGTCTGCCCGCGCCCATGTGAAGAATTGTGTGTATTACTGGGTGTGTCACTGGTTCCTCCTCGATTAGTTTCCAGAATGGGCGGCTGCTGGCGATGATTTGCCTGTGTAGTAGGAATTGCCCTGGGGGGAGGTCATACTCATCCATTAATTGGTTGTATGGACGTAATTGTCCGTCCTCAAATAGGGATTCGACCTCGGTCACCGAGTGATCTGTCCACACTCGCAGGGTCCGGGCTGTGTAATACCTCTCGCTTCTAGGTAGCCCTATCAGTGGGAGCAGTGGAGAATAAAGGGGCCTCCCCCTGGACATGCGATGTATCCTCAGCATGCATGTACGGGCTATTGACACCTGTAGTGGGTAAGTTCGCATGGGTCTGGTGCCGGGTAATAATAGGCGGCGGATTGCCGGTAAAGGTATATGCCCTGTCTCAGTGGAGGTTTCTCCTAGGTATCGCTCTGCCGTCCAATGTGAGAGCCATTGCAACTGTGCGGCCAAGAAATATGCCTCAAACGATGGGGCTCCCAGTTCCCCACGGTCGGCTGGTAATTGTAATTTGGACGGGGCCACCCTGTGTCGGCCTGTGCCCCAAATTAGGGATGTGAGCAATGAGTCTAATTCCTGAAAGAAGGGACGAGGAGGAATGACCAGGAGGTTAGCAAAGTGGTATACTAATCTGGGTACTATGATCATTTTGGCCAAGGCCACTCGTCCAATTGGGGCCAGGGGTAGCGTCTTCCAAAAGCCCACCGCTGTCCGTATCCCTGCTAGCGCCTTACGATGGTTTCCCTCATATATGCTGTAGGAGAGTAGGATCTGCCTCTTATGTTGCCCCCACTTTTTTCCTGATGTTTACACTGGTTTCTGGCTATAGTCTGGCTGGGTCCCTGCTAATCAGGGCCCCAGCCTCTCTGTTCTCTCTAAATGACTTGGAGTGCACTCTAGGTGCACTAGTGATTGGATACTGTGGTACCTTATGAGTCCCTAGTATATGGTACCTTAGGTACCAAGGGCATAAGTACTTCACAGGCCTACCAGGGGCTGAAGCATGTATTATGCCACCCCTGGAAAGCAGACTAAATCTGACACCACAGGCCTGCTACTGCAGCCTGGGTGAGGTGGTGCTAGCACTCCTCACTGAGATATAGGTTTCCTATATCTCCCCTGCACACACATTTAAACCTATCAGTCACCCCTAAGGCAGGCCCTATCACTCCTGAGGGCAGGGTGCTTGGTTCCTATGTGAGAGGGTGCCTCTGCCTGAGCAGGGCCCCTCTGCAGCTCTCAGAGTCCATTCTCTGGGGCTGTTTGTGGATGCGGTTAAACCATATACTCTTAAGTGCATTATATCCTCGCGGTAAAATGCTAACTTTGTAATGGCTGCATCAAAACATGTTGTGTTTGGTGTCAAACATCTTGGAATACTACCCCCCCCCCCGCCAGTCCTGGCGGCGGGGGTAGCATTCCACCCTTCTAGAGGGATAGACATGTACCTACTGTGGAAACGCGGTAGAATCCTGCAGAGCCCTGGCATCACAAAATGGATGCCACCAGTCACAGACACTGGGCTGCCCTCCTGCTGATGACCGAAACTCGCAGTGGAGGAAGCCCAACAATAGGCATCCTGTCACAGGGAGGTGTAACCACCTCCCAGACAGGGTTTAGTGTATTGGGGCTGGGTGGGTGCACTCTTAGAGTGCTTTGAAGTCCTGCATGGGGGAGCAGAAGGCTCCTCTGTGCATATGCCAGTTCAAACCAGCTCAGGGGCTACCTGCCCCTGCTCTGGCGCGAAACCGGACAAAGGGAAGTGGGTGTAGCCACCCACTCCCCTGACCCTCCCATAGGTGGGGTCATAGAGCTAGTCCCTCCCTTTCTTTTAGTATAAGAGGGGGAACCTGTGCATTGCAACCTAGATACCCCTGGACGACGCTCTACAAGAAGAATCCCGGACCTTCGACGTTCCACTACCTTTGGAAGACTGAAGAATCTCCCTTGGAGTCAAGGAGTGACTCCCCTGCTTGGCAGGCACCATAAACTACAAACTACGGTCGCAAACTACGCCGCTCCCGCCGGAGTCCGAAGTCCCTGCAGCCCAAGAAGTGGATTTTCTGACTTCTCAAAGGCCATCGTGAGTCCCCAGCGAAGCTGAGGCCAGTGGACCCCAAGAGTGACGAGGAACCGCGACCCCTGGGTACCGTGCACTATTGTCAAGTGCAACCCCTTCACAACGTTCTACGAACTTGTGCTTTGGACCATGTGTGGTCCTGGCCTCTAGCAGGAATCCCTCCGAAGATCAGAGGCCTACCACGTCTCGAGTGACCGTGGGCCCCTGTTGAGCGAATCCTCCCCAGGCGTCTTTGCGATCCCTTGCCAGCCGGCTTGTGGGTCCCCTGAAGGCTTTCCTACAGAACCAAAGGGCTTCCCGGGTTGCTCCAGGCCTGCCCTGACTTACCCTCGCTGGGTGAGTCCCTCAGACCTTGCTGGTCTGCGCCATTGACTTTTTACACTTTCCCCGAGACTTGCTGTTACTAAGGCTTGTTGGCTCCAATCGAGTCGCCGACACCGCACTAAGCTGCAGACATCGTGGGACACACCGAATCCAGCTCCTGGTCATCGTCGACGCCTCCTGGACCTCGTGGCTGAAGAGTCAAGGCACCCGTGAACGACCTGAATCATGCGACGACGGTGGGCATCCATCTTCCTTGCCCCGAGTCACTGCCAAGTGACTGTGACCACTGTCCCCTCTGCTTTCAGGTCTTCCATCTTCTGAATCCAGGCTTGGATTCCTCCGGACACTTCTCCTGTCGCCGCAAGCAGCAAGTCTTCACTGGCTCCCATTGAAAACAACGCCGCGACCCGACACCAAAGAACACCTATGCACCCGGCTCCCCTGGGTGAGGTAACTTCAGCACTACGGTGCTCCTGTGGGTGTGGGCCCTAGAACTACTTACCCTGTAAGTGACTTGCTTGTAGCTACCCTAGAAGTGCCCTAAAACTCTTACTTTCCAAGTGCGACTATCGTGCTGACTCGTACATGGTTCGCGTCTGTGTTAGACACACCGCGTCCAACTCCCTTGCAACTCTATCTGTAACCGCGTCCTTCGACTCATACAAGGACCGATCGGTGTGTTCGCCTTGAACACGCAAGGGACCTTTAACATTGAAATCTCAATCGCGTCTGTTCGCATAGACTCGTACAAGACTCGCACCGGTGCCAGGACACTGCGTCCGTCCCCTGTGGGTCTCCTACAACTACCTGGGGTGGTTCTTGGGGGTCCCTCGATTCTAGATGCCCTAGACCTAGGTCTAGCCAAACTAAGATTGTGATATTTGATTGTGCTAAACTTATTTTGATAACATTTGATTTGTACATATGTTCCTGACTTCTAATCTCATAAAGAGATTAGTAGAGAGTTGTTTATTAATAAATACATATATATTCGATATATATACCTGTGTGGTGTCTTTTCATTTGGTGATTCAAGAGATTGTGTGGTAAAACAAGCTGCTTTACATTCCTTCAAGACTTAGCCTGAAGGCTGCTCTCCACAGCTACCACTAGGATAGCTTTCTTTAAAGGTTGTCTTAAACCTATCTACCATAAGAGTCGAATTGTTCTGGTGCAAGGTGTCCACTTTAATTAGTGAACAGCATATACCAGGCCAACTTCTCACATTGGTGGGCAGCGTGTGGGATTCCAGCTTGCTATTGTTTTACCAGAAAATCTCTATTTGAATTACTAACTGAAAACCACTATAGGTACTTAAGGTACATATAAAGTCAAGCTTAGTATCAATAAGTTCTACTGAACTTAGAGCTGTGTGCCAAGGGATAGCACACCCTTTCTACAGCTCAAACTAGTATCAGTAGGCCACAAACTAGTGTAGGTAGTACAACACTGCACAACACTAGAATGTCCTTAAAGGGTGGAACCAGTGGATCCACTCAGCCTCAGTATAAGGACATGGCTTTCTCTGACTTGAGAGCCATGTGTGTTGAAAGACACCTGAAGCTAGGACAGAGTCCCTCCACACTACACCTGATAGATCTGCTGACAGCAGATGATCTTAGATTGGCTCTAGGAGCTAATAGGTCTGAATCAGGGGTGGGTCAATTACAGTGTCTGGGTCAGATGATGAAAATCAGAATGACCAAGACTCTGTGATTGAAGGGCCAGGCTCCAAGGGGCCTGAAAAGGACAGAGGAATTCTCCCTAAGAGAACTGACAGAGTGGATGAGAGGCATAGGTCCCCTTCCAGGGAATCTGACCACTCTTATCACTCTGGCAGAGAATTTGTCCAGCAGAGGAACTCATACTTTCCCATAAGAGAGAGCTCCTCTGACAGAATGTGCAAACTGCTGCAGTATGAGGAAGCAAGAGTTGCCCTCAGAACCAAGCAGTTGGCACTGGATAGAGAAGCCCTGGAGATCCAGAGAGCTTCTAGAAGAGAGGGGTTAGAACCCCTTGGTGGCAGCAACAGTGTCCCCAGAGGCAGAGAATCTATTCCAGACCATAGGAACCTGAGCAAGGTTGTTCCTCCCTACCAGAGTGGGGATGATATCCACAAGTGGATAACTGCTATGGAGAGGGCCTGTAGAGTACAGCAGGTCCCCCAAAAGCAGTGGGCAGCAATCTTGTGGCTCTCCTTTTCAGACAAAGGTAGAGACAAGCTCCTCACTGTTAGAGAAGAGGATGCTGATAATTATGAAGTCCTGAAGAGTGCACTGATAGATGGGTTTGGCTTAACCACTGAGCAGTACAGGTTGAAGTTCAGAGACACCCAGAAGGCACAGACTCAGGACTGGACTGACTTTGTAGATTGTGCAACCAAGGCTCTGGAGGGTTGGCTGGTTGGCAGTAGGGTTACTGATTTCAAGGGATTGTATAATCTGATGATGAGAGAACAGATCCTTAATAATTGCCAGAACCAGTTGTTGCATCAATATCTGGTGGACTCAGATCTGACCTCTCCCCAAGAATTGGGAAAGAAGGCAGACAAATGGGTCAGAACCAGGGTAAGGCAGAAACCCCAGAACCAAGGGGGTGACACCAAGAAGCAAGATCCTAAGGGCTCTGAGAAAGGTGGGGATAAGTCAAAAGACCAGAAGTCTTCACAAGGGCCCCAAAAATCTGCATCTGGTGGGGAGTCACAATGCAACAAGGCAAAAGGCCAAAAGAAGCCCTGGTGCAAATTCTGTAAACAGAAAGGGCACTGGACTTCTGATTGTAACAAGTCCAAAGACCAAACCACCACCACTCCTGCCCCTAAGGCAACTGTTCCCCCTAGCTCAGCTACTGGTGGAGGTGGTACTCAGAATAAGGGTGTAGTAGGGTTGACCCTGGGTTCTGAAGTGGACTCTGACCTAGTCAGAGTGCCCACTCAGGCAATGCTGATTTGTGATGGAGACCTTGATATGTCCTTCCTAGTAAGCCCCAGTAATCTGGGCAAATACAAACAGCAGCCTGTAATAAATGGCAAACAGGCTTTGGCATTTAGGGACACAGGTGCTAGTGTCACCATGGTGGCAGAGGATCTTGTGGACCCTGGACAGATCATCCTGGGCGAAATGTACCAGGTGACCAATGCAAGCAATGTCAGGACCTACCATAGTCTGGCAGTTGTGAATTTCTCCTGGGGAGGGGTAACTGGCCTCAAGAAGGTTGTAGTCAGTGCAGACCTCCCTGTCGAATGTCTATTGGGCAATGATCTAGAGACTTCAGCCTGGTCTGAAGTAGAGTTATGGACTCATGCTGAGATGTTGGGCAACCCTGCAGAGGTATTTGCTGTGACCAGGTCACAAGCAAGAATGCATAACACTGAACCAGCTCTGGATCCTGGAACAATGGACCAGATGCTACCCAAGAGGAGGAGCAGTAGGGTAAAGGCAGTGCCTTCCCCTCTGTCTCAGATCACAGATTCACCCCCAGAGGGAGGTGAAGCAGATCCTGAAGAAGGAACTGCCCCAGAGGGACTTGAGCCTGATCAGGTTGAGTTCTTGGGGGCAGGGGGCCCTTCTAGGGAAGATCTGAGTAAGGAGCAACAGTGCTGCCCCTCTCTTGAACCCCTCAGACAGCAGGCTGCTGCTGAGGCTGCTGGGAGTGCTAGTGGGTCCCATAAAGTTTATTGGGATGAGGGACTCCTATATTCTGAGGGTAGAGACCCAGCCCCTGGAGCCACCAGGAGGTTGGTAATACCTCAGAAGTTTAGGGGTTCCTCTTGATCCTAGCACATGACATCCCTTTAGCAGGACACTTGGGCCAAAACAAGACCTGGGACAGGCTTGTTCCACATTTTCATTGGCCACATATGTCAGAGGACACAAAGGAGTTTTGTCGCTCCTGTGTCACATGCCAAGCCAGTGGTAAGGCAGGTGGCACAACAAAGGCCCCCCTGATACCACTACCTGTGGTGGGGGTACCCTTTGAAAGGGTAGGGATTGACATTGTTGGTCCCCTTGACCCTCAAACTGCATCTGGGCACAGGTTTATCCTGGTGGTAGTGGATCATGCCACCAGGTACCCAGAAGCAATTCCCCTGAGGACCACCACAGCCCCTGTGGTGGCAAGAGCCCTCATTGGAGTTTTCTCCAGAGTGGGTTTCCCAAAGGAGGTCATCTCTGACAGAGGTATTAACTTCATGTCAGGATATCTGAAAGCAATGTGGAAGGAGTGTGGTGTAACTTATAAGTTCACCACTCCCTATCACCCACAATGCAATGGTTTGGTTGAAAGCTTCAACAAAACCCTTAAGGTAATGATTAAAGGACTCCCAGAGAAGCTTAGGCGGAAATGGGACCTTCTTCTTCCCTGCCTGTTGTTTGCATACAGAGAGGTTCCACAGAAGGGGGTTGGTTACAGCCCATTTGAGCTTCTGTTTGGGCACCCTGTAAGAGGTCCATTGTGTTTGGTTAAAGAGGGCTGGGAGTTACCTCTCAAACCCCCCAAACAGGATGTGATGGACTATGTACTTGGTCTCCGCTCCCGGATGGCCGAATACATGAAAAAGGCAACCAAAAACCTGGAGGCCAGCCAAGAATTGCAAAAAGCTTGGCATGACCAAAGGCTGTGCTGACTGTGTACCAGCCAGGACAGAAAGTGTGGGTGTTGGAGCCCGTGGCCCCAGCAGCCCTCCAGGACAAGTGGAGTGGCCCCCATACAATAGTTGAACAGAAGGGAGAAGTCACCTATCTGGTGAATCTTGGAACTCCCAGGAGCCCCCTGAGGGTGCTCCATGTCAACAGATTAAAGCCATATGTTGACAGGGCTGACATGGGCTTGCTCATGGCAACTGATGAGGACCAGGAGGAGGAGAGTGACCCTCTCCCTGACCTGCTCTCTCAGAACCCTGATGATGGGTCAGTAGATGGTGTTGCTTTGGCAAGCAGCCTCACTGACCATCAGCAAACTGAGTGCAGACAAGTTCTGCAACAGTATAGACATATGTTTAGCCTGACCCCTAGTCAGACTACCTGGTGCACCCATGAGGTGGACACTGGGGACAGTCTGCCTGTCAAGAGTAAAATCTATAGGCAACCTGACCAAGTCAGGGACTGTATCAGGACTGAAGTCCAGAAAATGTTGGAGCTAGGTGTAATTGAGCCTTCAGATAGCCCTTGGGCTAGCCCAGTAGTCCTGGTACCCAAGCCTCATACCCAGGGTGGTAAGAAAGAAATGAGGTTTTGTGTAGACTACAGAGGCCTCAATGCAGTCACTAGGACTGATGCCTATCCCATACCAAGGGCAGATGAGCTGATTGATACTTTGGCCTCAGCCAAGTATCTCAGTACATTTGACCTAACAGCTGGCTACTGGCAGATCAGATTAGCTGATGATGCAAAAGCCAAAACAGCATTTTCGACCCCTAGTGGGCACTACCACTTTGTGGTGATGCCCTTTGGATTGAAAAATGCACCTGCCACTTTTCAGAGGTTGGTGAATAAAGTTCTGGCAGGGATGGAAACTTATTGCTCAGCTTATCTAGATGATATTGCTGTCTTTAGTTCCTCCTGGCAGGATCACCTGGTCCACCTCAGAAATGTTTTGGAGGCTCTGCAGAAAGCAGGCCTCACTATCAAGGCCACTAAGTGCCAGATAGGGCAGAGTCAGATTGTGTACCTGGGCCACCTTGTAGGTGGAGGCCAGGTTCAGCCTTTACAGAGCAAAATCCAAACCATAATGGAATGGATTGCTCCAACCACCCAGACACAGGTGAGAGCCTTCTTAGGCCTGACTGGGTACTATAGGAGGTTTGTCAAGGGATATGGATCTATAGTGACCCCCTTGAATGATCTGACCTCAAAGAAAATGCCAAAAAAGGTTCAGTGGACAGCTAGCTGTCAGAAGGCATTTGAAGACCTAAAGCAGGCCATGTGCACTGCCCCCATCTTACAGAGTCCAGACTACACCAAAAAGTTCATTGTCCAAACAGATGCTTCTGAGCTGGGTGTGGGAGCTGTACTGTCTCAACTGAATGATGAAGGTCAAGACCAGCCAGTAGCTTTTATTAGCAGAAGGCTGACCCCTAGAGAGAAACGTTGGTCAGCTATAGAGAGGGAGGCCTTTGCTGTGGTGTGGGCCCTGAAGAAGCTGAGGCCATACTTGTTTGGCACTCACTTCATAGTTCAGACTGACCACAAGCCCCTCCTATGGCTTAAACAGATGAAAGGTGAAAACCCAAAACTTTTGAGGTGGTCCATTTCCCTACAGGGGATGGACTATACAGTGGAACATAGACCTGGGACCCAACATGCCAATGCAGATGGACTCTCAAGGTATTTCCACTTAGAACACGAAGACTCAACTGGTCAAGGTTAGTTTAGTGTCCCTGCGTTTGGGGGGGTTGTGTAGGAGAGTAGGATCTGCCTCTTATGTTGCCCCCACTTTTTTTCTGATGTTTACACTGGTTTCTGGCTATAGTCTGGCTGGGTCCCTGCTAATCAGGGCCCCACCCTCTCTGTTCTCTCTAAATGACTTGGAGTGCACTCTAGGTGCACTAGTGATTGGATACTGTGGTACCTTATGAGTCCCTAGTATATGGTACCTTAGGTACCAAGGGCATAAGTACTTCACAGGCCTACCAGGGGCTGAAGCATTTATTATGCCACCCCTGGGAAGCAGACTAAATCTGACACCACATGCCTGCTACTGCAGCCTGGGTGAGGTGGTGCTAGCACTCCTCACTGAGATATAGGTTTCCTATATCTCCCCTGCACACACATTTAAACCTATCAGTCACCCCTAAGGCAGGCCCTATCACTCCTGAGGGCAGGGTGCTTGGTTCCTATGTGAGAGGGTGCCTCTGCCTGAGCAGGGCCCCTCTGCAGCTCTCAGAGTCCATTCTCTGGGGCTGTTTGTGGATGCGGTTAAACCATATACTCTTAAGTGCATTATATCCTCGCGGTAAAATGCTAACTTTGGAATGGCTGCATCAAAACATGTCGTGTTTGGTGTCAAACATCTTGGAATACTACCCCCCCGCCAGTCCTGGCGGTGGGGGTAGCATTCCACCCTTCTAGAGGGATAGACATGTACCTACTGTGGAAACGCGGTAGAATCCTGCAGAGCCCTGGCATCACAAAATGGATGCCACCAGTCACAGACACTGGGCTGCCCTCCTGCTGATGACCGAAACTCGCAGTGGAGGAAGCCCAACAATAGGCATCCTGTCACAGGGAGGTGTAACCACCTCCCAGACAGGGTTTAGTGTATTGGGGCTGGGTGGGTGCACTCTTAGAGTGCTTTGAAGTCCTGCACTGGGGGAGCAGAAGGCTCCTCTGTGCATATGCCAGTTCAAACCAGCTCAGGGGCTACCTGCCCCTGCTCTGGCACGAAACTGGACAAAGGGAAGTGGGTGTAGCCACCCACTCCCCTGACCCTCCCATAGGTGGGGTCATAGAGCTAGTCCCTCCCTTTCTTTTAGTATAAGAGGGGGAACCTGTGCATTGCAACCTAGATACCCCTGGACGACGCTCTACAAGAAGAATCCCGGACCTTCGACGTTCCACTACCTTTGGAAGACTGAAGAATCTCCCTTGGAGTCAAGGAGTGACTCCCCTGCTTGGCAGGCACCAAAAACTACAAATGACGGTCGCAAACTACGCTGCTCCCGCCGGAGTCCGAAGTCCCTGCAGCCCAAGAAGTGGATTTCCTGACTTCTCAAAGGCCATCGTGAGTCCCCAGCGAAGCTGAGGCCAGTGGACCCCAAGAGTGACGAGGAACCGCGACCCCTGGGTACCGTCCACTATTGTCGAGTGCAACCCCTTCACAATGATCTACGAACTTGTGCTTTGGACCACGTGTGGTCCTGGCCTCCAGCAGAAATCCCTCCGAAGATCAGAGGCCTACCACGTCCCGAGTGACCGTGGGCCCCTGTTGAGCGAATCCTCCCAAGGCATCTTCGCGATCCTTTGCCAGCCGGCTTGTGGGTCCCCTGAAGGCTTTCCTACAGAACCAAAGGGCTCTCTGGGTTGCTCCAGGCCTGCCCTGACTTACCCTCGCTGGGTGAGTCCCTCAGACCTTGCTGGTCTGCGCCATTGACTTTTTACACTTTCCCCAAGACTTGCTGTTACCAAGGCTTGTTGGCTCCAGTCGAGTCGCCGACACCGCACTAAGCTGCAGAAATTGTGGGACATGCCGAAACCAGCTCCTGGTCATCGTCGACGCCTCCTGTACCTCGTGGCTGAAGAGTCAAGGCACCCGTGAACGACCTGAATCTTGCGACGACGGTGGGCATCCATCTTCCTTGCCCCGAGTCACTGCCAAGTGACTTTGAACACTGTCCCCTCTGCTTTCAGGTCTTCCATCTTCTGAATCCAGGCTTGGATTCCTCCGGACACTTCTCCTGTCGCCGCAAGCAGCAAGTCTTCACTGGCTCCCATTGAAAACAACGCCGCGACCCGACACCAAAGAACACCTATGCACCCGGCTCCCCTGGGTGAGGTAAGTTCAGCACTACGGTGCTCCTGTGGGTGTGGGCCCTGGAACTACTTACCCTGTAAGTGACTTGCTTGTAGCTACCCTAGAAGTGCCCTAAAACTCTTACTTTCCAAGTGCGACTATCGCGCTGACTCGTACATGGTTCGCGTCTGTGTTAGACACACCGCGTCCAACTCCCTTGCAACTCTATCTGTAACCGCGTCCTTCGACTCGTACAAGGACCGATCGGTGTGTTCGCCTCGAACATGCAAGGGACCTTTAACATTGAAATCTCAATCGCGTCTGTTCGCATAGACTCGTACAGGACTCGCACCGGTGGCAGGACACCGCGTCCGTCCCTTGTGGGTCTCCTACAACTACCTGGGGTGGTTCTTGGGGGTCCCTCGATTCTAGATGCCCTAGACCTAGGTCTAGCCAAACTAAGATTGTGATATTTGATTGTGCTAAACTTATTTTGATAACATTTGATTTGTACATATGTTCCTGACTTCTAATCTCATAAAGAGATTAGTAGAGAGTTGTTTATTAATAAATACATATATATTCGATATATATACCTGTGTGGTGTCTTTTCATTTGGTGATTCAAGAGATTGTGTGGTAAAACAAGCTGCTTTACATTCCTTCAAGACTTAGCCTGAAGGCTGCTCTCCAGAGCTACCACTAGGATAGCTTTCTTTAAAGGTTGTCTTAAACCTATCTACCATAAGAGTCGAATTGTTCTGGTGCAAGGTGTCCACTTTAATTAGTGAACAGCATATACCAGGCCAACTTCTCACATATGTCATTATGGGAGTGATATAGTCGGACTTCTAAATATCGGGGGCATTGTCGCTCCAGGCGATGCTCTGGTCTCCTATTGTAATGTTCTGGGGGGCGAGGTTCAAGCTCAGTGGGTAAATCGTGGATTTGTCCCAGTTTACTTTGAGACCCGAAGCCTCTGCGAATTCTGTTAGTGTTGTCCAGATTGGAGTCAGGTCAATGGTAATGTCGCGTACATACAATAGCAGATCGTCTGCATACAGTGATACACTGTGGATGGTGTCCGCTATCGGGATACCCCAGTGTTCCCCCTCTTGTCGCAGACGTATCGCTAATGGCTCCACTGCGAGGGCGAACAGTAGTGGGGAGAGTGGGCATCCCTGTCTCGTGCCCCTCTCTACCTGAAATGGGGCTGAGATATATCTTCCCAGTCGTACCCTCGAAGTGATATTTGTGTATAATAGTCGCGTGTACGCTAGTAGGGTGGGGCCTAGTCCGACTTGTCGAAGAACTGCGAACATGTATGGACATGTGAGAGTGTCGAAGGCCTTTTCCAGGTCCAGGATCATGCATGCAGCTCTTGGATATTGGACGCTCGCTCTGTCCTGAACGTGGAACAGTCTGCGTATGTTCTGAGATGTATTTCTACCTGGAACAAATCCGCATTGATCCGGGGGGATCAATGGTGGGAGGATTTGAGTATACCGGTCTGCCAGTATCTTCCCCAGGATTTTGCAGTCCGCGGTCCGTAAGGTAATGGGCCTGTATGAGGCCAGGAGCCTCGGTCCCGATTCGGTTTCGGGAATGTCACCAGGATGGATTCTCTGAGTGACCCCGGGAGTTCGCCCCGTTCTAATGCTTCATCGTACATTTCTACCAGGCGAGGTACCAGAAGTGTAGAGAAGGTACTATAATATTCTAACTGAAAGCCGTCAATGCCTGGGGCTTTATTATGCGCTAAGGCTTGGATTGCCTGAGTTATGTCTGTGGACGCTATCTTTATGTCCAGGGAGGCCTTGTCTGATGTTGAGATGCGTGGTATATTTACAGGATGCAGAAAATGTTCTATTGCCCTCTGGCTGGTCTGTGTAGGGTTTTTATATATCCCTGAGTAGTAGCTGTGGAAGAGTTGCAATATTTCTGCCTGCGAGTGGTGCGGGTTCCCGGCCGGGTCTAATATTTCTGTGATGGGCTTTATCTCTGTATCCTGCCAAGCCAACCAGGCTAGGAGCGTCCCGGCTCTGTTGCTCTCTCTGTGTGCCCTTGCCGCACGCGCCTTAAAATTATATCTGCGCAGATCCAGTAGTGTCTCCGCGTAGACCGTCTTGACTGCCGCCATCTGGATCTGGGTGGCCTTGTTCGCGTCTGCTTCTTTGGTTATGGTCGCCAATGCGGTTTCTGCCCTTATTAGCGCTTGTTCGAGTGTCCTCCTGACTCCCACTATTTGTTGTATGCATTTGCCCCTGCGACTACCTTAAATGCGTCCCATTCCAGCAGCCTGGACGCTGTAGTACCTTCGTTTGTTGTGAAGTATTCCTGTATACTATTCCCCAGTTCATGTCGGAATACTTGTTCAGTCAGGTACTCTCGTGGCAGTTTCCAGGTGGGTACCGGGGGATGGTGGGGTCTTCATCTAAGGGTTAGGATGTGTGTGTCGTGATCCGAAAGGACCCGGCCCAGGTAGTCAGAGTGTTGAATTTTGGGGAGTATTGTTGCGGTGCAGAGGAATCTAGCTAGTCTTACCCACAAATTGTGGGGGATAGAGTGAAACAAGTACAGCTTGGTGTCTGGATGTCGGGCTCGCCATGCATCAGTAAGCACCCAGTGTGTAACCCATGCTCGGTAGCGTTCTGTCTGTTTGTGTGCTGGGGAATGTGTAGGCGGAGGATGAAATCTATCTAGAAGAAGGTCTAGCACGCAATTGTAGTCGCCCCCCCAGGAGCCATGGTATAGATGTATATTGGGCTAGAACCCCCGTGAGGTGGTCCCAGAATTTGTCTTGTTCTATGTTGCGAACATAGATACTGCCTATAAGTATCGGTTGTCCCTCTAGGAGTCCCTCCAGGAATGTATATCGGCCTTCTTTATCCACCGTTCTCCTGATTTCCTGAAAGGGAGTTTCCGGCCTGAGCCAGAACAGGGTACCTCTCGCAAAGACTGAGTATGTCGTGGTACATAGGGTTCCTCGCCATTTCCTGCGCAGGCGCTCCATCTCTAGTGCTAAGTGCGTTTCTTGTAGTAGAGCTATCTGCGCTCATTGCCTCTTAATGTAGGAGTATATGGCGTACCTCTTGCTCGCTGTATGCATACCCCTGACATTTATTGTAAGGACGCTAATGTCCGTGGCTGTGGTCTTATTAGCCATGTTATGGTGTCTATGGGACTCGGTGTGCTACGCTCCAGTAGTGTATTAGTACCTGGTTTACCCCCATGTTTGCGCTGGTTGTTATTATGTGATGGTGCTACCAGCCTGCAAGGTGTGTTTGGTATTGAGAAGGTGATTCGGTTGGGGGAAGGGGTGTAACTGTGCAAAGGGAGATGTTCCCAACTAAGTGGACCTATCGCTCAAGGCGATACGTCCAAACTAAACATTGTGCACATACTCTAGTACGTTATTGGAGTGGTCGTGGCTACTCGCTTTCGCTAGAAATGGTCTGCGTGGCCTATTGCAGCTTGCTAGTATGGATGTGGTGCTGTGGAACCCTCGTGTTTCCCCATGTTGTACCTGTTGGACGTCTGCGTGCTCGCATTGTTCAGCAAGTTTAGTTATATCAGCGCTCGTTATCATATGAGTGTCCGTCTGCTTGGCCCGTAGAGCACGCTGGGTATATTAGGGACATGTATACAATTACCAGAGTCACTTAAATAAATGTGTCCGCCATCTGTGGGGTTACCACTGGTGGGGTTATCGAGCCCTCTCGGGAGGTATTAGTGTCACCTATGTCCTCCTCCGATGTGAAGAGATGGGGGCCTCTCTCCCCATCCGAGCTTCCCGCTGTCGGGCCCAGTTCCGCTGCCGCTTGCAGTGCCTTCCGAAGCTCCGCTATTATTTGCTCCAGGTCCGGGGAGCTTCTTGCAGTTGCCCCTGATATTGTTCCCATCTGCTTCAGGGTTATCTTCTTCTGTTGTCGTTGTTTGCCTCTGGATTCTTGGTTCCCTTGCGCTGTTTCTCGGGGCCCTTTTCCTTGTAGTCGTTGTTCTGCCCAGTCATATGCGTCCTTCGGATCTGTAAAGAAGCTTGTGTGACCTTCATGTATGATTTTAAGGCGTGCTGGAAACAGGAGGGCATATTGAACATTTCTTTGTCGCAACATGCGTTTGACCTTTAAGAATGATGCACATTGTCTTTGTACTGCCCGGGAGTAGTCAGGGAACAGCATGACCTGCTTGTCTTCCACCCGAAGCGGCCACTGTTGTCTATCTGCTCTGAGCACTGCACCTCTGTCCCGATAATGCAGGAGTTTCAGTAGCAACGGCCTGGGTGGGGACCCCGGGGAGGTCTGCGTGTCAGGACCCAATGCGCCCTTTCCACCGAGAAGTAGGGGGTCAGTTCCTGATGCCTGGGTGAATGATTTGCACCAGGCCTCTAGGTACCCTATGGGGTCAAGTTCTTCTGTCCCCTCCGGTAGGTTCAGGACCCTAATGTTGCTTCATCTTGAGCGTCCCTCCAAATCGTCTGTCTTTTCTTACAGTATCTTGACTCGTGAATGAAGGTCGCTCAGTGTTTCCTGCTGTGACTTCATTTGGAGTTCTATTGTCTGGATAGTTGTCTCTCCTTGTTTTACTTTGTCTGCCAATTTGCGGTGATCATCTCTGAGGAGATTGAGATCAGTGGCCAGTGCCCCGAATCTGTCTTCCATGGTGACTCTGGAATATTCTATGGCCGCCAACACTTTGTCTATCTTGTCTGACATTGTCACCATGTGTGTTGTCTCCCCCTCTGTGCGGGTATCCTTAGCCTCCGGGGAAGACTGTCTCGTGTGGGCAGGCGTTTGCGAGGCCCCAGTATTGCGATGACGTCCCATTCTTGGGCCAGGTGGTGGGATGCCTGTGGTCTCTTGGCCGGTTTTTTGTGTCTGGGCTATGGGTTGCTTTCCTGGTGCTCTTGGCTGTCTTCATGTGCCTCCCTCTGTATACACTTTAGTGGCCGCCGGTGTTGTTTTCTGGTTCGGAGTGGTACCCCTGGTGCCAAATGTTCTGTGCGATTTGATCTCGTCGTCTTCAAGGCACTAATTGTGCTGTCCCCCGCGGTGTTGGTCTATATGCCTTTAGGGAGCTCAAAATGGCGGCATGTCATGATCTCCCGCAACGTGCGGCCCCTTTCGTCCTTCCTTCCTCCTGCGTGTTTTGCCGATTTCCCGCTTCCCTCTCTCTTTGCAGTGTGAGGAGGGTACTTTCTCTCCTCCCCCTCTCTGGTCTCTCTCTCCCCTGTGTGCACTCCCTCGCTAGCCGCCGGTGCCTCGTCTTTCGCGCCTCGAGGCCTGGCGCCAAGCGTTCAAGTTCTTTAATAAAGCAGGGAAGGGGGGGGGGGGTTTCGGTTGGTCCACCAGTGGCTGCTCGGCCATCGACTGGGGGCTGTTTACTGCGGTGAGGCTCCTATCTTCGTGTGGCCACTCTAGTGTCGCTCGATTGGGGGCTCTCCCTGGCGCTGCCGATCACTTGTGGCAGCCCCATTGGGCCGCTCTCCGTCTGGCCCGCGCCCGCCTAGGCGCCCCGCTGCCGGCTGCGAGTTTGCTCTCACCTCGGGTTTCGACGGTCTCTGTTCAGGAGCAGCAGGGAGCTCTTCGTTGCTGCGGTATGCCTCGGCGATGCGAGATTGGCACCGCGCTTGCTGCTCCGGTTCTTCACCTTCGTGGGGCCATCGTTTATTCCCCGGGCGCGGCCATGTTGGATGTGGGCTCCGTCCCGCTCGGAACTTTATGAGCTTGGAGCGCCCACCTCGTCCCTCGGTTTCGGGCTCTCACTGTCGGTTGGGGGTGCCGTCATATAGGGCACCGTCCTCAGTGCACTTTCTGGGCTCCACCGGCTCCGATAATTGCTGTTAATTGGGCCACTGCTCGGAGCCTCAAGCAGACATGTCTGCCTTCATGGCCCTCTTGGCCACGCCCCCTTAATTGTTTTCAAAATAAGTCATCCCTTGGTTCCCTGATCTAACCCCCCTGTGAGTTGTCCTAGGTAGACTCAATGCTTCTGTATTATTTGGTCAAAATCCAATTCCTGTATTCTGGTTAGATTTCATTTTGATTTATTGAACTCCATTCAATTCTTTAGGAAAAGTGTAAATAGACAGTTGTAATTGATCTACTTCTGGGATTATTTAGCTTTTTTATGAAAACTCCATTCAATAGATCAGCTACTGGGACTAATTAGCTTTCTTATGATTACTCCAAACTCACACCGATATCTAACTGCTGGGTTGATAAAATTTCATCCAGCAGGGACACCAGGACTTAAATCCAAGACTACAGATTCCACAATTTTATCACCTGCAAAAAATATGTGTATAAGTGCAGAGATACACAATTGCACTTGAATTGTTTTTACTAAAACCATCCCATTAGTCTTACCGCACTGCATACTGGGTGTCATTGTTACTCAACTCAGTAGTACACATTTTATCAACCCTAGATGAATGAAAGGCTGAGTTTGCTGCAACCTTTCCATTTTCTCCAGATTTTCAAAGTAAGACACTAACTCACTGAGACATTTTACCAGCTTTATATGCTGCCTAAATGCATCTTTTAGGTGCGATAACTCAGGAGGTTACAGTGCTTGCTGCAGTGATTTGTTATGAACAAGCAAGTCCGAGGTTACAATAATACTAATGGGTCTGTGGTTCAGTGGACTAATGCATCCAAAACAGGAACCTATGTTTAACCTCATGGCCACAGTTTAGAATCCATCTACTCTTTTCTGGGGTTGATGGAATAAATACCATTAATTTGGGTAGCAAACGTTCCTTGTTCATGACCAAGGGGCCCCTCAGGATAAACATGTACTTTGCAAATACATATGTAAATTTATGTTAAGATAGCTCAGGTGGTTAATGTACGTGCAGTAAAGAGACCTATATGTAATCGGCTCATTACATGTGTGCAAATGCCTGCTGCACAGCACTGTACTTAAAATGCAGATGTGACCTTAGTAGCATAGGTCAGTGGCTTTGGGTTTGTGTTGTTGAAGTCAATGTGTAACTTTTAGATCGTAAATTTCTACCCAGGTAAAACAGCTCAGTGGGTTCTACGTCAGCTGCAAAGCTCTGCACATGATCTGCAGGGTGTACGCTTGCTGTCTGCATTGCTTCATTCTTGTGATTTCAATCAAATGAGCACCATTCAGTCGATGTTTACCTTACACATATTATCAAATACTAAACCAATGCAGATTGCTGTGTGTTGTATATTTTACCTTGTTTGACATCACACCTGTTTAAAGAGACACGACGTGGATGAGACCAGCAGTCCTTGCGCTTTCGCTGTCTTGGTTTACAGAATCTGATCGCAGGCAGGGCGATGACTGGAGGTGGTTTGCAGCAGCACCTGTATATCCTCACACTGTCCCAACACAGGACAGACACCCTCCTGCCCTCTCTACCTTGAGCTGTGGGGCGGGCTGGCAGGAGCAGGGCGCTCATGCCCAAGGTGGAATGCCCACTGTGTGGCATGCCTCTGGAATATACAAATGCTGAGCAGACAGGAAAGGGAGAGTTTCCCACCCCCAAGGTCAGTCTCTCTGCAAGGAAGACCAACGCCCCTCTGACTCCACCATAGATTAGTTGCTGTATTACAGGAAGTTCCAACCCCCTTTGTGACAACTTCCTGCTAAATATGCAGGAGGGGCGTGTTCGGTGCCGCCAGGGCAAAAACCTTAGGTGTGGGTGCTAAACCAGGTTTACTGAAATAGCTTGAACTGGCTTTGCCCTAAACGCGCTCTGCGTTGTTGTCCTTTTTCGATGCTTCTGATTCCACTAATTAGGCCATTTGGTCTGTCAGCATGTTGGTATGCCAGGAGCACCCAACTGCTGGTCATTGTCTTCAACCACTCCACAAGGAGGAGATGAGATAAACAACTGCAAGAAAGAGGGAACTAATTCGATGCAGCTATTCAAACTGAAGCCTCTAAAACAGGGGTTCTTGGAGTTAGCTGTAGGGCCATATTTATGTACGGGTTGCGTCACCTTTGCACCACGCAACGGGGTGCATGCGCGACACAACCCTAAAATGAGATTTATCAAGCCACGCAAGGCCACCTTGCCTGGCCCTGAGTGACTTGATAAATCCAGAGTAACGCAACGCAGCGCAAATCACTGCGTTGTGTTACTGTGCCCCAAGGAGGCGTTCCATAAGTGGTGTGTGGGTGTTCCTGCTCAAAACCCATGGAATTTGATGCATTCCCAGATTTACTATTACTGGTAACCTGGGAATGTGTCAAAATGCTACGCCTTTCCAGCAACACGTTCCGCTACCTAGGAATCCAGATCTACCGCCAGTCGAATGACCTTTTTGACGGGAACCTGGGAAGAGCTGTGACGTCCATCAAATCGCAGATGCGATTCTGGAGCACGCAGCCGCTGGCTGTGACGGGTAGGATAGCACTCACTAAAATGGTGATCCTCCCGCGGCTCCTATACTACTTTACGAATTTGCCAATGTACGTGCCAGCTTGCTTTTTCACCGTCTTAGAGAAACAGATCAGGAATTTCATCTGAGGCAATGCCAGACATAGGATGGCACTGAAAAAACTGTACCTGCCGACAGACCAAGGCGGGCTGGCGGCTCCTTGTTTTGAACATTACTACCTAGCCTCTCAATTGCAGTGGATTGCGCAGTGGCTGTCAGATCGGCATTGTGCAGACACTGCAACTACGCAGCCGCCCTACCTTCTGGAGCATATAGTCAAGCTATTCCACCCGGGGGCACGACTGCGACCACCAGAACCTCTGCTGCTTGCTGTGGCCCATAAATGCTTTTGCAGGAGTCTATACTTAATGCATAGCGTGATCCCCTACGTGCCGGCGATACCCTAGCTGACAGCATCTGCCATCAGGGGGTGGCAAGAAAGGGGCATCCAAACTCTCGGAGACCTGTACCATTAGGGGGCGCTTACACCATACACAACGCTCGCAGATGAAGCAATTGGCAATTTCTCACCCATCGCGTGCTGGTGGCCTCACTTACGGCAAAATGGGGGGATGTTACTACAGAGCCGCAGACACATCTCACTATGCAGTACTTACACGTCATGGGACCGGGTAGACACCTGACGCACTGGTTTGCAGCCTCACTCAGAACTCACGCAGCGATCAGCCTTGACACACTGCGTCACAAGTGGGAACAGGACCTGGGTCACCAGTTTGCCGATAAGGAGTGGGCCCAGGTGCTCGAGAGCCCGACACGCATCCCCAGGAACATGCGCTTTCGGCAGATACAGTTATATATAGTTCATAGGGCATACCTCACGCCTGCGAAAATTAACCAATATTTTAATCGTGGAGATGTCACATGCCCGAGGTGCGCTGCGACTGGGGCTGACTTGATACATATGTTCTGGAGCTGCACCAGGGTGGGTACATACTGGAATGAAGTAGCTGCACTGCTGCATGCTTGTACTGGTCAGGAGCTGCCTTTCGATTAGCCCACGTATTTATTACACACGTTTCGCAGGACACCCAACACGAAAGTCACGTCCAGATCTTTAGATCTGGGAATGATAGTGGCCAAGAGGCTGATCAGTAAAAGGTGGAAAGCACCAGATCCCCCCCACATACAAGCTTGGCGTAATTCTATGCTCGCATGGGCTAAAGCGGAAAGCCTCGCCATCAAACGCGAAGAAACCCTGGGACTGCGTAAGATCCCTATCGCCACATACTGGGATGCTATCTACACTGAATTACAATGCAATGCAGACACACCGTCCGCGGACCCCTCTGATGCACAGGCCATAGGTAACTAGCATGCATACAGACTGAGGCAGCGTACACAACACGTCACTCTCTTACTGGCAGACATATACTGGCTGTAACATTACATAAACACACACTTTGGAAATGGGGAGGTAGCTAGTAGCTGTTCACTATATGAACCACATGTAACACTGTACATGGAAGCGGGGGGGGTTGGAGGCTATACGCTTTGTTGCACGCGTTTTGTATTACTTTTCTTTTTCCTCTCTTCCTTTTTGTAGTTAATGTATGCAAAGTTCTACTTATCTTTTTGCTTACCTGTGAATCTATTATTGACGTCTAACCGTATATGGGCGCCAGTGCAACCGCTTGCTCTGTAAGTCTAAGCGCGCAGGAGCGTGCAGAGGCGGGCATGTAACGACATCCACGCTTCAGAGGACACTCAAGAATGTAAACTATGGTGTAACTGTCCTGTCTTCTTGCCCCCTCTCCCCTTCTCTCTTTCCTTCCCTCACTTACCTATTGGAGACAAATTGCAAATGCACTTACAAGGCTTGTTTTCTACAGCTTTTTATGCTGCCTTAAGAATGTAATGAGAATGTACAAGCGGACTTGTGCTGTGCCTTATGTAACGACTGAAACGCCCAGCAGTGCTTGCATATATAAATGTCATGTTGTACTTATACGAAAAATCAATAAAATAGATTCACAAAAAAAAAAATGCTCCGCCTTTCCAGAAGAGAAATATCCTTATTTCTCCTTGCTTTTTCCTCTTTCTATGCATTCTGCAGCACACATAGAAAGAGGAAAATGCCTCAGAGGTGTCCCTTCTTGCACAAAAACAGTCCTGCTTACAACACAGGCACCCTTGCACCATGGTGCAAGAGTGCCTGCGTTAGCGCTCGGTAGCACATTGTGCGCCAGCACTGGAAAAAGGCAGGAGTGCACTGTATTGTGTTAAATACGGCGCATTCCTGCCCTTTCCCTGTCATGCAGCGCAGCAAGGTGACTTGCTGCACGACTACATAAATATGCCCCTGAGTCTTAGGCCTCTGGAAACAAACCTTCCACTGTGGGAATTCTTTTTGGCCAAGGATTACCCCAGATCCCCAAGCATTATGTGTGGTCAAAGTGAGACTTTTCAACTTTGGTTGCGGCTTATCTGAGTTAACTTTAACCTTGCTTACCTTTCGCCACAAGAGCTCTGTACTTCTGTCAGTCAATTGTTTGCGCGTCTGCCTTAGCTAAGGCTTTTGATCTTTCTCCTTCTACTCTTGAGGGTCTTGGACGTACAGATTCCTCAGTACTAGTTAACCCAAATAGCCATTATTGACAGCAGATCTTGGAGTTCAGCTCGAATGGCTGGACCATCATCTCTCTAACCACAAAAAGCTGCTCCTAACTGAATTGCCACTACGAGGTTTGGGATGTATTTGTAAGTGAAGGCATCTCACAAAAGTAACGGACTGGTCTCACACCACCTGGTGTCATGCTTCATCATTGACCAGTCCCTCGCCCTCTAAAACCTTGGTTTGATGGAGGGCGGGCATACACCTGACGACAGGGATGCACTTCTAAACTAAGTGGGGGCCCATAAACAAAAAGTGTGGTTAAAAAACATTATAGTTATCTTAATCGTGTTTTTAATGTTAAAGGTAACTATATGATATTAAAATCAAGTGACGGTATGTGGGGAATTAATGTCCCCTATCCGTTATGTGAGAGGTCAACATGTTTCTGCCTTAATGGCCCGCTTGGGTCCAGGGCATTCTGTCAGGACCTAAAAAGAACATAGAGGGCTCCGTTCTTACCAGCTAGTGGTAAGAGTAAACCACTGTGTGGGCGTGAGCACTGCCACACTCCACAACTTGATGGCCTCTAATTTCAAGCCCATCAGGGAGGACCGGGAGCAGTCGCCTAGGATCCACATGGGAAATTTCCCTTGATGCAGGTTTGACTACAGGGGTTTCCCCTCCCCTCCTCCCATGGGGCAAGTAGCTTTGGTATCTAGGGCTTGAAATTAGAGGCCATCAAGTTGTGGAGTGTGGCAGTGCTCACGCCCACACAGTGGCTTACTCTTACCACTAGCTGGTAAGAACGGAGCCCTCTATGTTCTTTTTAGGTCCTGACGAATGCCCTGGACCCAAGCGGGCCATTAAGGCAGAAACATGTTGACCTCTCACATAACGGATAGGGGACATTAACTCCCCCACATACCGTCACTTGATTTTAATATCATATAGTTACCTTTAACATTAAAAACACGATTAAGATAACTATAATGTTTTTTAACCACACTTTTTGTTTATGGGCCCCCACTTAGTTTAGAAGTGCATCCCTGTCGTCAGGTGTATGCCCGCCCTCCATCAAACCAAGGTTTTAGAGGGCGAGGACTGGTCAATGATGAAGCATGACACCAGGTGGTGTGTGAGACCAGTCCGTTACTTTTGTGAGATGCCTTCACTTACAAATACATCCCAAACCTCGTAGTGGCAATTCAGTTAGGAGCATTTTTGTGGTTAGACTGTTAGTGTTGGAGGCTGCTAGCTCCTAAGACCCCGTGCCTCTCGTTCCCTTCTCCACACAACGTGGGGCTTTTGTGGTTATTGGACCATCATCTCCCCAGATGTAGAACCGAGGCTGGTCCTTAGCTTCCCAAAACAGGAACAGTTTGTGGCTTACGCAGGTTCCTCCTTCCTGTCTGCTCTTCATCGCTGGTTGCTACGAAGAAGTTTTTCCCCAAATACCTCATGATGCTCATCTCACCATCTTTCAAAATCCAAACATTTATATTTTTCCAGAGTGGGGAACCATTGTGGGGTTGTCTTTCCTTCATCCAACTGAATATTGGGTTGAGTGGAGTCTAGGGCACCCTAGCTAATAGACCTGACTTTTTATACTTAAGTACTTTTCCTAATTTACTATTGGCATATATAGGTGTATTCTGGTGTTTTTGGTTAGGGTCTGCTGTCACAAAAAACATGAAAGGTGCCTCAACGCTACAGGGGATAATCTGCATTGGGGGTTAGTTCATCACTCAGACCTTCCTTTAGTGTGCATTCCGTGTATTTGCAAACCCCTTAAAGGACAGGTGTTTCGTCAGCCTCTTTGTACATATTATTACATTTGTGCATGGTATTTTGTATTGCGTGTATTAAAGTGCTTTTCCTTTTCAAAAGAAAAAGCATTGACTGGACACACTTATTGAGTGTTATTTGTTGCTTTGCTGAGTTTGAAGTCTCTAGCCCACGGCACCTCTCTTAGCCAGCATTAGACGGCTCTGCTTCTCTACCCTGGGAGTCGGGTGCTAGAAAGAGTACTTGGTCCTCAGCCTGAGGGGCCACGAAACAGAAGCATTTGACATCTCAGATTACCCTGGGTCCTCCTGACCAGGATATCTCACATTACTTCTTTGCCAGTTGTGTTGCTGTTTTAATTGTGTACTGTGGATGCCCAGATGAAGAAACAAATGTATTTAATTAAGATCACCTAAAAAGACCAAAATACACTGACCATGATCTCTGCTTACCTAGTCTGCTCTAAAATATTGTCCACAAGTCAAACGTTTGCTATCACTGTTCCATAAATCTATTCACTACCAATTTGTCTTTCTTTCTTATCGCAGTCCTTGCACTATGAGGATGAGCCATGTCAGGGAAACCAGCAATCTTACTATAGCCTTAGATCCCGCTGTAGCGTGCTCTACCGGCCATTAAAGGCCACTACAGCGTTAAAGGCCCGAGCCGAAGGCAATGACCTTTAACAAGGGAGCGGGCCCTTAATGGCCAGTAGAGCCCGCTACGGAGGGCTTTAAGGCTATTAGAACATTCTGCCCCTAGAGAGCAGAATGTTCTAATTTTTAAAACAAAGGCCTCACAGAGCCCGAGGTGGTTGAAATCCCCTTGGGCTCTGTGAGGCCTTTGTTCACAGCTGTTGCTGTGAACAAACATTGGAATGTTGATGCTCCGGGCTTCTACCGGCCATTAGAAGCCCGGAGCGCTCCATTGCTTTCAATGGAGCACTCAGCATTCCAATGTTCTAATAGCCCTTTAAGTTTTTCAAAGATTTTTCCTTATTTGCAGTTCTTGTTTTCTCACATCTTCAAAACTGATCTGGTTTAGATATTCCTTGTTTATTAGGAAGGCCCTAGCCAAGCAGGCTGATATCCTGGAGTCCTCCCATTCACCTGGAGTGTCTAACATATGCCACGCATGTCCTGGGTCACCATTAGCTGTGCTGTGCTAGTTGGGAGTTGTGCACTAGTCCTTGATACTTCATACCATCAGGGTCTTTGGTCAGAACTCATATACTTTGCTTCTGACATCATGACCCTTCCACTTAGTCAGTGTGATTTTGGAAAATGGGCCTTTTTTGTACCTAGATTGTGCTATTGCTTCTGTTACAGGTTTGTTCCCTTTGGGCTGGTTGTACGATATATATCCGGGTCCATCAAAGGTGATTTTTTTGTGGCTGACATGATGAGTCTGCTGTGTGATTGTTCTTCTCTTGCGAGTCTTGCCTTGACTGTTGAGTGGAATTTACACTTCTCTGAGGGTTATCCATGAGGGCATGGGTTGTCCCCTAGGTTCCACTGCAGGAATGGGGGGTTTGGTTTACTCACAGCCTCTGAAAACAGTGAGCTCAGTCCTATCTTCTCCTTCTCCAGGGTCACGACACTGTCAGTTATGTACCTGCTTGGATGATAGGTTTGATCTGTGCCATTCTCCTTTGGTCCGGAATAGCAGAAGGTGGCATCATGACCGGGTTTTGATGCGTTGAGTCTATTCTGTACCATACTTTTATTATGATGTGCTGGTGTCTCCCAGGTTTTTTGTGGGAATATTCTTCTTTTCATAAGCCTCGGTCCCAGTCGGTACGGCAAGCGAGTTATTGGCTGGCTCCTTCAACACTGAGGAGTGTAGTTGTGCTCTTCACTGAGGGGTGCTACCCAGTCTTTGGACATAGTTTACGCATTGTCACTCCTGGGGGTTGGACGCCTCTAGCCTATTGGTTACACTCCCCTCTTGCGGCAGACGGATTTAAGATCCTAAAGTAACCATTGACTTGGTGGTCTATTGGAAAGTCTCTTTTCTTCCAAAGTGGCGTTTTGGAACTCGCCCCCCCAGAGAGGGTCGTGAGTTGTTCATGAGTTGTAGGCTACTTCTGATTGTTATCTGGTGACAACATGCACTAACTTCCTAATGTAAGGCGTGTTACTTGGAGGAAGGATGACAGGAAGCCGTACTTATCAGATTTCTTGACGGTAATCTTCATTACACTAGTTCTACTCTTCCACCTCACAGTCCTAGGTTCTTACCTCCCACCCTCCTGTGTGGTCTGTCTTCTGCTGTAGTCAGCTTGGACAAACAGTGCTTCCGTGTGAAAGGTCAGGTATCCATGTCTCTGTAACCAATGGTGGAGGGGCGGTAAACCTTTTCCATTAAAGTAAAGGGCTTGCTTGATTCTCTTTTTCCCTGGTATGACTCGCACTCATAATGTAATTACTGGAAAAGGAAAAGTATGATACTGTGTAATTAAGATTACCAGTCAGTAATCTGTGCATTCCACCATAAAATGAACAAAAATTACTCATAAAACACTGAATGAAACTGTGATCACTGTATGAGCTCGTTTCCAATGAATGTGATCTATTTTTATTATCCTTGTTTTTATAAAGCAGCAACAACTAAAGGATGCTTCACGCACTGATCGAGAAAGGGACTCTGGGAATTGTAATTGCATTTATATAGCGCTTACTACCCCTGACAAGGCGTTGAAACACTTTTTCGGCAAGTAGCATGCTACTCCAGAACCCATAAAGGATTAGTGGTGAATTAGTATAGTGAAATATGAAAGTAACTTGAGCGGTGGATATGTTAGTCTGTTATTTGGATTAAGAAGGATAGTGGAGGGATAGAAAAGGGAAAAGGTTTGCATTTATATAGCGCTTGCTACCCCTGATGAGGTGTTGAAGCGCTTTTTCGGCGATTAACACGCTACTCCGGAACCCATAAAAGATTAATGGTGAATTAGTATAGTGAAATATGAAAGTAATTTGAGGGTTGGCTATGTTAGTCAAGTATGTGGATTGAGAAGGATAGTGGAGGGATAGAAGAGGGAAAAGGTTTGCATTTATATAGCGTTTGCTACCCCAATGAGGTGTTGAAGCGCTTTTCGGCAAGTAGCACACTACTCCGGAACCCAAAACAGGATTAGTGGGGAATTAGTATAGGGAAATATGAAATTAACTTGAGTGGTGGACATGCTAGTCTGTTATTTGGTTTGAAAAGAAACAGTAGAGGGAAAGAAGAGGGAAGGGTCTTGATTTTTTTGATTTTTTTAGGAAGTTCATTGGAGTAGGAGGAGGGTTGGGATAAGTAAAGGGGAGGCGGAAGGGGAAGAGTCAGAGGGGAGGGTTTAGAGTGAGGGTATACCAGGCAGTGAGTGATGTTCAAGCCTCTCTGTGGTCGGATTGACCCATAGAGCTACTGGGAGGATTCCGGCTAGGCAGAGGCCACTAACTGCCAAGTGGGGATGGGAGTGAGCAATCACATATGGGGCACTAGCTGGCATGCATCTGACTCTACCCCAGCCCTACCGGACAGGGGCAGTCTGCTTCCGTGTAGGGTGGTGATATCCGAGTTCGTCATTGGGGCCATTCTGTTCCTTTGGCTTCAGAAATCTCCGTCGCCGTATGCTAGCCCTGGCTGCGTGAAAATGACCTCCCGGAAGCACTCTGTAGCCAGGCGCCCTCTGCAACCGTAACCTTTCACCCACATTCCTTCAGTCTGAAGTGGCCAGCTCAGCGCTGCCTGTTGTTGGTATTTCTCTCGTTTGACACACCTGCTTTTAGTAAATGATGCAAAACATTGCCACTGACCCGTGTTTTCGGTCTCTTGTTAAGAAAAGCGTGCGAATCTTCATTGACTCTACACATTTTTCGGTCTTAGTTCCTTTTACCCTCTGAACTTTTTTTTAGACTTTTACAACCATCTTGGTTAAAAAGCATACGTTGAGGCAGACACTTCAAACATGTTCTTAAACCCGTGAAAAACAATACTAGGCATTCAGGAAGGCGCAAAACAGATTTGGAAATATTGCATAGATGTATTTGGTAAAACCTATTATTGGTCTAAAACAGTGGCTTCAGAAAGATTACAGGGAGGCTGGAAAGCTGTGCGCCCTTTCCTTCAGACAGCAAGCCCAACGGCGCACGTCAGACACGACGGTTGAACAACAGATAACATGGTAGATGTGTTGCATAAATTAAAATATCGTATTAAGGGACAAAGCAGTAAAAAAAAAGTTATAAAAAAGATAAAAGCTGCACGCCTCCAGTATAACGAACACGATCCCATTGTGGACTAGAACATTCTTGCACAAAACGGAGACAGGCGGGACCCATACCGTTCCGCTTCATTCACAACTATTTCTGTTTTTTAAATTTTTCTCCCGTAACTACCTCTTGCAGTTCCTCCAGTGTTTGCACTGGCTCGTGCCCAAGTGTGAGCCCCCTTTGCTGGCACGCGGATGCCCCACAGTCGCAATTCTATTTCTACACCACTTTGCTATTGGGGAAGGGAAGAGGAGCTCTGCCTCAAATATTGGCACTTTTAATCTGTTTCATGGGATTGCCCATGCCTCGGGCTTGTTTCCCTGTTTTTCCGGGAATTTTCGTTCGTCATAATTCACTTCCGTTGCAGTACGCACATTATTAACACAACGTTGTGTCTCTCCTGCGCCTTTTCTGTAGGTTTTGCACCGTGTGCAAATCCATTTTGTGGCAATTGACAGATGAAAACTGCATCCCCATAAAAGTTTAAAAAAATAAGTGGAAATTGCGTAAAGACACAACAGTGGGCATCGTTGCACCTCCAGTAAGAAGTTCCTTGTGGCGGCCCGGGTCCAGTAAAGAAATAGTCCCTTTGAACCTGTTCACTGTTGCTGGGTCTCACAACACCAAACACTGCCGGTGCCGTTTGTGGTTCTTTGCTTTTTTCATACTGTGCAGCGCACTTTTTGTAGCGTCTCTAAAAATGTCCTCTATATTTTCACGGAACTTGGCGGAGCACTCCAGGTATTCTTCCGCATTCATCTTCTGTCGAGTAGCTTCTCCCTTAAAATAAATAAAAATACGCGGATAAATCGCGGATTGAGAGACAGAAATAAAGTTGTTGTACATTTTCTAATTATTAACACACTCCAGTTTGCAGCACTGAAAAACAAAATAAACATGTTCCAATATGAAAGATGAGCAAAATGATCAAACTTAATCTTGCACGCTTACTAAAGTCCAGAAAATCTTTGATACACATTTTAATTACCTCAACTATATTTATAGGACAGGAACAAGGGAACCCTACTCACGCGGAACCAGGGTAATAAACTTATTATCAAAGGACAAAGGCTCCTGTGGACACTTAATGAAGTAATCTCAATGTATATGAGCACAATGGCAATATATTGGGTTATACAGATATTGGAGAGAGAAGGAAGCAAATACACCTCTGATTTGTTTTTGAATCAAAAATATTTATATAATCCTTGAAATGAAATACTGTTACACAATAGTGCATTTGGACATATGGTTCTGAGTGAAAGGTGTCCCAGTGAAAAACGGAACCTAGAACATTAGTGACATATATGTGAAATATATACAAGGTTTCCAATGCTTAATATAAACGACCATTTACATATATATGTACAGTATACAGCGCTAGATACAGTGATCAGTGCTGGTGGACAATGGTTCGTTTATGCAACTTGTCGACGGGGTTTCGACCCTGTGTGCAGTGTAGTGTCTCTTCAGGACCTATGATCGTAGGGACACCTATGAGAAGATGAGGGATAATGTCAGTATGTGGCTCATTTTAAGCAACTGGTATTATGTGGTGGAACTAAGGTTTCGTTTGTATGTACCTGAAGGGTAATGGACCGGCTCGTGTGGAGGGTGTGGCACCGTACAAAGGATAAAAAAGGGATACTCACATGGGTCCCAGCCGGGAGCTACACACGTGAGAGAAACGAGTAATTAGCATTCAAAAAGTGGGGGTTGGAGGCATGACATAGTATTGCAACTTGGAACAGACCTGGAACTTACCCCAAGTGTGAGGTGGGTGGTGAGCTGGCTATTACGTGAATGCGCACAATGTGAGGATCCACGTGTGTGGAAGATGGCACGATCAAAGCGCTGCCAAGACGGGTCTGTAGAGAGGGGGAGGGAGCATGTGCATTGGTAAAAGTACGGGGACACTTGTAATGGGGTGCAGATATATTTAATAAAGGCTCAGCGCTTACCAAGTTATGATTCTGAGCGCATGCATGGAAGCAGGCTACTTCCTTCTGTCGTCAATCACGACGAGGCCATACTTTTTTCATATGTTTTCATATGGAGGGTGAGAATATTTTCACTTTGGTGTCTAAAAGAAGAGGTCAATGCATTAAAAAATGTGCGCTCGGGGAAAACGTGATGTAGCACCGCGCTGACAGCATTCAAGCACAGGGGGTGTGCCCGCTTACCTCTTATGGAGAATGAATCAACTGCAGCCTGTGGCAATCCTTCCAAGTAGCAGGACAGCGTGTGTCTGTCTGCTCAGGTACGATGACAAGGGATCAATGCTTGCTCTGGATTTATAAAGGCATGCCTTCCCGCCAATCAGAACTTGGTAAGCGCTGAGCCTTTAAAATGAGCCACATACTGACATTATCCCTCATCTTCTCATAGGTGTCCCTACGATCATAGGTCCTGAAGAGACCCTACACTGCACACAGGGTCGAAACGCCGTCAAGTTGCATAAACGAACCATTGTCCACCAGCACTGATCACTGTATCTAGCGCTGTATACTGTACATATATATGTAAATGGTCGTTTATATTAAGCATTGGAAACCTTGTATATATTTCACATATATGTCACTAATGTTCTAGGTTCCGTTTTTCACTGGGACACCTTTCACTCAGAACCATATGTCCAAATGCACTATTGTGTAACAGTATTTCATTTCAAGGATTATATAAATATTTTTGATTCAAAAACAAATCAGAGGTGTATTTGCTTCCTTCTCTCTCTCCAATATCTCCAGGGCACGAGTCGGGGGTCCACGCGGGTGGACAGCGTCCCCCCACTTCTTTCACAGGGTGGATGCCGTCCACCCTGCCAAGAAGTTGGGCCCCACTAAAAAAGATGCTGAATTCGTCCTGGTGTAATTTCCAAACACCGGGACACATTCAGCAGCGCCTGCACGTTGTTGTCTGCTTTCGATCACAACAACGTGCAGGCGGGGACGGGGCTCTCTTAGTTCTGACTCCTGCTGGGCCCATAACAAAGGCCGAATCGGAGGGGTCATCAGGCCTCCTTTTGTTGGAGTTTCCTGGCTGGCAGCAGTTAGGTGCCTCACACCTGATGCAAATGCAGCAGAGGGGAAACAAAGGCTCGCACCTTGTTAGCACTTCAAGTTCACACATACTTAAGAGTGGCAGCTTTTAACTTTGTTCAGGCTCTGTTTAGGAGATTTGCATGCACTGTTAGAACGTCAGATATGTTGATCTTTCCCAGTATTTGCACAAAATAAATTGCATTTATATACGCTTATTACCCTTGAGGAGGCGTTGTAATAATTTAAATATCACTATTTCTTTTAAAGCACTATGGGTAGAGGAAACTTAACGCTGATAAAAGGTAACATTGTTTTATGTGAAGCGTACAAAAGTGTGAATCTTCTGCCTAAATCAGGAGGGTTTGCAAGTATGCTCGAAATGTGTCAAATGTACCCATGATACACCTGCTAAACATATATGTGAGGGCTTAAGATCTGATATCACTTCTTGTGATGCCAGTTCCTGTGATGTCACGCGCCGTGATGTCACACGCTGCGATGCCACGCGCTGCGATGCCACTTGCATACTGATTAACTAGGTTAGTCCCCCCACTTCTTTTTTTAGGACTTGTGCCCTGAATATCTCTATAACCCAATATATTGCCATTGTGCTCATATACATTGAGATTACTTCATTAAGTGTCCACAGGAGCCTTTGTCCTTTGATAATAACTCAACTATATTTAGGCACAATGTTTTCTGCAGCAAAATATTAAGGGGGTTATTTATGAGCCAGTTTGTGTCTCATTTGCACCACGCAACGTGGTACATGCGCGACGCAAACCTTAGAGGCCACATGTATTAAACAATTTAGCATTTGCAAACGGTGCAAATCTGTAATTTTGGTCGTTTGCGAGTGCAAAATAGTCTTTCAAGATGTATGAAAGGCTTTGTAGTCGCAATTTTAGGTAATCGCAAAAATAGCGATTACCTGAAATTGCAAATACAAATAGAGAATCGCAATTTGCGATTCCCTTAGCACATGTAACAAGCATTTTCTAAATGCAAACTGCATCTAGGAAAATGCTATTACCATTGACTCCAAGTCGATGGTAACCAAGTGAACATTATGAAAAATGCACAAAAATGCATTTTTCAAAGTGCCATGTAGCGCACACATGCCCTTAGGGCTTTACATGTACACATTTTATTTTTTGGGGTGCTTCAGGGGGCTTTCGGCCCCCGGGCACTCTTTGCTTTGCATTACCTAATTTGCGATTACCAATAGCATAGGAACAAATGGAATAGTATTACCTAATACCTATTGACGAATTGCTAAATCTTTGGCGATTCCTTAACACAAAGCATTTTGCGATTACCAATAAAAATCACTATTTGGTATTAGCAAAATGCTTTTCTGATACATGTGGACCTTAGTGAGACTTATGAAGCCACGCAAGGCTACTTTACTTCGCCCTGAGTGGCTCCATAAATCTGGAGTGAAGCAATGCAGCGCAAATCGCTGCGTTGCCTTACTCTGTGCAAGGGAGGCGTTCCATGGGAGTTGCGTGGGTGTTCCCACGCAACTCCCACTGTTTTTGACACATTCCCAGTTTTACCAGAATTGGTAGACCTGGGAATGCACCAAAAAGATAGGCCTTCCCAGGAAAGGCGTAATGAGGAGAAATATTTCTCCTTGTTACTTCCTCTTTCTATGTGTGCTGCATTTGGAGCACATGTAGATAGAGGAATATGCCTCTCAGGGTTTGTTTTTGTGCAGGAAGGTGCCCCTTCCTTCACAAAAACAATCCTGTGTGCATCTCAGGCACCCTTGCACCATGGTGCAAGGGTGCCTCCGTTAGCTCTAGGCTGCCAAAAAGGTGCCAGCTCGGGGAAAAGGCAGGAATGCACCGTATTGCCTTGATTACTGCGCATGCCTGCCCTTTCCTATCACGCAGCACAGCAAAGTGATTTGCTGCGTTGCACTGTGTGACAAATTCAAAAATCTACCCCTTAGTTTCTGATGAAAGGTACTTTCTTTTTTTTACCACAGTTACAACATTTGAATCAATATTTTAAATGTTTTAGAAATTCCAACATGACACTGTGAGGAAAGAGGAGGCATGGATGGTTGGAGATGAATCATATTTTCCTGCAGGTTTTTATTTTGTTAGAAACCAATAAAAACATATTGAAAATCAAACTGGATAAGCCACCTCTTAAAATCTGCTGTAAATGTCCAGATAGCAAATTACACACAATTGATGGACGGAATGCAGAACAAATTAAAACATTCCCCCCAAGTCAAGAGATCTGGGTTAAATCCATCATTCTTTTGCTCACCATGCCACCCCAGTTTAGACCTGGCCATATGCAAATCAGTCTTGACCCTGTGCCTCATGGGAACAGTCCAGCCCGAACTGCCAAACCAGGTCCTCACTGGACCGGAAACAAGCATCCTAGGACTGGTTTCAGGGTTTCACCCCCTCATCAGCCAGGATAGCTTGAATCCAGTGGCACAGTGAGCCCGGGACCCACGCACTTAGGACGAGAAAGCAAAAGACACACACTTGATGGACGGAACGCAGAACAAATCAAAACATTCACCCCCAGTCAAGAGATCTGGGTTGAATCCATCATTCTTTTGCTCACCCTGCCACCCCAGTTTAGAGCTGATTTGCATATGGCTGGGTTCAAACTGGAATGGCATGGGAAGCAAAAAAAACGATGGATTTGGGCCCACATATCTGTACTGGGGTGAATGTATGACATTGTTCTGCATTCTGACAACATCAGTTGTTCTTTTTGCATTTGTCACCCAGAGTGGGACGAGTATGCCCAGACGTGGGTCCCGTGCTCTCCATGCCACTGGAGTCAAGCTATCCTGGCTGATGAGGGGTGAAACCCTGAAACCGGTCCTAGGATGCTTGTTTCCAGTCCAGGGAGGACCTGGCCCGGCCGTTCGGGCTGGACTGTTCCCATTGGGTGCGGGGTCAAGACTGATTTGCATATGGCTTGGTTCAAACTGGAATGGTATGGGAAGCAAAAAAAACGATGGATTTAGGCCCAGATCTCTGTACTGGGGTGAATGTATGACATTGTTCTGCATTCTGTCCATCAGTTGTTCTTTTTACAAATGGCCAGATGGCTGGTAAGGCTTTGCCAGATTTATTCTTTCCCTTTTGGGCAGGCCTCTTTCAATATTTCTTGGGCCGCTACCTGTCTGCACAACAACGTCTCGGCTGCTCTCCGCTCCTGAGGCCTTGCGCGAAGTTGCTCTGCCCATGGGCCCCATGATCCTGCTGAGGGAGCGCTAGAGCCCCTCCCGGCCACATAGCAAGGACTCAGCTTCACTGATTGGCACCGCAAGCGCATTACTTCACCCGATGACCTCCCAGCAGCTGGTGAGTCTGCATACATTTCTCTATGCTGTGTGCTCCTAGCTCCTGCTCATGGGCTCCACCTGGGCCATGCCTTCATCAATGGCCTGCCGGTTCCTGAATGCACCTCCTGGTATTGCTCCCAGTACCGCGCTCTCTCCAGTCAGCCCCATCGTGAGCCCTGCGTGGGAGGCGTAATGTGGCCCCATAATTACCTCATCGCACTGCTGCCATTGGGGCCCCATTGGACTAATTCGAGTCACCGGTACCAAGCGAGCCTGCTCGTGCCCCCGTATTGGTTTTTTGATTGTGGTGTGGCAGGGCTCTGAAGAGAAAGAGCATACTCCAGTTGCGTCTTCCATGGGGCTATATTCTCCTCGGCTGCCCCTCTATGCTGCTACACTACCAGTCGTCCCCCAGTAAGTGCTATTGCCCCAAAGCCACCTCTTTGTGACTGTCTTCCCATCATGGGCAAACAGGATGCACGCCAATCCAAGCTCACGTTCGAGGGCAAGAGGCACACCAGACAAGCCGAGCAAGAGCCGTCGCAAACTTATGCCCCTGAGCAGTCTGGAGATTCCATCCCACACAACATCGATCTAAAGGAACTCCTCGTGGATGTCAAGACCAGCCCAAAAGCCATTGACACGAAACTTGACATCCTCACCAGTCGGCTGGACCACATGAAGTAACGCGTGGACAATCCCGAAGGTAGGCTGGACCATCTGGAAAACACGGACGACTCCCAAGCTGACTCCAAGGAACATCTACTGCGCATGGATAAGATACTTGAACTCATCAAGGCGTGAACGAAGAACGAAGATTTGGAATCAAGATCCCGCCGCAATAACCTTAGAATTACTGGAGTCCCTGAATCTACTGCTATCAATAAAATGGAGGATTTTGTTGAATCTATGCTTCGTGACCTCTTTAGAAAGAGCGCACCATTCGCTTGGGCCGTGGCCCCCCTGGGAGCTTCGGCCAGCCCCATCGTCGCAAGGCTCCTGAACTACAGAGACCGCGACGTGGTCCTGAGGTTGGCCTGAGAGCGTCAAAAAGTACAGTACCAGGGAAATGTCCTTTCCTTTTATCCGGACTTCACCCTCACTGTGCAGGCCACCAAGCGAGAGTTTCTGCCTGCCAAGAGACTCCTACAACAGGCGGACATCCGCTACGCTCAACTCTACCCGGCCAAACTCTGCATCCTTTTTTCACAGACGCGAAATCAGCTTTGAAATTTGCTAAACACATCACTGCAAATGCCCTTTACGCAAGGATTCGCCCCATAGCCCCGGGGGGGACCACCTCAGTGATAATGACTGACAACAGGCACCCTGATGCCCGCTGGGCGCCTACCCTCCCCTGATAAACCTACGCAACTGCTGACTATGTCTGTCCGAAACTTGCATTCTGTGACTGTGTCGGTTGGCTGCGCCCCCGCAGAGTGGCTTTTGCCAGACAATTGCGCTGGGCCTGGTGCTTTACCCTTGGGTGCATTCACCCACTCGGCCACACTGCCACCTCTTGGCTGGGTTGTCCGTCCAGCTTCCTTCCGCTCCCAGGGATTCCCCCCAAGACTTTTTATTGAATACATTGTGGGATATTGGGGTGGGGGGAGGACTGTCATACTCAACCATGTTTGGGGGTTGGAGTGGGTGGGTTCGGGCTGTTTTCTATGGTTATTGTTTGTCGCTGTTTTGTCCCTTCCTCTGGTCACACCGCACATACTGCTCCTTTCCCACAGTTCCCTACACGTCACACATTTTTCGGCTGACCCTGTCTCCTCTTGCGCCGACACTCTTCACGACGACATGACGACGACCAAATGTCTCACATGGAATATCTGTGGTCTCAACGACCACCAGATATTCGCTTGGCTCATGCCTTTATAGTCAGACACCAGGTGGATATCTGCTTTCAGCAGGAGCTCCACTTTACACACTCCTCTGCCCCAAGGCTGTGCGCCAAATGGTGTGATGAATCTTACACCTCTCTCTATTCAGGTTACGCCAGATGAGTCGTTATTCTCCTGTGCAAAGGCCTACAGTGGAAGCTTTACCGCGACATCAGTGAGAACTATGGTCATTACGTCCTCCTTGCTGGCACCACTGACAACCTGTCATTTTGGCTGCGGTGTATGGTCCTAATACTGACGATCCTGGTTTCTTTTTCGGAGGTCTGGCGGCTGATAGCTGGCCTGGGCCCCAGGGCGAAAATGTGGGGTGGGGACTTTCATGTGATACTGGATGATCGCTTGGACCGATCGGGAGCCTCCCGGTGCCCACACCCCAATGCTGCCTCCACACTCAGCACGATCATCCTTGATAACCACCTCCAGGGAATGAAAACCCTCAAATGCTGACAAGCTAAAGGGCACATGTGTCGCGGTACACCACAACGCATGGTCCAGAATCGATTACTGGTTAATGTACTGAGTCATCCAGAACTGGGTTGGTAAAGTGGCCCACCTTCCCGCACACTTTCAGACCATGATCCAATTCTGCTGGAGCTCCTTGTACCCGAGACGGCCCCCAGCACTTTTTCATGGCGATTACCTTCCGGGGCTCTGTGGGACACAGTATTCCGTGAAGAGATCAGCAAAGAAATAGTTGAGTATTTTGCTCATAATGTTGGCACTGTGAAGTCCCCGTCCATCATATGGTAGGCCTTAAAGGTGGCTGTCCGCGGCTCGTGCATCGCAAAACAGGTGGGTATACTACGTGTCATACACAGGAGATTCTCACTGTTTGAGCATGAGATTCGCAATCTCGAAACTGACTATTTCCAATTTAGGGACACCTCTCCACTGGAGGCTATTAGGGGTAAGTTGTCTGAAATTGCAGATGAGGCTACTCGTGAGACAAAGTTTGCGAATCGTAATGTGCAGGCCTCCTGGTATGGAGAGGGCAACCGACCCGGAAGGACACTAGCCACCATGCTCTGTAAACCACGCACGTCCACTTATGTGGTGGAACTATTGGATGACAATCTAAATCTCCAATCCACCCCATTCGAGCTCCTGGGCATGATGACCTCCTTCTATGCTAAACTTTACACCACTAACGCTGTTCATTGTGAGAGCGAGTTAATTACATACCTGGGCACTATTCAATTGTTGTGGCTAGATGGCACCTACCGGGCATATCTGGACTCTCAGTTTACAGTGGAAGAGATAGTTCAAGTTATCCAAAGCCTTCCAGGCCTTGATGGCCTGACCACCGCATTTTATAAGGAATACACCACTATTCTCGCCCCACTTATGCTTGCTATGTTTGAGGAATCCCTTGATCAGGGCTCCTTGCAACCCTGGCTTAGAGCGGCAGTCGTTGTTATGCTCCTCGAGCCTGATAAACCCGCATCACACTGTGACTCAAATAGGCCACTATCAATGATTAATGTGGATAACAAAATATTTGCAAAGCTCCTGACAAACCGCCTCCTTCCCCTTCTAACCTACGCTTGTGAGACCCGACCAGTCTGGGTTAATCCCAGGCCACTCCACATCCCATAATCTTCACACCTTATTTGCTGTTCTGCACCATCTATAACCCCAGGTCTTGGCAGTGGCTGCCCTACTCGATGCTACAAAGGCGTTTGACTCGCTGGAATGGCCTTATCTTTTCCCTCTCCTTGCATGCTTCAGGCTCAGCACCCGTTTTCTTCGGTAAATACGATTGCTATACACTCTCCCCACTGCCCGGGTATGCCTGAATTGGCTTGCTCTCTTACCCGTTCCCTGTTACTCATGGTACACGCAAAGGGTGTCCACTGTCACCCCTCTTGTTTGCAATTACCATGGATCCCCTTGCAGCATGCCTCCGGCAATACCATACACATCGTGGCCTTGGTTTCACCACCAGAGAACTAATTGTCTCAATGTATGACGATGACGTCACCCTATACATCAGTAGACCCCAGGATAATCTCAGACCAGTGACCCGAGAGGTCATAAGATTTAGGTTTTTCTGGGATTCAGGTAAACTGGTCTAAATCCATACTATTTCTCCTCACTGACGGCACCTAGCCATTCGCCACGGAGTACCCACTGCGGTGGGCATCTGCTCCGGTACAGTACCTAGGCATTTGGCTGAGCAGAGATCCCAATGAGCTCTGGAGGGAGAACTATGGCTGCGCTGTCTCGTGGTTGGAGGACAGAGTGCCTATCTGGTTCTGTTTACCGCTGTCGATTTCGGGTCGAATTGTGATCGCGAAAATGATCCTTCTACTGAAATTTCTCTATTTGTTCCTTAATGTACCCATCCTCCTTAATGTACCCATCCACATTTCTACGGCGTCTCAGATCAAATCTTATAGTTCTGATCTGGGCTGGTAAACAGCCCCGTATTTCCTGGGAGATTCTTACCTTGCCACTTGCTCAGGGTGGTCTGGGCGCCCCGGACATGTCACTTTACGCATTCTGTGCCCAAGCGCAATATTTTCACTACTGGTTATATCCGACACCCTTCCAGCCTCACATTGCTACTGAAACTGACCGTGCACTGCCATGGCCCCTCACCACTGCTCTGTATGTCCCTTATAAGTCTCCGAGGGCAGAGATCGACACTGTGGAATGAGTGCACTGGGCCTGGGATAGACTGCGATCCTGCGCAGGACTTTCCTGCCTCTACACTCACTCTATACCCTTTGGTCGGAACCCTCAGCTGCCACCACTGCAGGACATAGGCGCCATGGCGGGCACTCCTGGGCGCTGCCTCATAACCTTTTCAGACCTTTACCTGGCAGATGCCTTTATACCATTGTTTGCGAGCTCAGATCCCACTCCCACAACTGTGCTGGACACACTCCTCTATAATCAAATCCGTGTTACCTGCCGTTCACTGCATGACACTTTCCCCAGCCCCCCGACCCCGCTTCAAGCTCTGGAGCACATGCTCACTAATCCTACACTATGCAAATTAATCACTCGCTTATACACCATTATGCAAAATTCTGCACCCATTGCAATCCCGAATGCACGTGCTGCATGGGAAGTGGACACAGAGCCCCCAATTACAGACATCCAGTGGTCCTTTTGCTGGGCACAGATGGAAGCACTCCCACCCAACTACAGATTGATATTCAATCAATCAATCAGGGGAATTGTAAGCGCACTACTCACCCGTACGGGTCTCAAGGCGCTGAGGGGGGGGGGGGTCAGCAGATCCGTATTAGTCGAAGAGCCAGGTCTTCAGCGTCTTCCTGAAGGTGTTCAGGGAGGGGGCACGTTTGATGTCGGTGGGGAGCTCGTTCCAGGTCTTGGCCACGATGTAGGAGAAGGATCTTCCCCCTGCTCTGGCTCTGCGGATGCGCGGGGTTTCGGCGAGGAGGAGGTTGGTGGAGCGGAGGTTGTGTTTGGGCACGTGGAGGGTGATTCTGTCGTTGAGGTATTGGGGTCCGGTGTTGTGTAGACATTTGTAGGCGTAGGTGAGTATCTTGAAGGTGATTCTCTTCTCGACGGGGAGCCAGTGGAGCTTGCGTAGGTGTTGGCTGATGTGTTTGCGCCGAGGGACCCCGAGAACGAGTCTGACGGCGGTGTTCTGTATAGTCTGGAGCTTGCGGAGTAGGGACTTGTTGATGCCGGCGTAGAGGGCGTTTCCGTAGTCCAGCCTGCTGGTGATGAGTGCGTGGGTGACCGTGTTCCTTGCCTCGGGGGGGATCCATTTGAAGGTCTTACGGAGGATGCGGAGGGTGTTGAAGCAGCTGGAGGTCACGGCGTTGACCTGTCGATTCATGGAGAGGGAGGCGTTGAGTACGATGCCGAGGTTCTTGGCGTGGCCTGTGGGAGTGGGGGGGCTGCCGAGGGTGGTGGGCCACCAGGTGATGTTCCATGCCGAAGGGGTGGTTCCGAGGACGAGGACTTCTGTCTTCTCTGAGTTGAGTTTTAAGCAGCTGTTGTTCATCCAGGCTGCGACGTCCTGCATTCCTTCCTGGAAGTTCAGTCTGGTGGTTGTGGGGTCATTGGTGAGGGAGAGGATGAGCTGGGTGTCGTCGGCGTAGAAGACTATGCTGAGGCCGTGTCGTCGGATGATGACGGCGAGGGGGGTCATGTAGACGTTGAAGAGGGTGGGACTGAGTGAAGATCCCTGTGGGACTCCGCAGTTGATTTCAGTGGGTTGGGAGAGGAAGGGTGGCAGTCGGATCCTTTGGCTTCTGCCGGTGAGGAATGATTTGATCCAGTCGAGGGCGGTGCCTTGTATGCCGGCGTCGTGTGGTCTGTCTGTGAGTGTGCGGTGGGAGACGGTGTCAAAGGTTGCTGACAGGTCGAGTAGAATCAGGGCCGCGTGTGGACCTGGTCGAGGAGGGCACGGATGTCGTCAGTAGCAGCGAGTAGGGCGGTCTCGGTGCTGTGGTTGCTTCGGAATCCGGATTGGGAAGGGTCGAGGATAGTGTTGTCTTCGATGAACCTTGACAGTTCTGCATTGACGGTCTTCTCGGCGACTTTAGCTGCAAAAGGGAGGAGCGAGATGGGCCGGTAGTTCTTGAGGTCCGTCGGGTCTGCTGAGGGCTTCTTGAGCAGGGGCCTGACTTCTGCACATTTCCAGTAGTCGGGGAAGGAGCTGGTCTTGAAAGAGGTGTTGATGGCGTGTTGTAATATGGGTGCGATGGGGGTGGCGGCTCTGTGGTATATGTGGGGTGGGCAGGGGTCTGTGGGGGCCCCGGAGTGGATGCCTTTCATGGTCGCGGCGGTCTCTTCGGTCGTGATCGGTGTCCAGACTGAGATGGTGGTCTGGCTGGCGTTGTCGCCGGGCGGGCTAGCTGCGGGGTCGGGTGTGTGGTCGTTGAAGTTGTCGTAGAGGTTCTTTATTTTCAGGTGGAAGTAGGAGCTGAGTTTGTCGCAGAGGTCCTGTGAGGGGGTGATGTCAGTGGCTTCGCTGCGGGGCTTGGTGAATTCCTGGATGACGCTGAAAAGTTCCTTGGAGTTGCCGGAGTTGGCGAGGATTCTGTTGTGGATGAAGGTCCTTTTGGTGGTTCTGATGCGTTGATGGTATACGGTCATAGTGTCCTTGTAGGTGGTGTGGTTGTCGGGTGTCTTACTGTTTCTCCAGTTCTTCTCCAGGCGTCTGCAGGTGCATATTGATACATTTAAAATTTCTTCACCGCTTATATCGTACCCCTTTGCAGCTCTCGCGAATATGATTAGTCGCAGACCCGCGCTGCCTCAGGTGCCCGTCACCACGGGCCTCCTTCATACTCCTCGCCTGGCACTGCCCCAAGGTTGCTGACTTCTGGAAGGAAGTCGTCTCCATGATTCTCACATTCACTGGTCATTCTCCACCCGTTGCCTGATGGTGGGCCTCCTGAGATATGTCATGGACATTCCAACAAGTGAATGCCAGGTCACCGCCATGCTCCTCCTTCTGGCTAAACAGAGAGTGGCCATAAACTGAGGCCGGTGACCTGCTCCTACGACCAAAGCTTGGTTACAGGATGTCACATACTGCCAGGAGCAGCTTTCACACTTCTAAGAATTGATGCCCCTACGCTCTCGTCCCAAACATATCTGGGAACCCTTCATGGTTTACATGGACCAGAGAGCCTTCACCCCATCCTCTCCTATTGCAACACACTCCGAGATGAGCCCTATTCGGTCCTTTACTCACTTTAGGACCAATACTACCACTGGTGACTCCTAATGTCTCACGTTTATTTAATTAGCAACTTGGTCTCCTCTGTTTTGTGTATTAGCTGTCAACTTGATACATGTCCCTCTTGGGACGCTGCAACTGGGGACATTATGCTGTACCTGATGTAACCTACTGTGCTAAGATATATTGTGCTGCCCTCCCCTCCCCTCCCTTCCTCTTCCCGACTATCTTCTCCTCTCTTTTCTTTCTTGTCTCTGTGACCTGTTTGCTGTTGTGTCACTGTTCTACTTTGACTTAAATGCCAATAAAAACAATAAATTAAAAAAAATTATGGCACAGATTTCATTTTCAGATGAAGCATTGCCATCGGCCATTATATTAGCGAGTTAGAAAATTGGACTATATTTTGTTTTGTGTGATTTATTGTTCTATGGGCTTTGTATAATGTGGATCACTTAGATTAAGTTATTGTCAGTTTTAAAAATTGTGAAGTTGTTTATTGAACTTATGTCTAAATAAACTATGATATATTAAACAGCAAAAAGGAGTGCCTCCGACTTCCACATCCTGGGTGTTTGCTGGTGGGAAGATCTGATCACAACCGCTTCAGAAACAACACAGGACATCTTCATTAAACCAAGACTGGAAATCTGGTCTTTTGAAGGACACTGCCCGATACCTTTCACTGTCCTTGTACTTAGCTAAGAGCTAATATCCAGCGATGGTCAGCATGTACTTTTATAAGACAATCTGCAAAAGCACTTTGCATATTTACCTGGTTATATGTGATTGGTTCTTGTTGAGAAGCCTTGAGTTTCCGCAAGCGTTCCTTGTCCTTTCGAAGATCTGTCTTACAGCCAATCAGAATGATGGGGATTCCACGACAGAAGTGATTCACCTCTGGATACCACTGTTGCAAATAGATGAAAGTACATGATTGCAATAATGAACCTCCCAACAGGTAACATTTAGTTAAATATTTCAAAATATTGGCTTATCGTATGACAAAACATCACAAATATTTTCTGATGAGGCTACGTGAATGGTGCACGGTGTAAGGTCCATAGACATCTTGACATTATACCATGTTGGTTGCCTGTGTGGTGTTTTATTCCACTTGGAATGTTGCCTGAAATCCTTGAGCAGTTCATGTTCCCAAGGCTCATTGCCCAGGTTCCTACATTGCTTCTTTATAAGAGACAGGAGTGTGTCAATCAAGAATGTTTCTAAGTATATCCCTGTTGGAATATTGTCGCAAACGTGGTAAACTGTATAATTTTGTGATGCAGCGGTATCCCTTATTATTTAAGAAAGGTGAAAGGAAGTGCAGCAGTACCCGTTAATAACAAGCATTTGCAATGCAATAGGTCTCGCATTTACGCGAGTTTGAGCTATTGACATTGCAAATGGCAATGCCTTTTATTTTTGTTTTCGTTTTTAAAACATAAATAAAGGCAGTCATTTACAATGCCAATAGCTTAAACTCGCGTAAATGCGAGACCTATTGCATTGCAAATGCTTGTTTTTTTACATTCAGTAGATTTAGAAAGTCTCACTGACAAATAGACATAACATCTATTTCAAGAAACTAGAAGATGGCTCTAGTCGGGACTAAGCGTTCAGAAACAAAGTAATGACTTGTCTCATGCTTATCTGTGGTGAAATACATGCTTTATAGCTCAACACTGCTGGTTTGTAGTCAAAGCCTAAATGAAACTATTCACAACATATCATGGAGAACAGGACTACCCCACACAATCTGTGCCCCGCTCCCAACATCTGTGCGTAAAATGTGTCTATACTCTATTCACATGTTGCGAGAGCAAATTTGCTGAAACGTGTTATTGTGGCTGAGGTTAGTTATAGGATACAAAATCGGCATAAATAGGCCAGATTAATGCATGACCCACCCAATGGAAAAGGACGCCTGGTCATTGACTCCCCTCGCTGTTGAATGTGTAAGGCACTTAAAGCAGCGTGCCTGATGCGCATGCCAATGTAGAACATATTCTACGTAAATAAGGGGTGCTATACATCTCAAAACAAAGGGTTCACAAATACATCCATTTTGTCACAAATGCTCAGAAGTCACGGAGTGTCCTTGGCTACTGACAAAGGAGGGTCAGTGACCGCAGAGTGTCTAGTAGGTGTGTTACTGGCTGCCTACACCAGTCATCAGAGCTTCAATGGTCACATTTGCACTGCAGCTGCAGACCCACAGACCCTGAGGCGCCGGCCGTCTTTGTTTACAGCGATAACAGGCAAGCAGCTAATGCTGCTGTAAAGCTCATCGAAATCACTGCCCACTTACTACCGGCTCATGGCTGAAAACTCACCCCGCGCTGGTGCGGATAGAAGCGGCAACGCCCACTTCAGAAAATATGCTGATCACATTTCACAATTTAAAAAAATGACGTCATTTATTATGTAATAGCCGAGTGATGACTTGTAGCTCTGTGAAAGTCGTAGCTGGCATAATCAGGGAGGAAATGCTACACCTTACCCAGCCCAAGTGCGCCTCATTACTAAACATGTTTCAGCAGGTGCTGCCAGAATCCAAATTATCTCCTCAACTTGTTTTTCGTGGCAGCGAGTAAGACAAGGTTTGCAAGCACCGACTGATCCATGTCCCCATTTTAATTATACTGTGCACAGGCACAAGTCATCGGAAGACAAAACCAGAGCTCTTACCGGCCCCTCGGGCCTCAGCCTCGTTCAATGCTGCAGGCGCACGCACGCTGAAGAGTGATCATTAGAAGCTCCAAATCAGGCACCCGGGCCCCCGAGAGGATCGTACCTCAGTACCCCAGCATTAGGAACAGAGCAAGAAAGAGATAAGGGAAAGAAAAGCAAGCTCAAGCAATCACAGATAAAGCAAGTGGTGCGCGCACGCGCGCCACAGCTAAGCATGTGATTTCAATTATCACGCCCGTGTCTGGGCACGATAATTGAAACCACATGGCCTATTGGTGTCTATTACGCGCACCAAGCACGTAATAGACACCAATAGGCCATGGGCGGAGCAATGCGCCCGCCTTTGGCCAATTGCGTGCAGTCTTTTATACAAAGACGCACGAAAAGGCCAATGGGGTAGCACAAAAGGAATCGCACACGCACGAGCGTGTGCGATTCCTAGGTCAGTGCTGAATCCCCGTTTTTCACCTACTAAATGTCTCGCGCTGTGCGAGCACTGCTACACAGTGCAACGCTAGGCGCGAGACCTAAAAAAAAGAGAGAGTTGAAAAAAACCCACAGGGAGCGAGAGAGAGTGATAAAGGAGTTGGGCTGCACCGTGGATGTAGACCTCTGCACCAATCCTGACTTTGGTTCCAGTTCATGACCCACCTCCGAAAATTGAAGGACCATCTGTTTCCCCGCTCTGATTCGTTATTCTTCACTGAAAACACACCACAAGATAGGAAACAAGCATCTGCAATGCAATAGGTCTCACATTTGCAAGAGTTTAAGCTATTGTCATTGTAAAGGACAATGCCTTTCATTTATGTGTTTGCAAAACCTTATTTATGTGTTTACAAAACCTGCAAGCGTACTTGCAGGGTTTGTAAACACATAAATAAAAGGCATTGTCATTTACAATGGCAATATCTTAAACTCTCGCAAATGCGAGACCTTTGCGGCACCCACGATTTAGCTTTACACATCTTAAGGGAAAGCGCTGGTGCCGTGATAGCTTCAAAAGTAAAGCAATTGCTTTACTTTGAAACAATCGTGGCCCCCGCGCTATAGCTTAAGATGTTCAAAGCGAATGCGTGGGTACCGCCATTGTAACTAAATTCAGCAAATAGAATTCTTTTTTTCTTTTCGCTTACTTTTGTTACTATGGTGGCACCCGTGCTTTCGCTTTGAACAACTTAAGCTAAAGCGCGGATGCCACAATTGCTTTAAAAGTAAACAAATAGAAAAAAAAACAATTTTTTTTCTACTCATTTTCCAGAGATCTTTGCAAGTCCTGAACTAAGATCCATAGAGTAGCTGGATGTCGTCAACTTCTATTTTCTAAATCTGCTCCAATTTTACCACTAGAATTCAGTTTTTTAGCCAGGTAAATTTATTCTTGTGACATCACTCGCACAGGGAAACATCTGTGTAAGCCTCAAATATATTGCCAAGATATCACTAGAATAACGCCCAGATTTATTAACCCCTTGAATCGCCATTGCGTCACGCAAGGCAACGCAAGGGCTTAAGTGATATTTACTAAGCCACGCAAAGCATTCTTCCGTGGCTCTGCGTGGCTTACTCAATCCAGAGTAACGCAAGGCAGCGTCAATTACTGCCTTGCATTATTCTGCATTGGGAAGATGTTCCATGAGCGGAGTGGCGGTATTCCCATGCATTCCCTATGGGTAGAAAACCTGGGAATACATCGAAATGCATTGCCACCCCAACCTAGGCGTAATGAGGAGAAATATGTTATTTCCTCTTTCTACGTGTGCTGCATTCTGCGGCACATATGGAAAGACGAAAAAGCCTCTGACAATTGGTTTTTTGCAGGACGGTGTGCCTTCCTGCACACAAAACAATCCTGCCTGTAACACAGGTACCCTTGCTCCATGGTGCAAGGGTGCCTGCGTTGGCGCTATGCAGCACTCAGTGCGCCAGCACATAGAGAGAACAGGAATACGCCATAACGTAGTAAATGTGGGGCATTCCGGCTCTCTCCATTTGCCGCAGCACAGCAAGTTGTCTTCCTGCATTGCGTCAAATGTTAGTAAATCTGTCCCTTCGTTTTTTAGGAAAATGAGTTGAAATCACATTCATCTGTAATCGAGGGCAGCCGGACAGCCAAGCCCTTGTCCCTGAATTAATGCATATAATCAAGTGGGAGAAGATAGGAATGGCATGCTGTTTCCTTAGATGTTCCATTTAGTTGGGTATCTCTGAAGTCACAATCAGCCGCGGCCGCTGCAGGTAAGCGCAGTGGGGCCAGGTGAGGGGGGATTTCAAGAGACGACCACAAGGGAGAATTAAATAAATAAATAATTTTCCCTCGTGGTCGTTTCTCGAAATCCCCCCTCACCTGGCCCCACAGCCCCACCGCTCTTACCTGCAGCGGCCGCAGCTGTTCACAATAGGACCAAATGTAATAATAAAGTGTTGCAATCTCCAACACAATACACTAACCACCCAAAAACTACTGATTCAACTGAATCAGAAACAGAATCCGGTCTGTGCCGGAATCCTCGATAAAAAGGCATGAATCAATCAATCAGGGGTTTGTTAAAGCGCGACTACTCACCCGTAAGGGTTTCAAGGCGCTAGGGGGGGGGGGTGCAGGTTCCATCCATCAAGGAGAGGGTCTGTCGAAGAGCCAGGTTTTGAGGTTTCTTGCAAAGATGGGGAGCGATGTTGTCTGTCTGAGGTGGAGCGGAAGGGCGTTCCATGATTTGGCCGCGAGGAAGAAGGAGCGGCCTCCCGATCTGGTCTTTCTGGTGCGGGGGACCACGGCGTAGGAGAGCTGGGCTGATCGTAGGGTCCTTTGGGGTGCGTGGAATTTGAGTCGGCTGTTCAGGTATGCTGGTCCGGTGCCGTGGAGGGCCTTGTGTGCGTGGGTGAGCATCTTGAAGGTGATTCTCGCCTCGACAGGGAGCCAGTGGAGTGTGCGCAGGTGCTGGGAGATGTGGCAGTGTTTTGGCAGGTTGAGGACCAGTCTTGCGGCGGCGTTCTGGATGTTCTGTAGCTTGCGGGTGAGGTTTTTGTTTATTCCGGCGTAGAGTGCGTTGCCGTAGTCGAGTCTGCTGGAGACCAGGGCGTGAGTGACGGTCTTTCGGTGTTCGAGGGGGATCCATTTGAAGGTCTTACGAAGGAGGCGGAGGGTGTGGAAGCAGGAAGACGAGACAGAGTTGATCTGGCGGTCCATTTTGAGCTCTGAGTCCAGGATGATTCCCAGGTTGCGTGCGTGGTCCGTGGGGGTTGGCGGGTTTCCGAGGGCGGGGGGCCACCAGGTGTCGCTCCAGGCATCGGGGTTTGGGCCCATGATGAGTACTTCTGTTTTGTTGGTGTTTAGTTGTAGGCAGCTGTTTTTCATCCATTTGGCGACGGCTTCCATGCCTTCTCGAAAGTTGCGTCTGGCGGTGTTGGGCTCGTTGGATAGGAAGAGGATGAGCTGGGTGTCGTCTGCGTATGACACGATGTTGAGTCCGTAGGTTCTGACGATGGGGGCGAGTGGAGCCATGTAGACGTTGAAGAGCGTCGGGCTGAGGGAGGAGCCCTGGGGGACTCCGCAGTTGGTAGGTGTGGGGTCCGAGAGGAAAGGGGTGAGTCTGACCCGCTGCGTCCTGCCGGAGAGGAAGGAGCGGATCCAGTCGAGGGCATTGTCCTGGATTCCTGCGTCGTAGAGTCTGCGTTTTAGGGTGCGGTGGGAGACTGTGTCGAACGCCGCTGATAGGTCGAGGAGGATGAGGGCTACTGTTTCTCCTTTGTCCAGTAGGGTGCGGATGTCGTCTGTTGCGGCAAGGAGGGCGGTTTCCGTACTGTGGTTTTTTCTGAAGCCGGATTGGGAGAAGTCGAGGATGTTGTGTTCTTCAATGAATGTGGCGAGTTGGATGTTGATGGCTTTCTCGATGAAGGTACAGAAACTGTGACGCAACGGCGAGGGCATATTAATGGCCATACAGCACTATGCAAACACCTGTAGCACAACATGTAGCATAAAATACCCATATATAGTATTTAAGTTACTCTTCACAGATGGCAATCCAGCAGTTACTCTGCTTACAATGCCTCTACAGCAGTTACCCTACACAGAATGCCTGCCCAAAAGATATTCAATACAGAATGCACGTCCATCAGATTCTCTGCAGAGAATGACTGCTCAGTAGTTAATCTGCACAGAAAAAACTGCTCAATACATGCTCAATATGTACTCTATACAGAATGGTTGTCCATCTGTTACTGTGCACAGAATGCTGGCCCAGTAGATACTCATGCAGAATGCCCGACCATCAGTTACTCTGCACAAAACAGATGCTCAATATATACTCTGTACAGAATGCCTGCCCTTAGGTTACTCTACACAGAATACAGGCCCAATAGATACTCTATTCAGAATGCCTGACCATCTGTTACTCTGCAGAGAATACCTGCTCAATAGATACTCTATGCAGAATGCCTGACCATCAGTTACTCTGCACAGAATACCTGCTCAAAAGATACTCTATGCAGAATGCCTGACCATCAGTTACTCTGCACAGAATACCTGCTCAATAGATACTCTATGCAGAATGCCTGACCATCAGTTACTCTGCACAGAATACCTGCTCAATAGATACTCTATGAAGAATGCCTGACCATCAGTTACTCTACACAGAATACCTGCTCAATAGATACTCTATGCAGGATGCCCGACCATCAATTACTCTGCACAGAATACCTGCTCAACAGATACTCTATGCAGGATGCCCGACCATCAGTTACTCTGCACAGAATACCTGCTCAATAGATACTCTTTGTAGAATGCCTGACCATCAGTTACTTTGCACAGAATACATGCTCAATAGATACTCTATGCAGGGTGCCCGACCATCAGTTACTTTGCACAGAATACACGCTCAATAGATGCTCTGCACAGAATGTGCCATTTGGTTACTTTGCACAGAATGCTGCCCAATAGATAACTCTATGCAGAATGCCTGAGAATCAGTTACCCTGCACAGAATACCTACTCAATAGATTTCTATGCAGAATGCCTGACAATCAGTTACCCTGCACAGAATACCTGCTCAATAGATACTCCATGCAGATACCTGACAATCAGTTACCCTGCACAGAATACCTACTCAATAGATATTCTATGCAGAATGCATGACCATCAGTTACTCTGCACAAAATACCTGCTCAATATACACTCTCTACAAAATGCCTGTCCATCTGTTACCTGCACAGAATACCTGCTCAATAGATACTCTAGTCTATGCAGAATGCCTGTCCATCTCTTACCCTGCATAGACTACCTATTCAATAGATACTTTAAGTAGAATGCCAGACCATCAGTTACCCTGCACAGAATACCTGCTCAATAGCCATTTTGTCTCTGAAGCAGTATGCTCAAGTAGCAGAGCTTGTAAGATTACACAGTAATCAGCAGAGCACTAACATGTCCCCTCGTGTACACCTTGCAGAGGGGTGGTCAAACACACATGCAGATCTATCATACACATGTGGAGCTCCCATGGGTACATGGTCTTCACGTGTATGGGGGTAACCCCTGCACCGCATGTTCTCGAGTTCAGATGGGACTCAGGCCCTTTGGGGTCAGTGCCCACTGGGGCATAGCTTGGAGGGTGTGTGTTTGAGGTGTGACAAAGGCATGCTTTCTTTGCTTGGTAGTTGGGTCTGGGGTCCTGAGTCAGATCTGCAATTCCTGTGTTGGATTTTATCACTGTGAGCCAAAAATGAAAAACAAAAAGTGACTTTTGATGTAAACAGGAGAGAGGAGACAGACAGACAGAGATAGCCATCTTGTGGCAGAATTTCAAAATGTGAAACCAGATAACCTGGAATCAATACCAGCTTCCCTGGATGTCCAAATTGTGTGATCTTTGACAAATATATTATTTCACAGACCATACTTTTTCTTTATTATCACATTTGAGCACACATTTGAGTACTTGAGTTCAGCATGTGAGCTGTTCAAGCACCCCTTATATTTGGTTTAATCGACTGTAATGATGCTCCATTTATATAAATAAGAATCTACGCCACATTTAGGGTTTACATGACTACTGACTTGCCTCCTAGTTCACTAATGGCTTTGTTGTTGGGGGTGAACTATGAATGTTTCTTAAAACTATCACTTTTCAAGGAGCACCTTCCTGCACAAAACAATCACAAGAGGAATTTTCCTCGTTCTCGCAGTACACATGTGGAAAGAGGAAAAAACAAGGAGAAGTTTTTACTTTTCTCCTTGTTACGCCTTCTTTAGGGAAGCATACGTTTTTGGCGCTGCCCCAGATTCATGCTGTGTTGTAAATCTGGGGCAGCATCAAATCCATGAGTATTGCGTGGGAACACCCACAGCAACACCCACGGCATGCCTACCTGCCGCAATGTAAGGCAACGCAGTGACTTGCGCTGCGTGGCCTTAAACCTCATCTATAAGGCCATGAAAAGCCACGAAGGGTGGCTTTGTGTGGCCTTGTAGATATGGGCCTGCATTGTGCGCCACAGGAGTATAAAAAAAGTGATGCCTTGGTGGCGCAAGGGGCTTGTACTTATGCCCATTACATTTGACAGTTTTGGTGCTCCTAGCAACTGTGCCATATTTAAGGCCTTTTGTTACAACCTGGGGCCTCTTTGTGGTTGTACCCTGAGAAGGCTGCCTACAGCCATCTTAATGTACTGCTGGCCCTTTCCACAGAGGTTGCCTTAGAGCTCGTGGGGGATGCTGCAATCTCATGTACCATATTCAGGGCTGGGTATAGGAATGGGTGTGCTGGGCACAGTCCCAGTGTGCCATGTTAAAAGGGCATATTCAGCTTACCTGTCAAACACCTTTTAAAGATGTTTTTATACTTCAGACTGCAGGCGTCTGGTCAGTCTTTCAAGCTGTCCATAAATCTGTGTGTTCTTCCTCCTTCTTCTTTCTCCATCACACCCTTGTCCCCTGCCCTGGCCTGTCACCTCCAGTTTGGAGTTCCCAAAAAAGAGCTAGGGTTTGGCATAAGTGTTTGACGTGAGAGGGAGGAGGCGATAAAAGGTATAATGGTGTCAGAAAGACCAAGCTTTTCTCATTTACACCAATAAAGCCACATACAACGGTAGCAGCAGCATTACTATTAAGTTGCAGAATAGTAACTGCTGTTACATGCAAAGCTAAAAAGAGCATAAGTTTAAGGTCCAGGGGTGGTGGACTTGGGGGTTAACAGAGGATAAAAGTAGAGCACCAAATTTAGTTTTGCCCGGGGCACCATCTGAGCAAAGGCCCGCTTTGGCCGTATTAGAAGTGCCGTAAGCTATAACACACTTGTAATACAGAAGATAGGATATTCACCAGTTTTGTGACAGGTATCCTGTCCACCAAACTCTAAATAAGGCCCAAAGGATCTGCCTTGAGATCAGAAATATAGATGTAAGTATTTATAGCATTCACAGTATGCACGAACAGTACACACCTAGTTGTGACAATTGATGCCCCGACGTGGGTCCCTTGCTCACTTTGACACTGGATTCAAGCTAGCCTGGCTGATGAGGGGTGTTACCCCGAAGCCGGTCCCAGGATGCTTGTTTCCGGTTTAGGGAAGACCTGGCTTGGCAGTTCGGGCTGGACTGTTCCCATGAGGAACAGGGTCAAGACAGATTTGCATTTGGCTGGGTCATGAACTGGGGTGGCGAAGTGAGCTAAAGAACTATGATGGATTCAACCCAGATCTGTGACTGGGGGTGAGTATCTGAAAAGTTTCAACGCTCCGTCCATCATCTCCTTGTGTTTGCTTTGTTCGCCCTAAGTTGGCAGGGTATGCCCAGACGTGGGTTCCTTGCTCACTTTGCCACTGGATTCAAGCTAGCCTGGCTGATGAGTGGGTGTTACCCCGAAACCTGTCCCAGGATGCTTGTTTCCAGTCCAGAGAAGACCTTGCTTGCAGTTCGGGTTAGACTGTTCCCATGAGGACCAGGGTCAAGACTGATTTGCATATGGCTGGGTCTAAACTGTGGTGGCGAAGTGAACTAAAGAATGATGATGGATTCAACCCAGATCTGTGACTGGGGGTGAGTGTCTGAAAGGTTTCAGCGCTCCATCCATCATCTCCTTGTGTTTGCTACTTCTCTTTAAGACACACTTTTTCAGGCATGTAACCTATCTCACCCTGCTCTCTCTCTCCCTCATTTTTCTTTCACTCTCTCTCTACCATCTACTCAATTCCTTGTCAGAGACCCCTGTTTTTCTCTTCTTGCTCTGTCTGTACCTCACTTTCTTCTCAGGAATGTCTGATCTTTGGCTCTACTTTTCTCATTATTCACCTCCTTACCTTGGTTCTCATTAGAAAATCCAACCTATCCTCTCTCTCGTAGTAGGGGAGAGTCCCACCTCTTATTTTATGCTATATTCTCACTCCCTTCTCAGGAGTGTCACATATCTCAATCTGCCTGCCATTTCACTCACTCCTTGCCTCTCCTCTTGTCAGAGGCTGTTGCCTCTCTTCTCTTTCACAGACTTACACTTCTCTCTTCTCAGCAAGACTCTCAACTCTTCTTCTCATCAGACTCCCACCTTTCTCCTCGTCCTCTCTCTCGTCATCAGAGACTCCCATCTTTCTCATTTCCTCAGACTTCCATCTCTCTCTTCTCTTCAGAGATTCCCATCTCCCAACAAACTTCCACCTGCCTCTCCTCGCACTTTCTCACTTCACCAGAGACTCCCACCTCTCTCTTCTTACTGCCTGTCTCCGCCTTCACCTGACTTCCTTCTCAAGCATGTCACTCATCTCATCTGACTCACTCTTTTCCTCTCACTCCCAGGTGTGAGATGTGCTGGCATTTGGCCATTTCAATCTTCCAGTTTGAAAGAGGCCCACCCACCGTGGAGGCCCCATGTGGCTCTGGAAGTAAAGCTCAAATATTCTGTGTGCCACCCTTGTCCATCCGCGGCCCACCTTCCATTGCTGGACAGCACAGCAGAGAAAAAACAGACCTTGAGGTAACCTACGTACCAGGCTGCTCCTCTTCCATTGCGTAAACAAGATACATCAGCACAAACAAGGGAAGATAATATCACAATGTAAGGAACAAAGTGCCCCCAGGCGTTATCCTTCATACTGACTATCCATCAAACATCAGGGCACACATCGTTAGGTCAAGCCTACTAGACATCGCAAGCTGTCTGGTTGCAAAAGTCTACTGTCAGCTTATTGGTATCTTACACTGGGCTTAAAGTCTGCCCATTGGGTACCATTGGTCAGCTTTATTATCACTCTCATTTGCTTGTTTCTTTTTCGAAGGCTTGGCTTGTCTATCTTGTGTTTATCTCTCTCCTGTAGCCTTGTTACTTGTTTTCTTTCAATGCTCACTGCAGGTTGGAGCAGGCAGCTCCATTTTCTGCTGTAAAACGCAGATGTGGCAAGTGAAAAAGGGCTTCTTGCATGAGAGCACTGATGTCATCGCTTGTGCGTGGGAGCTATATTCGTAACCCAATTTCCTGAATGGACGTCTTCTGAGTTACTGTACAAGGACACTGGGAGAATACTAACCGTGTCACTTTGTACAGTTTTGTACATTGCCAACCAGCTAAATTCCCTACATTTGTTACATTTGGAACCTACCCTGAACATATTCAAAGCAATTTTAGCCTATTATGCCTAGTACTGTAGGACACTTTTTCTCTTTTCTGTGAAATAATTTTTTGTGTTATCGCGCGCAAGATTTCCCAGTGTAGTATAATTTTATTTTCACAATGCCGTTCCATCAATCGTCCACCGCCATTTTTGCAGTTACCTGGTGAACCTCCAATAATATGGGAGGAGTGGTTCAGAGCTTTCAACACATATCTAGGTTGTATTGATGGTTGTATTGATGGTTTCAGGTTCAAGGCTGACAGGGAAGGTTTGTTACTTGAGCATTCTTTGAGCTTGGAAGTCTAAGAAATGTTCAAACACCTGCCCGCCTTTGTGCTTAAGAATGAAGATGAAGAATTGATGAATATCAGAACGCAATTAAAAGGCTTGAGAGACATTTCTGTAAACCACAACATTTAGCTGGGAGAAGACATATTTTGTTTTGAGAGAACAACAAGTATGAGAAATGGTTAATATGTGTGTTGCTTCATTGAGAGTATTTTCCGCCAAGATGAATCAAAAGAATCTGCTAAAGAGCTGAATAAGGGTGTTTGTGAGAAGGTGTATGCAGGTAAAAGCAGCAAGGGAGATCGCAAACAATCACAAACATTGAGGAAAATTAGAAATTACAGAGAGGGAAGTTGTTTCAGATGTGGTTCAAAGTTCCATGTTGCTACTTTCAAACAATGCCTTGCCTTGGCAAACGGGTGTATGAAGTGTGGTGTGACTGGCTATTTTGTCAGGGTTTGTAAGGCATTGCACAGGAATGATAAAGTCAACACTGTTGTGGAAGGGTTAAATGATAAATGTTTTGCAAGTAATTTGAGTAATTTGGTGCATGAAAGTGAATGAGAAAATGTGCCTATGACAAAGGTGGAGAATTTTGATGTGGGAGTGATAGGTGTACCTCTCTTAACTGTTTCCAGGTCTAAGATCACTATCGTCTCTAGAAGTACAGTAGAGGAGAAGGATCTTAACCATGACCTCATTCCCCCTGATATCAATCCTGGGGGTATAACGGATCCAAAATTGATTTGGTAGGTTATTTTAAAACAACTGTGGCGTTTACAAGGTGAGTAGTACAAGGCAAATTGTATGGATCAGGATGGATTCTGATAATTTAGGATGGCTTCATCAAGATTATTTAGGTATAGTACTGAAAACAGGTTGCAGACTGCATGTCTTGTGGACAGAAGATGTGGAGAGCATTACATTTGATTTGGAAAATGTATAGGGACACTCTTTGGAAGTTTTCAAGGATAGATTAGGAACAGTGGCGGCTCCTCCTTAGGGGCGTGGGGGCGTCGTCCCACTGCTTTCTCGCAGTGCGAGAAGCAGAAACATAAAATGGTAAAACTACCATTTTATGTTTCTGCTTCTCGCACTGCGAGAAAGCAGAAGTGCCTGGAGTGCCTGGTTGTGGGAGGGCGGGTGGGCGGTCCTGCTCGAGGGCAGGGGGGGAGTGGCTTGCCCACTGTTGGGGGCCCTGACTGCTTTGGTCGGCCTGGGGCCGACTAAAGCAGTCATGCGCACTCTCCCTTTTCTCTATGTAGGCTGCATGCAGTATACATAGAGAAAAGGGCCTCCGATTAGGCTCCCGGCTGGGGCGCTGTGCGCCTGCACCGCACCAATCACCATTGCAGCGTTGTGATTGGCGGAGGGGAGGGAGGCTGCCTGTGGCTGCTTCCTGTTGGAAAAACGCGGCGGGACCCGGCCAGGAGCGTTGAGACGGCGCGGAGCGGGACCCGGTAAGGTAAGGTTGTGTTTAAATTTTTTTAATTATAAACCCCCCTCACCCCCCGCGCGACCCCTACCCGCGACCTCGTCCTCTCAGCGGTCAGCTCCCACTCAAACCAGAATGTTGACTTGTTGGAAGGCAACAAAGACAGCAGCGAATTAGGTGGTTTAAGAGAGACGGGTGATCAAATTTAGCAGGATTTTTAATATGAGTTTCTATTGCGTCGGGGGCACGGCTGACGTTCAACAAACCATGGGTTTAACTGTGTTCACCCTACCCAGTGCTACAGCGATTACTGTGGAAATTGAACAAATAACCTACATTTGAAAGATGCAGCATTTTAAAGATGTTAAAATCATAAGCGTTTATCGCCGACAGCGCTGCCTCGATCTGGCAGCTTCCACTGACCTGACCCGTGTTATCCATGCAAGGTGCCCCCCATTCCATTATAGACCGATTCACATCACGCGCATTAGCTGATTGGCTGTAAAATGACGAACGCATTTTGAAGCTGGAAATTATTTTACTAGGAACGCAAAGTTGCTTCACTATTAAAAGGTGGAGCACGAGTCATGCCTTGCCTTGACATTGAATGTAATGCAGGGGGTTCAATGGTGATGTACAGGGGGTATGCAGTTCACGAGGGTCGATGAGTTTTAGACATGTGCCCCCCCCACCCCCCACTAACCACCACCCTCCACCCCCCATCACCCCCCAACCACCGCAAAGTGACATCCGATTCCTTTGGTGAGTGCACACTATATTTCTGGGTGTGTATTCTGGTCAGTGTACGAAATGCGTTCGAGAGTTTAGACAGTGTACTGGGTAGTGCACAGTGTTTTGTGAGTGCTTACCACGTATCTGTCAGAGTAAACTGTGGGACATATTCACAAGGAGCCATCGCCGAATTAACGGCACTTTATCGCAGCCAAAGTCGTGATAAATTTACCCCCCCATTCACAAGCCGGTGCTAACAGCCCACAGCACCAGTTTACCCGCGATAGCAGCCGCAAAAAACATCGCTACGGAGGACCCTTGCAAATATCGCTAATGAGATGCAGAGTAGGCGTTCCCGTGACAAAAGCCGAGACAACAGCACACCTCAACATTCACAACGACCAGCCACATCCGCGATAAAAACACAAAACAGGCGATAAGGCGCGTTAGCACCAGGAAATCTACACCTGCTCTGACCTGGTGTAAAGTCGGACGGCAGCCAGCACCACAAAAGGGAGCACAGCCCACGGCGACATCCGAAGGGCAACAGATGCCATGGAGCAACTCATCATTCGGCCCGGACACCCAAGAGGGCCACAACACCCACCGCCACCACCCCAGGACCCCATCCCACACCCGGACAACCCCCCCCCCCGGGACCACCTCCAACCCGGACTAAGAAATTGCACACCAACACCACGAAACCCAAAACAAACATCTTGCCTGATGTCGCACAAGCAGGAAAATAAACATACATGCGTGGCCAGAAAACGGAGAATCAGTCATACAGCAATGCAACCACCAACACAAAACACCAGACAAACAAAAGCAGAAACAACCCCTAGGATGAGTCCTAGCTGCTCCCACTGGACAATCCGTAGCACACAGCCCGGAAGACCAAATCCAAGAGAAGAAGGTGTGCCATGCGCGCAACAAAGGAAAGAGAGGGAGAGAGCGAGGGAGAGAGACGGAGTAAGATAGCACAAGCTGCACAAGGCCGCACGGGCACCTGGCTCCACATGCCAACATGTGTGTATGCATCGCCATACGTACACCATGAGCCCAAGGCCGTGTCCCAATCTCAGCGCCAAAGCCACATCACATTCCCAAAACGAAAGTAGTAGTCAGACAAACATCAGGGATGAAAGCACCATTGTCCCAATGCAGAAGGCGGGAGGACACCTGCACCTCTGACCTTGGTCCCGAACGCGCCTGGAACACCCTGATAGAGATGCAATGGCAGATGGGGACGACTCCCACACAACGCATTCCGCAAATGAACCATCCGACTCATCCCACACATAGAAGCCCCTGCCTGTGGTACCCCCGCATGGGATGCCCTTGACACCCACGGAAACAGCAACCCATGCCCCACAACGTTGCACACACATTCGAATCATTGCTCAGAGCTGTGGCATATCCTCCACACAACAGCCGCAGTCCAGAAGAGTGCCTGTTCACGAGACGCACCAACGCAATGGCAGGCCATACCGGGCACATGCACAACCCCCGTCACGTGGAACAGTACCGTGCAAGTATTCTGCATTTACTGGGCGCACTGCCACTGGCAGTGCTGCGGATCAGTTACAGGCTCAGCTTCCGCATTGCCCACGTCACCTGCGTCCAGCCCTGGTTCCACTGCCGAACATGCACATTCGAGTGTCCCATGGATGTCTGCCTATCCAACACAACTGTTGATGAATTGGACTATGACTTGTGTCTGCGCCCCCTGTTGGATCACGAACAGGAGTGTAACCGAGACAGCAGTGCATGGGATGCCTTGACATACTGCGTATGTATTGGTAGTTGTGCATGGGAGATGGCACAATTTCTCGTGTGCAGTGACCACATCGAGGCGCTCCCCTATTGGGCTGTGTTGCAGATCGGTGAGACGGCGTGGGCTGAGCACACCTGCCCGGACCACCTAATGGATTGGCTCACCCTGGTTTTCCTTGAACACGAGAACAACGTACTATTGGAACACATTGCACATGAAGCTGCACGGGTATTCATGGACGAGTAACTACGTACCTGCAGCCACATCCTATTGCCACCCACAGCACATGGCCCAACAACTTGTTGCACAGTGGGGATTGCTCACATATCCCACCAAAACAGAGGACACGTCTGCCTTCGGTCGGGCTCTGGATGCATGTGCGTGGAATAACGCGTGTGCACACACACCTGTGCAAGGCGACGCAGGTCCATGGTCCGAGCAACACAGCGTCGTCTGGCAACGTTGCCAATTCGGACACACTGCTGGATGAAGCACACACATGGCGATGTAGCACGACATGTGAACCTGTTGGACCCTCACACCTGATCACTGTCGGCAGAGCAGACAATCGGCGCACCCCGGAGGCAGAGCACCATGCAGACCCCACGTGCAGTGAGTCGTGCCCCCTCACATGGGGCACTGTGCAGACGCCAAACAACACATGACTCGTCCAGCAAGGCAAGGTGGACTGTGAGCGTTGCCATCCATGATGAATCTTGTCCATTTCAGCCCCAACATTATCTGCCCCTCGACATGTACCCAAGCTGCGTGTAAGTGTCTTAAGCATGTCCCTGCCTGTTGTGGCCGTTGCCTCGTCCGTACTGACACACACATGCCAATAAAGCCTATGCCACTCCACTGGTGTCTAACTGTGAGGTGTGTTGTTAAGATTGTCCACTCGTGTGCCACAATGAGCCTCGTCCCAACACAGGGAGGAACTGACTGTCGCATGTGCAATGGGGGTGTGTCCCTTTGGCAAGCTCCGCCCCTGTGAGCCAGACATTGTTTTGGGATAGGTGCTGGACGACATGTGCACTTACATGACTTCAGCCATGTGTGTATGGTGTTCAACCTCTGCCCATGTGGAGCAATGTCATACATCACAACAGAATGTGTCCACACAGATGTGTGTAAGTCGGTATGCGACGTGAAGTTCTGCTGTCACACGTGGCGTGGGATACCACTCCTGGTCTGCCACCGTTTTGGTCATTCCTACACACGGCCCTATTCAACACATGGACGTGTGCCTAAGTTGGGGTGTTGTGAGATTGCTGTTGATGTGCAATGGGGTCACAGCTAGTACTCACCTTCACAGTCATTCAATTGGCCATGTGTCTCAGGGATAGACATGCGCATAGATGTCAGTTAGCAGGGTGTACCTTCATGTGCAATCATCGTCCCCACATCCAGCCATACTTCCATACGTGAGTGAACATAGTGATGACACATCTGTGTGATTCAGAATGTTTTATTCACATTCAGGTGATTGACGGAGCTGGAGCTGTAGCTGCCCATCCAAGCCCACAACACATGGAAGCCCAGTGGTGGCCCAACCAGAGTCCTTTGGGGAATGCACAGTGATTGGGAAGAGGGAGAGTGCAGTCTGCAGCAGGATTGCTGTGTGATTGTCCAGCGGTGAAGCAATGGCAGTCCGTGTCGGGGTCCGGGTGAATGTCCCAGGGTGTTCCGGAGGTCAGTAGGAGGTATTTCCCAGGGCATGATGCATAGGTCATGACCAGGCAGGGACAGGCCATATGGCGGTGATGGATGCTACTGCCTCCTTCCTCACACAGTAGTTCCCATCCCCTTCTCACTCCCTGATACGGGTTCTGTGTCCGGTGTGTCCGGTGTGTGTGGCGGGGTGATGGCTGCATGGCTGTGTGCCCCTGACACATCAGACTGCGTAGGTGATGGGGCAGCATCACGGTGTGCCAAGGGCACATCAGGGTTCGGAGCTGTGTGTGTCGATGTTCCCGCTGCAGTCATCTGGGTAGGGCTCAGTGGCAGCAATGGCAAGTTGGAGTACTACAGGGCGTTGCTGTTCCCAGCCACTACTCGCTGGTGTCCAGCAGTGGCAGACATACTTCCGGCCTGCATCTGCTCCATGGTGTCCATTGCCCTCCGCATCCGTGCCAACTCTGTGCTGTCATGGCTGGTGCCTGTCTGACCAGACAGTGCTTGTATTAGACTCATGGCACCAGCGAGGTTAGCCAAGGTCTGTGGCGGACCATGGTGCGTACAGGGGGTGTCCGATAGGGACTGTACGTGGTCCCTAATGGGACTCAGACACCCACGTATGGCATCGAGTTTGGCTGCCACGAGCTCGAAACCCACCCGCAGCTGATGAGCCAACTCCACCTGGCAACCCAACACACGACGTTGGAATTCCATGTATTGGTCGGGGGTCCTGGGAGACAGCCGTGGTGGTGTGTGTTTCCTGCGGTGTGGTCTGTGCAGGTGGTGGGGTCACCTCGAGGCAGCTGGCCTGGCCTGCTCCTGGGGGTGGGGTGCAGAGGCTGTTCAGCATCCGTTGGAGGGTGTCTTGACATGTGTGCAGGTTGTCCTCTTCATCATCAATGGTGGGATGTGTGGTGTGCTCTGCAGGGGGTGTTGTTTGTCCCTCTGCAATGTAAAGGGGAGATGCAGGTTAACAGAGTTTCACATGTATGGTGATGATTTGCAGATGTTCACATTCAGACTGCATGCCAATGTACATTGTGACTGTTTTGGGGGAGCTGGCTATTTGATGGCAGTCAGTGTGTTTTTCGACTACATGACGGATGTGTGGTAGTATCCGTACATTATCATCACACAGTGTCAGGCAATGCCAGATGTGCGTGGACAGTTACTACGCACGAGAGGAACCTGTTGTGGGCACTGTCCTGTGGTGCTGGTGTTGCACTTTGCACCACATTGCCTTCATTGCGGATGTCCTGTGATTGCTATGTGTGTGTGCTGCATTGTGGGGGAGTTGCCCCTGCGGCTCTGATTTCGTGTAGCCTTCTCCCTTTGAGGCGGGGTGCCTTTGAATTGTGTGCTTTTCGGGGCCTGATTTGCTTTTGACTTGGGTCATGTGTGCTCGCGGACTGTTTTTGTGGCCTGGTGCATTGTTCGTCTGCTGCGTGTATTGTAAGGCATGGGTTGTGGGTGCACGTGGACACGTCGGAGTGTGACCTGCTCCTTTACGGATGTGATCCGCACTTGGCTACCTCCATGTCGCTTCGTGGGCCATGTCATTTTTTGGGGCAGCTGCCATGCTATCGGACATGCAGTGTTACTTGCATAGTCAGTGTGGGTCACGGAGCCGCTGCTTTGCTGGATTCAGCACATGTGCACGGGTCGGTTGTGATATTGGTGATAGGGGGCCCCTCTGTGCACATTGTGGATGGGGGCCTACTTGGCGTTTCTATGTGTGCTGCAGTGTGCCAAGGCATTCAGGGACATGTTCCACGGTCATTGTGGGTGTGCTGTGTGCTGCGCGTAATTGTGCATGTGTGCCATTGTGCCCATCTCCCCCTGTCCCCCCCATCCCTAGTGGTTACTCACCCTGTTGCTGTTGGGTCAGGTCGTATCGTGCTGTGTCCAGGCCCCCCAATTCTGCCACCGTCTCCTCACTGCTGACTGTGGCCACCATTTACTCCAGCTCATCCAGCTCCTCCTGTGTCGCAGGACTCCCACCTCCAGTCGCTGTTGCTGCCTCCCTGTTGGCGGCGAGCTTATGTTTGGTCTGCCTTTTCAGATCATGCCAGCGCCTCTTGACCTCCTCCAGTGACCTCCTGGACACTCCGACTGCATTGACGTTGGTGACGATGGCCTGCCATATTTCGGTTTGGGTTGCCAGTGCCGCAGTGGAGGTGCTGAACAGTTGTTGATATTGTTCGGTCACCCCCGTGACGATGATCTGGTCTTCCTGCGGACTGTACCCGGTCTTCCTCTTCCTCTTGTCCTTGCCCTTCCCTGACAGCGGGGTTCCTGGATGGTCCTCCGTAGGGCTAGTGGTGTTCGGCTTGTCCTCTGCACTTGTTCCGGGTGCATCCATGTTGCTACGCAGTTTGAATTGTTTTTGGGCTTTTTTTTCCCGTTCTTTTATGGTACTTTTTCCCGCCTGACGCGTGGGATTTACAGGCCTGTGGCTGGTGTTCGCTGATTTCTGTATTGCGATTGGCCTCATCGCATGATTTCTCGCGTTTCGCATTTTTTAGGCGTGGTGTTGATTTTCACGCTGGCATTTGACGCGTTATCTGGTGACTATCGCATGGTACCGCCTTGTTGTGAATTCCACGTTCACACGGGGTTATTTTCCCGTGATAGGCTGCGTTATTGAAAGTTGCGTTACGCTACTCTTGTGGTAGTTATCACACGTTCTTGTGAATATACCCCTGTGTTTTGTGAGCACATATCACGTTTTGCACAGTGTATACTTGCCTTTTCTGAGCTCTCTAAGTTTTTTCGCGTGCACACTGTGTTTTGCGAGTGTGCTATGAATTGTGAGGGGAAGATTTGTGTTTGTTATTTTTGGTGATCTAGTGTGTGTCACGAGAAAGGGCGTTGTGTTCTGTAATTCACGCCTCTGTTTATGTGTTATTTGCTGTTTGGTTTGTTACCTATATTTTTAGGGGGCACCCCGGTTTTGTTGCTGCCATGTAGATTTTTGAGAGTGCTTTATTTTGTGTGGAATCCTGTTTGCTTTCTTTTGTGTGCCATATTTCGAAGGCGAAGACCAGGCTTTTGATAAAATGATCTATTTTTGGAATGTGTGCCATGTTTTGATTGGAGTCTGCAGTTGAGTCTAAAGCGCCCCGAAGAAGCCAGGAGGACGAGTGCTACTTGCTATTCATATCCCTAATACACGACAAAGAGGTCATTGATTAATTTCTCCCAGCTAAAGGCCTATGCTGCAGAAAGAGGTGTGAGTTCCCAGAATCTCCCTAAAAAGGCTTAACCTCCCGACATCTCGTTGAGGAAGTTAGAAATACTTGGAATTCAAAGTGCCTCTGGGTCGGATTAAGGGAATTATGTAAAACAATGAATAACTTTACCCTAGTGTGCTGCCTGCACGCTCTGTATGTGCTTATTAATATTGATACTAAACTCAAGGAAGTGCAAAAAGGATTGCCTAGACAACAGGTTATCATATTATTAATAGGTGCTGCCAAACAGGGAACCTTGCTCTTCTTCATGTTTGAGCAAGAACTTTTCTAAGAATTATTTAGAAATGGTAAGCACTGTGCACATAATTATAGGTCGTAGTTGTCCCATGCATGATGGGAAGCGCCTTGCGTGTATGATTCATGCTTCTAACACTCTTGAGTACGTGGTTGGCAGTGTGCCCATCAGCCTGTGAAATCCCTAGCTAGATTAATAAAGTTAAGTTACCTCACACAGGCGCTTTCTCAAATTTGCTTGAAAATGCACCATTTGTCCACTTTAAAAAAAAAAGTTTCTCGGGGAGGGTACCCCTCCAAACCCCCCGTAGGTTGTTCGGGCTCGCTCGCTGCGCTCGCTCGCCGCAATGCAGTATTATTTTACGCCCCACTATTTTCAAACGTCACCAGCCGCCACTGATTAGGAAGCTAAAAAGGTTTGGACATGTTAACAGGGTGAAGGAGCGCACTGTACCAGTGAAGCAGAAACTAACATGTATTCCACTAAGTGTGAGGAGTGCGTTGTGTGGATTATTGAATAAACTGTGCACAGAGGTGGTGATTGAACTTACAGAATCTTCTCTATTGTTGTCTATAATTGTGGTAGAGTACAAGAGGGACAAGGAATTATGAATGTGTATAGAGCTTAGGACCTTGAACACAGTGATTTCCTTTGCCCAAGACTGATGAGATGGTAACCACATTGGGTGGAAGGGGCGCAAGTTGTTTCCAAATTTTATTTGTGCTTGGCATACCATCAATAGGTACTGGCCAAGGAGTCTCACCATCTTAAGGCTTTTGTTATGCCTAATGGCATTTTGCAAATTTGCAGGATGCTATTTTGGTTGGTATCGGTCGCAACTGTGTTTCATCATGTTATGGGTGAAGTGCAGGCCAGTTGGATGCCTAGACTGACCCACTGCTGGATCCATTCACACACACATGCATGGTTTATAGGCACTGAAGGCGGCCCGGCATCCTCCCTGGGAGGAATACATCGGGGTTCCTCCCACTCCCTTGCTTTCCCTGGAGCACCTGTCAGTTTTCGCTCCTCCTGTTGTAACATAATCCTACCACTCATGTCCCGTTAGTTGTATGGGAAGCTCCAGCCAGGCAGTTCATGATGTTATTGACTTTATTTGTTGTTCTAAGTTACAATGCATACATTGGCTATTCCTTTACGAGACACAGTGATTATGGTCCTATCCTTCCCATATTTCCTCTTAATTGTTACCTTGCTTTTACCCTCATAGCATTTTATGATCTGCTACCAAACTTTAATTCATGTCAATATACTGGGATATGTTTGTTGGCTTACTATATGACTATGTTTCGTACTGTATCCTGTACTATACGCGTAGATTCTTGATTAAAAATGCCAATAAAGATTTTTTTTTTTAATGGATGTAGTGCAGCATGGTTTGGATGGAATTTTGTATTCACAAGAAGACATTTTAAAATATGAGTTGGAACACTTGCACAGATTGTATGTAGTATCAGGAGCACTCATGGAGAAGAGGCTGGGGAGGCCCAGAAAAGATAAATGTGTGTTTAATGTCCAAAAAAATCAAATAATTAGGGCAAGTAATCTTGAGTGAGGGAATCAGACCCCGACCAGGGTTGTTGGACGACACAGAAAATTTTCCCAGGCCAGTCAAGAGACCAGTCATTGGTATTCATGAGAATGTGCAAATTCTATGCCACGCTTATTGAGAGTTTTGCTATACTTGCTAAATCTTTGTACTAACTGTTGACAAAAAATGTAAAATTTGAATGCACATAAGAGCAAGAAGGGGCTTTTGTGAGTATTAAGCAACTGTTCCTTGAGGCACACCTTTTTTCTTCTTATGTTCCAGGGAAGAAATTGTGCACAACCGTGGATGCCAGCAGTGTTGGCATAGGTGCTGGGTTATCTCAGGGAGCGATAGCAATGATCACCATTGCATCAGCGTCTTACACTTTAAAACCGAATGAGCGCCAATGTTCACTCAGAGAGAGAGAGAGAGAGAAATGTTGGCATGTGTAAACCATGTGTGTGGATGACCAAGATTCTTATACACAGAGATAACAAGCCTTTGGTTCCTGTACTGAGTCTACGTCATGTTCTTCCCACTAGGGTAACTGCCAGAATACTACAACTTTGTTCTAATTTGATGGAACCGCATTATGACGTGCTTAATACCAGACAGCAAAAACAAGAAAGCCAACTGTCTTTCTCACCTGCCCATTCCTGAAGGCACGAGTGCAACTTTGGAGGATGAGGAGGAGGATGTAGATTGTCTGGTGTCAAGTGTTGGTTGGTTCACAAATAAGTGTATTGTAAAGAATGAATGATGGGGTGCTCTGAATGATGACATAGTTCATGTTGGAGAGTTTGAGAGAGGGGCTATCGTGCATATTAAATTGCCTAAGTCTGAGTTCAGGAAGGGGGGAATGAGGTTTAGTCCTTTATGCATGATGGAGAAATTGAGTGAGAATGCTATAGCGGTGAGATTGTCGAATGGTCTAATGTAGTCAAAGTATGTGGAGAAGGATGCTGAATGGCCCAACAGTGTGCTGGTGGTGAAAGGATTCCTGAGGTTCCTGGAGATCCTGGCCAGTCATTTTGTTCTACTACTAATAATGCAGAGAAATGTGTGGTGGGTAGAGGGCACTCGATTAGCATAAGGAACCGAGTTGTTCTAAGCAGATTTAAAGACTTTGTTTTGACTTTATTTAACCCCTTAACTGCTGGAAATACACAAAGATATGACTGTACATTACAGGCATGTAGAAATAAAGATAAGGGTCAGTCACAGAAAAACACTAGCACCATTTTCAGTTTGCACACACGTGACACTCTCATATGTGTAGAATGCCCATGCATGACGTTTCAAGTTTTAGGTGTAGCCAACCAGACAGGGCAGCCGCCTGGTTGCAAAAGACCTATTGTAGCCGTACCAAAAACTTACAGAGGCTTATAGACTGCCCATTGCTTACCAATGGTTGGCTTTACTGTCGCTCTCATTAGCTTGCTTCTTATTCGATGACGTTCCTTATCTCAGCTTGTCCATCTTGTGTTTGTCCCCCCTCTGGAGCATAGCCCCTTAACCGTTTCCTTGACTGGCTGGCTTCTATCCTTCCACTTCTCATTTTTAGGGAAGTCCTTTTTAGGTCTCGCGCCTAGCGGTGCACTACGGAGCAGTGCTCGCGCAGCGCTCGCGCAGCGCTCGCGCAGCGCGAGACATTTAGTAGGTGAAAAAAGGGGATTCAGCACTGACCTAGGAATCGCACGCGCTCGTGCGTGTGCGATTCCTTATGTGCTACCCCATAGGCCGTTTCGTGCGTCTGTGTCTAAAAGACTGCACGTAATTGGCCAAAGGCGGGCGCATTGCTCCGCCCATGGCCTATTGGTGTCTATTACGCGCTTGGTGCGCGTAATAGACACCAATAGGCCATGTGGTTTCAATTATCGTGCCCAGACACGGGCGCGATAACTGAAACCACATGGCTTGCTGTGGCGCGCGCGCGCGCACCACTCGCGAGCTTCTGTGAAACAGGAGGCCCGAACCCTCGGCGGGCAGCTGTTTCGTATCCAGAACTATGTACAACAGCACTCGGAATGATTAATGACAGGTCTATTTTTTTCCAATGTATTTAGAATAATGTTTCAGTCTGTGTCTCCTGGAGAGTGGTTCCTCGCTTGTAGGACCATGATGCCTCTGTCCCGATGAGTGAAAGAAGCAGGCGTTTGCGGAACCAATGAAGTGCGTATCTGATACACTTGACAACGTTTCTTCGCCAACTCTGTTTGGTTTAATAGATTCGTCAATCAGAGCTCATCCAATTCCATGAACTTTTCACGAGTGAGCCACTGCGTACACTCAGTGCTCGAATGAAAAGCGCTGTGCGAAGGGCGAACTATTGCGGAAATCATTCGAAGGGATAGGGAGGAACTTAATCTCCTTTACATTGCCAGGGCTTTAAATGGGCCGGTACTGTCAGATACTGAATACCGGCACTCTATTATTTTGAGAGGGAAGGTGCATGCACTTCTCAGCAGACTTGCTGTTTCTTTCTGTTGCCCTCCGTATCTCTTGCCTTACTTCTGCCTTCCTTCCCTGTGCCAGCCAGTACACTGCTAACCTCGGTGCTGGGTCACGCTCTGTACTGACGCCCTTCAAGCCGTGTGCCACTCACTCTGTGCGCCGATGACACCACACCATGCCCAACCCTCAGAACTGGGCGCTGCGACCATCTGCAGTTTGCACAACGCACGTCACAGCTTCTATCCCCGCAGCTAGGCCCTGCATACAACCTGCATGGGTAGTCAACTCTCATTGTGCATGGGCCTTGGCCCAGCATTCCCACCCGCCACGTGTGCCCTACCCCTCTGCATACACCCTTTGCTGCGCACTTACTTTATCTCGTCCCTTCTCTTTTTTCTCGGCCTCTTTCTTTCCACCTCTCTGCCTGCACCATTGTCTTTTTTTATATCCTTTGTAAAAGTCGCAAATAGGATGGAACAGGATTTGCAATTTGATCACAAAATGACAAATCTACTACTTAAATGGCAGCTCACTCAGACGCATTTTGACTCGTGAATCACATACTGTTTTCTATGTTGTTTTCCTGCTGTGGTACACATTTTCCACAGCTCTGACTCACCCAGCACTCCTCTGGGGTTAGACTCTTAACATCAACTGCTGTAGAGTTTTTTTTTCTCCAGCACATAACTCTGAAATCTGTATCAATTCGCACTTTTCAAGACGAAGGAAAAAAATAATCTACAGAGCCTTTCCCCAGCCAATCACAATTGTCAAAAAATTCAAATGTGATTGACAGTATTCGCAAATCAATGTATCAAGACTTTAAACACGTTTTTAAATGCTTACGTCTCAAAAACCAGACATCAGATTTACACTAAACCAACTAAACCACTCTTTGTGAGAAAAGTTCAACCTTCCTGGCCACTTATTTACCTGCCCTTAACTTTTTTTTCTCTTGTACGCAATTGCAAGGCTTCTAGCATCTCAGCCGATAGCTGATTAAACTTCATGCAGATTTATGCACAGCAGACAAAATTATGTGCAAATCAAACAATGCTGTTTAAATTAAAAGGGTGTCTAAATACACACAGACACACTCACAGACACACTCACAGGCACACTGACAGGCACTCTCACAGACACTGACACACACTGACACACACACTGACACACACACAGACACTCACTGACACACTCACTGACACACTCACTGACACTCACAGACACTCTCACAGACACACTCACAGACACACTCACAGACACACTCACAGACACACTCACAGACACTCTCTCAGACACACACAGTGACACACACACTGACACACACACTGACACACACTGACACACTGACACTCACACACTGACACTCACACACTCAGACACACTCACAGACACACTCACAGACACACTCAGACACACACACACTGACACCCACAGACACACTGACACCCACAGACACACTGACACCCACAGACACACTGACACTCACAGACACACTGACACTCACAGACACACTGACACTCACAGACACAGACACTCACAGACACACTGACACTCACAGACACACTGCACCAACACAGCACCACCACAGCATCACTCAGCACCACCACAGCATCACTCAGCACCACCACAGCATCACTCAGCACCACCACAGCATCACTAAGCACCATAAACACCACTCAACACGACCTCAGCATCACTAAGCACCACCACCTCACCATCACCACAGCATCACTAAGCACTACCACAGCATCACTAAGCACCACAACACCACTAAACACCACCTCTGCATCACTAAGCACTACCTCAACACCACTCAGAACTACCACAGCATCACTAAGCACTACCTCAACACCACTCAGAACCACCACAGCATCACTAAGCACCACCTCAACACCACCTCAGCATCACTAAGCACCACCACAACACCACTTAGCACCACCACAACATCACTCAGCACCACCACAGCATCACTAAGCACCACCACAACACCTCACAACACCACCTCAGCATCACTAAGCAACACCTCAACACCACTCAGCACCACCTCAGCATCAGCAAGCATCACCACAACACCACTCAGCACCATCACAGCATCACTAAGCACCATCACAGCATCACTAGGCACCATCACAGCATCACTAAGCACCACCACAGCATCACTAAGCACCACCTCAACACCACTAAACACCACCTCAGCATCACCAAGCACCACCACAACTCCACTTAACACCACCTCAGCATCACTAAGCACCACTACCACAGCATCACTAAGTACCACCACAGCATCACTAAGCACCACCACAACACCACTCAGCACCTCCACAGCATCACTAAGCACCACCTCACCACCACCTCAGCATCACTAAGCACCACCTCAGCACCACCACAGCATCACTAAGCACCACCTCAACATCACTCAACACCACCTCAGCATCACTAAGCACCACCTCAACATTAGAATAGGCAGGAAGAAGTTGCCAACATTGCAACGACAAAAAAAACGACAAGACCTTTCTTATGTTTATTCTTTTTAATTGGGTCATTCAGTTGTACATAATGTCGTCTTACTTATATATAAAGTAACAAAAATGCTTAAGTCTTTTTTATTATAACTTTTCAACATGATGCACAGCAGCCACAATGCTCTTAAAAACATTCGAAAACCTAATACCTCTGGCTAAACACATATATGGTCCCAAAGGCGAAACCTATTGGCAATGCAATAGGTCTTGCAGTTGTTAGAGTTTGAGCTATTGGCATTGTAAATGGCAATGCCTTTTATTTACGTGTTGGTTTTTTTCTTTATTAAGTCCTTCGTGTTTACTTTTTGCCACATAGTATTTACTTTTCTTTTCTTCGCTTTTCTTGTTTCGACACACAACAGTACCGTATTCTGTTCCCTTTTACCTGCACTCTCTCCTGCCACTGTTTATATGCTATGACAAAATGACAATGCCTTTTATGTATTTGTTTCAAAAACCAACACATTATAAAAGGCATTGTAATCTACAATGCCAATAGCTCAAACTCTAGTAAATGCGAGACCTATTGCATTGCAAATGCTTGTTTCTTTTGGTTAAAGCACTCCAACAGATTGCATGTTTTTTCTAGATGTCTCCCTTGTGTGCTTCTTTCCCACCCACACTGCGTGTTGCTCTCTCTCTTGCCCATGTGCCTCTGTCAGGACACCCACACTCCATATTGCACTCTCCCTCATTTGCTTCTACCCTCTTGCATATTCTGCACATATCATATCACACATATTTCAACTTTACCTACCCTTTTGTATGTTGTCAATAATGTCTGAATGTTGTCACAATCAATATCTTAGTAACTTATCAACTCATAATGTATGCACCTTTTACCAGGCTGAGTGGAACTGCGCATTAAACATTCCACTTAGGACTTGATTTGTAAAAAGATTTTCTTAGAAGCCCGCCGCCTGCACTACCGAATGCAGGAGTCACCGAATACCGAGGCTGTCTAGTCTTGATTCTACTTCTTGACTCTTTCTTTATCCACCCTAAATTTCCTCTCTTTTTATCTCACACTTACATACTCTTTTTCATTTTTATCTCTCCGTTTTGTTGTATTTCCTATATAATTCTCTTTTTCCTCCATTCTTCCTTCACTACCTTTCTCTCTCTGTTACTCTGTGTAAAAGTATGTTGATGAAAAATAACTGATTGTCCCCAAAAATTAGTGTCACTGCCCCCACCACCTGAATCCACCAGCACAATTTAAGCACTGACTCCTCCCATTCAGGGCCGGACTGGGCACCGAAACCGGCCCTGGCAAACTGCTCGGCCGGGCCTCCTGGAGGTGGAGGGGGGGTGCGGCCGAGCTGTATGCTCGAGCCGGTTTCGCCGATTTTGTTACAGGGGGCCGATATTGCAGGCCCCCTGTAACAAAAACGGCCCCCCAGAGGGCCAAAACCGGCCCCCACCCTAGCGGCCCACCGGGGAAACGCCCGGTGACCGCTACGGCCAGTCCAGCCCTGCTCCCATTACTGAATGTGCCAGAGTCTGTATATTATTGCTTCATGGTGTTAAAATGCAACATAAACCTTCCTGAAAAGATGAGGGCTTCAACTTCACCATCTAAATGTCACCAAAAATAGACAAATACCAAAGACTAGAAATATATATGATTACTGAAACTTCATGAGTAATATGAAGACCTGGCTAAATGATCCAGAATCACACCAACCAACGAACAAATTCCATCACCCGCAAGGAAACTGCAGACATCAGGGGCTGTGATACAGAAAGTGCTCATGTGTGCCCACATTGTGCGCCCCCCGGGCACTTTGGTATGACAGAAGGGGATGCAGACGCTTGTATGGCCCTTTCTGTAATACTGATAGTGCCTGCGCACATTTAGCACCAGTGCTATCTCAAGAGGGCATTCCTTCATTCGCCTGGGTATTCTCAGAGCTCCTGGATACCCTCACTGGTGACAAGCAGCGCTCTACAAATCTGCCTCACGTTACATTACTTTCCCTTTTTTGCTCTTAGTCAAAATCTGATGATGAAAGATAAGATCTGTTCCACAAAAATGAGTGCTGGTGCTGATCACCTGCAACTACTTGCAAAAATTAAGCACAGTATCCCGTACATTATTCCATTAGTGTTCACACTCAAGTATGTGCAAGGAAACTAGTCTTGTGTCTGTAACAGTAAACGTACATGTGGGAGCCAATGTACAGTGAATGGTGGAGGTACCGGGAGGGTTAATGTGGAGTCACGGAGTCACGTGCAATAGCTTTACTCTTAAAATAAATTCAACTTCATGGGCACATGATCAAGTACAGCAAGTGTTCCGTGTCGGTGCGACATTTCACTTGCACTCTTTGCTGTGTGGATTTGGAAGGTCACTGCTGGTACTTCAAGGAAGGCCTAAAGACCCTGGATTCAAGTCAGCCTCTGTTGTGGCATATATCGGGGGCACTTAGGCAGGGTTTGGACTCTAGCCCCCTCACCATCTAACAGTCACCAAAAAATGACAAATACCAAAGACTAGAAATATCCATGATTACTTGGAATATATGAGTAAAATAAAGACCTGGCTCTTCATAAACAAATGATCCAGAATCACACCGACCAACAAACAAATTCTGTCACCCACAAGGAAACTATAGACATTAGGGGCCGTATTGCAGAAAGTGTCCCAGGGACGCAACGGGCATGTGCGCCCGCTTTGTGTGCCCCCCAGGGAACTTTGATATTAAAGAAGAGGACGCAGATGCTTGTGCGGCTCTTTCTATACTACTGACAGCGATGGCCCACTTGTAGCGGCAGTGCGATCTCAAGAGTCCACGCCACTATGCAAATGAGGGAATGTCTTTGCCTCTGCGCCGTACTATGGACACGGGTGCAAAGGCAAAGAAGCTGTTAGGAGACTCACTGAAAGTTCGCCACAAAAGGTGGCGCACTGTCAGTATGCCCCCTGATGGAAGCCCTCTGGAGGGAAGGAAGGGTGTCCCATTGCCACCCCAGGCATTCCCTTGCAGACGGTGTAGTCACTCACTGCACCCGCCTGCAAAGGGATCTCTAATCTCTCCTCAAAGTGCAGGCAGGTTGGCACCTGCACAGTGAAACATGGAGCGGCTTTGAAGCAGCCGCTTCGTATTTTACTTGAATAAGCTGCCCCCAGGGTAGCACGAGTACACGGCTTCCCTGAGGGCAACACATTCTCTGTGATAGGCCGCACTGTCCCTGTTTGAGCACGGCAAACCATGGCACAAACAGGAAAAATGCGCCCTATGTGTAAAAAGGGCCCAGACAATCTAGGACCATTCACACCCAAGAACTGGACCAATCACTCTCAAAGATGGTAGGCACCACCACATCCACCCCTGTTCTCATTCTACTTCATTCTACTCCAGGCATAAGTTGAGCTATACAAGTAGTGCATTCCACTAGTCATCAATTACAACACTTCCTACGTTATCCTCACTCATAACCCACATACTTCGGACCACACACAATAAATTAAAATAAAGCTTGTGCCTCCCTACCAGTACTCCCCTCATTCCTTTATACCAAGACACTGATCTCAAGAGAATTGAGCACCTAGCGGCCTGAGACCCTATTATTCTGGGTGAGACTATGGACCACACAGGAGCTTAACTGCTATAGGGAAGGGTTAATGGAACTTCTGGAAATAGATGAATTTCATAGCTTTCCTTGGACCCGACATGTTGTGTCTTGGCTTGTTAGATTGGGTCTGGACTCCTTTTGGAGTCACCCTCAGGCTTTGACAGCACGTTCAAATAGGCAGGTAAAGCAGGTTTTTTGGGGTTTTGTTACTAACATACGCCATCAGAATTCTAGACCGGCTAGGCTGACTAAGCAATTTCTATTATTTAAGCCAACTCCGCATTTTGAATCCTTTTTGGATGAAGTCCAACCCCAATTGGCAAAATCACTTTATTTGAAATTCCACTATGATACTCTTCAAACTGGAGAGTACATATTGAGATGGTAACTGATAATAGAGATTAGGTTGATGTAACCTGAAAATTGTGTAATTTACACACTAAAGAAAACACAGCGCACATATTCTTCTTCTTCCCAACCTATGCAAACTTGAGGAGGAAATGGATATCCATCCTTTATGCTATAATTTGGGATTTAGGAAGTACCAAGATTCACTAATGATTATTAAACTAATACTTCTCCGTGCATAGTATTTAGTGTAAACCGTTATTTGCTTGCAGTTGGGTTTGTTCGCAAAAAGAAAGGCATGAACCTCTAAAGTAGACTCCACAGGCAATGATCATCCGTAAAAGCTGTTCTATTACGATTCACATAAAATGTGATATTGGAATTTTTATTGATGAATATTGATGTTCTGCAAGTTTGGTTGTATTTTTTATTTGATAATGTTTTATAAATTATTTGTTACATGCTAAGGAACAATGGGAATGATTTTTAAATGATTTTAATTGTTTTTAGATAATAGGATCATATATTGTTTGTTTATATGGGTTCCTTACTTGTGCTTTTTAAGGTTTGTAACCAAAATAAAGCGATGTTACTACTACTACTAATATAAAGCTCATTCATTCTATCCCTTACTCCTTTTCGCTCCACTACTCGTTTAAGTGCAGAGACTAATGTCAGGATAAGAGGACCTCTTTAGTCGACACGCACAACCCCATAAGACTTTCCTCACAGGCCACACTGCAGCTCTACCTTCTTTCAACCAATTACTTTTCTAATAACCAAATTTTATTAGTTTTAACAGTTCATAGCAGGATCCACCAACAATCAAGTCTTTCAACCAATTATTACCATTGGCATATGATATTACTGGTTTTCTTATGTGCATTAGCATCTCGTTGAGCGTACCTGAGCACAGAAATTAGACAAGGAAAGACAAGATTGGAAAGTGCCTCCAATTTGCCCACAGCAGTGCTGGGAAAAGAGTATGGTGAGCCTGAATTACAGCACCCAAGTGAGATGTTCTTCCTAGAAATCACAACTCTTCCCTACTTCTATAAGCTGTTAGAGGTTATGTGCCCACTCCTGCTACTCTTCCAATCAACTTTCTCCTTAATCACACAGTGCTCATTTCCATCTAGGTAGCATCCCCAAGGCAACATCAGTTGGAAAAGAGGCAGAGGTGATGGTTGCTGGAGACTAAGTAAATGTTTTGTAAAATTAATCAAAACCATTACAGTGACAAAACAAAAAACAGTGCTGGGTTACAGGCCCTAAATAACAGAATGTACATAATTCTGGTACTCTCTCACTCCTGATTTAAGAGCCCAACTCTCTTTCCTCAGCTTTAGGAAACATTAGAAGACTCACCTTTTCAGGTTATTCCTGAAATAATCTGGATATCTAATTCAATGTAACTAATCTATTAAACTAGGCCCCTTAGAAATGTTACTCACTTGTTACAGCACTATTTGTAGCCATTAAGTAAAAATAAACTACTGGTCAAGGTAAGCTTTCCGAATCCATTGTCACAGAAAAATGCACTTGTATAAAGTAAAACTCCCAAGTGGATTTAAAAACTGAGAATATATATATAAGACATATTTAAAATCACATAATGCTCAGTAAAGTGTAGATCAAGAGTTTAGTTGTCAGAGGCCCTGAAGTATCACATATCTTTATAATTTTCACAACAGTTTAAATAAATGTCACTACTTGTGCATGAATTCTATTATCATGATTGTTAAAACACAGTTCAAGTGTGGCACTAACTACCATAATCCTGTAATCAGGAAACAAACATTTTAAGAACTGTTTTCAGGGAAATAATGATAGATCACAAAACAGCATAAAGTGGATTAAAGTTACTGCATTTATATGTCTTAGGCAACAACATTCGGCTGATCCATGATTTAAAACTCAGGATCTAGTGATTTGGAAGAATCAGAAGTAATGTAAATCTTAGACTCACACCAGGATGTGCACTTTCTGGGTCAAGAGTACCGACAAGTAGTGATGTTTGGCATGGGTTGGATCAGAAGAAAATGAGCTAGAAGTCACTTTTAATGTTGCAAATCTATTTCTATATTTACTATGTCCTTATAAAAAGTATATGAAATGGTATTATCTTTCAAATATAATTTAGCACAATTTATATTGTAATATAAACAAATACTTTAGTTTCAATCAAGTCAATATTCTTAGTGAATGAGAATTATTGAAATTAGTTGAATGAAAAGGCAAGCAATGAGAGAGGCACCATTGCCTAAAAGAAAGGGAGGGACCACAACTTGACAGTGATTGGGGAAGCAGAGTACTAATATGGTATGTCCTGTTTAATTAGACACATTTACTACTCCATACCTTTACTTCCACAAATTTACTTCTCTTTGCCTTTATATCCCATTACTATTCAATTGGGGGCTGAGGTATGGGAGCTTCCTCCATTTACAACACACAAATAAATTAAACAGTCAGAAAATACACTCCTTATTTGACTCTAATCATTCTTCACCCAAGTTCAAAACTTGTTGCATTCCACTGATATCACAGAGCAGCACTCCTAATGTGATTGAAAGTTCCAAATGGAAGGGCTTAATGCTTGATAACCGACTCAATGTTTAGAAACAAAATAGTAAAATGGCCAAAAATGGCTCAGACGCATACAAGCGATTAAAGTTTTTGTTTACCAAAGATGCAACTCAAAGAAGTAGCCCAAGCCTTGGTACTTTCCAGACTAGACTACGGAATTTCCGTGTTCCGTAGCATTCGTACAATTCCCCTTGCTCCATCAAAACCTCAATGCATGCAGCAGCCCGCCTCATCCCGGAACCTCTCCACTTTTACCATATCACTCCTCTACTTATCTGCTGGGACTGACTCTCCACTGAGGGCAGATGTGCATAGACACATCTCCACATAATATCTGATCACTTCAATGATGTTGCCAAGAAAGTGAATTTTTCAGGAGCTCTAGCCATCTGCTCGATTGGAAACTCTGACCTTTAAAGTCTGGAATTCCATTCCACCTGGTATTTGCATCATTACCTCAATCCTTGCTTTCAAAAGAGAGCTTCAACAGCTTCTGGTAAATGTTCACTTCCTTCCCTCCTCTCTCCTTCGAAGTCTGAAGGTTGAAATTTGTAGTAATAGTTTTGGAGCTTTCTATCTTGTATTGTGCACGGGAGTCCACGCTATCCGCATACTACCCTGCAAATGTAGTACATACAAGGTTCTCTGTGTTTGAAAGTACCTTTATCATCCATGTAGATAGTTTTGTATCCAGCATTGTAGATTCTCTTTTTATATTTGAAACTTGAATTTTCTATTGTATTCTTTAAGGCTTGTGTATTTGATCCGTCATGCACCATACTTTGTTCTTTGTAAAGAGCTTTGTTGCTCCTGGGCCTTGTATGTGCTATACAAAAACACTCCATAAATAAATACAAAAAAATGATGCAAACATGGAGAAGTAAACGTCATATTAAAATAAAATTATGCGGGGAAAGGGAGCATAGACATACATCCACTAGTGTCCACTTTCTTCCTATCACCTTCTCCTGATCCGAACCCGTGAACTCACCTCCTCATATAGTTTGCGCGACACACCCTTTTTGTTTTTTTAATCTCCAGTTCCCTCCCTCTGGCCGACATGTCCTTGCTTGTAATTTTCCAATCTGAGCAAGAATGGAGTGGGCGGAGCCTATGACCTGCTGATTGGTTACTCTGACATATAAACTTTGGGGCAGTGGCAGGAACAGTGAAATGGCTTGAAGTCCTTCTTTAATGCTTAGATGCCTCTCTAGCTGTCACCCTCAAACTCCCTAATTTCTTTATCAACCCCGGATAGAGTTGCCACTTGACCAGTATTTTACCAGCCTGGCCAGTATTTCAATATCAAGACAGGTAAAAAAAAATCATTAAAATAACTTAAATGTGGTTTAATTTCCCTATGTAAATATAAACTTAAAACAATAAATTCAAGTTGAAAACATGCAAAAATAATTTTAATGCTGCTCAGACGATTCATAATCGTTTTAAAGGAAAATGAACAATAAAAGCTGTGTGAAAAAGAATGAAGAGGGTTTTATACAAACTGCTATTCTAGTATTAGCGTCTGGGCCCCCAAGAATCCCAAAACACACACGTGGTAATTTTCTCTGAGAAAGCTGGTAACCAAACAGGGCCTGGATCAGGCCAACAGCTTCCCTTGTCATTCAGTTTTGGGCCTTGGTTCTTTATTTTCTGCTGTCCCCTAATTTCTCTCTATGAACATCTATCTACATATCTCTCTTCTGGTCTCTGCCTCTGCTGCCTCCTGAGGGCTGAGCCTAGAAAGAATTCAGTTAGTGTGTGTTTACCACAAAAAAATAGATAACACATAATGAAGTCAACATACATTGAAAATGAATGAGAGTTGGGAGTCGGATGTGGGCCTCTTAGAGGACGATGACTGGGCTGAAGCACTACAGACACCCCGGGAAATAGCCATAAGAGCACGGTTCCGACTGATTCGGCTCCGTATCCTTCATAGATCCTATGCTTCCCGAATAGCTTATGTTCGAATGGGCACCTGTGAGTCTGCTGAATGCGTGCGGGGGTGTGGCGAGGCAGGGCCCTTCTTCCACATACTTTGGTCCTGCCCCAGGATTTAATCGTACTGGGCAGGTATAACACGTATGATGGCACAGGTGGTGGGTGAGAGTGTCCCGCTTGACCCAAGGTGGCTCATCCTGGGAGTGACTGGAGAAACGACGTGGCCGCAATGGGCCAAGACTTGGCTGGCCCTTGCAGGTGGGGTGGCCAAGAGAAAGATTGCACGAGCCTGGGGAGCAGGGGCAGCCCCCACACTTACAGCCTGGAAGAAAGACCTGGACTGGTGCTATGGGGCAGAGCGGGTTATATACCAGAGCCGGGGCTGCCCACGTAAAGGGGAAAAGATATGGAATGCCTGGGCCAAGTATAGAGACCTCTGATACAGGCCCTGTGAAATGTTCTGTGTTGATGTGGCAGACATGATGCTATGGTTTACGGCGAGAGAATGTGGGTATCTCATAACAGGAATTGCCGATGGGGTACATTTTAAGAACTGTGAAATTTGTCTCGGCTGTCTCTTCTAAAATGTCATTTATATATGGGTATTGAACTGAAGCCTGTTTATGTTTAATAAAAAGATTACAAAAAAAAAAAAATGAAGGAGATAGTGGATTAACAAATGGATAAGTACATAATCTTAAAATCCATGAGGCTATGAACACACTTCACCATACAAAGAGATGAAGAATTGTGACGTCACGTTTTTGGGATGATGCTAACATTTAAGAGTAGCTGGCCCCCAATTGTATGATGTCAATTGTAGTATAATTGTTTTAAGAACACTACAAACTGAAATTTCACCTTACCTTTATTAACACATTGTCGAAGCTTGTAGGATTCATGACGTCGTAGCAAATTAATACTATGTTTGCACACTGATATGAAAGCGGGCGCAGTCTGTCATAATCCTCCTGACCTGGAACAAAAAAGCATTGCTTGTGAGGAATTATTAGGGACATTTAGCAATCTACATGACTAACACAACTTCAAGACTTAAGACTCTGTTCTTTGTGTTCCAAAGAAATGGAGTCATCATGCTGGAAGAAGCTGGAGATTACAAGTCAATCACATGGCTTGAGATGGGGCAATAACTAACATTATTTCCCTGCAGTCAGTACTTAGTGAGCGTCAAGATGTCTACGTAGAACGGCAGCAAAGGGAAGGGCTTTGGGGCAGTTCACAAAGGGTTTTTCCAAGCTGTGACTGACAGGCTCCCAGTACCTAGAGCAAACCCACTTTTACATGGAGGATGAGTCCCCAAATCCCTTGAGTAATGGATGTGACATCACACACACCTTGTCATATGTTCCGTGCAGGCCCATTATCGTTTTCCCTATGTTAGTATGAGCAAGTTGCATTCCGCCCTCTGCTTTGCGCACGTTACTAAGCAAACATATTTTGTTTTGTGCCACACTGTACTTTCACACAGAACCTGCTGTTGTTTTGGCGTTTTGTTCTTTCCTGGGATTTAGTCTGAACACCATAGACAAGGTCAAACAACAATGCCCCTTGTTATTTTGTTCTGGTCAGGCCCATGCACCTAGACAAAACACACAAAAGCAGCTGTTGTTTGGGAACACGTACTTTTGACATATAACTATGCACAGATTAGGTAACAACACACTTGGAGAGGGATCTTTCCAGGAAAGGGATCGTAACGGTACCTAAGATGTAGAACTTTCATCTGTGTATGCTAAGGTACAGGGTCTGCTGCCAACACTCAGAAATATTCTGTTATATAATAATTTTGCTTGTGTAGAAGGTGAGGGGGTTTAGGCTACCCTGTCTTATATAATGACAGCTCCTTTTATGATTTTCAGACTACTTGCTATGCTGACCGTATTAATGTTAGGCATTTTCTTACTTATTGTGGCACGTATACTGCATACTAGAGCACTATAGTTAAAATAAACATTTTAAACTTTTCTCGTGTCTCTGTCAGATCTTATTGTGGACTAGTACGAGTGTGAGAGCGAAAGGGTGGGTCCTGTAATCGCGATTCCTGAGAGGGTTGGGAGTGTTGTGTTCTGGGGTGTCTAATCACTTGTTCCTCTGTGAGTAAGTAGGAGGGCAAGTGAGACACTATAGCTAGATGGTCTGGGGCACATGCCTACTAAGGTGGTAGGATGACTCACTTACTAAGGTTACTAAGGTTCTATGGTCCCAAGCATAGTTCTGTGCCTACACAGAATCCCTGCAACAACCTTGATCTCCAATGACATGATAGGAAGTGACGTCATATGACCTTTTCCCTTCGGAGGAAGTAATGTTACATAAAGTTTACTCTAATTACAATTTAGGAGTGTTGTCATTTGAGAAAACTACAAAAGGTGTAAGACTATAAAAATAACCCAAAAATTACTTATGCAGCTTAAAGACTATTTTAGTAATCACCCATATATTAACTAGCATGCTACCATTATATGACAAGGGTGTAACATTGATATTCCAGCGGTACACATAGTAAGTACCCAGGTAAGGCAATCACATGTCCAAGTAGAACATGGGTGTCTAAGTACAACCTCAAATTCCCAGGCACAGCCATCATATGCTCATTCACTGCACCAAATGCCCACACAAAGTCCCGAATGCCCAGGCACAGCAGTTATAAACCGAGGTATATCATGTGATATAAATAAAGAGGTCTAAATATAATTTACAAAATATTGATCCATTGGGTGTAGATTTTTTATATCTTTTTCTCCTTTGGGGCGATATCTTTGTAAACAATAGTCAGGACACACTACTTGTGCCAATCGATATTTAGGCAACGATGTTCTGGTACTACACCCTTGTATCGTCTCTAAAGCACATAATAAGAGGCACGACTTTTATGTGAAACCTATGCCACTGGGGATGTGCTCGGCAGCAGGATTTAGAGTGTCCTCATCTCTGTCCACAGCCAGATGTGTTTGTTTCACTGTTTTAGTCCTCAAACCCCAGCACCCACACCCTTATCCCCCCGCACCGCATTCCAAGATTTTTCAGCAGTGTTAAGGAGGTCTGGGACTGATCTTAAAAACACAATTAATAAAGGAGCCCTTAGAAGAAGGGCGGTCTATGTAACTAAGGGAGTGACCAAAAGACATGTTGGAATGCCATGTGTCCTTGTGTTTGTTTAGAGTGAGCATAGCTTCTGGCCTAATTACAAGGCAGCTTCAATACACACTAGATTTCCTATTTCCCATCTTGTAAGGTTCGAGCAAGAAAATAGGTCCCCTATCCTATTCTTAAGGAATGAAGACCAAATGCATTGCTGGTGGTACACCACATTAGCACCAACACAAACATGGACTACTGGAATGAATATTTTTCAATGGTATAATAAGCCTCTAATGCCTCTCTGAAAGAGCCCCTAACCCCCACCCCCTTCGCGGAGCAATGTCAGAATGCCCAGCTGGTGAGTTACGCCTTGAGTTTAGAAGAAGGTCTGTAGAAGAGACATCAGAATGCTTTCAAATTGTCTATCATGAGCAAAGCTAGACACTGTGAAAGGACCTCAGGGCAAACTCCGTAGCTTCAGCGCACAATAAGGTGACTCATGTCTGGCTAAAGACACAACATCCACAGGTTCTGAGGAGCAAGGAAAAGATGAGCCATGGCAAAGATAGACAGTATCAGAGAAAGGGAAAAAAACAATGGTAGATGACATCTGGATTGTATGACAGAGAGAAAATATTAGCAATTATCAATGAGGTAAATGGTCTAACCCGTTGTAGCTTGTAAAAGCAAGATTCTGAAATTGTATCTATGAGAGGTTTAGTGGGCAGGTTAGAATCAAGGTGGGGACTAATGTGAGAGAAATGCAGAGTGAACAAGCCAGGATGTTCCAAACAGGACCAGTGTGTTCACATGGGCACCTCCAGGCCACAAAAGATCCCTATCATGTTTGGAGTTCCCAAGGGTTCCATATTGTTTCCTGCCATGTCCAACCTTTACATTGAGTCGCTTGGTGCTCTACTCACAGATATCTACATCAAGTTTTACCAATATGCCGATGATACACAACTCGACTTGAAAGTCTCCTCTGCTTTAGACATCCAGACCCTAAACACTGCTAGCACATTATACAAACCTGGATGTCCAGCGCCTACATGAAGCTCAACTCATCCAAAACAGAATCCTGTTATCTGCAAAGACCAACAAACAAAAGACTGTGCAAACCTAGATCAATGACATGAAACTTGACGGTTTCAAACCCCAACTCTCACCGAATGCCAAATCACTTGGATTCACCATGGACACCAACCTCACCCTCAAGGAACACATTGCCAAAAAAATAAAAATGGCCAGGTGCCAACTTTCTCTTCTTAAGAAAAATCAAACCATTTCTTCCAGAAACCGACTTCAGAACTTCTGTTGAAGCCCTTGTACTCGTGCATGTAGATGGTGGTAATGCCCTGCTCCATGGCATCTCATACTCCACTCTGGCACCTCTTTGGGTATCCTACACACTGCAGAGTGTTTCATCCAGGGCCTGAAGAAACATGATTACATCACCCACAACTTGATTTAACCCCGTTCGCTCCCCTTGCCGGCCCGCACCATCCTCTAATCCAGATTTATAATTTACAAAGACATCATGACCAGCACCTCCACTTATATAGCAGACAGGTTCACCATCTGTGGTGGTTCTTGCAAACTCACAGCAAGGACATCATTAGACTGTAGACTAAGAAGTGTGAAAAAATGAAAAACTAGACAATAAGTCTCTTCTATCTATGTACCAAGGATCTGAAACGACATATCTCTATCCATCAGGCCTGCTCCAACTCTGCTCCAAAGAGTCGAAGACACATCTCTTTAAAAAACACCACATCACAGTGCATTAACCATCCACAAACCAGCTTACTCCCCTATTACTCGTTGAATTGAAGTTTGCATTTGATCATGTACGGAGGTCCCCTGCCTTTTGGCTAGGTTTGCCCTACAGAATGATCATATAAATACATGCTTAAATACAAGGAGGGAGTAGGGGGGAGATATCTGCTGCCGGATGGTGCTGACACAGTCCCACAGGTGATAAATGTCTCCCACAGAAGACACTCGAAGTCAAAGCTGGGCATCATAAGCATAGAGATGAACAGAGATTATGGAAGCATTCCGCTCATTTCCTGGTGGCTTCACAAAGGTGTTAAACAACATGGGAGCTATGATCAGACTTTAAGCAACACCGCGAGATACACATAAAGGCTGAGGCCTGGAGGATCCTACCAAGCACAGTCATGTTGGCAAAATGTAATTCAATCTAGGACTCGCTCCCGCCTCCAGCCCACATGAAAGTGAAATTAGGGTGCCTCATGTTCCACCATATCAAAAGCCCCTGAGAGACCACTTTAAAATGGATAGTTACCACAGACATCACCATGCACATGGCGCTGCCCACAGGCTGCATGTCAGCAGTCACAGTGATACCTCAAGGGTGATAAGTGGATTGATAGAGACAGAAGACTGTGCTCATTAACAGGAGCATGACGTTTCAACACAACACAGGTTTTCAGGGAACTTATCCAGGCTAGAAACTGGCAAAGCCTTCATGGGCCAGTATCGGCTTTCTTAATAACTCAAGTACTTGGACAGCTAAAAAAAGAATGTGGGGCCTTACTCTACTGAAAGGCGACAGTCATAATATGTAAATCCAAACAGTATGCAGTTCCTATCAAAGAAAATGTGATAGAGAAGTGGTTGATGGTCAACTGAGAAACCAGATTACGGGATATAATTGCTCAGGAGAGATGGCTCTCACACACCCAGATGGGTGTCATGCTTCATCATAGGGTAGCTCCTCGTTGGGCCAGCGCCCTTGAGGGGGCTCTTTACTGCAGATATTTTGATTTTGCTGTTGTGAAGTATGAGTGGCAGTGCTCTGTATGTGATTAAGTGTGAATGGGTGTGATGTGAGTATAAAAATAACTAATGTTAATGGGACTTGTAGAGCGCACTGTTACCAAACTGTGTCCTGGTGCTAACCTAAGATCAAACCGGAAAACAGAAATCATTACCAATAATCTGATCTGCTAAAAAGCCAAGTTTTAAGCTCTCGTCTAAATTCAAGAAGGGAGGTGGCTGACCGGATGGACAACGGACGTTTGTTCCGAATGGTGATGGTGCTCAGATAGAAACGTCTGCCTCCCCAACTTGTTCTTTTGAATCTCGGTACCCTCAGAGTTCTAGAATTTGAAGATCTTGATGATCTACTAGGCAAGTACCATCTAAAGTACTGAGCTAAGTTCTGAGGACCTATATTGTGAAAAGCCTTGTACGCAAAGCACAAAGCTTTGAATTGATCCTCTCCTTCACTGGCAACCAATGCAGCTGTTTGATTGTGTTCCTAACTGAGACATTTTTCGGGGTACTAGTAAGGACTCTCGCGGCAGTATTCTGCAAAACCTGAAGTTTACTCAGATGTTGGGCCTGCATATTAAGATATAGGACATTACAATATTCTAATCTGGCCAATATCAAAGCTGATATAACCAGTTTTTGAAAGTTTACTCGAATAAAAGGCAAAATCTTTTTGATTTTTCTTAATATGAAAAAGGTGGATGAAGTGAGAGCGTTAATCTGTTTAGCAAAAGTAAGCCTATTGTCAACAATCACCCCCAAGATTTTTGGCCTTTTCAACAGGTTTTGGCAAATCACCTAAATTCATTGGCCACCACTCCGGGGACCAAAAAGAAGGGTCATTACCAAAAAGAACCACTTCCGTTTTATTAGAATTCAATTTTAAACTATTCGAGCTCATCCATAAGCTTACGGCTGACATGCAATCACTAAACTGCTCACTGATAGCAGAAGATTGATTCTTGACTGCTACAACAATTTGAGTATCGTCAGCGTAAGATGTTATGGCAAAGCCGAATGATTTTATGATTGGGGCCAGGGCTGCGATGTAAACTAAGAGGTACCCTGGCACATTTTATATGTGGGTCCCCTTGTTATAATAAAAACAATGAGTGGCTGGAGGTGGGTATAATGGTCCAATCCAGCTTAAAGAGTTGTGTAAAAGTAGGTCGACATGTTTCATGCCAAATTACAGTCGCTATTGATATTGGCAATTCATCAGGACCGAGGACTTAATCTACTGAGGATGGGGTTAATGAAGGTACATATGTGTATAAATACCCAATCGTAATCACAAGTGTATATTGTATACCTCATTAAAAATAACCACCGAATTGCGGTGAGGTTAAGACCCCATCAGGTAGTGGCAGAAGCTGTGCTCATTTGCAGACTAAAAAGAGTTCCGGTGCGTGATTCACAGCCATCTACCCCTGTCTCTGCCACCTTGGAGGTGGCAGAGACAGGCTTAGGTCGCTGGACCATTATATACACCTCCAGACACTCACTGTTTTTATTATACTAAGCATGACACCCATCTGGGTGCGTGAGGGCCATTGCTCCTGAGCAATCAGATCCCTCGATCTGGTTTCTCAGTTGACCACTGACCACTTCTCTGTTACATTTTCTTTGATAGTAACTGCATACTCTTTGAATTTACATAGCCTGGTTGGGAGCTTGTATGCTGGACCTCTATGAGCTCCTAGTCCCCCTTTTTGTATAGTAACATTCATAATATGCCTTATCCTGAGTTAGTCTTTGCCAGTTCTAGCCCAGCACATTCCTCTGTTCCGCAAGGATCTACAATTTCACCAATGCTCTTCAATCAATACATGGACCCACTCACTGAAATCCTTAAACAATCAAAAATCTCATACCACATGTATGCTGATGATACTCATCTCTACATCAAACTCTCCGCTCAAGAGAATATCTGGAGGCTGGATGACACCCTGAGGCAAACACAGGACTGGCTGGCACACAACTATCTAAAACTAAATCCGCTGAAAACCAAATTCATTCTTTTCTCGCCAGCCCTTAGATCCCACCAAACACAACTATGGTCTCTTAACCTCAGATCGCTAAACTGCACCCCAACCATCTGCGACTCCGTAAAATCACTAGGCATCACATTAGACTAAAATTTAGACATGCGAACTCACAAACAAGCTGCAACCAAAAGCTCTAACCTACTTCTGCACCTGTAAGAAAACGAAAATCCTTCATTTCGCTTGGTGACCTCAAAATGGTGGTTCAATCTCGAGTGCTCTCAAGACTGGACTATGGGAATGCCACACTAATGGGTCTACCTAAAGCCAGCCTAGCCTCAATGAAAGCGACAATAAATGCAGCAGCAAGACTTTTAACAGGCACACGTCGGTGCGACCACATTTCCCCATCACTCAGAACCCTTAACTGGCTCCCGGATGAAGCTAGGATCCAACTGAAGGTGGCTTGTATAACACACAAAGCTCTACACAATTCTGGCCCTAAATACATGGCGAGCAGGATCAAGCTATCAAGAGACGGAAGGGATTCTAGAAGTGCCAAATCCCTAATACTAGAACCCGTCAGATTAAAAAAAGGAAAACACAGGGCCACACTTTCACCGGATCTGCTCCAAAAATATGGAACTCCCTACCACCCTCAGCGAGAGCAATTACCTCACTCAGGCTTTTCAAGAAGGAATTTAAAGCCGTAATACTAGGAAAATATCTGTCATAAGAGAACTATGTTGAAACTGTCATTCACCCTATTTCATATTGTACCCTATTGTTTTATACCTTGTGCTCCGAACTCTATGTACAGCGTTTCTCATTTTATATTGTTTCCTATTGTTTTATGCCTTGCTCCTTTTTTAGGTCTCGCCTGAGCCAGCGCATGCGCTGCTCTGCGAGACATTTAGTAAAGGGGGTTTTCAAAGTGCTACCAGAGGCTTTTCCTGGCCTCAAGCTTGCGTTCACGCGAGCGTGCACGCGCGAAGCCGCCATCTGTCTTTCCTTTGTCACGGGTCATTAAGTGCATCGCGATCGCGATCACTTTCACTTCGTGACCGCACGACCGTGCCAATGCTTGTTTCTATTTCCTATTAAAGTACCATTTGAGCCTCTACCCCATTTGCAATGTCTCCAGTATTTGTCTCTCCACCTCTGATCTATCTTTCTTTCTCTATCAGTCCACTTATCTACGTGCTTCCCCCTTCTTCGTCGCCTCACTCCTTGCCACCATCTCTACCTCCTCTGTTCTCTTCCATCTGAACGTATCTGCTCATTGGCCTTTTACAGTTAGCCACCCTGTCACTTTCTTTGCTCGTTAAAGTTTTGCTTCCTTTCTCTTGCTTTCTCTCATCTATATCTCGTTTCCCTCTATGCCTATACCCTTCTCTGTACCTCCGTTCTCAGTATGTGCTTTTTGCCTTTATCTGTTTACTTTTCTGTCCCTTTAATCTTCTTCATACTACCCAGTCTCTTTACCCACTCTCTATTTTCTACCCTTTTCTCTCTTTCTCTACATCCTTTCCCTCTTCTCGATTTCCCCACTGGCTATCTTGCCCCAGCCTTACTTTTCAACTCTTAGACATAATCAAGTAGAGGCATGCTAGTTAGGATGGCGTTTGACACATTTTGGCAAATGCCTACCTGTTTAAAGAGATACTCAAAAACAGCACGATAGATACAGTAGGGCTCGTCGTCCACTGTCGGCTAATGGCATACTGTATTTAGCGTCGCTGAAAAGGTCCGTCGTAGGTGCAACCTAAATCCCAAACGCACCTTTTAAATGACCTCGGGATAGCATATGCATTGTCAGTTAAAATGATCAAGCATACTGGTACTGTATCCCACACGAGAGTGATGGGGACAGTCAAACTGCACACCTTGGCATGGTTAGTAGAGTTAACTGGAAAACCAGGCCTGTCTCAAAGTTACTCTATTATCTGGACAGCTATGCACGTGGCTCATTCCTGCTAAATGCCTTTTTGTTTAACAGTCTGCCTTACTGTCTCTTTCACTGTCTCTATGCGTTCTATCTCTCCATTATTCACCATCTTTAGCTTGTCACAGGTAGAGGGCTATTAACGGCCGATAAGGCCCTCGGCAGTCAAGTATAATGCTCTGCCCTGCCAGTGATGGTATGGAAAGGTTAATGACGCCACCACAGACTTTTCCACTGACAGACTCTCACTGACTCACTCTCACTGACTCACTCTCTCACTGACTGACTCACTCTCTCTCACTGACAAGACTCACTGACAAGACTCTCACTGACTCTCTCTCACTGACAGACTCTCACTGACTCTCTCACTGACAGACTCTCACTGACTCTCTCTCACTGACTCTCACTCTCACTGACTGACTCACTCTCACTGACTGACTCACTCTCTCACTCTCACTGACTGACTGACTCTCTCACTCTCACTGACTGACTCTCTGACTCTCACTGACTGACTCACTCTCACTGACTGACTGACTCTCACTCTCTCACTGACTGACTCTCACTCTCTCACTGACTGACTGACTCTCACTCTCTCACTGACTAACTCTCTCACTCTCACTAACTGACTAACTGACTGACTGACCTTCACCCTCCTGTTATTTATGCCCCCCCATAACAAAAAAAAAACAAGCAACCATTGGGACAGGCAGATAGAAGTTGCCAGCATTGAAAGGACAAAAAAAACTCAAGACATTATTTTTAATACTTTTTTAATATGGTCGGTCAGTTGTACATAATGCTTTTTTCGTCATATATAAGGTAACAAAAATGCTTCTGATACTTCTTTATTATAACTTTTCAACATGCTGCAGACTTCTGTACAGCACAGCTTAAAGACATAGGCAAAGTCAATATCTCTGGCTAAACACTTATTAGGTCCCAAAGGCGAGACCTATTGGCTATGCCAATGCTTGTTTGCCTTGCGCCTCGAATTCTTTGTATAGAGTATCTTCAGTGACAGGTGTTTTTAATGCACTGCAGCCCTCTTCGGTTCTTTCTTTGTACAGCGCTCTGATATCGTAATGGTCATGTTAGCGTTTCATAAGATACAATAAATAAACATCAGTCACCTTCTTCTGCTTGTACTGTGCGTACGGGCGAATAGCTTCACTTGTTTGTACTTCACAAAAACGCCTGTTCAAAAATGTCACTTTTTGCTTCAGCCTTAGTTTTAACTACACGTGATTCTCGTTTAGCAGCAGGGGCTCGCGCCGGCAATTAATCAGGGTAGGCGAAATAGACATAAAGTTAGGGAGGCTGTATCCAAAGGTCGAACTCCAATTATAAATCGGTCTTGCTCTGAGAGTTTACCAGGGCTGTTGATTGTCTCGTTCAATCGATTCCACCCGCTCCGCACCTCAAACGGAACCTGGCGCTGTCGAGCATCATTGTGTGCAAGGAGGATGTCTCATGATTTATTCACACCTTGAACTCAGCCCCTTTCTTCTTTGAAACAATGCACTTCATGTTAACTTCTTCTCTGCAAGGACCTGGAAGCTCATGACCAATGAAATGAGCTTTACTAGTGCCATGCACAGACTGACTGCCAGAAAGAAGGCTTTGATGGGGCAGTACCAAGGTCACACATTGCACCGCTGGTGCCCCTGGCTATGGACACGGGAGGGGACTTCAGTGGAGGGTGAGTATCTTCACGATGAAATAGAGTTTGCATGGTCGTCGATTCAGCAAACTACCAGGGGAAGCGGAAGTAACATCACAAGCTCTTTGACCACCAATGACATTACAGAGTTGACGCACTGTCCCGCCCTTAGCTCTTCATTAGAGGGGCTAGAAGAAGGACAAAGACTGGAAACTAAAGAAAGACAACAGGGCTCAAAAATCCCTGTTAACGTTCTGTTCTGCAGCCTTCTTCAGGACCCCTGAGATCAGGGCTAAGAAGGAACAAGCATTGGCATAGCCAATAGGTCTCGCTTTTGGGACCTTATAAGTTTTTAGTTATGCAGCACAGTATCCTTGGTGCAACAACATCAACTGTTGCATGGCTAAACACTTATAAGGTCCCAAAGGCGAGACCTATTGGCTATGCCAATGCTTGTTTGAGTCAGCCAACCACCAGTGCAACTAGAACTTCAATGTTTCCGATTTCTTGCATGAGTAGTAAATCCAGTTCAGTTTTGTTCTTTTGTGTTGTGGCAGCTGTTGCCCTGTTTGTTCCATTATCATCTGGGACTACAAAAACAGGGAGCACTTCCATGAAAAAAGCAAATAGAGGGATGACAGAAGTTTCTGTCTGAGGACTAATGAGAACTGCCTCTGCTGGGCCCCTTTTTAGGTCTCAGCTAGACAGTGCATGTCCTGTGTTCTATCTTTGAGATTACAGGCCACCCATCTTCTACCATTGGTAACTTCAGCATTGCTCTCATTTTCTTCGATACCATTCGTCATGGCATGCGGGTGTCATGCCCACTTTTTGTGATTGGCCCTCCCATAGCGCATGGACCAAGTACATGTCTCCTTACACTGCTTCCGGTTTGCGGAGCTATTTTTTTCTTAGTTTTCAAGCACTCCATGGGAGCACTTGTGTTTTTAGGCCATCTTCCTTGCACATTTAAACACATACCACTAAAATGCATGCGTGTGTACGTAAATGCATTTCTTAAAAAGTTGGCAAAACACGAACAGCACTTGTTTCTTTTTTTTGCACGTTCCAATGGTATTGGAGCGCTCGCTTCGTCGTCCGTCTTGACATAGCTCGGACACAAGCCAATGGTATTGAAGCGCTTTAAGTTCTCACCAGTTACATTACACAATGACACATTCATTTTGTGATGCTGATCCTGCTTTAATTAAAGTTTTTTTTTTTCTGTGGTTGCTTGCCCATTCCACCATCCCTTCTTGCTTGACCTGTCCCCCCACTACCTTCCTCATCGCTTTTTTTTGCACAATCCAATGGCTTTGGAGCGCTTGTTCCGTCCTCCATCTTGCCATAGTGCTAAGACCAGCTGATAGCATTGGAGCGCTTAAAGTACTCACCAGGTACATTACACAATGACACATTCATTGTCGTAGGCAGGGGAAGCATAAGTGATTTGCCCAGAATCACAAATTGTTCAGCCGACCCAGAGATTCGAACCTCGTTCCCCAGTTTGCCTGTCGGCAGCTCTGGCCATTACCTCACATCTTTGCTTCACTTCAAACCTCCTCAACTGTTTCTCACTATCACTTCCACATTTGTTCAGCAAGACCCCGTCACCACTGAACAAGCATTGGCAAAGCCAATAGATCTCAGCAATGCCTGAGCTATTGTCCTTGTCAACGTGAATGTCTTTTAGCCATTCTGACTAGCAGCACGTCAGCTGTTTAGCATGGCTGAAAGTCACTGAAAAAAGCACTATGATGTGGCCAGCGCAGGCCACATCATAGCATTTTTTTGTGTTAGGAGGGACAGGACAATAAACTCAACATGGGGAGCGAAGATTCTCGGCTTCAGCTTAACATCCTGTGATTCTGGGCTTTCAGTAACTTTAAGCCATGCTGAACAGCAGATTTGCTGCTAGACAACATGGCTAAAAGACATTCACATTGACAAGGCCAATAGCTCAGGCATTGTCGAGACCTATTGGCTTGGCTAATGCTTGTTCTCTAGACCTGTGTGTGTGGAGCATACATGGAAAGGAAACATGCATGAGAACATAACAAAGCCTTAGAAAAACAAAGTGAGTCTATCCACAAAAACAAAGGACTTAGCTCTGAATGCAGGCTAGGAAAGCCCACCAGCTTGAACATTTTCAAATGCCTCTCCTTGTCGGTGAATGGGCCTGTGTAGTTTGTTATAGAAGCCTAAACAGCCATCAACAAACAGGGACCTGTTCAGAACTATTGTGAATGAAACATCACTGGAGTATAACTCTTAGAAATAGCATATAAAACAAAAGCAGGAAGGCCAGTGTTCAGAACCAGAAATGCGTACAAGAAGTACAAACATCAGGCTCACAGCCACATTAAAACATCCAGCGAAGAGGAGCCCGCTGACCTAACTGACCGCCCAGCTGCAAAAAAACAGTTCTTGGCAATAACTGAACAGATGAAGATCTTAAAATAAAGAGCAGAAGGTTCAGAGGGCTGCTTTATATGTTACAACATACTCATATGCGCTTTCCCAGAAATACTACTAATGAAATAATTAGCCCCTATGGGTAACACCTCCAAGACTGTCAAGCATCTTCTCAGTTGAAAGAGCTCATAGGTTACTGGCAAATCCACCTTTTCTAGAAACTCCCTGAGACCGGTGGTGGCTCGGACACTGAATTACAGAGACAGAAACAAGGTCCTCCAAAAAGCCAGCAATATTGACATTATTTGTTTGAAAACCACAAAGTAATTTCCCAGAGTATAGTGCAGCAGTGCAGCAACAAGGAGCCTCATTTCTGGTGGTCAAACACCAACTACGTGAAATGGGGGTGTGGTACTTGCTTATGTTCCCAGTGAGACTAAAGGTGTCAGTGGATAGACAATCACACGTTTTCACTGATCTTGAAGATGCATGAGTCTGGGCCAAAAAGAACAGCTCCAGAGCTACAGCACAGCTCAAGGTTACAACCAAAAAAGAACCAGAAAGCCAGGTGCCACCGAATAAACAATTCATTGTAGGAACAAACTCAAATGGAGACGGAGACACCAAAAGCTGCAGGCAATCCCAACTTGAAGAGAAGATTGCCAGGAAACCCAACAGACACAGAACAAGATTCCACTGAGACAATTAATTTTGAATAACACTATACTTAGTGCCAACCTTGAAGCACATGTAAAGTATAAGCTAAAAGTATGGTGTAGTGGCCAGCAGAGATGGGAGAATGAAAATGTTAAGCTAGGCCTCCTTCCCCACTTTCTGTTTGCTCCCTTGTGGGCTGAAGGGAGACCAGAAGATTACAATACGTCTTGTATATAGTGCTTCGACAGAAGAACCATTGTCTCACCGTCCTGGGGTGGGCTAGGTAAGAACTTTTTGAAGTGTCTCTATGCTAATGTAAGGCAACTGGCTCGTGCGTACTGTGTACTTGGAAGGGCCAAAAAGATGACCATTTGAATTGGGAATATCTCCAACCTGAGCAGCAAGTCACAAAGACGAAACCTCTTCTAACGTATTGCGTGGCCATATGGCTTCAAGAATGTAAGTTCCTAACTTGGAATGTATGTGGCATGAACAATTTGAACAAACTACAAGATGTATTCCTATTTAAAAAGATGGGCGTGGGGGAACATGTAGCCTTAATGCAAGAGACACACACAGCTCATGAGGAGGGCTTTAGACTGAGGAAAAGATGGAGAGGCCAGCTGTATACAACTGGGTATTATGATTATGCCAGAACTGCTCTTATTTTGAAACAGGGGATATCCTTTTGGATCCATAAAATGACCACTGATCAGGTGGACAGGAATGTCCATTTTGAAGGTGGGTTAGGTAGAGTAGATGTATTGTTGGCCAGCGTACATGCACGTAACACTGAACAGGCGCATTCTATGATGCACTGACATTAGTTATGGTGCAATGACAATTGCCTACGTTGATAGAGGGAGACTACAATGGTGTGTATGATGTGGACATGTATAGATCCTGCCATTTTAACCTAGCTTCCCATTAGTGAGAACTTCCACAGCACTGCAAGATTGTTATGTTATGTCATGGTTTGTTATACCTATTAGTATGGTGTGCATATCACCCGGAAGGGAATATTGGTGACTTAGAAAGGGGGTGCAGACCTGTCTGGAGCCTATTGGAAGAGCCAGGTTTTCAGTTTCCTACAGAACTCCAGGATGAAGCTACAGTTCTGATGTGGTGGAGGAGATTTTTAAGGCTTTAAGGCCAGGTAGGAAAAGGCACGACCCAGCTCTGGCTTTGCAGATGCAGGGGATTTGGACGAGGAGCAGGTTGACCGAGCAGTGTTGTCTGGTCATTGTGTGGAATAGAACTTGGCTATTGAGGTAGGTTGGGACTTGTGTTGTGCTTTGTAGATGTGTGTGAGGAGTTTAAAGAGGGTGTGTCTATGGAGAAGGAGTCAGTGGAGGTGCACAGGGTGTTTGGATATGTGAGTTTGGTGTGGTAGTTTGAGCGTGAGTCTTGCGGCTTCATCTGTATGACTTGGAGCCTCTTGGTAAGTTGAGAGGTGATACTGACATAGATGGCGTTGTGTAGTCCGGTCTGCTGGTGATAAAAGCTTGCGTGACAGACTGTCAGGGGTAAAGCGGGAGCCATCTGAAGATTTTCTTGAGTAGCTTGAGGGTGTGGAAGCAGATGGATGCGACAGTGTTGGTCATCAAGATTTTGTTGTCACTCATGATGCCTAGGTTCCCGGCCCCGTTGTACAGGCATGGAGGTGGTCCTAGCACTGTCAGCCACCAATGTGAGGACCGGAGAGAAGTGTCTTTTTCAAAAAGGACCACTTCTGTTTCATCACTGCTGAGTTTTAAGCAGCTGATTTTTATCTAGCCTGCAACCTCGAATATGCAGCTGATGAAGTTTGTGTGGGTGTCTTCTGCTAGGGAGAAAGGATGAGCTGGGTGTTGTCAGCATATGAGAGAATGCTAGGTTCTTGTGCAAAGATGATGTTGGTGAGAGGGGTCATGTAACTGTTGAAGAGAGTGCGACTCAGAGAGAAAGTCTTTAAGGATGCCACAGATCATATTGGAGGTGGCTGACAGATATGGAGCTAGGCTGACTGTTTAAGGACATCCTGAGAGGAAGGAGCTGATCCATCAAAGGGCTGGGCTGGTGATTCCGGTTTTGAGAAGGTGCTGGATATGGATGGGATGGGAGACAGTGGCTAAGGCTACTGAGAGGTCCAGTATCTCACTGCTGAGAGGTCCAATATTTCATTGGAATCTAGTTGACTACTGGGGGTCACACAACTCAGCTACTAGTGACTACTCATATTTTTCATATGTACACGATTTGCATATGAGGTTAGTTAAAGAAATGTTTACAAAAAATGTACATACATCTGTCATACAAACTGAATATCTTTGCAAACTTATCTCTGATCACAATCTCTTTTTGTTGTGAGTGAGTTGAGGAGGGGCCAGAACAACTGTCACGTCTTGGCTACTCCAAACAACTGCAATAGATAATCGATCATTTAGGTGTATCATAGAAGAGAAAATCTGTCACTATTTTAGGGAAAATAATGGAAAGGCCCCCAATGATGCACAGGTGGAAGGTAAGGCCTTTAAAATAGTGATTAGGGGACATTGCATAAGGACATACAGAAATAGAAAGGGACTGGAGAGAGAATTGGCACTCCCAAAAAACAACGTATTGATCTGGAATTGACAGCTGAACATGTCCAAGCAAACAAGGAAGAACTTACATAGCGCATGGTAAGGTATTCCACCTTAATGGAGAAATTGCAAAATGTACAGATAAGGCATATATGGCCCAAAGACACAACAAAGTTAACAGAACAGGGAGATTGTTGGCCCGGTTACTCAAAAACGAAACTGGTCATCGATTATTAGTATCCGCAACGAGAAGGTAAAGTAGTACATATACAATTAGAGATCAACCCAGAGATCTTGGGCTATTACTCTGACGTATACAAATATAATACAAAGACCCCTGTTTTGGAACAGTTTATGGAACAGGCAGACATAAACTCTCTACCACCCTGGTAAAAGAGTTGCCGACCCTATTGACTGTCCATGAATTGAGAACAGAGATATCGGATCTAGACTAACCACGGTAAATCAAACAGAGTGCCGAACATCACACGCTGGAAAAAACACAAGTGCTGCACTGGACTGGGTTAGAGACCTTCATATTGCCTATGGAATGTCAGAGTGGGAGGAAAAAAGCAGAAATCCTCAGGTTCGGATAAATTAGTATGGATATGAACCAACACCAATAATGATGACAAACCACTCTGATGGGTGCATATAAACAGGTTTGTAAATGCTGTTCAACATTGAGGGCATACAATTGGAGACTCATATTGATCACCAATAACAGTTAGAGATGATGAAGGGCCCGTAGAAGAGATGCAATACCGAGAGACTTGCATCTGCTCACTGAAGACTAGCCCCCCGGATCCCTACAGATAGAAAACATGTATTTAATCCCCCACTTCTGCTATGCACATGTCAAAACTGGGATATAGCATAAATATATTGTATATAAAATAGATGAAGCTAAGCAAGTGCTATATAACAACGATATGCATAAATTAGACAACAGACCCACAAAGTTTCTTGTTTGATAAATGTTGTTGATATGCACATTGTTATGAGTCAACACAAAAACGTACATTTCATTGTTGAAATTAATGAGAACTGCACGTCTCCTTTCTTTAGGCTTTGTTCATGGATCTAAACTGAGAGTATGCAATTATAAATGTGTCACTAAACATATTGTATAAATCATATCCCTACAAACACAATTAGGGGGCATATTAGCAAGACCGGCGAAAACGGCGATAATTTTATCGCCGGTCTTGCTAATATGCCCCTAGGTTTGTAAAACAATCAAAATTGTTTAAAAAAAACTATTAGGATCAACCCTGCACACATACGAGATCTGAGAAATGCCACATTCAGAGTTCTAGATGACGAGTCTTCTGCACCAATCAGACTCTGCCTGGTGTAGGTCAGTGCTTAACCTGATCTTAAATGTGAGATTCGCTCGTAAAAAGTAAGATTTGCATACTTGCCAACTCTACTGGTGTAAGCAGTAGGCCAGTGGTGTAACATTTGAGCCTGCATCCTCAGCTATGCTGGGGCTGGCTCCAGGGGGCCCCTTTGGGACTGTGCATGGATGGCAGGCCCCTGGCCTGAGAGCTCCTGACTAGATCCGGAGCTTGGGGCCCCCCGCAAGTTTTGTTATGTTACTGCAGTAGGCTACTGTTTTTTGGTCGAGCCTGGCAACGCATGCGCTGCTGCGAACAATGCAGTATTGGGGTATGGCTTTGAAGCCCCGCCCACTCTCCGCCCATATTTGTCATTGGCTTGTGTCATTGTCCTTCGTAAACGCTGGCTTGCAAGTCGTTATTAGGCTTGTTAGTCCCTCCTTGGTCCCGCCTTGTCTGCATTTGTAACCTCCCATAGCGACTAGCCCTTTTACTTTGGTTGCGACACGGTATGTCTTATTTAGTCTGTAGGCACTCTTTTATTTAATGGGTTTCTCCTACTGCAGGCACGACGTGATTTCCTCGCTAGCCCGCTTTCACTTTTAAGCAGCCTGGCGGCCACATCTTAGACATGAAATAGGTCTCTCATTAACTAGAGTTTGAGCTATTGCCATTGTAAATGACAATAGCTTATACTCTCGTAAATCCGAAACCTATTGCATTGCAAATGCTTGTTTAATGTTTCCTCCGGCCTATCGACTTTAAAACTCATTCTTACAGCTTTTCAATACTTACTGCCAGCGTTCGATTAAATCAGATAACACTGTCTTCTGAACATGTGCTTTGAATTCCTTTCAGCTGCCAAGATAGGTCACTATTTAAAGCAGTTTTTATTCCATTGGGATTTTTTATTTTGTGCTTCTGGAAGTTTCCCATTACTAGTGTTAGAAAGAGACAGAAACAATGTATTTCAAAACAAATTATTCAAAGAGTTTTCATACTGACATTTTAAGATGATAGGCCGAATTGACAGTTTTTAGTTACTGCCTGAACTAGTGTTAGGGAGTTTAAGGATGACCACATGAATAAAAAAAATGACTTGTATTTTATGTTATCTGGGTCAGAACCCATATGATCCTTCAACTCAGATCTAGATGCGATTTCATGTCGTGATTTCCTGTGATGTCATTGTCCACACAATAATCTTGTGATGTAATTTCCGATTATGTCATTAGTATGTTAATTAGCCAGTTTCACACATGAAAATCCTACCTCTTTTTGGTCACAAAATGTAGTAAAGTAAGGATTTGAAGTCTTTGTGTTGGTGCTTTGCTGATAGTCCAGGACTGGCCGAAAGAAAATTTACTTGTTGACATCCATGTTTGCTTTAGACAAGGTGCCCATGCCTCCAACAGCTCATATGTACCCCATAGTATGTGGGTTTGTTTGATGATTCACAGAACACCGTGGAGGCAGGGTACATTGTCGCAATTGGTTTTGAAAGGGGTTAAAATACATTTTAAAGTGAACATGTGTATTTATTTGCCATTTGAAACACAGAAAAAGATGCATTCGCAGTTGCCTGGGTAACAAGCTAGGAGAGAGTTCGTTTATTGACTGGCACTGTCTTTCCTTCATGCCAACACAGTCACGTGCCCACTCGCGCTTCTGGCAATGGAAGAGTTATGTCTGGTGAATTCGCGTACTAGCCTAACAGAACAAGAGAGGAGCGGGGGTGAGCGAGCGCGGCAGCCTGCTCAGCTGACCAGACGCTCGTGCGTCATGGCCTTTTGCCTGCGATTACCCGCACGGCCGGCATGTGTTTCCAATTATCGCGCCCGCGTCTGGGCACGATAAACAGGAAATAGATGTCTGCTGTGCGGGTAACCGCAGGGAAAAGGCCATGACGCACGAGCGTCTGGTCAGCTTTTTGAAACCCCTAACTTAAAGTCTCGCCAGAGCAGCGCTTGCGCGCTACTCGAGGCTCGACCTAAAAACACGTTGGTGGCGCAAACTGCAACAGGCTAGCTACCCGAACTGACATTCACGAGTGTTTGCCTTTGAGGCCTTGTTCTGATTGAACCCCCCTCTCCGATATCCAAGGGTAGCACTTTCTACACGTGGTATGCTCATCACAGGAAAGCGCATGGTTCCCATACAACAGTAACCGTAAAGAGTGGTAGAACGTTTGGTGTAAAAAGGAGAAACTATCTCGTTCCCGAGGTGGTGAATCCTTTCATGTGCATGAGGATGAATGCTACCCGCAGCCTTCCACTGGCAATGGGGACAGGTATACCGTGCTGCTGCCATTTTGTTTTAGTGCCAAGAAAATAAACTGCAGCACATATATCATAGGCAAAACTTTGGCTTGAATATCCACCCCGTTAATTTAAAGACATAACTGGACACACGTTTATCGAGGTTAAACGGAGAGGGTCGATTTTTGGATCGATTAGTCGCACACAGGGTACTAGGAAAAACTCCAGGTTATATTACCCAAGCGCACATAGGAAGTGCAGTGGTGTATTTCACTTGCTCTGGCCCACGTGGCCTCAGGCGGACATTACAGATAAATAGAGCTAGGGGCTTCCCACCTATTTGAGGACCCTTGTCCTGGGGGGGCACTTCCCAGCTAACCTCTAACCTGAATCCCACCAGCCCTTGTCTGCCTCCCCAACTCATAGCAGCCGGATGGATCTCTCTAAGGTGGGAGGAATGCAACTGTCTTGGCTGGTTAGTTGCCAATGGGGAAACTACCCTTCTCTGCCATTACTTGGGTACTCTCATTAACGGATAGCTGTGGGGCCCAGTGGAAGATTCCATGGTACTTGCAAGGCATGCTCCCAGATTATGGGGCAGCACGCTCACTGGGCTTTGGTGGGGGAATGCACAAGTACCCTAACCCACCCAGATGTCCAGCGTCACCTACTTTGAGTTACTGATGGACCTGTCTACTCTGCTCAAGTAATTTGTCTTTCTGTGACTGTCTCCACAGTGGGTTTGTTACCTCCCCTGGGTGGGTATCTTCATGCACCTTCGTTAATTATGGTTTCCGGCCCCTTTTCCAGCCCTTCCTTGGACATTTTCGGGTCGCTCCTGTCCCTAGACACTGTCCCAGAGAGAGAGAGTGCCTTTGACTCCAGTTTGTGGTTCCATGGATGTAGGGTTGCCAGCTGTTGGAAAGGGGACCAGTGTACAGGATGCAAGGAGTCCCCTGCAATGACAGCAGTGAATGCAGATGACACTGAAGAATGTGCAGGGAAGTCTCCTAACGCGTCAGTTTCACTTTCTCTTTCATTGCAGCCAGTTTCCTGTGACCTTCCGGTTTCCATGACTAGTCGTGTTTTGTGTCCATGGGCTGCTTGCTGTCCCTCAATCACTGGCACAAGGAATGTTAAGTGTAGCTCTTCACATGAGAACTTGACTCCGAATTCTTCGCTCTCAGTCAGGGGTGAAGATTATTTAAAACAATGCAACTCAAGTCATGTAACCAAACGCACTACTTAAACATAGGGTTGCCGCCTTCCCAAGAGAAAAATACCCACCATTTGTTATTTTAAGAGTCTGCAAAGGCCTGGACGTGCTGCTAAATAGGACTGCAAACAAAATTGTTTGTATTCATTTGTAACATGACTTTTCTACCTTTGTCTACTTTAATTATTAGTCAGGGACATAGACGTCAATTCACCAAAATGCCAAGGGTAGCGGAAGTGACATCGCACGCCAATTGCCCTTTACTTTGACTCACACACACGCTTACACATACACATTCACACTCTTGCGCACATAAACACACTCTCACCCGCAAGCATGCATACAACATACATTTAACAGCATTTTTTACTTACCGTAGCTTCCAGATAGGGTCATATTCCAGCTAATGTACTCCATTGTTTATTACACTAATAGTGAATAATATTATTCATTATTTGTATGATAAAAAATTGACAGAAACCAGCCAAGTGGAGCTCCAACCAGCGTCCATTAGGAAGAGCTGTCCCTGTGTTCCAGGCACTGGTTTTGCCACCTCTGAGGCCAGGGGTCGCAAAAACAGTGCCAGGGGGTACCAAGGGCCAAGCCAGGGGTTGCAGCTCCGATCCCTCGCGAACCCTAAATGACCGGGACATTAAAATGCCGGTGGTGGCGGGAGAAAATAGGTCAGCTGGCAACCCTGCTCAAACACCCAACGACAACACACATGTTAGAACCATCCAGATAAAATTAAATTACACATACCACACCGTCGTGCAAACATTGCTACCTGACTATTGACACTGTGTGGTAAACAGTTTAAAAAGGTCCATCCATTTGTGCAAGAAACAGCAACCTCCTTTTGGCACAACTATCCACACACATACGCACTACAAAGACCTTGAGGATAATCAAATGTATTTTCATTTCACATCATCCTTATGAAACTACGACTAAACTAGACACTTAACCAATCTGTGCTAAACATACACAACCAAAAAACCATGCACAGCCAACCAACTGAAATCCCAGAACCATACGAAAGCCCTGGTATACCATACGAATGGTAAGAGACGCTATAAAAATTCCAACATTATAATATAAAATATTACCCAACAGCACTCCATGAACTTGTCCTTTGAGGTTTATCATCTCAGAACAATACACAACAAAAGGCCTGCAGGGTCCACACTGTCACATAAGCAACATATCTGAATGGTGTAACACTAGGTTTTACAACCCAATCAGACACCATCAAATGATGGGAAATTCTGGAATCCCTATTGCTGGTGACTCCCTGTCTTGCGAATGGTGCAAGATGGAAGGACAAGATTTTTACATTTCACCCCTTGGAGGCATTTAGGATTCAATTTCTAGTGACAATTATCTACTAATAAAAGCCGTTACCTTGACCTTAACCCATCATCGTCACAGGTTTTAGCTATGTGAGTGTAAGTTCATATTGTAGAATAAAGGTTTTCGCCACTTACCCTTTATAAAAATAGGCCTTGTACCTAGCTCCCTCAGATGGGTTTGCTGTTTACTGTACTTCTGTGGTACCAGCATCGGCCAAGGATGCAATGCGCAGGACCAGGTGGCAGTGAGGCAACACAAGGAGTGGAAGATTAGAATTCAGTGCAATATAGCCTTCCAGCAAGTAATCAACATATTACCACCATGCACCTCTATCTTGTAACCGTCCTCTTATAGAAGGGAAAACCAACGGCGACGGAGTTTCCTTCTCGTCAACATTATGGTGCGCCCATCCCCATTTAAAATCGGGTGGACCATAGGTTTGATGATGGTGGAGACTACTCCGTTTCCGCTCTGGTCAAACGCCTCTGACGGCCCGAAGGAGTATGGTTTGGCAGTATGTCCAGCCACATAATTTAGATGGGCGGATATACCACCGATTTTCAATGCCCGTCACTGCCAGGAAAAACCTGACAGTAAGGGGCATTGAAAAGTGCTTAATGCTCCCCTCTTAATGGGAGGAAACTCTCAAGGTGAGGTTTGCATTGTTTTTTTATATTTTCCACACACAAAAAATCAGGCTTTTGGGATTTTCTTTTTGGAAAAAAAAACACCTTATAAGTTTGCCATATGGCTCTGTCATGTTGACAGAGCCGTCTCTCAATCTTAAAATGCATTGGCAGGAACAGCTGTGACAGCTTTTCCTGCCAATGCTAGAAATGTCTGCTCGGTCAATGAACATTTCTAAATTTAATGTGCGACACCTCCGTCAGGGCGATTAAGTAATTTACTTCATCGCCATTGCAGAGAAATGGGCTGCCCGCCAATATTTAAATTGGGCTCTGAATGCCTCCTCTTTACTGCTTCAGAGCTTCTTGACAAAAGCCTGGAGAAGTGCAACAATATGGCAGGGAGTTAAGTTCCAGATGGACCAGTGGCTAGATGTGTCTGAATTTTTTTGACCATGACCCCTGTACTTTGTTCAGTTCAGTTAAAGGGTAATTTGAATAGATCAGTTTTCAAACGTTTCTAGAAGGTACATAGCAAAAAACATGGACAACAAACCCCAAGAAATGTACACAACAATAGGAAACTATAAAGCATAGAGCCCAAGTCAGCAACCATAAAACCCAGGTTTCGATCACAGGACTAAATTGAGTAATGGGGAACCCCTAAAGTGTAATTGCAAAGATCGGTTAAAAACTCGCCGTTATGTCGTATGATGGAGCTGAATCTCTGATTTGCTAATATGTGTGACCTGAAGAACAGAGATCCAAGAATACCAAAAAACAACTCCATGATTTTGAATGACATATGACACATAAGACCCCAAAGCACCCATGAGAATAACCTTGGGAGAACAGAGGAACATCCAGCTGCCTGGGCCAGAATTCCCAACCATACAATAGAATATGAAGCTTCAGAATAAAACAGAGATCTGGTGCTCCCAGGCCTGTAACTTGCAAAACAATGCAACATTGCCATGACTAGGAGCCGCATCTAATAACTCCTGATCTGGGCCAGACCTGGATGAAGGCCTATCAGATGTATGGCCAATGTCAGGGAACAAGCAAGACTCTTGCACAGCTGGTCCGCTAATAACCTAGTTGCACAGCAGCTGATATGTCCTGTGTTGTCCTTTCTCTGGTTACCCATAGATGGGATGTGTGTGTGTGTTCCTTCCGAGGAACCATGGGCACCAATCAGGGCTAGCTATAACTGGCTTCCTCTTTGGTAATTCTGGCCCTCCCGTTGAAACACCTTGTCTCAGGCGTCATAAAGGTAGCGGCAGAAATAGAAAGTAAATATGTCTGTGAGAGCCTCCCTAAGCCCCTGAGCAGCAAGTAAGAGCCTGTTGAGGGGACAAAAGTCACCCGTGTGATGTCATCATAGGTCTAAGGGTGTGCAACATCTTCTGCTACCCTGGCAGTTTGGTAAATTAGCATCCATGCGAGGAGGTCTGTGCTGACTCCTAGAATGTGACACTGTTTCTGGGCTTAACCGCGTGCCAAGCATCAGGGGCATTATGCAGTCACTCGAAGGAGGGCTGCTATGCAAGACCATGCCTCATCTTGGTGAACTCCTTGGAGACAGCAAAGGCGAAAAGGGATTTTGATTCAAACCTAGGTCTACCATTGCAATGGAAGAGAAGCACTTGCTACCTCTCACAAGAAGATAAACAGAACTGTGCCCTCTTCTTTGAGTACCGTGCAGACTGGCGTGATATGCAGCGCATTCAAGAAGAGGCGAAGGGCCATTCGTCTAGAGCAAGTGCACTGATGGATGGATTTTCAAGCACCAGTTGGTACCTCTAGTTTGTTGTAGCTAGTTTTTAAATATACCGATGCATTGTCGTGAATTATTCAATGTTGAGTTTTAGATGGTATGTATATGTAGGTATTCTACAAATTTTAAATATCATGTTCTAAAAAGTTTGTACCATATGTCGAGGACCCAAAAATTGACAAGGGATGTGTATGTAAGTAAGTAATTGGTTTATTATACTCAACATATATGCATTTTGACAATATAAGTCTTCAAGGACGTAGATGTGGATTTAGGGATAGTAAATTTGTTCTTTTTATACTTGCCTTTTGGTCGTTGTTCTTTGTGCTACGATATTTTGGTAATACAATATTTAAACCTGGATATTCCGACATATAATTGTGAATGTGGCCAGAGAGGCTTTGTGTGTGCGTGTGTTAAGCTCTGTAAATGAGTGCTTGTTGAGATGGTAAGCCCTGCTTGGCTTTGAACAGTTGTGTATTTCATGTGAAATATATTAGGGTTTGTGTGAGATGGAGGCATGGCTTTGCTCCACCTAAGATGCATGTGTGGTTCTTCTCTCATGCTGTGGTCAGAGGACCCATGAGGGATAAAGTTTCTGCTGCGGCCTACCCTGAATGCATGTGTGGTTGGAGTGGTGGTAAGTGGACCCATGTGGCATGTGGTGTAAGGCTGCAGTCCACCCTGAATCTATGTGCGGTTCTTCTCCATCTGCTAGATAAAGGATCCACGTGGCATGACCATATGCTGTGGCCTCCACTGAATGCATGTGGTGTACATGTGCCCTGTGGTGATTACAGGACCTTCTTGGTATATGGTGCATTACCACATAACGATGATATACAAAATTAACACTAACAATCACCATATTGAAAATAAGCCGTCTACTATTAGGAAGGATCGTCCTCCCAACTGGAATATAGTCATCGGGCAAATGAAGAGAGTCAGACCTACAACGAAAGGCCTAACCTTATCTGAAGATAGACTCACAAGACTTCTTGGTGGAGTGATCAGGTAGAAATAGAACCAGGGCAGTGGGAGGGGCTAATATTGTTGACATATTTAGTTGCAAGGGAGGTGTCTTGTCATTTGGGACATGGTCCTACCTTCTTGAAAAGGAAGAGATATCAGGTGGTAACAACAGGTAACATCTCAGCTCGTCTGAAAGACTATTCTTGCACAATGTATACATTCTAAATATATTCTCATAGCTTGGTAAACAGTTTAGCAGCTCCATTGTGAAAATCTGAAAAGGGTTGACCTTGAAATATCATGTGCACATTTGAGCTGCGGATGAGTCTGTCTGTTTATTTTGAAAACAACACATGCACCAGTCAGTAAGTGACATACATGAGGTTGTGGCTACAGAAAATGTTGCTTTACGCCAGAAAAGCAACAAACAATCCAAGTTTACATATGACATCACATGGAATGACTATCCAGCTGACTAACTCCCTTCAGGTGTCCACACCCAAAAGTGGTAATTTCTGTGCTTGTGGGCACGGTTGGGAACATAGAACCGCCCCTGTCTCTCCATGGGCCTGATTCACAAAGGTGAACTGAGACGAAAGTCTAACTTTACGACTTTCTATATTGACAAAGGGCATTTTACGAGTAGTAAAGTTAAACCTTTGTAACTTAAGTTTTGGTCTTAAGTTTAACTGAGCCCAAAAAGTTAAATTTAAGATCAAAACTTAAGTTCAACTGAGACAAAATTCGAACTTTACTACTCGTAAATGCCCTTTGTGAATACCAAAAGTCGTAAAGTTAGACTTTCATCTCAGTTTACCTTTGTGAATTGGACCCAATGTGTTTCACTCCATGCCACAAGGCTTCCATGTGATGAGCGAGCTCTGCACTGAGGGATCCAGAAGCAGTGGTCCCAAATGGTACGAAAGAGAGTATTTTCCACCCACCCTTGCCATGCCAGGCAGTTCCTCTCCATCGGGCACATTGCCATGTACCATGAGATATTTGTTATTGCTATTTGGACTGTAGGTGCTCTCTTCACATACCATGGCACCAGTGTATACTGCCTGCACACATTTACACTCATTTCTGCTGGCATGGCACATACAATTGGCCCAATAAAACCTATTAACTTAAACAACTCTACTAATAAGCCTAGATTGACACATTAGTAAAATGCAAAAGTTATATTTAGCCCTGGGCAAAATTTTAATTATGCTGGCAAATTTTGAGAAAATCCTGAGTTTTGCATCGCACTAAATAAAAAAAAAATCACATTGGCATTTCGTGGAACTTTTTTTAAGCAAATGAGCACCTTATACAAAAAAGTATCACAAGATACCAGGGAGGTGCTGTTCTGCACAGAAAATGGCATCTTCTGCGTAACCCAGGCTATTGCTTGTATCTTGCAAGACTTTTTTTGCGCGAGGTGCTGCACCCACATTAAAAAGCCATGCAAGATACAGACAAACTACATTTTACCACGAAAGCATAATTTCTCGGAGCCCAATGCACTTGCTCGGGAAACACCTACAAGCATATGCAACAGCAAATGACCGCTGTGCACAGGGGTATGGGTATTGCAGCCCGCACAAGGGATTCTGGCCTCAAACTTGGTAAGAAGGCAGCTCGGACCTCGAGGGACATAGAAACCCACCTCTTGTGTTGCTGAAGCCTTTGGAGTCCGAAGGAGCTCAGGAGCAGCAGACCAGTCAGTCGTGATGTGGTGCCTGCGAATGCAGGGGAGTGACTCCTTCACTCCAAGGGAGATATCTTCGGTTGTCCTTGATGCTTCACAGGTCCTGCACGGAGCCTGTATGGTGCACGGGCACAGACGATGCTTCAGACTGAGAGGGAGGCAAAGTCGGGCCCAAACGAAGTCCAGCGAAGTCCAGAGTGTCCAGACGGTCAAAGTTCAGTGGTTTCTGGTTCAGAATCTTGTCCACGTCGAATCTAGGGTCCTACAGCCAGGCAAGCCCTTTTGTACCCACGGGAGAGGGTTGGACAGATTCAGGGGACCCTCCTACGGGAGGGTCTGGACAGTGGGGAGGTTACTCCCATGTCCTTTGTCCAGTTTCACGCCAGAGCAAGAGCCAATGGCTCCCAGGACTGGTTTGAACTGGACTATTCACAGGGACACCAAATGTGCCCCTCATGCAGACTTTCGGACCCTGGCAAGCGCACCCACCCAGCCCTAATACACTAAATCCTGTCTGGGAGGTGGTCACACCTCCCTCTGACAGGATGCCTATTGTTCCACCTTCCTCTGCACGAGCTTGGCTCAGCAGCAGGAGGGCAGAAATGTGTCTCTGGTCGGCAGCAATCATTTTGTGCTGCCTGGGACTAAAAGGCTGGTACCGGGAACACCAGGGACCCAACGAAGCTCGCTTCTGAGGGGTGGAATCATACCTCCCACACCGGTTACCGGTGTGGGGGTATGATTCCACAATGTTTGACACCAAACACGATAGGGTTACTTTCAGCCGTTTTAGAGTTGGTCATCACGGAGTCGCATAATGCCACTCTATATGTCGTAAATGGCTGCTGCACTAACAACCCGGGAGAAAGGACTCTATAGGCTGCAGGGGTGTCCTGCTCATGCTGTGGCACCCTCTCACTTAGGACCAAGCACCCTGCCTTCAGAATTGTTAAAGCCTGCTATAGGGGTGACTTATAGGTCTTAAGTGTAGTGGCCCTTAGATATAGTACACCTTTATCTTAAGTAAGTGGTGCATGCACCAACTTACACAGGCTGCAATGGCAGACCTGTAGTTCCATTTTGCATGGCCTCTCATGGGTAGCATAATACATGCTTCAGCCCATGGGAGTCCTCTGGGGTACCTATGCCCAGGGTACATGGGTACCATATACTAGGGACTGACAAGGGTACCCCAGTATCCAATCTGGAGTGTACCTAAGTACAGAACATAACAGTTTAGGCAGATAGACTGGGGGCCTGATTAGCAGGATCCCAGTCAGACTAGTCAAAAACAGTATCACATTTAGCAAAAAGTGGGGGTAACCATAAGAAGCAGATCCCACTTTCCTACACAACCCCCCCAAACGTAAGGAGATGAGACTAACCTTGCCCAGTTGAGTCTTCATTTTCTAAGTGGAAATATCTGGAGAGTCCATCTGCATTGTCATGGTTACTCCCAGGTCTATGTTCCACTGTATAGTCCATCCCCTGTAGGGAAATGGACCACCTCAAAAGTTTGGGGTTTTCACCCTTCATCTGTTTTAGCCATAGGAGGGGCTTATGGTCTGTCTGAACAATGAAATGAGTGCCAAACAAGTATGGCCTCAGCTTCTTCAGGGCCCAAACCACAGCAAAGGCTTCCCTCTCTATAGCTGACCAACGTTTCTCTCTGGGGGTCAACCTTCTGCTGATAAAATCTACTGGTTGATCCTGGCCCTCTGCATTAACTTGTGATAACACAGCCCCTACCCCCAACTCAGATGCATCTGTTTGGACAATAAAGTGCTTGGAGTAGTCAGGACCCTGCAGAATGGGAGTAGTGCACATGGCATTCTTGAGATCATCAAATGCCTTCTGACAGCTAACTGTCCACTGAACATTCTTGGGCATTCTTTTTGATGTAAGATAATTCAAGGGAGTCACTATGGACCCATATCCTTTCACAAATCTTCTGTAGTACCCAGTCAGGCCCAAGAAAGCTCTGACCTGAGTCTGGGTAGTTGGAGCAACCCAGTCCATGATGGTCTGGATTTTGCTCTGTAATGGTTGAACCTGACCTCCACCCACAAGGTTGCCCAGGTACACAACCTTGCTCTGCCCTATCTGGCACTTAGTAGCCTTGATAGTGAGGCCAGCTTTCTGCAGGGACTCTAAAACATTCCTCAGGTGGACCAGGTGAGCCTCACAGGTGGAGCTAAAGACAGCTATATCATCAAGATATGCAGCACTATAGGCTTCCAGGCCTGTAAGGACTTTATTCACCAGCCTTTGGAATGTGGCAGGTGCATTTTTCAAATCAAAGGGCATTACAATAAATTGATAATGCCCACTAGGGGTTGAAAATGCTGTTTTTGGTTTGGCATCCTCAGCTAGTTTGATTTGCCAATAGCCAGCAGTGAGGTCAAATGTGCTCAAGAACTTGGCTGAGGCCAAAGTGTCAATAAGCTCATCTGCCCTGGGAATTGGGTGAGCATCAGTCCTAGTGACTGCATTGAGTCCCTGTAGTCAACACAAAACCTCATCTCTCTTTTACCACCCTGGGTGTGAGGTTTTGGTACCAAGACCATTGGACTAGCCCAAGGGCTATCTGAGGGCTCAATTACTCCAAACTCCAGCATCTTTTGGACCTCAGTCCTGATGCAGTCTCTGACATGGCCAGGCTTCCTGTAAATTTTATTTTTAACAGGTAGACTCACACCTGTGTCCACTTCATGGGTACAGCAGGTGGTCTGACTCGGAGTCAGAGAGAACATGTGTCTGTATTGATTGAGGATCTTCCTGCAATCAATCTGCTGTTGCTCAGTGAGGCTGCCTGCCAAAGCTACACCATCAACTGACCCATCATCAGGGTTCTGAGAGAGGAGATCAGGGAGAGAGTCACTCTCTTCCTCCTGTCCCTCATCAGTTGCAATGAGCAAGCCCATGTCAGCCCTGTCTATGTATGGCTTGAGCCTGTTCACATGGAGCACCCTGTGGGGGTTCCTGGGAGTACCAAGGTCCACCAGGTAGGTGACCTCTCCCTTCTGCTCAAGAATGGTATGGGGTCCACTCCACTTGTCTTGGAGAGCTGCTGGGGCCACAGGCTGCAACACCCACATCTTCTGCCCTGGCTGATAAACAGTCAGAACAGCCTTTTGGTCATGCCAAGCTTTTTGTAATTCTTGAATGGCCTCAAGGTTTTTGCTGGCCTTCTTCGTGTATTCAGCCATCCTGGAGCGGAGACCAAGTACATAGTCCACTATGTCTTGCTTAGGAGGTTTGAGAGGTAACTCCCATCTCTCTTTCACCAAACACAAAGGACCCCTAACTGGATGCCCAAACAAAAGTTCAAAAGGGCTGTAGCCAACCCCCTTCTGTGGGACCTCTCTGTAGGCAAAGAGAAGGCAGGGCAACAGGGCATCCCATTTTCGCCTAAGCTTTTCTGGGAGGCCCATTATCATGCCCTTGAGGGTTTTGTTGAGCCTTTCAACTAACCCATTGCATTGTGGGTGATAGGGTGTGGTGAACTTATAGTTCACTCCACACTCCTTCCACATTGCAGTAATGTAACTTGACATGAAGTTTGTACCTCTGCCAGTTAAGACCTCCTTAGGGAAACCCACTCTGGAAAAGATTCCCAGGAGGGCCCTGGCCACCACAGGGGCTGTGGTAGTTCTAAGGGGTATTGCTTCTGGATACCTAGTTGCATGGTCCACCATCACTAGAATATAACTGTGTCCAGATGCTGTAGGAGGGTTCATGGGACCAATGATATTAATCCCAATCCTCTCAAAGGGAACCCCCACCATAGGTAGTGGTATGAGGGGGGCCTTTGTGGTACCACCTGACTTACCACTGGCTTGACAGGTGGTACAGGAGCGACAAAACCCCTTTGTGTCCTCTGAAATGTGAGGCCAGTGAAAGTAAGGGACAAGCCTGTCCCAAGTCTTACTTTGGCATAGGTGTCCTGCTAAGGGAATGTCATGTGCCAAGGTGAGTAGGAAGCCCCTAAACTTCAGAGGTATGACTAACCTCATGGTGGCACCAGGCTTGGGGTCTCTACCCTCTGAGTACAGGAGTCCCTCATCCCAATAGATCCTGTGGGATCCATTGATACTCCCAGCAGCCTCAGCAACAGCTTGCTGTCTGAGGGGTTCAAGAGAGGGGCAGGTTTGATTCTCCAAACTCAAGTCTGCTCTGGAAGGCCCCCCTGTCCCCAAGAACTCAACCTGATCAGGTTCCAGTTCATCAGAGACAGTTCCTTCACAGAGACTGATCCTCACACTGAGTCTGGGGGGAAGACACATCCTTACCCCTCCTGCTCTTTCTCTTGGAAGGCCCTTGGTTCATTGTTCCAGGATCCAGGGCCTGTACAGTGTTAGCCAGTTTGGCCTGTGACCTGCTCACAGTAAACACATCTGCAGTGATGCCCAGCATTGCTGCATGAGTCCTTAGTTCCACCTCAGCTCAAGCTGAAGTTTCCAAATCATTGCCCAACAAACACTCCACTGGAAGGTCTGAGCTAACCACAACTTTCTTAGGGCCAGTTACCCCTCCCCAGCTGAAATAAACAACTACTAAGGAATGGTCAGTCCTGACATTGTTAGCATTGGTCACTTGGTACATTTCTTCAAGTATGATTTAGTCAGTGCCCACAAGATTCTCTGTCACCATAGTGACACTTGCACCTGTGTCCCTGTATGCCATGGCCTCCTTACCATTGATTAAAGGCTGTTATCTATATTTGCCCAGGTTACTAGGACTGAAAAATAAGGTGGCAAGATCCATGCCACCATCACAGACAAGCACAGCCTGAGCTGGAGTTCTGACTAGGCCAGAACTCATCTCAGAGCCCAAGGTTAACCCTACCAATCCCTTGTTCCCTGTACCACCACCTGTACTTGTGCTACGGGGCGCAGTTGCCTTAGGGGCACTGGTGGTAGGAGGCTTTTCCTTGGCTTTTGGACAATCAGCATCTCTTGTCCAATGTGTTTTCTGTTTACAGAGATAGCACCAAGGTTTCTTTTTGCCTTTCCCTTTGTTAGATTGTGACTTCCCCCGAGATGCAGGTTTTTGGGGCCCTGATGGAGCCTGTTTTTGATCTTTACCCTTGTCCCCACCCTTATCTGGAGTTTTAGAATCCTGTCTCTTTTGGTCACCACCATTGTTCTAGTTTTTCTGCTTCACCCTGGTTCTGATCCACTTATCTGACTTCTTTCCCAATTCTTGGGGAGAAGTCAGATCAGAGTCGACCAGGTATTGATGCAATAACTGATTTTGGCAATTATTAAGGATCTGCTCCCTCATAATCAAATTGCACAATCCCTTGAAATCATTCACTTTGCTGCCAAGCAACCAGCCTTACAGAGCCTTAATGGCACTATCCACAAAGTCTACCCAATTCTAATTCTGAATCTTCTGGGTGTCTCTGAACTTAATCCTGTACTGTTCACTGGTTCAGCCAAGCCCATCAATGAGAGCACTTTTCAAGATTGAGTAGTTGTCAGCATCCTCTTCTCTAACAGTGAGGAGCTTATCTCTACAATCTCTCAGATTGATTGCAGGAAGATCCTCAATCAATACAGACACATGTTCTCTCTGACTCCGATTCAGACCACCTGCTGTACCCATGAAGTGGACACAGGTGTGAGTCTACCTGTTAAAAATAAAATTTACAGGAAGCCTGGCCATGTCAGAGACTGCATCAGGACTGAGGTCCAAAAGATGCTGGAGTTTGGAGTAATTGAGCCCTCAGATAGCCCTTGGGCTAGTCCAAAGGTCTTGGTACCAAAACCTCACACCCAGGGTGGTAAAAGAGAGATGAGGTTTTGTGTTGACTACAGGGACTCAATGCAGTCACTAGGACTGATGCTCACCCAATTCCCAGGGCAGATGAGCTTATTGACACTTTGGCCTCAGCCAAGTTCTTGAGCACATTTGACCTCACTGCTGGCTATTGGCAAATCAAACTAGCTGAGGATGCCAAACCAAAAACAGCATTTTCAACCCCTAGTGGGCATTATCAATTTATTGTAATGCCCTTTGATTTGAAAAATGCACCTGCCACATTCCAAAGGCTGGTGAATAAAGTCCTTACAGGCTTTGTCAGCAAAGGAGAGCCACAAGATAGCTGCCCACTGCTCTTGAGGGACCCTCTGAACTTTACAGGCCCTCTCTAAAGCAGTTATCCATTTATGGATGTCATCACCAACATGGTAGGGAGGGACAATCTTGCTCAGGTTCCTATTATCAAAGGAATGTTCCTTAACTCTAGGGACACTGTTGCTGCCACCATGGGACTCTAGTCCCAACATTTTTCTAGCTCTCTTGACTTCTAGGGACTCTTTATCAAGGGCCAATTGCTCTTGCCTGAGCCTAAGCCTAGCTTTCTCAAGTTCAAGCAACTGGTATTCCCTGTCAAAAGAGTGGTCCTTCTTGCTAGATACAGAGATCCCTACAGACTGTCCTGAGTGATTACTTTCTGCAGAGGGAGATCTAGATCTCCTTGGTAAACTCTGCATTCTTCCAGGAGGAGTAAAGAGAGGGCCTTCATGGCCTCCTCCATCCTCCTCTTGAAGATCTGAGTTATCCAGGTGAGAACCATCAGGTTCTCCCTGGTCAGGATTAGATTCCAGGTCATAAAAGGTGTCACCTCCTGACCTGTCCTCATTCCCTGTCCCACCCACTCTGTCCTGTTCATCTGACCCAGGAGTCTTCCTTAGGTCATCTAAGTGGAAGGTTAGCGTTGCTGGCCATTTGCTTTTATCCTACCTTTCCTGATTATATTTTGCTGCTATATTGAATTTATGTGTCTGTATGTTTTTAGGCCTCTTGACTTTGTGATTTTATTTGAGTTTTAACTCCCGCGCGGCTACCAGTTGCTTTTTAAATTCGTCCTCTTACCTTGCCCTGCGACTGCTTTTTTCTCCCTGGTCCACCACAGCTCTAAGGGGCTAATTGAGTGGAGGGAGGGAGGGCGGGTGTAACTTTCCCTTCTTTCGTTCTCCACTTCCTGAACTAGGGAGGTTGGCGGTCTAGTTGGTGGGCTTGGCCGGGATCGGCCGGGCTCTTCCGCCTCCTCCGCCATAAAAACACAGCACGGCACTGTCGCGCAGCGGACGCGCGCAGAGGGCGCGCCGCTGGCGCGCCAAAGGCAAGCCGGTCTGCGCTTGTCCGCGCCTGGACCGCGCCGAGTGCCATGACCCCTGGTCCTTGTCGGTTAGGAGTGCAGACATGTTTTATACCCTATACCAGTAAGCAACTAAGGGCTATCAACAATGGTGGCAATCAGTGCAAACAGGTTTGTGTCCACCTAAATCTAGCGGACCTCCCTAACAGGGCCACAGTGTTGTGTCCTACCTGTGAGTTTAGATTGGAGGCCCCTGACAGGGTATATATTAACCAGGTGGAAACTGTACTCAGTAACACACAGCCAAAAAAGTTTAAGGTAAAGAACGAGGTTCACTCTGCCCTGATTAATGCACGTTCTCTCCCTTAACACAAATACGAAATAGCAGAATTCCTAGACAATCAACATCTTGATCTCCTATTTATCACAGAAACTTGGGCTGACCCCTCAGCTGGTCCAGATATTTGTATCGCTACCCCTGACGGCTTCTCTGCACATAGATGCGATAGAGTAAAGAAGAGAGGGGGAGGTCTGGCTCTCATATATCGAAATGACTTTTTAGTCAAGATAGAGACTATTCCCTCCATGGTATGCGAGGCATTTATTTTTAACATAATGCTCACCAATCATCAGTCATTTAAGGGGACCCTCTTATACCGCCCACCAGGCCCCAGGGGAGATTTTCTATCAGCTATGGGAAACCTACTGGAACCCATGGCTGGTGAATCTAATTTTACCATTCTTGGGGACTTCAACTTTCATCTGGAAGCCCCCGGAGATAAGGATTCCATAGCCCTTACCTCGGAGCTAGAGGTGATAGGACTCTCTCAAAAAGTGATGAGCCCTACTCATTCGGCGGGGCACACTCTGGATGGTCTGTTCACTAATAATGAGCAGATCTCTATAAATGAGATCCTCCCTCTAACATGGTCTGACCACTTTGCAGTATTATTTGATATTAAGATACTGCATCCTACCTCCTTCCAACCCAGTTCTATCCCCCCCAAACAGTTTAAGGATTGGAGTAGTATAGATCAGGCCCTTCTTAAACAGCATCTTACGGATACCCAGCCTGAAGATGTGTCAGACCCAGAATTGGCTCCCACAAATTACACGGAATGGCTCCAAAATGCTTTTTTAAGACTAGTACCGTACAAAACAGTGTCCAAAAACAGGAAGGCTCCCTCCACCCCTTGGTTTTCTGAGGCACTGAGATTGGAGAAACAACGATGTAGGAGACAAGAAAGGTGCTGGCGCCAAGAATATGACAGCGAGGAGAAATCTCGCTACAGGATGGCACTAACAAATTATAAACGTCTCATAATTACAGAAAAAAACAATTACTATACCAGGAAAATAGAAACCGCACAAGACTCCTCTAAACAGCTGTTTCAGGTAGTCTCTAAGCTGGCAGAACCAGCGGACAGCTCCATTAAGTTGGCATCCCAATCACTTTGCGACTCTCTGGCTAGCTACTTTCAAGATAAGGTGGGACAAATTTACTCTAACTTCACTGCCCCCGCCCCGCGGTGGGCTGGAACCAGATGGTCGGAAATAGCGAGAGTAGCGATAGCTCCAACTTCATGGAATTTATATCAGTTTCAGTGGAACAGATCTCTGATCTGATCAATACAGTCAAATCAGGCTCTCAGTCCGATCCGTGCCCCTCCTCAGTCCTGAAACTGATTCCAGATATAATAGGCACTAACCTGACGAGCATCTGCAACTCTATGTTCTCTTCAGGCACCTATCCCTCCCTATGGAAAAAGGCCATCATTTTGCCACTGTTAAAGAAACCTGATCTTGACCCAGGAGAGACCAAAAACTATCGGCCAATTGCACGTCTCCCTTTTCCAGCTAAACTTATTGAAAAGATTATGAATACACAGCTGGCTCAATTTATTGAGGAAAATAAGCTGCTGGATGACATGCAGTTTGGCTTCCGCAAAAACCATAGCACTGAAACCGCTCTCATCAAAGCATCTGATGAAATTAGGTTCGTACTTGATAAAGGTGGTGCCGTAATACTGGTGCTCTCGGATCTATCGGCAGCATTTGACACGGTTGATCATGCCACGCTTATCAATCCTGTCTCAGCCATAGGCATTGGGCACAAGGCCAAAGCCCTTCTGTCCTCTTTTCTATCTAATTGCACCCAGTCAGTCAGCTTCGGTGACTTCAACTCACCAGTTTTCTCACTCCCGTGTGGAGTTCCGCAAGGATCGTCGCTAAGTCCGACGTTGTTCAACATTTACGTGACTGACTTAGCACAAGTAATTAAATCATTTGGGATGGGACTTACGTCATATGCTGATGATATGCAACTGGTGCTTGCGGTGCATAAAGATGGAGACACAGTAGCGGCCAGTTTTTATGATGGCATGTTGGCCATTAGTACCTGGATGTCTAATCATTGTCTTAAATTAAACTCAGCCAAGACAGAGGTAATGGTCTTTGGTAACCTTGCCCCAGGATGGTCCCCAACCTGGTGGCCAGAGAATTTGGGAGTACCCCCAATCCGTGTTAAGAAGGCCAGAAACTTGGGTGTCATCTTTGATGATAAATTATCTTTCATACATCATGCTAACGCAGTGGTCTCCTCATCTTTTTATGTTTTAAGAATAATAAAGAAACTGTTACCTTTCGTCCCAACCAGTACTGGGAGAAAACTAATCTGTGCTCTGGTCATGTTGAAGGTTGACTACTGCAATAGCCTTTTAATCAATGCCCAAGAAAGGTTCTTGGCAAGCTGCAGTTGGTACAGAACGCAGCCGCTAGGATACTGTCGGGTACCCCCAAGTTCAAGCCCATATCCAATGTGGTGGGACAGCTCCATTGGCTGCCCATAAGAAGCAGAACGAAATTTAAGGCTCTCTGTATTGCCTATAAGGCAATTCATGATACTGGACCAGAATGGTTAAAGAAAGCCTTCCGGGATTACACGCCCAGCAGATCTCTGCGCTCAGCAGATGCCAATCTTCTGATCGTCCCCAGAACAAGGAAAGTCAACTGGGGTGACAGAAGTTTCATAGTTGCCACATCCAAACTGTGGAATTCTCTTCCCCTGCAGATTAATGCTAGTCCCACGCTGATATTATTTAGAAAACAAATTAAAACCTGGCTTTTTAACCAATAGGCTTCCTGCCAGCTTTTGCGTACCCTTGCAGCTCATAGCGCCGAGACACCTACGGGTATTTGTGTGCTCTAAAAGTTGTTAAAATAAATAAATAAATAAACAGTAACATCTCTATTAGACGTTGAGTGTTGGCACTTCTCCCTGTCTTCAACTTTCTAGAGGCACACAGGGCTTTCAATTCTTGGAATGAAAGCTCACTGTATCTAGAAGGCAGAGAGCCACTGGCATCTCCTTTAGTAGACATACTAAGTGTGGTGAGGTGTTGCACCTACCTAACCTAGTGGGAACTAAACTCTCTGAGGTTGGAGAAAGGGTGTGCTAGACCCTTGACTTACCCAACCCTAAGTTCAGTAGAACTTACTTATTCTAAGCTAGTATTATATGTACCTAGTACTAGTGGTTTTTCAGTTAATCAACACAAAGATTTATCTGGTAAAACAATGCAGGCTTGAATCCCAACCGCTGCACACCAATGTGAGAAGTTGGCCTGGTATATGCTGTCCACTAATTAAAGTGGGCACCTTGCAACAGTCCAAACAACCCTTATGGTGATTCAAGAGGTCAAAGATAACCTTAGAAAGCTATCCAAGTGGTAGCTGTGGAGAGCAGACTTCAGGCTTAGTCTTGAAGGAATGTTAAGCAGCTTGTTTTACCAGAATGAAACCTTATAGCATTGGTTAAATGAAAGGGAAACCACACAGTAGTTATAAAAATATGTATTTATTAATAAAACACTCTCTAGTACGACACAGTATCTCCTACACGGAGATAATCACAAAGCACACTATACTGTAGCACAGAAACAATAGTAAATAGCACTAATACACAGTGGGCTCCACCGGAGACCAAACCATATACTAAAATAGTGGTATAAGAACCACGACTCGAGTCAAGACAGTGTCTAGAGGTTGTAGAATCGCTGGGACCCCAAGGAACCACCCAAGGTGAGTAAGTAGGGACCCCACGGAGGACGGGTGCAGTGTGGGAACTCGACCGCGGGCTCTGTACAATTCTATGGGGAAGTTGCAGTTGAAGTTTTAAAGTTTAAGGACCCTGCCCAGTGAACTTCAAAGGAACCCCGTGGAAGTTAGGAGGTTGGAGAGCCACCCCACCTGTGGAAACCGAAGTACCAGAGTTACCTATCCCAAGGAAGCTGGGTGCATAGGTCTGATGTGGCGTTGGAAACCGCCGTCGATCTCAATGGAGGACTTCGAAGAAGAGAAACTGCTGGAAGGAAGAAAAGTGTCAGTTGGAATCCAAATGTGGATTCTGGTCGAAGAGTACCTGAAACAGAGGGGACAGAGTCTGGGTCACACAGGAGTGACCAGGGGCTCGGTAGAGGAAAGCCCACCGATGTCGGGTGCTTCAGGTGCGTTGAGGGGGTTCTTGACTCTGCAGCCACAGAGACCAGGAGCCGTCAAGGACAACCAGGAGCTGGATACGAGCTGTGCCACAAAGGATGTCGAGTGCTGAGGGGTTGGTGTCCGACGGGAGCACCAACAAGCCTTGGCAACGGCAACCCATGCATAAGGTCAAGGAAGGTTACGGTTCAGACCAGCAAGGTCCTGGAGACTCACCAAAGCAAAGGGAGTCAGGGCAGGCCTGGCGCAACGAGGGGAGCCCAAGAAAAGCAAAGTTGACCCTCAAGTGGACTCACAGGCTGGAGGCACAGGAGACGCGGAGGGAACTCAGGTGATTTCACCAAACAGCAGCCCATGGAGCATTCGGTGTGAGGAGGCCGGAGTTCTTAGTAGGAAATGGTGCCAGAGGTTGGGGCTACTCGGAGCCCAATGCACTTGCTCGGGAAACGCCAACAAGCATATGCAACTGCAAATGAACGCTGTGCACAGGGGTATGAGTATTGCAGCCCCCAAGAGGGATTCTGGCCTCAAACTTGGTAAGAGGGCAGCTCAGACCTTGAGAGACATAGAAACTCACCTCCTGTGTTGCTGGAGCCTTTGGAGTCCATAGGAGCTCAGGAGTAGCAGACCAGTCAATCATAATGTGGTGCCTGCGAATGCAGGGGAGTGACTCCTTCACTCCAAGGGAGATATCTTTGGTTGTCCTTGATGCTCCACAGGTCCTGAATGGAGCCTGTATGGTGCACGGGCACAGACGATGCTTCAGACTGAGAGGGAGACAAAGTCGGGCCCAAACGAAGTCCAGCGAAGTCCAGAGTGTCCAGACGGTCGAAGTTCAGTGGTTTCTGGTTCAGAATCTTATCCACGTCGCATCTAGGGTCCTACAGCCAGGTAAGCCCTTTTTTACCCACGGGAGAGGGTTGGACAGATTCAGGGGACTCTCCCAGGGGAGGGTCTGGACAGTGGGGAGGTTACTTTGTCCAGTTTCACGCCAGAGTAGGAGCCAACGGCTCCCAGGACTGGTTTGAACTGGACTATGCACAGGGACACCAAATGTGCCCCTCATGCAGGCTTTCAGTCGCTGGCAAGCGCACCCACCCAACCCTAATACATTAAATCCTGTCTGGGAGGTGGTCACACCTCCCTGTGACAGGATGCCTATTGTTCCACCTTCCTCTGCTCGAGCTTGGCTCAGCAGCAGGAGGGCAGAAATGTGTCTCTGGTCGGCAGCAACCATTTTGTGCTGCCCGGGACTAGAAGGCTGGTACCGGGAATACCAGGAACCCAACAAAGCTCGCTTCTGAGGGGTGGAATCATACCTCCCACACTGGCTACCGGTGTGGGGGTATGATTCCACAATGTTTGACACCAAACACGATAGGATTACTGTCAGCCGTTTTAGAGTTGGTCATCACGCGGTCGCATAATGCCACTCTATATGTCGTAAATGGCTGCTGCACTAACAACCCGGGAGAATGGACTCCGTAGGCTGCAGGGGTGTCCTGCTCATGCAGTGGCACCCTCTCACTTAGAACCACACACCCTGCCTTCAGGATTGTTAAGGTCTGCTATATGGGTGACTCATAGGTTTTAAGTGTAGTGACCCTTAGATATAGTACAGTTATATCTTAAGTAAGTGGTACATGCACCAACTTACACAGGCTGCAATGGAAGACCTGTAGTTCCATTGTGCATGGCCTCTCATGGGTGGCATAATACATGCTTCAGCCCATGGGAGGCCTCTGGGGCACCTATGTCCTGGGTACATGGGAACCATATACTAGGGACTGACAAGGGTACCCCAGTATCCAATCTGGAGTGTACCTAAGTACAAAACATAACAGTTTAGGGAGAAAGCAGATAGACTGGGGTCCTGATTAGCAGGATCCCAGTCAGACTAGTAAAAAACAGTATCACATTTAGCAAAAAGTGGGGGTAACCATAAGAAGCAGATCCTACTTTCCTACATGGGCTTTCTGCCTAGGTGACAATAGGTGATTTATTGCTGTTTAGATTTCTCAGTTAGGGAGGGTACAGATGCTTGGCATGTCGTCGCACTGAGGGTAGGCCAGATGATAGGGCGGTGAGGCCAGCTGGGCGGAGTTGAGAGCATGATGAGACGATAAGCTCTGGAGTTGGGTTCAATCTGGAGGGTGCTGTGGGGACCACCAGGTCCAGGAAGACGAGCATCACCATTACACCTGGGAAGTTGACCAGCCCAACATAAGTCTTCCTGGAGGTAAAATTCATAAGAAAAAGGTAAAAATCCTGGACAAAAATGAATAGCACTGTGTGATGAACCTGACGAAAAACCAGGGAATTAATGCACTGTGATGCATCCTTCTCAAGCCCACTCAACTTATATATGCCTAAGACATGAAATTTTATCACTGAAGAAATGAAAAGGCCATCTTGGTTTGGGATTGTCAGACAGAAGACACAGGAGAAACAACCATCTTTGATAAGCGTAGATATAAGGTTAGATTCACCTATTCTTCATGGAAAATGGCATTTCCAAATAATGACTTGTGAAGCCTTCATTTGACATCCTCCACCATCTCCTGACCTTATTGTCTAGCTCCTGCATTCAGCCCTCTGCACAGCCCGCAATCGCGGCAACACTGATGCCAGCAATACAGAGTGAAGGAAGGCCTCCCACCCCATGCTGAACACGTGTAACAGAGACAATCAACCTTCACCTTGTACAACAACGCGATACCCAGGGCACATGCCACTGCCACTGAGTTCCACTCAGAATCCTGCTTTGAGATGTGACGGAATTGGACCAAGGCCTTATGTAGTGTCACTGGTGTGATGGTGCCCAGTTCAGATTTCATTTGCTGGTACCAACATTTTGTTCTTGCTGCTTGTCAGATCCCGTTTGAGGGGGCAGAAGGGCAGACAGGGGCTACTGGGCCCCAGCCATTGTGAATGGGGTGGTTTACCACTGGTGTCCATCCGACTGCGACTCTACAAATTGGCAAAAGTACATGTACAATCTTTTTGCTGGGCGGTAGTGTGGGGGCACAAACTCAGATCTTAACACTCAACCAATAGACATAATAATTCAAAGTCCTGCCCACTGCTTATCTTTTATAGAAAAATACATTATTTTAATATCACAGCAGTACTAAATGCTGCACAGTCCGATAAGTATAATATGCAGGGCTTTACTAAGTGGGGTTTTAACAGTAAGACACTAAGGTACTACACCCTCCCCCCCCCCCCCAGCCCAGAAATTGCTCCTCCCTCTCCCCTGGTCGACATCCAGCTATTACTACCCCCTAGCCCCTAAGGGCTCCAGCAAGATTAGGCTTGGGTGCAGATGGCGAGAATTTTTTCCCAGGCCCGATGTGCAACAAAGTGCCATGATTTTATCATTTCTTTGCAAAGAGTCTCAAGAGGGATCATTGCACACTTCAGTTTCTTGTCCACTGGTCAAGGTTTTACCCTGTGGTTTACCTGCTTGTTATTTGTGGCAGTTTGAGCTGAGGGGCAGATGGAGGTTGTACTCTCTCACATAACCTCACTCCACTCTCACATAGCCTCACTCTTTAAAAATATATATACATACATATCACTTTAATAGTCAGCACTATCTCAATTACTGTATTACAGCATAACATCTACCTCAACGCCCCACCTCTGGGTGTGTGGGTCCTACAGAGAGCCATTCACAGGTCCCCCAAACCTTATGTTTACTGGTTTTACCCCATATCTCTGAAGTCTCTCCACGAGCCCCATACCTTGCGAACTTTCGTGGGCACCCGTGTGCATTATATATCATGGCTTTGGCCCGCATAAACTAGTTCAGGCCAATTCTCCATACCGCCATAATAGGGAGCTCTCTGCTGCGTTATAAGCGGGCAATGTCGCTTCTAGCCACAGCGAGTACCACATTGAAAAACAGTCTAGCATACTTAGACCCAGTTTGCCCCCGCCAAATTCTCAGTGTAGCCACCCTTGCACTAACCTCAAGTATTTCTTCCAAAATATCCGAAATGCATTGACCAACACGGTGCCAGTAGGCCTGTATTTCAGTGCACTAGTGTCCTCCTTTGCCCGCAGCCCCTAAAACAAGTGTCAATGGCTCTACTCCCCATCCTGTACAGTCTAGTCCTCGTATAGTACACTCAATGTAGTGTTTTGAGTTGCACTTGCTTTAATGGCTACCTCTATCGGATATCGACAGACCTCCCCCCAATCCTCACCCTCCATCCTACCCAAGTCACACTCCCATTTGGTGCCTAGTTTATCCACTGATAGCTGGTTGTTGATTTGTAGTGTTTTGTAGGGAGATGACATGTTTACGAAGGGAGGCCGAGAGCACCTTTCCTCTGGCACATCCCACATAGCTTCACTCTTCTTATTCGGGGGAACCCCAGAAGCGGCCTTACTCAAGGCAAGGTTCAATGGATAGTCTCAGGGAGGTGGGTCTGCGACAATACCCAACTCTATCAGTGGCAGGCCTTCTGGGTAGCTGCAATTAGGCACTTAGCAGCTGCAGCCTACAGGTTGAGTTTCTCATAGCAATGGCTTTGAGGGTAGTTGTAGCCTCTTAGCTGATCAGTGACAACGTGGTTCTCTTCTCTTCATTAACAGTAGCAGCAGCAGTCTTTTGAGCCACAGTAGACTCCAGGCCTCAAGGAAACACAGGCTCTGGTACAATTTTTATACAGCTGACATATGAATTTCGCCAAGAGGCGGGGGATCCCTTTATAGCACGGGTCATTCCTGGGTTGCTCTCGGCTCGTCCGCTTTCTCTTAGGTTCCTCGCGCTCAGAACACACTTGGTTTCTCCTCTTGGACAGTCTCTCCTCCTGCAGGGGCAGGCACACAGATTCCCTCTCTCAGCAGACAGGCAGCCTTCTAAACTCTTTAGGCAGAACAAATCCATTAGAGAGTGTTGACTTCCGAAGATGTCACATCATGTCTGGGAAAAATGCTGTCCGGCAGATACCAGCCCTAGCTGCTCAGCAGCTCTTTGAGTGCTCAATGGATGTGGCTCCACAACATAGATTCAATAAAGCACGAGTTCTCTGCATTCTGCTACCTGACTTTTTGGGGAGTAACCATCAAGGTAGACAAAAAGGCAAATCTAGCCTAGAAACATCCTCACCTTGAACAACAGAAACTTCAGTCCCACCTGTCACCCCTACCATCTACCAAATGGGAGTTTTTAGTGTTTAGGCCCTCAATGAATTTCTAAAGGGAGCCCTGTCTCCATCTTGTGCCATGCATTATCTGGGTCTCAAAGTCTTTAGCCTCTGGAATTTAGTCAATACTCTTGCACTGCCCTGGGAAAGGGTCTCCATCCTCTGCCTTGCGCCCAAATGGATCCTACTGGCACCAGTAGTCACAGTCACTCACCACACGGAGTCCTACTAACCTGTAAATGCTATGCATGTACCCACGCGCTGAAAATGGAAATGGAAGTCAGCTCAAGTTTCTGGGTTTCACATCACAGTGGAATTTTACAGCACACCACACTCTTTCACATCACAGTGGAACTTTACAGCAGACTGAACTCACACTGGCACAAGAAGTTATAGTTTCAAAAACACAGAACGCTACCACCACTGCTTAATGTGATACACCGAGGACAGACAGCAGTCCACTGCCTACATTAGGACACACTTGGTGTGCCCTTTCAGGTCAAAGGATAGCTCCTAGATCTTGCATTGTTAAGAAAAGATCTAGGCCCCTGTCTCCACGCTAGATTAGCAGGACGCCAGGGCCAGAAAAAACTAGCACAACACGGACCGATATTGTTAAAATAGCGATGTTCCTTTTACTTTTGTTGGATATAGTGAAACCCGGCCATTGTTTAACAAAGAACACACAGAAAAAAACCGGGAGCAGTCCATAATAAAGCCCAGGTGGGATGAGACGGAGCTTGTAAAAACACGAGCAATCATGTGGAGTGCTCAACCACAAAGAAAAAAGTAGGTCCTAAAACAGGAGCAGTGGATGGACACAAGTACTTGGCCCATGGTGTGGGGGAAGGCTAAACACAAAATGTGGCATGATGCATGCATTCAATGGACAAATGGAGACAAGGATATGAGACAGTCGATGGAGCGAGCCAATGGGAAGCCTACAGGTGGGCTGAAGCCCACAGATTAACACAACACATCTCTTCGAGACAGCGCATGTGCTGTCTAGCCGAGACCTAAAAAGGAAGAACACCAGTTTCACTTGTATTCGGGCACTTGGGGCAGGAGTAGATGCCCATTTACCATTCAGAGGGCATTCCTGTCCCAACACTGTTATAACACCATCTCATAAAATAATACAGTGATCGCAAATAACACACCTGCTAGAGCTAAAGCCATTATCGTAATCCCGTTTTGTTGAAAGGTATGTGCTCTCTGATCACCAAAATGCTATGTGTCTGCATCACATGTTTCACAACACTGGTATGTAAAGAGTGTGACTCCTGGATACTAGCAATGCACAGGAACTATTTTGAGACCGCCAGAAATAGGCAAACCTGCATAATGACAGCAATTTCTGTGTTGTGCAAGAGTGTAGACTGAGATGACCACAATCTTTGTCCAGTATGTGGACAGATGTACGAGGCACTCTGTGCTAGTGATCAAAGCACTTCATGGTGAGTGTTAGAGAAATCAGAAATGTGTTTTAACAACTTCATTGCTGAATGAACTTTTAGTATCTGCTTCAGGTGAAGGTTTGGTGGTTTAAAATATTTTGCATTACACAGAAAGATGTGAATCTCGCGCAATTCATGCACTTCCATTGACAGCATAAAGTCCCAAATTTGTAATGACATTAGCCAATGAACTGGAGAATACTAGTCAATTCCCACCTTGTTGCTACATCTCATGAAGAAAGAGGGGCTGCTGTCATAGGCCAGGTTTAGCACTTGACTTCTAAATACCAATATCAACCCTGGTGGGACCAACTCATCCTTCCAATGACCTAGGTTGAGCTGATAACATGAATACTATTGTGTTGTTTGATTATAATGACTCTTTTTTTAATGTTTTGAGTGCCTCCTGAATGCATTATATAAAAATAGTATTATTAGATTCTGAGATGTGCTGAGGAATTTCAGCTATCAGGATAAGGTGGCTGTTTTTAAAATTTTATTTGAAGTGGGCATTTTATATTAAAGAAGTTGCTGTCAGAGCTCCAATATTTTATAATAAGATTCACACTGTTTACTTACACATTAATTCTAAGGAACAACAGAACTGCGATAGCAAAGTGTAATATAACATGTTATCATTATTATAAAGACATATTTGTAAATAGTACTTAATACCCCACTTTTTGCCATTTCTAAGCACTGTGAACAACATGTGCTACCATTACCTTATGCAGGGGTCCTATCAGTACCAAAGGAAAAGGTGCAATATGTTGTTGTCAGAAAATAGTAAACTTTTAATTATATGTTCTCTGGCACCCAAACACATTTAAGAACCTTTACTTGTGTCCCAAAAATGTTTCTTCTGACTGCAAGTCCTTCCTCAAAGATAAATTTGAGAAACAGTTACCGGATAAGACAATGCCGGTGTAATGATGGTGACCGATAACACAAGAGAATGAAAATAGGGTTGAAATAAGGCATACAAGAGAAGAGGCATTTAAAAACATAACCGCTGCAATGGAACACCAATAAACACTTTGCAGGAACGATTCATACCTCATAACTGACATGACAATTCATATGTACATTGTTCTCTACATCTCTTAAAACTCCATTCAACCCTTAGGACCCGCTTCACAAAGGTAAGGTAAGTATACCTGTGTGTATTTACTTGTGTGTATATTTACTCCGACACCTAGCTGTTACTGTCAACACTTGTTTTGATATTCAGCATTTCTGAGTGAAGATTTACCCCCAGGTATAGACTTACATGTCTCCACCCACTCAAATCAGGCAGTGGAACCTCCTTACAAGTGTAAAGTTAATACTAATAACTTTTCATCTGTTGCTGGAGATCTCTGCCACCGGGATAGGGAGCTCCCTATGGGAAAGTGTAGCGAAATGTAATTAACTTTACTATTTTTTAAAGCAACATTAAACTATTTAAATGCATAACATAAATCTAAAGTCTTTTCAAATATGTATTATTCACCTGAAAATAAAAGAAAAAAAATTGTACAGCACATTAGCTCATCACTAGGCGAATTGCAGCTGGGTCATGGGAGGGTGAGGACTACAAGGGGGTGGGACTACATATGCTAGAAGGATCAAACTTATTTAGTCTGTTTTAGGCAATTGTATCTGTGGCTCAACAGATTGCAGAGGGGGGTAGAGACTTATACTGTACTGTTTGGCACTGCATCGCGGTGCCAGGATGGTGTTTATGTACAGTTATTGTTTCACTCCAAATGAAAATATATAAAAAGGATTTAAAAAATGTAAATACAAATAGCAATTGTATATATTTTTTTATTGCTTAAAATACATATGTAATTTTAAATGTTGAACTAATTTAATTAACTTTACGTTAGTTCTTAATGGGGGTTATTTTAAATACCTTCCTCCATGGTTTTCAATGGAAGTGTGGTGCAGTACCAGTGGTTGGTCAAATGTGGCGCCTGAATTACAGCAAGGCTGTACTGAGATATCTGAGCCTGTTTTGACACCTTGGGTTGTGCATGGGCCACTGGGCTGTTCTTGCTTGTGCTTCTCGTCAACCCAACCAACTTTGGTTGTAGTCCACAGTGGAGGAGCTGGCATTTACCAAGGTGGGGGTGCATAGGCAGCACCAATATCAGAGGCAGAGCGACTGTGAGATGGTCACATTGCTTGTGGTTTGACTCTTTAGGTTCTTCCTTGGGCCCAGACAGCAGACCACACTCAACCAAGCTAGAAGACCACCCAAAGTTGCAAAAGGTGTATTGGGCAATGTCTGATGCCTTCATCTGCAAAGAGGGCTTGACTTTCTTCTGGGCACAGATAAATCCAGTGTAACCACTGACTACGGTTGAAAGTTGATGGATACCTCTGGCATACAGTCGCTCACTTCTACTAGTGGGGTCACGCACTAAGCACTTCCGGTTTCTTCAGGAAGGATCCTCGGCCTAGGATGCTTCCACGGGACAGCACATGTTGCTGGAACACTTGGGTCACTCAAAACCCATGTGTCATCATGGGAGTAGTGCAGGCACTGCTTGGCTGCAACAGCTGTCACAGTTTGTCACCTCCTAAGCCCCCTTAGCTGTCCTCCTGCAAGAACACACTCAATATCACTTCTCAGCAGCAGCTTCTCCTGGCAGACATTCAAAATTCCCCAGGTTCTGGCCCTGAAACTGGCAAGGGGAGGTGGAAGTGGAACTCCTCGGTCACCTGTGGCTTGGGACCTTGGTTTTCTGCTGGAGAAAGCTTAGCACATTGGCTGGAAGTGTCTGCCTATCTTTACACAGAATTTGCAGACATTAGTGAATTCCTGCAGTCAGTTCTGAGACCGGTTACTGCCAGTTCTTTTCTTTTGCTTATTCTATGCAGATAGATTCTACCAAGGTCTTTGTCATCAAGTTTGAGCAGGAAGGTGGATGGAGCTGGAAGTGTTCAGGTAGGAGAAACTTTAAAAAGGGCATAACAGCAAAGAAGGCTGCCCCTCTTAAATACATGTTAATATGTCCAGGCAAGCTCCACAAAAGAACAATGAGCAAGGCGAAAATTCCTACATTCAAAGTGTCCTCTCCTTAACACTCCTGACTCTGACTCATCACAAATAATCTCTGGAATGTTCTGGGGAGAGCCCAGTAATTCACATCTGTTGTCTGGGTCCTCTCCAACCCTCCACCTGAGACACCACTTGAATGCAACAAATACAAAATGGATCCCAGTGTGGCTATGTCAACCGTTGCTACACAAGCTCAATAGATGCATCATCTACACACATAAAATGGTACACTCATGCAACATCCATGTTCCATATGGGTGGGTTAAGGACCTGGTCCTGTAAATTGCCCGACCACTTAAAAAAGATGGGAGCGGCTCCCCCTGACCTGGACAGGTAAAAAAGCCTGTTTTGACACCATGAATGGCATATCTTCCACCACTGTCATCCCCCCACAGCCATGCGAGCTGCAGGTAGTCACAATAAACAAAGAGGATACACATGGTGTAGTCCTCTAGAACACAGAGCACCACTCTGGGTCTCAGTCCATGTCACAACAGTTCCTCCAGCACATATTCATGATTGCCGTTGGTGCTGAGACAACAGTCAAAAAGCTACAGCTTTCTACAATGATTTAGAGGCAGTGTGCATGCTCTGCGGGGCATGCAGGGAACCTTTCTCTGTCCCAATAGTACAGATTTACTATTTTTAAGTCCTCATCTACTTATCTTGACACCATTGGTGGTCCGTGAAGCGGCGCCGCACTCAGTTTGAAACTTAAACAAGTATTTGTAATGCAATAGGTCTCGCATTTACGCGAGTTTAAGCTATTGGCATTTTAAGCTATTGGCATTGTAAATGACAATGCCTATTATTTTTGTTTTTTAAAACATAAATAAAAGGCATTGTCATTTACAATGCCAATAGCTTAAACTCGCGTAAATGCGAGATTTATTGCATTGCAAATGCTTGTTCATCATCCCATCCTGAACCAAGTGTCAGGACAGGGCGGGGCCTGCTGAGTGGCAGCAGGGAGGAGCGGTGGGCAGAGGGCTGCCTTTGCAAGTGTGCATGTCTCTTTGGCCAGCCGTCTTGCGACGTCCAGCCAGACATGCGCACTTTAAACCTCTCAACCCAGCTGTCTTTAGAAAGCTGGTTTGAGAGCAAGTGCAGGCCTCCAGTGCGCTGTAGAGCGCTGAGAGAGGCTGCTCCCACCAACCAGGGCGCTGCTCTCATGCTGCATGTCCGGAGCAAAGGACGTGTGAGGTAAGTTTTTAAATTTTAATTTTGTATGTGCGCGTGCCTGCCCCCCCTCCCTGTAGATGCCAGCCGCCCCTGTAAGTCGAACACTTTTGTGGCTAAGCTGTAGATCTTGGCTATCTTGGTGCTAGTGTGCGTGGGCTGCAATCACTCCAGGTTTTCATAGTAACTGCTTACTTTTTTACGATTCACAAACTCTATATTAATAGTAAGGGCCTGATTACAATCTTGGCGGATATGATACTCCGTCACAAATGTTATGGATATCCCGTCCGCCGTATTACAATTCCATTATATCCTATGGAACTTGTAATATGGCGGACAGGATATCTGTCACGTTTGTGACGGAGTATCCTATCCGCCAAGATCGTAATCAGGCCCTTAGTTTCTACTATTAACTCAGAGTTTGAGAATCACAAAAATATGGTAAACTTACACAAAAGTGCAAGTTTACCTTTGTGAATCAGGCCCAACCACATGTTTTATTTGCAATATGACCACAAGCAAGTACACGGCTTGAAGCTGGCTCTTCCTGCACCCTTCGAACCAGCCGCGGCCCGTGCAGGTAAGAGCGGTGGGATGGGTGGAGGGGTTTCGACAGACGACGACAAGGGAAAATTAATTATTCATTTAATTTTCCCTCGTCATCGTCCGTCGAAATCTCTCCCCACACGGCCCCGCCGCCCCACCGCTCTTACCTGTACGGGCTGCGGCTGCCTCTAACCAACCCTTGATCTTCAGAGCAAGGAAATTGGTAATATTTGCAAAGAAGAAAAAATAGTGCCATGTTTGACTCGGTGTAAATGTTTTCAACTGAAGGCGCGCTGTATTGTGTGAGGATCTGGATAGCTGCCAAGTGGACCTGCATTCTGTCCAGCACCTTTAACTAGTCTGGCCTCTCACCCATAAGCACTTTGCACCCTGGGAGTTGTAGTTTCAATTGTATCATTTATGTATAAGCCTAGCAAGCCCTATATTGCAAGTGCCGGAAACAGACGTCACACAAGATGTGGGGTCTGTTCTACTCAAGGCTTCACAGTAAAGACTTGAGTTATGCCTTTTGTTTTCAATGTGGGGTTCCCAGATGAACGCTTCTCTCCAGCGAACAGTTTCCAGCTATAGAGTTTCCTTTTACAAACCCTTGTTATTCGATGTTGTAGTCAGGCTGGTACAAACTAAATGAATTTAGGGTAAACATTCAGATTGCATTGGTTTGTTAAACGGAAACCTAGTTCTGGAAACATAGTCTTCGGAGAGGCATAGTCACCTCGTCGCTCTATTTAAGTTCCTCGTTGTGATTTTGAAAGGGCTGTTTAGAGTTTCCTGTGACGCATCTTGTTCCTGCGGTGTGGTAACCTGCTCTCCGACCTGCAGAGTGTTCATAGCATGCACAAGTGGCTCAAGTCCTGTGCAATGTCCTCAGTACACAGAGCCAGATGACCCCTTGTCACCCGTGACCCCTGATGCAGTTGGATCTTTTCAAACAGTATTCCTCTGCATTCTGAGACTTTAGTTTCGTTTTCTCCATCAAAGGTATGCACTTAAAACTCCCAGCACATGGGCGTTTGTCGATCCCTCGACCCCCTCAAGGCTGACGAGCCATTATTCAACCTGGCAGATTTAGTAGTTTCAACCAATATGGATGTAGGAGCCTTGTTGAAGTAGTGATCTGTCGAAGATGTGTTTGATAATCATGAAGCAGACTTGTGTAGCGCTCTGCTGCCCTGAAACATGGTGTCCTGGCGCTTGCTCATAAACATACGAAGGTGCATGCATGTGCCCCTGGCGTGGTGACACTGAAAGGGAAAGCAGTGGAGAGAAGCCACGTGTTCAGATTCTTATGGAAGAGAGTGTCTAGTGGTTGAACATAAAGTTGAAGGAAACGCATTCTAAGGTTCGGCCATGAGGAGCAAGAGCGCTCAGCCTCCGAGGCATGTGGTTTAGGTCACCCTCATCCTTCATCCCTTATCCATGATTCCTCATCCCTCACTCCTCACCTCTCATCCATCATCCTAATTCATCGTCATTCCTCGTCCATCATTCCTCTTCCACCCTCCTCACCCTCCATCCATCATCCATCACTTCGTGCACATGTTGTTTGCTCCACTGGGTGCACATTCCCACCTGGGCACGGCACTGCCAGTCTATCTGCTGCCATGCATACAGGCTGGCAGTGCCTCACCCAGGTGGGGACCGTGCACACAGTGGAGCAAACAGCATGTGCTGTAAGACAGGGTGATGCGTACATTCAGGCTAATATGGGATCTTTTTATTCACTATATGGGGGAAGATGGTTATGTCATTTTATGTTACGTTATCTTGTCTTATCTTATCTTGTCTTAGCCAGCAAAGAACCAAGGGGCATATTATCAAGCGGCAGCGATAATTATCTCTGGCCGCTCTTAGCGTGAGGATTTTTATCGCCGGCTATCGCTGGAAATTGTCGCCATGCTAGCGCTGTATTATCAACGCATAGCGCAATGGCGATAATTATTCCAGCGATAGCGGTGTTTTCCATGGAACATCGCTGGTTTTCCAGCGATGTTCCATGGAAAACGGCGATATCCTTGATGATAGGGCCTGTGGTCTTAGCCACACAATCCACCCCCATGTTAGGTATGCCTTAGTCAGGAATTTAACAGACGTTAAATTCCTGCGTTAAGGCATACTTAACGCGATTTCAAATATCGCTACCCCTCCTTGATAATATCGCGAAGCTGCCTTCGCGATATTATCCCATGTTGTTTTCACAGCCACGCCTCCTTTGCATCTCATTATTGATGCGAGGCGTGTGAAAAATGGGCCCTAACTCAAGGAATCACACGCTAGCGTGTCCTTGATGATAATGCGATAAAATTATCGCCGCTTTTCGCCCGAAAACGGACGCTAAAGCGGCGATAATTTTATCGCGGCCCCTTGATAATATGCCCCCACGTTTTGCTTTCTTAAAGTGGGAGCCTTATAGGAAGTAGTTGTTTGTAGACCCGTGACTTCTCTTTGAAGTGCACGAAACCAAAGCTTTTGCATACCTTGATTTATTCCACAGCTGTACTTGATATCCCCTTTTGAAGCTAATTTAGCCTGTGTTTCTGCTGAGCTGGGGGGCAATTTCAATTTCATGTTTTAACCAATGGGAACGCAATGAAGAACACACTGTGCTCTTCCACCTTTTCTGCATCACCCAGAATGAATTAGGCCATCACACAAATGTGCCGAACAGGACACATGTCTGTAATAACCTGGAAGGAGGTGGTTATCCAAAGCCGGACAATCCGGTGGAGTGGCTGGCACAGATATGAGATACATCACGAGAAAAAGCAAACACTAAAATATGTAGTTTCAATGGTGGATTGCAGTGCAGCATGCAGGGTCAGACTGGCCTATAGGACAATCACACAGGGCCCGAGGTACTGGTCTGACAGATCTGAGTGTATGCCGTTTTTTTGGCCTTTTGTGGGCCTGTTATATGTTCTGCTGGGCCAGGTTGTACTGTTAATTTCCGTGATGTGAAAACAAACATTGCCAGTAGCAAGCTCAAACCCAGGCAGTCTGCAATACCTCGCAAACACGAATACAGAAAGCTCTAAACTGCCTCAACTGGCCAACATGGGCCTCTTTTTCATCTGTCTAATTCAGTAATGGGGGCTGCTTTTATTTTGGTCTGTTTTCTGTCCCTTTCCGACCCTGCCAGTATGTGAGATATTTCTTCTAAAAGTCTGCTGTGTAACGAAGCATTTGTGTAAGGGATATGTCCCCTTGTTTTCTTGTGCTCTGGCAAAAATGTCACCTTTCCCCTACTTTTCATCCTTCCCTTTCTAGGAAGGAAGCACTTGACACACCACAGTTGTCAGAGTAAATACGCTGCTGCTAAGCCGATGCCCTTTACATTCACTGAACCTGCCAGCTCCATTACCCTACCAGCTGGCATTGGCATGAGAGACTACAGATGCCTCCGTGTGCTCCAGGCAGGGGGGTGAACAAACTAAGCAAACTGAGCAACAGAGAGCAAGCCGACCCATGCAATGAAAATCTACAGGCCGCCATCTTGTTTCAGGATATTACAAACCTCCATTGAAAATTCAATATCACAATATAGGCCAGTTGTGTCTTTGCTGAAGTCACCCCTCCAGTTCTAGGTGCCAGGAAACATTCATGCCTCTTAGCAGAGAATCATGATTTAGACCCTCAGCACTTACCTCCGGTGTCACAAGGAAAATCCGGCCCACTGCAACTTGGATCCTGAGAGTCCACTAAGAAATGAACAATTGCCCAGGGAATCAGTAACTACAGATGTGATTCATCGTAATTCCATATTTTGGACCAGACTTTCAGCATCCACAATTTCCAGGTGAAACATCACAGATCCACATATCTCATAATTCTGATGCGAAGGGCAGCTACCAGTCCCACCTGAATTAAATGGCCACTCACAATAAAAACATATCTGTGGCCAGGGCTAGCTGGGGGCACAGGTAGGAGATTTCACGGTGGTGACAAAGTAGCAATATTTCTTGGTGGAGAGCTGCTAGAAAGTCAACTAGTATTCCTTGTGCAGAAGATTGAAGCTCTGGGGCACTGTGGCAAAACCTGAAATAAAAATGAAGCATTTGGCCCCATTTTTCAAAATATGCTTAAGGGCTGCAAACTAACTCCCACTACAGAGGATTCGACTCGGTTTGCTTGCAAAGTGCAATAGAGGACTAGTATATTAGAACTTCCTAGATCTACTTTTAGTTGCCAGAATGACCCTGCATTTAGAGTGTGCAATATCACAATTCCAGCTCCAAATTTGTAAGCAATCTTTTAAATAATCCTCCCGCAAAAATTAGGTATTTCTGTTATATTCTCCTGCAAAACTTACTTTTCAGGGGATTTAGTTTACCATTCAATTTTTAAAAACGTTGTCAAATTTGTCAAATTGTCACAGAGTAAGCTACGTCCAACTTTATACAAATCTTCCCTTTTATTATCTGGCTTCAGAGTGTTTGTTTCCTGGGTTGTGGAAAAATGTAACCATAGGAAGTAGACTCTGTGAGCTTGAAGATCAAGAAACAATGTACACAGTTGGCTTGTTATGTTTTGTATTTTCATCATGGCTATGTGCACTCTTTGATGCTCCTTCGTTATGTTTGCCTTTCTCTTTCTTTCTTTCGCTCTCTTTCCTTTCTTCCCAGTTTTCCTCATTTCTCTTTCCCTACATCCACCACAGTGGATCCCCCGTCGGCCCCCAACCCTATCTCTTAGCTCTGTCATGGCTTTCTGGGGAAATTGTATTTTAGAGCTTCCTCATAAATAACAGACAGAAGAGGGCCCATAAAGGAGTAATCAAATGTTTTCACCATGGCACCACCCCTACTCTGCAGGCCACCCCACCCCCACCAGTTTTTGAATTTTTATAGTAAACTTTTTGCATTTCCAGAACAGCAGCTCTGCAAAGCAGGGTACAGAGCTCGCACACCGCACTACTAAGTGACAAACAATTCAGCAATAGATAGAGATTTTCAAGCAAGTCTAAGCGATAGCTTACATTTTTGAATAACAAGGTACTCTTCTCTCGAATACTATAATGAGTACCCTTTTTATATTATTATTATTACTTTGAGATTTATATAGCGCTAGCTAGACCCGAAGGTATCAGAGCGCCTTACATGTTATGTGATAACGTGAAGGAACTAGTCAAAGAGGAAAATGTAGAACAGCTTGTAGATACACATTAATTTATTACAAATCTTCAGTACAGAATCTTGAATATATCGATTAATCTTCAGCATTGGAGCTTTGACAGCTCCAGGTATCTCACACATATATACACATACACATATATACATATAACACATAATACACATAACAAATACACAATAATATGCACATTAACATAAATAGGTATCAAAATGAGAATGGATCACTTGCCCTGAGTAACCAGGGTTTTATGAAATTCGTGCAGTGTACCGATAAAAAACCCTCATTCACGTACAAAAGTCGGAAAAGCGGTATATCTTGATTGCTCACTGGGGCTGAAACATGTCGACCTTTTTATGGACACTCACAGTGCGTTAGACCACTAACTAGTCTTCCCACGCACGACACAGATTTTAATATATCTCGAACCCAGATTGATTAAATTTTACAAATCGGGGTCTACTGAGTTTTTAACATTTTGAGATTCACTTCACTTCACTAAAAACACTTTCACCTTTCTTTGATCACTACTGCAATAACCAGTGGTTTTCCTCCGGATGGAGGAAGCATACAAAAACTAACCCTATGATGATGCTGTCACGTTTTTAAGAGCAGGGCGGATAATCAAGATATACCGCTTTTCCGACTTTTGTACGTGAATGAGGGTTTTTTATCGGTACACTGCACGAATTTCATAAAACCCTGGTTACTCAGGGCAAGTGATCCATTCTCATTTTGATATCTAATTTACGAATAAGGAAGCTGAATGGATCACAGTTCCTTCTTTCTCCCTCCCCCTTGATTTAACACATTAACATAAATATACACATGGGCGAGAGGTCTACAGTCCAGGATATACGGTCTTAGCCTATGTAGGTCCTATGTCTTGTGCTCTTTGCACCATGTCCTGGCAATAACAAAGGACAGGGGCCTTGGTTATCCTGTGATTTCAGCAGAAGGCACAGGTAGGATGCACAGACTATTCTGTGATTACAGTGGAAGGTCAAGGACAGGGAGCGTGGGCTATCCTGTGAGTTCAGTGGAAGGTAACACAACAGGGTTCAGTCTTTCCTATGATTTCAGTGGAAGTCACAGGGCATGGTGCATTGACAATGCTGTGATTTAAGTGGGAGATACAGGACAAGGTTCATGCCCCATCCTGTGATTTCAGTGTCAGGCACAGGACAAAGTGTGTGGGCTATCCTGTGAGTTCAATAGAAGGAGCACGACAGGGTGTTGGCTACCCTGTGATTCCAGCGGTATCTACCTCTATTGAGTCTTAAAACATTATTTACATAAAATATAAAAAATGAATAATGCCATCAAAAGCTGAGAAAATATGCTACATCCTAATTCTCTCTCCTCTTCCTTTCTAAGAAAAGATAATAGCTTAATTTTTACCATCTCTGAAAAAAACTTACACAAAATCTGTGATGATATATTGGGATATTCTAGAATCCTGTTATTAATTGCATAGAAATATTTTAACAACATTATAAAATAACTTGACAATCTTGATGAGGTGTATGTTTGGTTTTCATAACTTCTGGACAAAGATCCAGTGTTATTGAAAATGTGTTAACAAATTTGAAAGAGGATAAAACTTGAAAAGTGCAGCATTCCAAATTACATTACATTCTCCTGCTTTGCCTGTACTACATACATTAAATAGCTCAGTTGATAGGCGATCATCTGTTTAGCCCAATCTGAGCATCTTTCTACCGGTCAGGATACCTATTCCATCTATACTCACTGAATTTAAAGTCTTAAAGATCCCTGTGTTGGACTGTGAGATCAGTGTAATCTTGTTGCTTTGTGACCTAGGTGATCTCAACTATGATATGTTCAGCTTAAAAGGGCTGTCAATCACAACTGGTTTTCAGAACAACTACTCGTTATATATGTATGTGACTTATGTAGCGCAAAGCTAGTTTGAAAGCAACAAAGAGCTGCACAGTATTACAGGCTGCAATAATCAGTAAGGGATAGACTAATCAGTGTGTAATACAGAAGGGAGGAGAAGAGAAGGAAGATGGTCAAAGATACACAAGTGATGGAAAGGGGAGGAGGACCGTAGGATGAGGCTCGACCACCAGGAGTGTTGTATATATGGGTGGGAGAGGGCCAGAGGAAGAGTGCAGCTCTGCAGAGGTGTTGCCTGATGAGACAGGACTTTAACTTCTTTTGGAAGGAGAGAAGGGATGAGGCCTTTTGGATTTTGATCGCAGTGGAGTTCCAGACCCTTAGTGGTTAGTAGCAGAAGGACTACAATCTTGTTATCTTCTGCCTGCATTTTTTGGTTTGGAGCTTAGGTAGATGATCTCCAATAAGATTCTTCTGTAAATGCCTGTGGGCAGCCTGAAAATTTGGTATGTGTTCCCTGGTTCTATATCTTTCCCTGCCACCTTCAACCTCTACATGGATCCGCTTTGTGCACTAATCACAGATAACAATATCAAGATTCATAGCTATCCCGGTGATACACAAATCTACTTGAAGTCTCCTCTGCTTCAGACCTCCAACGTCTCAAACACAGTCTGCACATCATCCAGACCTGGATGTCCAGCACCACCTGCAGCTCAACCCAACCAAGACTGAGCAACAAACAAAAACTGTACAAACGATCCTCAATGACATGAACCTTAACGGCTTTAAACCCCAACTTTCATTGAATGCCAGGTCACTTGGATTCACTCCGGACACCAACCTCACCGGCAAGAAACACACTGACAAAAACCACAAAGACAGATTGGTACCAGCTCTGTCTTCGAAAGCAAGTGAAACCGTTTCTTCCAGAAAACAACTTTAGAACTGTTTTGAATGGATGTTGGTAACACCCTGCTCCATAGCTTCCCAGACTCAATACTGGAAGTATACTTAAGAGCATCCTTCACGCCACAGCATGGCTTATCCAGAGTCTGAAGAAATATGATCACATTGACCCCAACCTGACGGAACTCAATTGGCTCCCAATGTCAACCTGCACCATCTTCAAAAGCAGCTGCGCACACACAAAGCTATCAGGACCAACACCCCCACTTATCTTGCAGGCAAGCTCCCCATCTGTGGTGGTTCTCGGCATACCCAGAGCCAGGACACCGTCAGACTGAAGACTAAGAAATGTATAAACAAACAACACAACAGGCCTTTTCCTTCTATGCACCCAGGATCAGGAACAGCATCTCCTAAATTGGTTGCTCCGATTTAGGAAAGAATTGAAGATGTACTTCTTTATAGAACACAACATGACAATGCATTGGCAAGCCACAAACCAGCTACCTCTCTTATTCCTCATTGACTTTGTTTGTATTTGATACTGTGCAGCGCTCCATTGTATTTGGGTAAGGTTCGCACTATAGGAATGCTACATACGTACGTACAAACTGGCTTTTATAATCTTGGCAGGAAACTGCTATTATCAGCCTTCAATTCCTATGGTTTAAATCTAGTTACTTATACTATGGTATATATTAGCGCTGTAACTCAGAAGCCTTTAGGTTCTCTACAAAATATGCCTAAATCTTGTCTGAGAGTTTTAAGTCTAAACAAGCCAGTGGGAGCTGTTCCTGATGCTTCAGTACATCAACACATCTATTTAACTTCTGAAAATTGAGGCTGCAGCTCTTTCTCACTGCTCAGTAAGCAGGATGCCCAGATGGCCATTTAAATGTAGTTCTGCAACATGCCTGTTACTCACTGTGGCTCTTGAGCACTATCTTTGTGAGAGTGAGCTAACATTTTGTAGCCAATAGCTATCTGCACCACTGATCAACGAGAGGAAATTTGTGGTTCAGAAAAATATTGCAAATACTAATGATGCTGAAAACTACTGTGGTTAATGTGTGAAGAAACCAGAAGTTGGGCCTAACTGAGATCCTCAATGAGCTTTCCTCAGGTCACCGTGATACCCACATTGTATCTGCACACGCTTGGTGAAGAATATCTTTGAATGATATTTTTGTTTTCCCAAAGACTTCAACGACAATAACTAACCAAGGGACTGCTTTCTGTATTTCTGTATGTTTTATCAATGACAACTTAATTTGACATACTTAGGTCATAGGTTAATCATTGCATTGCATGATTGGGCTTTCTGTGTCTCGGCCATTATCTGTCAAGAGTGCTATATAGAACATACATCATGCATGTTCTGCAATCACTCCCACAAACACCCTTGTCTATAGGTCTTTATTGGTACCGCCAATCTCTTCTGCACAGACGCGGTTAGAGGTAAAGGAGTTAAGGTGTTTTTAAAGTTCAGGGGTGGGGACAAGTGAAGGAATATAAGGGGTTTGGATTTTTTCAGGGTAAATATATAGTCATTTTATTTTTCCTGGCATGGTCGTATTTTGAACATTACAAGTGTTTAAGATGATTGATGCCATTTATCCTAGAACTTATAACATTGCAAATATGTTTGGGACATGAGTATTTCACTCAGATGCATGCTGGGAGATGTATTTTTTGGGAAACTGCCATAACATTGCATGCGTTACATCGCATGCTTTTACAACGCGGTTGTTACAACGACCATGTTGTTACAACGCGAGCCATTACATCGCAAGTCGTTTCAACGACTTGCTGTAGGGGGCACGCTGGTGTTGGATTTACAATCCAACACCTTCCTGCTGTTGCACAAACTGGAGTAGGAATAGTAAATTATACTATTCCTAAGTCCAGCGCGCCCCCTACAGGAAGTCGTTGAAATGACTTGCGATGTAATAGTTCGCGTTGTGACAACGCGATCATTGTAACGACCGCGTTGTAAAGGCATGCGATGTAACGCATGCGATGCAAACGTATTTTTCTGGACTACAATCGCATACATCACAGCCTGCATTTAAGCCAAGTGGTTGTCTAATTTGGTAACCTGCATCACCTGTGATCAAGGCTCCTGATCGAGCTGAAACGCGTTGGGACTAAGGAGTTTAAAATACACGCTGTCACCTTTAATTTTGAAAAATAAAACAGTGGCAATCCTGAGAAGAGGATTCAGCTATTTCTTTCCTGTTGGTTTTATATATATATATATATATTTCACATGTATTTATATGGTTATATTTATATACTTATATCTATATCTATTTTTATATTTATAATTATGTGTATTCCTATATTTATATATATATTTATTGAGTAGTATGTGTATTAACATATGATGAATGTTTACACAGTGATATGATATATGTAAGGCATCTTTGCACAGTATATTTGCACAGCAACATTTGCACTCTATTATTAATTGTGTACAGCTGTACACACCAAACAGACCAATAGGCATTCTGTACCTTAATGGAATATGCAATAGCTGGTACCTGTCTCTATTCAATCTTATAGCTTCAAGAGATTATGTTTTATACCTTACTCAAGTCCATCCGGCTCCCACCGTATACAACTGGTGTAATCTGAATATACATCATAGCCCCATATGTGATCCAACTATATGAGGGTGATTAGAAATGGTGATAGCTGAGCAACCATTACATAGATAGCAACAAATATTAGCTCAGCAACTTACTTGCAGTAGACATTTGTATTAAATGTATTTTATCAATATACATCTGCACATAGCACTTTAGGCACGATTTGCACATTATTTTTTAGATCACAAAATGACCGGCAATTTCTCATTTGAAAACACACATTATTCAGGCTCCCACAGTTCCCTGCGCGCTTCTGCAATTTATAGGCCTCCGGTGTGCCTTTCTTGATGAATGTCATTACGGTGCACGCTGGAACTTGTGGTTTTATTTACGCCATTTCTTCCCTCCAATGGGTTGTGTGTAATTCAATCAATTACAAGGACTGCTCGCAAACCCTCCAGTGGGCTTCAGATTAGTATTGCTGTTTCACAATTAAAAGTGGGAGCCTGAATAATGTGTGTTTTCAAATGCCTCTGAGGAAAGAGCACGATGCTCTGAAACGCGTCAGGCAGAAGGACCTTCAATGATCGGATTACGATGGCTGTTTCTTTTGAATAAATGGATTGTGAAATCACCGGCTGTTTGGAGTGCGTCCTCGATGCAGGGCAAAGTTTGGAGATATATATATATATATATATATATATATATGCAAAACAGGAAGCAAGACACTCTGGGTAGCTCCAAAGTTTAGACTGAGAGAAACTCCTTTATATGGGGCACTCTACAACACTAGCCACTCTGAATCTGCTCACCTCAAATGTCTTTTTTCTAGCAGAGTTTAAGCCTATGATTACCACAGTACCCTCCATGCCGATCTAGAAAGGAACAAAGCCTTTTGCCATTGTACCAACAAAGTCTTTAATCATAGAATTAGCACAGTGCCATCTATGTCATCTCAAAAGCCTTTTACCACATCAGACACAGTATTACAGGTTTGGATTGGTAAAATACCATCCAGTCCAACCTGGAATGAATAAAAGCAACCCCTGACAAGAGTTTCACTCTAGCTAGAGCTCATTAGAGGGGTACAGCTTTGTCCAGATAAAAGGGAGCAAGTCAAGACAACACCCTTTCAGGCTTAGGGTTCCAAATAAATTATGCAAAAAAGGAAACAAAGAACTCTGGGTAATTCCCAAGTTTCGTCAAAGAGCAGCTCTTTTATGTGGAGCATCCTACAACTCGAGCGACACGCTAAATCTGCTCACCTCAAATGTCTGCTTTTCTAGCAGAATTTTAAGCATAAGATTAGCACAGTGCCATCCACGCAGTGTGAGGCACTGTGATGGGGTGTAGAGAGAGTCCAGCAATGCTACTGTTGTGTGGTGTCAGGCTGTGTCAAGGCGAGACCAGCAGTGAAAGAGTGGGACTGTGTAAGGCCCTGCGATGGAGAGGGAGAGTATCTTGCAGTGCAAAAGTGGGACAGTGTGAGGACCTGGGATGGTGTAAGGAAAAGTCTAGCATTAATACTGTGGGATTGTTTCAACCTCGTTTATAGTATGCACAGCGAGAAGCCAACAGTGACATTACAGGACAGCGTATGACATTTACAACACATGAATTTACTACAGATTTTTACAATGTGGTATTTTACAACGCATTGTATGTATCACACTAGGACTGCCGGATTCTCCCTGAACCCCATCACACGGTTCACAATGTATCACACTAACACTGCTAGACTCTTCGTGAACCCTCCATCACAAGCCCCCGCTGTCCCACCCGGACAATGCAGCACTATCCCTGTACATTACTTCAAAGTTATAAAATTTTGACCGCCAAACCCCGTAGGAGATTATCTAAATGACGAAAATCCGATGTGGACCTGTTGAATGCTTAAAGAAATGTGTGCTCGTTAAATCATAAACATGAGTCTGTTTCTGTGGCTTCTATTCAATATTTACCTCAGAGTTCACGATTAGTCGTTTTTCTATATTGGTCATTTGCATGAGAGTCCTCTCATTACAATTCTACTGGTCACTCCTGAAAAATTAAGAGGGTTCCTTTTATATCCTCTTGAAAACCCACAGTCCTGAAGATGGTCTTCCTGACTTGTTGGTAAAGAGACCGAAACGTCGATGCACTTTCCAATTTCCGTTTGAATTTATTGACATATGTGTTATTTGTAACTGGAATCTTTTGAGTCCGTTTCAAACTGTAAATATGATTTGGACATTTAAACACACTGACTTGTGGTTCCAAAAAGTACGCAAAGTGAATTTATAAGCATGGTTAATGTGTGTTTTTCCTATACTGATCCAATTTGAACCCCTTTGTATACATTCTTTTATATTTTTTGGAATATAAAATATTGAATAATAACACCTGCAATTCAATTATTTTCTTTGAAATAGTAATATTCCTTACTCCTTGAAGTAATGTATTGATGTCATAATTTGACATATTGAATCTCTTTAAATTATCAAATATTTGTATAAACAAATCCTTTGTGGGTCCTTTACACTGATTACTTTATTGGGCAGCCAAGCCCTCAAGTGAATATTGGGTTGCCCTCTCTCTTTTATATGCACTATACCTGTACACCATCATAGGGCTCACAATTACCCCCACCATTGCTGCAGGCCCGCACAGTCCCACCGTGTCAATGATGTACTATCCTGGTACCTTCCATAACAGGCCCGCCCTGTCCGACTCTGTCAAAGTTGGACTCTCCTTAAGCCCTCCATCACAGGCCCGCACACTCCCACCCTATCAATGCTGGACTCTCCCTGTGCCCTCCAACACAGTCCCGCACACTCCCACCCTGTCAATGCTGGACTCTCCCTGTGCCCTCCATCACAGGAACGCACACTCCCACCGTGTCAATGCTGGACTCTTCCTGTGTCCTCCATCACAGGTCCGCACACTCCCACCCTGTCAATGCTGGACTCTCCATGTGCCCTCCGTCACAGGCCCGCACACTACCACCTTGTCAATGCTGGACTCTCCCTGTGCACCCCATCACAGGCCAGCACACTCCCACTGCGTCAATGCTGGACTCTCCCTGTACCCTCCATCACAGGCCTGCACACTCCCACAGTGTCAATGCTGGACTCTACCCTCCTTCCCAGGCTCACACAATCCGGCCCTATCAATGCTGGACTCTCCCTGTACCCTCCATTACAGGCCCGCATACTGCCGCCCTGTCAACGATGTACTATCCCAGGACCTTTCGTAATAGGCCCGCCCTATCAATGCTGGACTCTCACTGTACCGTCTCGATCATAGGCCTGCACACTCCCACTGCATCAATGCTGAACGCTCCCTGTGCCCTCCATCACAGGCCCACACACTCCCACGGCATCAATGCAGGACTCTCCCTATGTCCTCCATCACAGGACCGCACACTCCCACCACATCAATGCTGGACTCTCCCTGTGCCCTCCATCACAGGCCCGCACACTGCTGCCCTATCAATGCTGGACTCTCCCTGTGCCCTCCATCACAGGCCCGCACACTCCCACCGCCTCAATGCTACACTCTCCCTGTGCCCTCCATCCCAGGCCCACAGACTCCCACGGCATCAATGCTGGACTCTCCCTGTATCCTCCATCACAGGCTTGCACACTCCATTCCTATCAATGCTGGACTCTCCCTGTATCCTCCATCACAGGCCCGCACACTCCCACCGCCTCAATGCTGGAATCTCCCTGTGCCCTCCATCCCAGGCCCACACACTCCCACAGTGTCAATGCTGGACGTTCCCTGTATCTTCCATCACAGGCTTGCACACTCCATTCCTATCAATGCTGGACTCTCCCCGTATCCTCCATCACAGGCCCGCACACTCCCACCGCGTCAATGCTGGACTCTCCCTGTACATTCACACTCCCACCGTATCAATGCTGGACTCTCCCTGTACCCTCCATTACAGGCCCGCAGTCTCCCACCCTGTCAATGATGTACTATCTCGGTACCTTACTTAACAGGCCCGCCCTGTCCGACTCTATCAATGCTGGACTCTCCCTGTGCCCTCCATCACAGGCCCACACACTCTCGTCCTTTCAATTCTGGACTCTCCCTGTGCCCTCTGTAACAGGGCCGCACACTCACTCCCGGTCAATGCTGGACTCTCTATGTCCGCTCCATCACAGACCCGCACACTCCCACAGTGTCAATGCTAGACTCTCGCTATATCCTTCATCACAAGCCCGCACTCTCCCACCCTGTCAATGCTGGACTATCCCTGCACCCTCCATCACAGACCCGCACACTTCCAACCTATCAATACACAACTCTCCCTATGCCCTCCATCACAGGCCCGCACACTCCTGCCCTGTCAATGCTGGGCTCTTCTTGTACCCTCGCACTCCCACTGTATCAATGCTGGACTCTCCCTGTGCCTTCCATCACAGACCTGCACACTCCCACCGAGTCAATGCTGGATTCTCCTGTACCCTACATCACAGCCCCACATACCCCTACCGCGTCAATGCTAGACTCTCCCTGTACCCTCCATCACAGTCACGCCCTGTCAATGCTGGACTCTCCCTGTATCCTCCATCACAGGCCCGCACACTCCCACTGCGTCAATGCTTGATTCTCCCTGTACCCTACATCACAGCCCCACATACTTCTACTGCGTCAATGCTGGACTCTCCCTGTACCCTCCATCACAGTCCTGCCCTGTCAATGCTGGACTCTTCCTGTATCCTCCATCACAGGCCCGCACACTCCCACCGCGTCAATGCTGGACTCTCCCTGTACCCTCCATCACAGGCCTGCACACTCCAACCACGTCAATGCTGCCTCTCCTTGTACTCCATGAAGCGGTTCATAATGTCTGACACTAGTACTATAGACTCTCCCTGTACTCTCCATCACAGACCACCATTGACCCGTCCTGTCAATCCTGGACTCTCCCTGTGCCCTCCATCCCAGGCCCACACACTCCCACCCTATCAATGCTGGACTCTCCCTGTGCCCTCCATCCCAGGCACGCACACTCCCACCCTATCAATGCTGGACTCTCCCTGTGCCCTCCATCACAGGCCCGCACACTCCCACCCTGTCAATGCTGGACTCTCCCTCTGCCCTCCATCACAGGCCCGCACTCTCCCGCCCTGTCAATGCTGGACTCTCCCTATGCCCTCCATCACAGGCCCGCACACTCCCGCCCTGTCAATGCTGGACTCTCCCTGTGTCCTCCATCACAGGGCCGCACACTCCCACCCTATCAATGCTGGACTCTCCCTGTGCCCTCCATCCCAGGCACGCACACTCCCACCCTATCAATGCTGGACTCTCCCTGTGCCCTCCATCACAGGCCCGCACACTCCCACCCTGTCAATGCTGGACTCTCCCTCTGCCCTCCATCACAGGCCCGCACTCTCCCGCCCTGTCAATGCTGGACTCTCCCTATGCCCTCCATCACAGGCCCGCACACTCCCGCCCTGTCAATGCTGGACTCTCCCTGTGTCCTCCATCACAGGGCCGCACACTCCCCCCCTGTCAATGCTGGACTCTCCCTGTGCCCTCCATCACAGGCCCGCACACTCCCACCGCGTCAATGCTGGACTCTCCTTAAGCCCTCCATCACAGGCCCGCACTCTCCCACCCTGTCAATGCTGGTCTCTCCCTGTGACCTCCATCGCAGGCCCGCACACTCCCACCCTATCAATGGTGGACTCTCCCTGTGTCCTCCATCACAGGCCCGCACTCTCCCACCCTGTCAATGCTGGACTCTCCCTGTGACCTCCATCACAGGCCTGCACTCTCCCACCCTGTCAATGCTGGACTCTCCCTGTGTCCTCCATCACAGGCCCGCACTCTCCCATCCCACCCTGTCAATGCTGGACTCTCCCTGTGCCCTCCATCACAGGCCCGCACACTCCCACCGCGTCAATGCTGGACTCTCCTTAAGCCCTCCATCACAGGCCCGCACTCTCCCACCCTGTCAATGCTGGACTCTCCCTGTGACCCCCATCACAGACCCGCACACTCCCACCCTATCAATGCTGGACTCTCCCTGTGTCCTCCATCACAGGCCCGCACTCTCCCACCCTCTCAATGCTGGACTCTCCCTGTGACCTCCATCACAGGCCCGCACTCTCCCACCCTGTCAATGCTGGACTCTCCCTGTGTCCTCCATCACAGGCCCGCACTCTCCCACCCTCTCAATGCTGGACTCTCCCTGTGACCTCCATCACAGGCCCGCACTCTCCCACCCTGTCAATGCTGGACTCTCCCTGTGACCTCCATCACAGGCCCGCACTCACCCATCCCACCCTGTCAATGCTGGACTCTCCCTGTACCCTCCATCACAGGCCAGCGCAGTCTAAGGACATCAGTGCTCTCCCTGTGACCTCCATCACAGGCCCGCACTCTCCCATCCCACCCTGTCAATGCTAGACTCTCCCTGTGCCCTCCATCACAGGCCCGCACACTCCCACCGCGTCAATGCTGGACTCTCCTTAAGCCCTCCATCACAGGCCCGCACTCTCCCACCCTGTCAATGCTGGACTCTCCCTGTGCCCTCCATCACAGGCCCGCACACTCCCGCCCTGTCAATGCTGGACTCTCCCTGTGCCCTCCATCACAGGCTCGCACACTCCCGTCCTGTCAATGCTGAACTCTCCCTGTGCCCTCCATCACAGGCCCGCACACTCCCACCCTATCAATGCTGGACTCTCCCTGTTCCCTCCATCACAGGCCCGCACTCTCCCACCCTGTCAATGCTGGACTCTCCTTAAGCCCTCCATCACAGGCCCGCACTCTCCCACCCTGTCAATGCTGTATTCTCCCTGTGACCTCCATCACAGGCCCGCACACTCCCACCCTAGCAATGCTGGACTCTCCCTGTGTCCTCCATCACAGGCCCGCACTCTCCCACCCTGTCAATGCTGGACTCTCCCTGTGACCTCCAACACAGGCCCGCACTCTCCCACCCTGTCAATGCTGGACTCTCCCTGTGTCCTCCATCACAGGCCTGCACTCTCCCATCCCACCCTGTCAATGCTGGACTCCCCTGTGACCTCCATTACAGGCCCGCACTCTCCCATCCCACCCTGTCAATGCTGGACTCTCCCTGTGACCTCCATCACAGGCCCGCACTCTCCCATCCCACCCTGTCAATGCTGGACTCTCCCTGTGCCCACCATCACAGGCCCGCGCACTCCCACCGCGTCAATGCTGGGCTCTCCTTAAGCCCTCCATCACAGGCCCGCACACTCCCACCCTGTCATTGCTGGACTCTCCCTGTGACCTCCATCACAGGCCCGCACACTCCCACCCTATCAATGCTGGACTCTCCCTGTGTCCTCCATCACAGGCCCGCATTCTCCCACCCTGTCAATGCTGGACTCTCCCTGTGTCCTCCATCACAGGGCCGCACTCTCCCATCCCACCCTGTCAATGCTGGACTCTCCCTGTGACCTCCATCACAGGCCCGCACTCTCCCATCCCACCCTGTCAATGCTGGACTCTCCCAGTGCCTTCCATCACAGGCCCGCACAGTCCAACCCTGTCAATGCTGGATTCTCCCTGTACCCTCCATCACAGGCCAGCGCAGTCTAAGGACATCAATGCTCTCCCTGTGACCTCCATCACAGGCCCGCACTCTCCCATCCCACCCTGTCAATGCTGGACTCTCCCTGTGCCCTCCATCACAGGCCTGCACACTCCCACCGCGTCAATGCCTGTCTCTCCTTAAGCCCTCCATCACAGGCCCGCACTCTCCCACCCTGTCAATGCTGGACTCTCCCTGTGCCCTTGTTATATCGTAGGTAAGTAGTTCCAGTAGTCTTGGTTAGGTTACAGATGATAAGTTTATTGATCTTAGATGTTCAGATAGGTTTTCCAGTATAGATGTAATAAAGCCCCACCAGGAGCAGCTTCTCTGCTGCTCAGCCCAGGATCCAACTGACAGTCCCACTCACAGCATACCCAACATTCCAATGACATCACATTCACACTAACATTCTACTCTCACTGACTGAACAGCAGAGGCAGAGAAACAGGGAAGATGTAAGGTAGAAACCTAGATATAACACACCTTCCCTCTTTATAAAATGAACAAAGAGAAAGCAAATATAAATAGTAACATTGCAGTAACATCACTGTAATACTGAAGAAACTTGCCAGAAGAAGTATAGCAAATTGCACATAAGTTATGAAAAACATGCTAAAATAAGCAAGTAGAAAGGTGATGTAAAAGGAAGCAATAAGTAAAAGAAATTGCAAAATATAAACAGTAATGCAATGAGTAAACACGAAGATAGAGTAAAGGAAATCGAAAACTAGAAAAGACACACATCTCCTTCCTAGCAGAGCAAAAAATGAAGCAAGAAGTTTCAAAAGGAAGGAAATTGTAAAAGAACGTACATACATGAACAAGAAAGAGGTATACCATGAAAAATTAACAAAGAAATAGTGCACCAATGTAACCACCACAACCACACCAACTGGCCAGACTGGCGAGGAGGATGGAAACACTGAACACAGCAGGAAGAAGGAAAACGACAAGAACAAGTGTAAGCAAAAGGTGACCAGCACCCAAAACAGAAAGCAAGCAAAGGTGAATTACAAAAGCAGGAAGAAAAAACACCCAAACAGAAAGCAATAATAAGTAAATAACGGGTGACTTACACCCTACCAGAAATCAAGCAGAGGTGAAAACACAAAATAGTGAATACCCAAGCAGAAAATGCAAGGAAAATGCGATCTGGGTGAGCTGCACCACACGTAAATCAAAAGTACAGTCACACCTCAAGTTAGACCATGCATGAAAATGCAAGGAAAATGCGATCTGGGTGAGCTGCACCACACGTAAATCAAAAGTACAGTCACACCTCAAGTTAGACCATGCATGAAAATGCAAGGAAAATGCGATCTGGGAGAGCTGCACAACATATAAAGCAAAAGTACAGTCACACCTCAAGTTAGACCACATATGAAAACCTGCGCACAATAAAACAAAAGCACTGAAAGTAAAATCGTGTTAAGAATCAGAGGAAAAAAGAAAAAATGCTCCAGGGAAAGTGCGATCTAAGTGAACTGAACTACACAGCAAATAAAATTCAGTCACACCTAAAGTAGACCACGTATGAAAGTGCAAGGATAAATGCGATAAGGGAGAGCTGCACCACTTAGAAAGCAAAAGTACAGTCACACCTCGAATTAGACCACACATGAAATTGCAAAGAAAATGCGATCTGGGGGAGCTGTACCAGGACACAGAAGAGAGAAAATAGTACGTGTTAAGTGGTAAGTAGACAAACCCTCAAGAAAAAACGCAGAAGCTGAAGTCTGTAATAGCTGAATTGTACGCCTACACACAACCCGCAAAGAAGAGGTAATTACGTAAAATATAAACTGCGCAGTAAGTCTGTAAAGACTGCAATGAGTAATGTAAACTCAATAAACAACAAGAGAAGTATAAACTAGGCCTTAAAACTGAAAAGGTAAAGCACCCCAGTCACAATAGAGTACACACATATTCATGCACGTGAACTGAATGAAAACAATGACTTAATAAGAGGAGTGCATAGGAAAGTATGTAAGCAGAAAGCAATAAGAGAGGTGGTAAACAGCCTCAAACACAGTATAAGGAGAATGGACAAGCAAATAACTCAATAGCGCAAAGGTACGCTGTACACCTGACAGGACGAGAAAAATCTCAGGCAAATCAAGAATACTTCAAAAATAAACTCTAGTGCAGTACAAGGAAAGAGAACACTCAGAATCAGGAATATAGAGAATAAAACCCAGAAACAACGAACTTAATGAACACAATACAATATAAAGAATACATTGCAAAGTATGAATTAGTCAAATACGAAAGCAGGAGACAGCAAACACCGGTGAGCAATATCTCACCCGGGTTCTACATCCAGTGAAGGAACAGAAATAATGGTGTCTGCCGAGCACAGTTCACTGCCAGAGTGGAGAACGCAGAAACTTGCAAACGAAGAAGAAAACACCTTTGAAAATGATTCCTCACGCGTAAAGTCAGCATAGCGTCCACTGCCAGCTCAACGACAGTAACGACAAAACATGGTCAGCAATAACGTGTAAAGCAGAGCAAAGTAAGCTGTATCGATGGTGCCTACCGCAAGATGGCGGCACGTTCGGTGACGCAGTGCTGGGTGGTTGTAGGCAAGTGCGTGCACCCAAAATTGCTGCACGGTAACGCTGAGACGGAGAAGGATTCAAAAGCGTCACTGAAGATCAGAGGATCCACGAGAAGGTAAGAGCGCGTGCTGAGCATGGCACGCGTTGTTTTTCAAACCACAACAGGACGGTTGAACTGCCAAATGTAGAGGGGAAACCGAGGCCCATAATTAAATCAATTATGATTTACCTCAAAATGTTCACAATACTTGCCACCAAACAGGATCCATGTAAAGTGTCAGCGAGTAAGCAAAGCTCAGTCTCTGGGGTGTCCAAAGTTGATTCTTGGCATAGTTGATGCTAGTCACTGGTTCCACAAAAGCATCCCAAAATACACAACGGGTTTGGGAAGTGCTTGCAAAATGAAGAGAAGGTACACCTCTGATGTAGAGCCAGGGTACATCGGCAGTTTGTATGGATGGCGCTTGCTCAAAATTGCTTGCTGGGTGCAAACGTTAGTGTTTCCCATGTAGAAAGAGTAGGTACACAGGATGAGGTACAGGCAGTATTTGGCAGACAAAGGCAGCAGGAATCAGGCAGGAAAAAGATGTAGCAGGAAACATGCGTCCTGTAAAATGGGTTCTTAGATATAGTGCCAATCTTTGAAGATGCCGGGTCCACACAATGGTAGAAATTTTAAAGTAGCAGGAATCAGGTTGGAAAGACATGTAGCAGGAAATATGCCCAGTAAGAAGCAGGCAGTAGAAATCAGGCAGGAAGAAGCAAGTAGCAGGAAATTTACAGGGCTGCACACTCCCGCCCTGTCAATGCTGGACTCTCCCTGTGCCCTCCATCACAGGCCCGCACACTCCCGCCCTGTCAATGCTGAACTCTCCCTGTGCCCTCCATCACAGGCCTGCACACTCCCACCCTATCAATGCTGGACTCTCCCTGTTCCCTCCATCACAGTCCCGCACACTCCCACCCAGTCAATGCTGGACACTCCCTCTATCCTCCATCACAGGCCCGCACTCTCCCGCCCTGTCAATGCTGGACTCTCCCTGTGCCCTCCATCACAGGCCCGCACACTCCCGCCCTGTCAATGCTGGACTCTCCCTGTGTCCTCCATCACAGGGCCGCACACCACCCCCCTGTCAAAGCTGGACTCTACCTGTGCCCTCCATCACAGGCCCGCACACTCCCACCGCGTCAATGCTGGACTCTCCTTAAGCCCTCCATCACAGGCCCGCACTCTCCCACCCTGTCAATGCTGGACTCTCCCTGTGACCTCCATCACAGGCCTGCACACTCCCACCCTATCAATGCTGGACTCTCCCTGTGTCCTCCATCACAGGCCCGCACTCTCCCACCCTGTCAATGCTGGACTCTCCCTGTGACCTTCATCACAGGCCCGCACTCTCCCACCCTGTCAATGCTGGACTCTCCCTGTGACCTCCATCACAGGCCTGCACACTCCCACCCTATCAATGCTGGACTCTCCCTGTGTCCTCCATCACAGGCCCGCACTCTCCCACCCTGTCAATGCTGGACTCTCCCTGTGCCCTCCATAACAGGCCCGCACACTCCCACCGCGTCAATGCTGGACTCTCCTTAAGCCCTCCATCACAGGCCCGCACTCTCCCACCCTGTCAATGCTGGACTCTCCCTGTGACCTCCATCACAGGCTTGCACACTCCCACCCTATCAATGCTGGACTCTCCCTGTGTCCTCCATCACAGACCCGCACTCTCCCACCCTGTCAATGCTGGACTCTCCCTGTGTCCTCCATCACAGGCCCGAACACTCCCACCCTGTCAATGCTGGACTCTCCCTGTGCCCTCCATCACAGGGCCGCACTCTCCCATCCCACCCTGTCAATGCTGGACTCTCCCTGTGACCTGCATCACAGGCCCGCACTCTCCCATCCCACCCTGTCAATGCTGGACTCTCCCTGTGCCCTCCATCACAGGCCTGCACACTCCCACCGTATCAATGCTGAAGTCTCTCTGTACCCTCCATCACAGGCCCACTCAGTCTCAGGCCATCAATGCTCTCCCTGTACCCTCCATCACCAGGCCTCACACATTGGATTTGCTCCCTCCCCTCCCATATGCTGAATAAAACTGCTATGAGTGTTTAAGGCAGCCTCTGGGTGGCGCTAGAGTTATGCAACAACAAGCACTATGGAGAAGATTTACAAGCCCCTTGCGCCACTTTTGCGTCACTTTACCCATATTAAAAGTGACGCAAAAGTGGCGCAAGGGGCTTGTAAATCTGCCCCCCATACATCTACTATCTCATGTGCCACTGAACGTTTTAATGCCGAGTCACACAAGCTGCTGACCAGATGAAGAGAATGCTTCAGATACTTTCAACACCATGAGGGAACCACCCGCACAGCAATAACATGCAATTATATTGTCATTTTAGGTCTGGCATGATAGTGCAGCTTACTGCTGACCTATTGTTACTAGTTCTTTAAAATATACAGAGTGGGGCATTGGCTCCCCCCAGAGGAGTTTTTATCGCTCTCGCCTCATGCTATTGGCTGTTTGGTGTATTATTCCACCTTAGACGTGCCCTGTAACACAGGGTGCGGAATGAATATAACACAATCCCCTGAAATGGCTGCAAGGCAGCATGTAGGCGCTATGTAAACATTTGAAAACAGATACAATATACTTAGAGAAATTAACAGAGTCTGAAATCGGGCAGCCAAAGCCAGGAATCCCTTGCTCTGTGTGCTCACGACGGGTTTTGCAAAATAGGAAATTGCCAAAGCTTGTGAAAATTGCACAAGGAAGGCATCTAGAACAATGAACAGCCGCACAGGCTGCTGTTGTACAAATGATAGACAGCCGTGGTTTGAGTGAGAGGCAGAGATCCCTGCCTAAGGCAGCGTGTAGTGCTGGACACTGAGACCTGTGAATACATGACCTGGCTCCAGAGAACCCATCGGCCCTTAATTAATCATGATTTTAAGCCACTGTTGCAATTCGCAGCCTGGTTCCCAGCTTCCTAATTGATCGCATGATGATTGCTGATGGAAATTAGACTGGATGAAAGGAATGGTCAGCTGCTGGGAGGCAGATGTCACCCGAGGAGAAGAGACATCCCTGAGGGTTCTGGCTACATTTTTCTGCTTGTGGGAGCACTGTAGTCTCTCCTACACCAGCTCACTCTGCTCCAGGCTGCGTCACCCTCTACCACTCCAAGGCAAGCGTCGTGCACGTCTGTGTTTCTGTCAGGGTGGCCTCAGGTGCCCCTGCCTTTAATGAGGGGAATAAGACGGAGGGTGGTGTCTCATCTGTGAGACTGAGCCACAAGGGCCTATATGAATGACATTCACCTTCGGTGTTTCTTATATTTTGTATTGTAATTGCATTTATATAGCGCTCACTACCCCTGACGAGGCGTCGAAGCGCTTTTTCAGCGAGTAGCAGTCAAGGGCTAACTCTGCTATTGCTGGTAGCTGTGATATTATATATAGTTACACCCACCGTGGTCTGCGGCGACAGCGGTGACACGGTGCACATACAGCTCTGAGTACAGACGCACCACGACTGTTCAGCACTAGATCTGTGAGTGAGACATGTAACTAGGGTTCCTGAACCCCGATAACCAGGCAGAGACCCCAAGAGATACAGCTACTGGCATTCAAGAATGAGTATCACCCCCACAAATTCTTCTGCCCACCAGACCAGAAACGTATCCTGCTCTGGTACAGCCAGACATGTCGTCGAAGGGGGCGGATGTCGCAGGTAGGTAAAGCTAGGTCTACAATAAAAACTATTCACACAGCGCCTACTTTCGCCTTATTGCCACTTGCAGCGCCGTCAGTGACTGGTGTATTCATTACCAGACAGTGTTCCAAGAGAAAAATGAATGTATCAATGTTTTCCCACAGTAAAAACAATGCCAAAACTAGGACTGTGAAACATCTGTATCCCTGCCTACTGAAATATCGGAGAATTACTACCCCTACTCTGTGTCTTTCAATTACTAATACCTAAACAGTACTTTCACATGCAGTGTGCACCAAGAGTGCACTCACTCACATGAACCTATGCCTGTCATACATGTACCATATAATGTCTGACACCTCCAGCTGTCATACCTTTTTTTCCCAACAGCCACTCTAATTGTGTGTTCAGAGAGCCCTGGAATCTTGCAACAGGCCCAGATTATAATTAAGTGACAGCAGGCAGGCTAATATTGAATATCTGGATGGACTTGATTTTCCACCTGTAGGTTGCCAAAATCAATTCTGAACGTCAACTAGACAACTCAACCAATTAGTATTCAGGGATGACCGGCTTCGACTGCTGATGCAGTCTGTGGGACTAATCCTGCCAAATGGGGTTCACGTGGTTTCACATGTTAATTCAAAGGCTCTGGGTCTTACATTCCAATCCCTTTTCACTGCATGAACTCACGAGCACCACGCCTCTGAGCCATCAAGGGTTCCTTTAAGGCGCTCTGACGATTCAGCCCTAAATGAAGAACAAAGGCGGGATCCCCTTCCGGCTGACCCATGGGGCAATCTCTCAAGTTGTGCAACAGACTCAACTTTTACTTTCCCAGAACTTCCACCTTAAGTCAGTTTCTCAACCTCATGCTGGAATGTGTTGCTGCACCCTGTAGTGTGCTCAATGACACCTTCGAGTGGGGGGGGGGGGTGTGAACACAGCAGTGAATCAGGGGAAAGAGCAAAACGTAAAAGAATTAGACTTCTGGACAGTGTTGAAAATCATGAATATTTTTCAGTTGACTCATCCATTCTGTTACGCGCAGTAATATATTTTGACACCTCTTTCCAAGCAGTGACTCACTACGGCATTCCTTGATGTTATCAGCCAGGCAGTAGGAATGCCCTGCGATTGAAAAGTAGGCCCAGTTTGAACACTTTAAATCTGAGTCCAACTATCATCCACCGAGGTCCAGTCCGCTCTCTAAGGCTGCAGGAGGGTAGGCTGAGACTGGGCAGGCCACATTACAATGGGCATAGGCTCTCTAGGAAGGGGTCATGAGTAGAAGGCTGGTTGAGGTTTCTACGGCCAGTTGTTCGCAGAGGAGCAGCCCAGGAGCACACAGGTACCTTCACCATGACCAGTCAACCAGCAATGCTCACTTCAAGAGCACACAGGCCGATGACCTCATAATAGCTGGTCAACCCCCCCATAAATGTCCGCCTGTACCCCAGGCAGGTGATATTAACGCAACCAGCTGACCTCACGTAGTAAGGCAGGCAGTATGAGGATCCTGCCCAAAGTCCACAGGGGTACACTGGCATGTGGTATTACTAGGTGGCCTGCAAAGCACCACTCAGGGGTTCACCACACAGGTGACATTCCCATGGCCAGCTCACCCTCAAGGAATGCGTCTTACAGGCATATGACATGGCCAGGATCAGATAAACTAAGACAAGAGATAGGTACACACTATGAGTTTAAAAAAAAAAAGCTCATAAACGCATGCTGCTTCCCTGCTAGCAGAGAAATATCTCTAGTTTCAAAAGAGGTAACAAGTTAGTTGGTCAAAATATATGTATTCGGCTTCAAAAATCGCCATAAAAGCACAGAACACACAAGTCAAAACTGAAATTGCTGTTAACAGAAACATTTAGGGATTCATAACAAGTTCCATGGATTTGTCCCAGATAACTTCGCTCCCCAGAATTAGTGATATCGTGGTACCCGGTAATTCCAGGATTGCGGAGGTAAGGAGTATTACACCAGGAGCGCTGAGGTCCTACTGACAAATGAGGAATTACTGGAAGAATCGAGACTAGTGCATCTCCCTATGATGGTAATGTACACTGTAACCTCCTACATGGGAACTCCAGGCCCATATTTCCTGTTCACTGGTCTCCTTCCTAACAACTCTTCTCAGGCATTTTGTAATAATTTGTAATAGTTTGCACAGCCATGGGTATGAGCTACTGGCCTTGTCAAAAAGGAGCGTTAGCGCTTCTGGTCACTTCCTGGGCGCCGCCATGTTTGGGAGATGGGACTTCATGTGATGGTGAAGCAGCCTGTATAGGAGTGGATCACTCAGGGATATGGGTGGGTGGGGGTGATACTCAGCAATACTGATCTCTTTATGATCACAGGAAGTCCTACATCAGGCAGCAAGGTGGAATTTATATAAACAGGAGCACTGCAGCTCGGGCTGAAGTGCAAAAGAGAAAATAATAGGGAATAAAAGAAATTTCTGCAAATTACGGGATTTACAAGTGCAAGGTAGTCGCAAAAGGATACCTTACTCGTAAATCCATTTACTCCTTTGGAATATAACCCCATAAGAGCATAATATTTGGAAGGCATAAATACAACACAAAACTTCCTTCTAAACCTTTGGTAACCAGGAAACGGTTGGAGATTTGCTCCTACCAAGGTTCATTGTAAAATCCTTTTCCAAGGAGGGAGAGGGAGAGAAACTTCCTCACACTTAGTGGGGTTGTATTTTTTTTGCTTTGCTTCCAATTTGTTTCCTTATGTCCTTACGGGTTACCCTGTAGCCCGTACTCATTTATCTCTGCCATACCTTTATCATCCATCCTTTTCCTTTTTTAGGTCTTGCCTGCTAAACAGCGTATGTACTGTCTGTTGCGAGACATATTGTTAGCTTACAGTGGGCTTAGAGCCCACCCATTGCTTACCAATGGTTGGCTTTATTGTCACCCTTATTTGTTTGCTTCTTATTTGTTGGCTTGTGTGGGCTTTCCTTCCTCTTCTTGTGTTTGTCCCTCCCCTGGAGCATGGACGCATTACTTGTGTCCTTTCACTACTTACTTTTCAGTTGCCACTCTTTGTTTTTTGTTTAAGCACTCCACAAGAGTGTGTGTGTCTTCCAGCTGTCGCCCTCGTCTACTTCTCTCCCCTTCCCCCCTCCACTGTGCTCCGGTGTTCCTCTCACTTGCCCATGTGCGGCTCTCCCCCTCCCCGTGTTGCTTTCTCACTCGTGTGCTTCTCTCCACCTTCACTGCATTTTGTTTCTCTATGCCTTTTGCCCAACCAGCGCCCTCCATGCTGCTTCCCCCCACCATGCCCTCTGTGTTGCTTCCCCCCACTGCCCCACCCCTCCAGGCTAGCTCCAGTGTTGCTCCTTCCCTGGTCTTCTGTGAATCTTCTGTCCCCTGTTGTCTCCACCTCGTGTTGTTTCCCCCCACCTGCTTTAAACAAAAAAAAAAATGCTTTCACACTTTTTTTTTTCTTCATTACCTATCCCAAGATTAGGATTGCTTGGGCCGCCAGCCCCTCTCCTCCTGCTCCTGCTCTGTCCACTTATACATCCTTCTCTTGCAGTCTAGCATCTAGCAAACTGAGTCAGTGTCTCGGTGGTGTGCAAGAGTATAGCGGGAGATGCAGGACTCCCTCCAGAGTCTTCACTCTTTCTACCCTGGTGGACGTAAACACCATGGGTTTCTATGGGTATATGTGCAGCCTTGTCCTTCTGCCCACGAGGAACACACATGTGAACTCCTTTGCACCAAACTGTCTTTGGTGCAGTCCATTATGTGGGCCCGGGCGTGCATTCTAGACTCCTGGTTTCATCTATCGATCTCTAACAGTTCTGGATTTTGCAATTATAAGTTTTAGCATCTCATCCTTGAATTCCTGGCCAGCCCAATTCTCTGATGTGGCCTGCTGTCTGCGGGATATGGGCTGAGGCCTGGGTTTTCACAGATTAAAAAAATCCTGAGGGAAACAATCCCATTTTTGAGATATCAAAAGACTAATTTGATCCTGATAATATTTTGAATCCTGTACCCCTCTAATAACCATGAAGAAGGGGTTCTCCTGATTGGCTGTGGGTGGTGATAGGAGTGCACAAACATCGCACTCTGCTTTACTGATGCTACCTCCTGAGCTATCCAGCTAAGATTTAGCTGGAAGGTAGCTGCTAATATTGTTGTATTCTGTGGCACTTGTGCTTTGAAACAAATAAGACTTTATTATTGTCCACACTTGAACCACAGAGATTCGGACACCGCTTCTGTAAATCCGAGCCCATACCTGTACTCAACGGCAGCGCTTCATAAATGACTGGGCACTAGTGCTCATTTTTGGGAACAGAATTTGACCATAAGCAAGAAAGAGAAAGGCAGAAAAGAGAGCTGGAAGGAGCTAGAGGCGGATAGGAAACAGTGACTAAGAAAGTAGGGTTCAAAAAGAACCTAAAAGTGTGAGTTAAACAGGATGTGCAGAGTGGTAGAAGAAAGAGGCATGAAGTGGAATAAAGACTAGACAGCCTTGGTATTCAGTAACCCCAACATGTGGCAGTGATGGAGGAGGGCTCTTTAAAAAAACTTTGGTTGTTCACTTAGGGTTTTTACCAGGGCAGAGAGGGCCAGACAATAGACCCAGGCACCAAAATAAAAGTGCCCCCCATTAGCGAATCAGATAGCTAAAAAAGAAGGCTCACATCTGCAAATCAGGGCAGTTTTGAACTTCTAAGACAAACTGTGCAGGTGTTTGTAAGATACGGGCGACTGCATACATTGGTACTTGCTGTAGGCAATGTTTGTAGTACTACCAGAGAAAAACCGACTCACCAGACCATAAACCAGGCCCGCAAGCAGCCAAAAAACCGGCCCACACACTGACCTCTCAGACTGCCTGATGGCCCTATAGGCTAGACCGACCCTAGTTTTTTTACAAAGTAAGCACTGCCCACAGGGTGATGGGGCCGAAAAGCCACTGGTGGTCACTATTTTCCTATCGTCAACATTGGCGTTAGGGCTTACTTTTTCCACATCAGTATTGCCAAGGCGCACAAGCGCAACAATAACATTTAGGGTTGTATGGCGGTGCTAGAAGGAGCTAGGTCTCAGGGATTTCTTTCATGATTCTCATTTTTACTGTTCTTTCATCTGTTCTGCCAATAAAGTCTTGGCTGAATATTGGCCCAACAGTTTGTAGTTATATCCTACACGATAAGCACCTCCTATTAAGTCTCAACTGCTCGGCCTCGCTACCCCAAGAGAGTCAAGAGTAGATCCATATAAACCTTGGCACTTTTGAGCAGCACCCTAGTTTCCAGGATTAGGGGGCACCAGGGGTAACTGACACTTAGTCCCAAGAGAAATGCCCAGAAGGGGATCTAAGAATTTTCATTCTTAATGCCGTTTCAAAATATAACATGAAAGGTTGTTAAATCAAGTTTGGAGTTCGAAAACAAATTCATGAAAAGAAAAGAAAGGAAGAGAAGAAAAGAAGAGAAAATAAATGAGAAGAAAAGAAGAGAAAAGAAATGAAAAGAAAAGAAGAGAAATGAAAAGAAAAGAAAAGGAACCAATAAACTAGTATAGGGCTGGGCCTCGGAGCTGTTGGAAGAGGAAACATCCACAAATATCTGAGGAAATTCTTAAACTAAATTCATCAAGGTTTGGTGGACGTGGAACTGTGTTTTGTTTCTATTCATTTTATACCTTTTCCTTTTGATATTGTCGCATTCACACCTCTCAGTTGGAACTGTTGTCCGTCTGTCATCCGTTTCGCATTATTTCATTTGTTTTGGTTCCCTTGGTTAATCGATTTGATTCAGAAACAAGTTCAATCCGGGAATTATGTTTCCTTTTGGGGTCTGCACACACTTTTTCTGGTTATGTATTTTATCGATCGCTGCCCTCTTCCTTTAGCTTCTCTTCCTTTTAATGTCGTTTCATTCGTTTTGAGCAGGAAGAAGATCTTTATGTAGCTGTGGCTCACTGATACGTGAAAGAATCTATAGGTAAAACCAGAACTAAAAAACAGAAAATCCACGAAGGTGAAACGGATGTAAGGGACAACTGGCATCCTAATGGCACTAATGCCAGAGCGTGGGGGGTCATCGTGCAGGGCCAGAGGACTGGTCCTCACACGACTGCACAGGCAGTCAGTGGAGGCTCTTGTGAACTGCTCAGGGCTGAGACAGACCACATCATGGGGATATGGACCCTGCAGATTTTGGTAGGAAAACATAAAAGTCAACAACATTATCATATAAAACTATATACAAATGACTGGACTCTAGAACAAAAAGCCACGACGACTCCAAATAGTGAATTAATGTATTCTTCTTTTCTTCTATAAGATGTTTACATTGTCCTGGCCCCGGAGTAAACACAGTGGTCTTCGAACAGAGCAGTCAGAATGATGGAGCCTCACGTGTTTCATCCCTGTCGGCGTGCACGCCTAGGTCCTTCTCAAGGCCTGCTTTGTCCTTCTGTCCTTTGTACTGTCAAGAATTTGGAAGCCGCCGGTGGAGTCAAATGCAGTCTGCAGAATCCCTCCTCATGTTACAAGACACTTACCCGACACAAGGCAGGCACGATGACTGGTCTAAAGTACCGGACATGAGTAGATATGAATATAGGCATGGAAAAATTGTACAAAAAAAGCAAACACGTTGAGCATATCGTAAATACATGACTTTTCTGAAACCCACGAGCATGTGATGCCATTTTGCATTTGGAAAATTAGCATTATTTTGCAGTTTGCGAGATTCAGAAATTTCAGATTTTATAGGGCCAGAGCAGAAAATGAACACACATACATGCAACCACTATAAGTTTAAATGACGGAAAGAGTGAGGGTGCATGAAGAACAGCACAGAACTGGGAATTGAGGGGAGAGTTATGGTTTTCATGGTGGCGGTGTTAGTTATGGTTTGTGGACTGAACCATTACCAGTGAATTTCACGGGACTTTCACGTTTTTCTGTGAAAAAATATATACAGATATATAAAAAAGTATTTATTTTTTTCACAAAAGTGAAATTCACTGGTATATATATAGATATATATACTGAAGAATGCCAAAGGTTAAAGTAACGTTACAGTTGATTGTAGAAATGAGTAAAAAACGAATGCTTAAAAACGAGGGAAAAAAAACCAAACACTGAAATTCACCAGTTATAGTTCAGTGATTTAACTATAATTTGCACCCCCCCCCATGCAGCGCTTACGACCTCAGATATTACATCACTCATGACATGTTAAATGACACTTGTGTGACCAGCATACACTCCCCAGTCCAATCAGGCGTTGTCTATTTCTGATAGCACCACCCTAGCTTTGTCCGGTTGGTGCATTCCCTAGTGGAGACAGTCCAACTCTCCTGGATGGGTGTCTACACCTTGGCACGCTCACTGGAATGAGCCCCAGCGTGGGCAGCTAATTCTCAGCCAATCCTGCTGAAGTAGCCGGGACTAGGCCCCCAGTGCATTCCGTGGTGGAGCCCGTAACACACGTATCACCCGAGCAACTGTGAGGAGGTCTCATAAAGTTTGGTAAACAAGCTTGTGCACACACTGAGCACAGCGTGCTACTTTTTTAAATAAGGGAGGTATTTGAGAGATAAAGTAAAGGCAAAGTACAAGTGACCTAGGTAGCTGTAACTGTCGCTGTCAGCCTTGTGAATAAGCTGCCAAAATCTCGTGTCGTGGTCACCATTGACGTGGCACTTTGGAGCAGGTTAGATGAGGCTGAAGGTGTGGGAGGACCTTTACGGTAGTCTGGAAGAGATGCAATTAGTGAAGAGACATTCCAATTTTTGCAACCAAGGTCAAAGCTCTGTAAGTGATCCCTAGTTTCAAGAGTTGGGCAGCAAATAGCTCCTTGACATTGTCTAGCAAACTACCTTCTGTTTGACCCATCTTCGCAACAGCCACCGACAGTCCTAGCACTCGCTGCCACAGGAGCAACATTTTGGCATAGCGGAAATTAAGTCATTTCTATTCTTACGCTGATTCTTGATGGCAGTGTAGACCTCAACTCAGTTTAGAAGAAGGATGATCAAAGTAAACGTATACTCAAACTTTCTCTGGAGATAAAAGCCTATACTGACAGGCAAACAGGTGATGCCATTGAGTCACTCAGTCACTGAATATCTTGGTATTGCTGAATAGTGAGAATAAAGGTCGGTGGGGCTGGTATTTCTACTTAGCTGGGGTCATACCTCCAGGGTGGGTTTCCTTAGGAGTAGGGTGTTCTGAGAACATGTGTGAGTTAGTGAGGAATTTAAATAGCAATTACAAGGCTTCTTGGCTCTTGAATTCAGATGGAAACCTGGTGCTTTATCACATTGGACTTAGACTTGAAGAATAATGTTTCTGTGAGGCTAGAACTGTACCGAACTTCAGCGAGCTCTCCGGCAAACACTTTGCAAAAGATAAAATGGATAACTTTATCGGAAATCTTACAACTGGAAGAGAAGGCATCAGGGGAGCCAAGGTAAGGGTTTTTAAAAACGGGTCAGATTAAGAAATAGTTTTATGGTTTCCGCTAGGGTCAAAGTAAGAATTCAGTTTGGAATAAGGGGCTGATGCTTGTATTAGGGTATCACCAGGGTTAGATTTAGTTGTAGTGTTAGAAGAGGTCCAGCTCACTGTAGAGGTTTCCTTCAGCTGACAAGGACCCTTTTAAAATCTAAGCACACCCGCAGGATGATACTAGCTCAGCAAAGGAGGTAAACAAAACAAATTCTGCTGTATGAACAACATTTTCTGTGGCTTTCTATAGTTTTCACTTCTGTGGCGCCACATTTAATCGACTTGAATTTGCCATTTTTGCTGGGGGATTTTTCCGCTGTCCATTTGGTGAACTAGGAAGTAGCTGTTACATTTTATGTTTGTGGCTTCAATTTCCTTTGGAAAGCGATCAGCTCTTTCTACGTTTCAACTACCTCTTTACTGATGCCACCAGATTTTAATTTCTAAAAAACTTAGGCACAAGGATCTACTAAACTCTTTTTCCTAGACGTCCACTGCCAGTGATGTTGAAGACCGGTGTTACAGACTACCAAGGCTGTCTAGTTTTGATTCCACCTCATACCTCTTTTTCCACCAGCCTACACTTCCTGCCTATCTCATTCTTGGTTTCTCTCTTTGTCCCTGTTTTCCTATCTTTCTCTTCTTCCAACTCAATTTCTCCTTCTTGCTCAGGATCAAAGCCTAATGATGAAAAAAAGGAATGGTCACCACAAACCTATGCCAGTGCCTATCACCTGCCAGCACCGGCACAAAGTTAGGCACTGAATGGCCCTCAGCAGACCAAGCAGTTGAAAAGTGCACATCTTTGAAAACTGAATTGAACTCCATTTGAAAGAAAAAAGAAAATGCATGTGGGCTGATGTCTGACATCAACTGTACTTGTAAACTTCTTCTATACTTTAAAAATAGCTGCACTCAAAATGTTACTTCTACTAATATCTGGCCGCACACTTGTGAGTGGCAAAATGCTTTTGCATATGCACAGCCGTATTTTCGAAACCCAAAGGCCTCCATTGGCAATCGAAGTCAGTCAGGGATGGGAGGACCAGCCATGGACTCAACCTCTATGATGGCATTTGTAGACCTGCCCTCCGTGCACGTCACAGACGCATGCGCATGCCTGCTGCTCTCTATGCATTGGCTCCCACGAGCCACGTGGGTGATGGGCTGGGAGGCTTGCTGATGTCATGCCTCTTCAAGCCTGTTGGACGGGGAGCAGAACTGCAGGAATACATTAGACTGTGCGGGTCAATAATGTAAATTGCAAGCCTACCCTTGTTTTATGGGTTGCAAAGTAAGGGAATACTTCTACTCTCATGGGAACTAGAATATAGGGAGAGGGTCCACTTACTCATTTAAACAACCGTATTCTCTGTAAGTGTAAGAGACAAGAAATGGTTCAAGTGGTTCCGGAATCAGGACGGCCAGTACCAGTTAATGGGGCACTTGTCGAAAACCTAGTGTGAAAGGGAAAATGTATTGTGCCCTTTTCAGGTTGGATAAGGGGGATATAAGCTCCCTTAATGTCAGTGGTGGGACAGGATGGGTCAGGATGATGGAGGCTCAGCAGCCCTGTAGGCCTCTGGAATGTCTCTGAATTTTATGCACTTGGCCATTCTAAATGCATCATTCGCATCACCCGTTACAACAATTAGACGTTTTAAGATGTCAGCCGCAGAGGTGGTGATTTGATACACCCTATGTTGGGAATGTTTTCAATATCAGCCTACTTAGGTTGTGGGAGAGTTTTTTACCAGCAGGTTTTAAGATACAAAGATTACTGTGGAATGTATTAATGAAACACCAATGGCACACTGACACCCTACCAGGATTAGATATACACTTAGTAACTTATTCAAATATGTCTGCCATAGAAGTTTATATTGCAATACTCATGGCTATTGTAGTCCATAATTTGTGTCTGGCATTTCCTATGATAATGAGTTGTCTGCATTGAGTTGTCTGCATTGGATACAGTGTGTGATCAAGACTGTTGTCAGTTGAAACGCGTAACTGGAATTAAATTTCATCTACCTAGCATATCATCCCTGAGTGTGCGCTTTACTTCAGGATTGGTGACGTATCTAAACTGTCCGGCGTGCTCCGCCGGCACAACGCACCACCTATCAACGGGCCCCAGAGATCGGAAGGAGATATATATATATATACATATATATATATATATATATATATACAAGCAAAATCACCGCTCGCGCAGCAAAGATCCAGCACTCCGTAAGGCTAATTTTACTCGTCTTTTTTATTTAATGTAACATCATCATCTACGCGTTTCGACAGCTGCCTGCTGTCTTGTTCACGATAACCGCCATTGATTTTGAAACATATATATATACATATACATATATATAATATATATACACACACACTCACACACATATATATATATACTATATATATAGAGATAGATAGATAGATAGATAGATAGATAGATAGATAGATAGATAGATTTTTTGGGTTTACATGAGGCTGGTGGGACAGTTAAGCATGGCTCCTGGCCAACACTAAGAACAGAGATGCCACTTTTAGCATGGTATAATGTCTCGATTACAAGAGTAACAGTACAGCACAAAACACTGCATTCCATAACATGAAGTAACTCCGTGACAGTAGAAAACAATACTTCATGACAATAGTAAACAGTGCAGATACTAAAAGAACCACATTGGTAAATAACTGGATACCAGGTCCTGCACACACCAAAACTTGCCATGTATATATATGCCCTGTGTCACAAAGAATCTGACTGGCACAAAACTGCCACCACTTGGCAGGCACCACAGACTACTGGGCGCAAAAACTCTAAAATCTGAGACCGCCAAACACTGTAATATGTATGAAAAGTGCTGCATACACATATCCATTGCGTAGATGAAGATTACTCTTACGTGCATACTCTGCACACCTAGTATTAGCACCAGCTGAAAGGAGCTAGACACACACCAGGGCGTACGTCACCATGTCATGGGAATATTTGTGCACTGATATTTTATCTCAAGGCATGGATTTAACCTCAGGTTTTGCTATCTAGGGTCCATCCACTAGCAGGTTGTATAGTACCAAGATGCAGTGATGTTTTCTTAACACAACATTGCATAGAAAATTAGAGCTACTAACAACTTACACAAGAAAAGCGTGTTCAGAATATATCCAACGTTTCTCTCCCTTATGACAAATACGCAAAATCTAGATAGATAGTGCCTGGTGAACCCCTCTTCGTAAATGCTCAACATGGTGTCAGTTTAGGGTTCGAGGGCATCAACTGGTCTGTCACCTTAGGGTTCAGATCAATGGGGAAACTGTTGAGGGGTCATCGTGCCACACTCGCTCAGAATCTTGCCAACTATGCAAGTGTACAACTGTCTCCTCTGCAGGGCACAATCACAAGCCTTTATAGAGTACAGGGGTACGTACATAAGGTCCACTTCGACCGCAACCTCCTCCTACTCTAGCCCTAGATTTCAACTGGACCAAACTAAAGAATTCTTAAAGGAGCAACATTAAATATGACCGCACAATGTCTTTGCCAAAGTACGAGTTGAACATTCTCATACACACACATGATGCCGAGCTGTATTACATGCTACTTATTAAATATAGCGTCTTCCACTAACAGGCTCTCTTGCAGGGTCGAACTGGGACAGAAAATAGGCACAGGCAGAGGAGGCTCCTCAAGAGCGGAGGAGCGTCGCCCCCCCTGCTGCGAGCGCAGCAGGCACACACAAATAAGTAAAATGGTACGTCAATGCCATTTTACTTATAAGCGCAGTGTGAGTGCAGGGGGCGGGGCTGAATCCTGCTCCTGCAGGATTTACAGCTGCTCCTGCAGTGCGCATGTCGGGTTGGCCGACTGGTTTGCTACGGCCTGCCCAACATGTGCAGTGAAACATGCGCTGTGAAACAGCCCGGGATGGCTGGCAAGGGCCCCCAGCCTCAAAATGGGCGCTGGGCTAGCCCACTCCCACCAATTCTGGAGCTGCTCTCATGCTGACAGCAGCTCCAGGATTGGTTGTTGGCGTTCCACTGAGCAGGAAGGAAATCCTTCCCTTTCCTGTTCGAGGACATGCCTCACCATATTTTTTTAGTTGTAGCCGCCACTGGGCCCAGGCACCAAAATAAAAGTGGCCCCCATTAGTGAATTCGATAGCTAAAAAAGTGACTCGGGTTGGGGCAGTTTTGAACTTGTAAAGACGGGCTGTATGAGTGTTTTGCAAGGCATGGAAGACTACATATATTTGAGCTTGCTGCAGGCAATGTTTGTTTTAATATCAGGCAAATCAACATTAAAAACCCGCCCAGCAAACAATAAACCAGACCCACAAACAGCCAAAAAACCAGCCCACACACTACGCAGCCTGATTGTCCTATAGGCAGTTCCGAAACTGGCCTCCAGGTACTGGCAGCTTCCAGAGTTAGAAGAAGGTCATCTTCTAGGTGAGTGGAGGTTGGTGGTTGTCCATGTCAGAGACTGCCTATCCTAGTACTACTGTCTCCTGCTCTCTGTCTGTATGTCCCTGTTCTAGCGAATGTATTGCCTGTCTCTGTTATGTACCTATCTCCTCGTCACAGTGTTACTGTCTCCTGGTTCCAGCTGTGCTGTCGCCTGGTCCCTGCATGTACATTAGTGACTTATGCCAGTGTAACGCTATTTTCTGTACAAAATTGTTTCATTAGATACAGTTGCCCTGGGCGGCATTAGTTTTGGGGGCGGCGGCCTCTCCCCTCCGCTCTTACCTGCGGCAGCAGGACGGCAAAGGCTGGGACCGACACGGGCGGCAAAAGGCCTAGCTACGCCACTGATTAGAAATAAATACAATTTTTCAAACTCAGGGCCCGATTCACAAAGGTAAATTGAGACGAAAAGTGTCTTTCGTCTCAGTTAAACTTAAGATTTGGTTTTAAGTTTAATTAAGACCAAGACTTTTGGTTTCAATTAAACTTAAGACCAAAACTTACGTTTAAATGAGACAAAAGTCTAACTTTAGGACTCGTAAATGCCCATTGTGAATACCGAAAGTCGTAAAGTTAGACTTTCAACTCAGTTTACCTTTGTGAATTGGGCCCGCGGTTCCCATTCCTACACACACCTTGCAAATACTGTCCGCATCAGTGCACTTTGGCCACTGTCTGCACAACTTAAGCCAGGATAATGTGGATGCAAGTATGGTGCTCAGGTGAGTGCAGCACGGTCACCTGCAGACATTTGTGACTATTAATAAAATGACAACTTTGTGGGTGTTTGTCAAATGTGCACCTCTGTTCTTAGCCACTTCCTTTGCACAACGGTGGGCAGGCCTGCTTTTGCACACCCATCCCATGCCACGTGCAAACTCTGGCCCCGGCTCACACAGCTCAAAATATGAGTTTTACTCTTGGAAATTCAGAAGTAAGTCACACCTAAGTAGGGAGCAAGACACGACTACTCACATCTTTATGAAGCTTTATGACTCAGTCTCTTGTATGTTTGAGAGGTATATCTGCCTTGTGTACACCTAGAACATACCTAAGTATGACACTATGTCATCCAAGTCTTTACAGATATGTACTTTGCAACAATCCAGCAGCAAGTGACCGTAGGTCTTGAAATATTAACTAATTCTCTCCTAGACACATGATAAGTAAAACCCTTTGGTAGGTAAATCCCTGTTTCCTTTGATGAATGCTTGCAAACCTGCCCCTTTCAATGGTCTGGCTCACATCTAGTTGATAAATACACGAGTCCGTCTCTGGTATCCGCTTGGTGAGGCCTCTGCAGGGGAAGACTCCAGTCTGGAATGCCAACTATCTGGTTTAACCCGTGAAAACCAAAACAAGTTTTACCTGCAGTGTCATACAAGTGCAGAATAACTTCCTTGTTTCCGACCGTGATGCTGGTGGTGTACTTTTCAAAGACTGAGGGGGCGTATTGCTGTCAGAAGAAAAGAAAACACAAATTAACAGCCTGAAAAGAAAATGGCGTCTCTCCAATGCAATCAGCTTTAAGTGTTTGCATCTAATGCCCGTCTTTTTGACTTGTTATTGTTAAATACAATTCACTTCCCCGCATGTACTTTAAAATAGATAATATTCCACCCTAAATAACACGCATCTTTCACTAAAGAGCTTCATCACCTCCTCAGGGGTTAAATGTGCTATGTAAATGCCAACACAGTAACACTTTACAGTGCTTTCAGGTTCCTCAGGTAAACATGAGAAAAATCCCAGCTTGTATAGAAAACAAGCATTGGCATTGTCAACAGGTCTGGCATAAAAATGAAGTGTCTCTTCAGTCATCGATGGGTTTAGGCACTCAATAAGTCATCATACATACACTGTCACTCATCTCTGCACTCATACATCTATTCATTCTCCTACTGATTTATTCTTGCATTCACCCGCTTACACAACCACAATGAAACACACAAACTCAACAATATATACAGGGCGGGCATGTGACTGCAACAACAAATACAATTCAACATAGCAGCGGGTGACCGCTTTGCAAATAGTATTGTACTTAGTGTATCATCGTTTGAATGTTTCAGCATGGCCGCCAAGTACAAAACCAAAATATTGGCCATCTTGGAATGGTAAAACAAGGATACGCTAAGGACAATACCGTTCTATGACAGTCACATGGTTTAGAAGAAGCTGCAAGCGGGAATGAGCCGCACTACAGATGGAATGAATGGCAAGCAAGCAGCCCATTTACAATGCGGAGCTGCCAAAATATGAAAATAAAAAGAGCTGAGGGAAAGAAATATAAGGGGCTCTATAAAAAGAAAATGGAAAACTAAAGGACTGGTCCGCCCACAGAGGCACTGATGGTACAAAAGAGTAATGTCACAGTGGACTGCATTTACATGTTATACAAAACAAAGGAAAACATTATTACTTTAAATTAATTAAACGCCACCATTTGAATCATTCACCAAAAATGGTTATGATTTAATTACATCACAGAATTGCATAATAGCCCAAATATAAATGACATATATCAATATGAAGCATTAAATTCAAGTCTGGTGACAAGAGGGAAAAGTGCAAGGAAAAGGGAGTGTTTGTGAAAGTGAAGTGAAAAGGGAAGGTAGTGTGCATATGTGACATCATTAATCAATATATACAACCTAACCAACCAGATGTCTGGCAATTATAAATTTGAAGAACATAACACAAAGTATACGATGCAGATAATGAATCTCTGTCATCAGTGTCTGAACACAAGAAAGAAACAACGTCAACGTTTCGACCCCTAAAATAAACAGCTGGTTTGATGCCTTGTGAGTGGGGTCTTCCTCAGGACGGGGGTGAGAGTTAAAAATGAGCACCAGAAAAGAGTACAAACAGCTGGGCCTCGCGAGCTCTCAGATAGGTCCACAATTCTTCAACAATTCAAGTGAGACGTCGAGGTTGTTCAATAACCTCTGACTGTGGGCTGCTGTATCATCGACTAACGGTCTTTGTCCTCGGAGGAGATCGTTCGAGGTCGCTGTATATACTTCTTTGGCCATATCAAGGCTGTTTTGGGAGATTGCCCGCTTCAACTGTTGGCCCACTATACTATAGTGAGGCGCACGCCGGAAGGATTTGTGTGGAGGGTACTATCCCTGTAAATAAATCCTGCTTTTTTCTTAATCAAGGAATAGTTATCCTGATTTTATTGACATACGAAGGATAAGAACCAATATACACCCAGGGGGTGGAACTTGGATGTTGATTTATCTCCAGGAGTGTCCGCCCTTCTGGCTTCAATGCCCTGAAGAAGTCCATCATTGGACGAAACGCGTCGGCTGTGGGTTTTTTTACGTATCAAGAATATTTCGAAAAGTAAAAGAAGAAAATATATGGAAAATATTATGGACACGGATCTGATGATTTGTAATGTGTCTGTTGTTCCTTGTTACGAAGTGGTGCACCTTTGCGCTTTAGTTTGTTTGTTATAATCCTGTTTTGGATTGCACCGCGGCAGTGGGTGTGTTAACGGTGTGCACACATTATCACTGGAGAAATCCTATTATACTAATTAGGGATAGTGGGTCAGGTGCTAGGTCTTTACGGGGTACACTGCCAAACCTGTGTGTTTCTTATAAATATAGGACAGCCCTATAATCCCGCTGGAAGGGGATTTGTATTACTAAAGACAACGTCTGTGTTGAGGAATATTTTTCTGACTTGGAAGATGATTCAGCCAAGAAACCCAGCTGGTTATAGATTTAAATTGTTTGGGGCCTATTCACAAACTGCATTTTTCAGAATGTAGTACATTTAATAGTAGTACAATAGTACTTCTAAAGTACTAAAAAATACTACTCACAAACCTACGAGTGTAAATATCCACCTCTCCTATCATTTCTAAGGGAAGATCTTCACACATGTACATTTACTAACTAGTAGTATATGAGGGAGGAACCAGGGGATAACTGGAAAAAGGGGCATACTTACTACTAAATGGGAGGGGTTTAAGGTGGATTAAGGATGAGTTTAGAGAGGGGACCTGCGTAAACCCATCCACAACAGAGCAAGCCAATTGCTTTTCACAAACTGCACTTCCAAAGTTACTAAAGTCAAAAAGGGACCCAAAACAGGAGTACATTGCTCTAGCTAAGAGCTGGAGCAAGCCCACCACCACACAGGGCCAACCACTCGTACCACTAGTACTAATGCTCCATAGGAAATAATGTTAAATTAAATTATTTGAAATAGTTTAAAATGTAAATAAATATAAGTCAGTGTTAAAAATATATAAAAAATAAAACATAATATTTTTAAAACCTTTTTTATTTAAATATTAATGTAATATTACATTTTAATAAAATATAATTAAATTACTTTTAATTAATTCTATAAATCATTTTTAATAATTATTGATGCATAACAAAAACATATTTAGATGGGCATTTATTTTTCAATTTAAACTACATAAAAATATTGTATTTAATTTTATATATTTGAATTAATTAAATATTTATGACAAACTTAAGTAAATAGTGCTGTAACACTTTTTACTTCTGTTATACATTTAAAATAAATATATAAAATTACTTTTAATTAATATAAACATAAAAATATTTTAACTATTTTTTTCAAGTTAAATAAACATTTTTATGTTTGCCTATACTTTACTATATGGAGACTGCAGTCGGGGTGAAGATCTCTGATTGGCAAAGTACAGTGAAAAGTAAAAATGTTTATTAAACTTAGTAAAAGATAGCAAAAATATTTTTATGGCAAATATTAATGTACATACATTTTCTAAATGTATTTTAAATGTAGAACAAAAGTTAAATGCTGCAGCTGAAGTAACTTATTTTTTAATAAAATCTTTAATTAATTTAAATAAAGTAATTAAAATTGTTTTTCTAAATTTAACATTGAAAAAATGTTAACACCTACAGTTAAAAAACCTTTTTTACTATGCATTAATAATTATTAAAAGTGATGTATAGAATTAATTAAAAGTACTTTAAATTGTAATAAAATAAAATCAATGTTACATTATTTCGTAAATTAGAAAAGGTTGTTAAAATATTTTATAATTACATATGGAATATGTTTTATTTTGAAATATTTTTAACATTAAATTATATTTATGTATAATTTTAACTATTATAAAGAATTTAACATTATTTCCCATGGGTTTTTTAAGGTTCTACTGCCATTGTTTTCTTTGGGAGGGTGTTACAGTATCAGTGGTGGGCCATGAGTGGGTCTAGAGTTACTACTGTTCTTTTTTTTGGCAGCATCAACTTACACTCGTTAATTTTGCTCTACACCCTGTTTCAGGGGGCAGAGACATGTAATTCTACATTGTTGAGTAACTTTATAGTTGGATTTTGTAAATAGCCAAAAATAGTAAAGTTACTCTAAAGTGTAAGAGTCAATGATGTGTATAGTACTCAGAAGTGTAAGTTCTTTGTGAATAGCCCCGAAATAGGCTCTGGATTTAGTAGCACAGCCCCAATACAAAATGCAGTAGAAACACCAACAATTTGCAGTGAAATATTGAGAATGGAACACAAAGTGATACATGGTGCAAGTTTGAAAGTATGTCCACCAGAAAAAATGTGCTGCTAATTGAAACCCATACTGACCAAAAAGAAGTAGGATATTCAGGATTTAAAAATAGCAATTAGCATGATGACCTCATTTCTGTGATCACTTTTAATAGACCATGACCTGCTGTTGATGCTAGGCCCGGTAAGCTATGAGGGCCTCTTCCCCAGCTTAAATGGTCTGTAGATTGGTGGCGTTATTTACATTTTTACATTTTGTGACCCAACTTTTGTTATTGCTCTTGCTCGCTGTTTTGGCTCACTGCAGTGGACGGTCTCCTAGTTGTCTCGAAGCTGGGGCATGCTGGTGTGAGTTGGGAAACTAGAAGTTACTAGAATCCGAGGAGCTGGATATATTGCCTAGATACTGCTCCTACTTCTAGTCAGAGTCCCACTGGTGTTGGCTGAACCTGCATGATAACGGTGGTACGGTGCAGACTGTCATGACCTGTGAATCCCCGCTGCTCTTGCCTGGGTCATGTGAGACATGCTGCCTAACTCTGCCTCTCTTTAGCGACCAGTCATTGTTGGGCTGTTCAGGTACGTGTGACTCAGACCATAGCAGAGCATATGGAGCATTTTCTACACCTGTACATGTAATATCAAAACTGCTGCCCAATAATAGGTGGTCAAATATTTTTGTGTGCACCTTAGGAAAATAAATGTGGTAGGATTACTGTCTCCTGCTGCTTCTCCTAATACTCTACCCGTCTGTACACAATACCACCCACCCGAAGGCCACCAACAAATTCTCCTCTCTCCCTTGCTGAGACATGTACAGTCACTATTAATAACAGGGCAGAAGCCCACTCTACATAAAACTGTGGGCGCTTGACTCTGCTGGCGGGAGAGTGCACTTGAGGTCCCCAAATGATAGCACTAGGCAAGAAGTTTGCTGTCAACACTATTTTAGATCTCATATATTGTAAATAGGCCAGAATCCCAATAACATCAACACAAAAGAAAAAACAAACTGACTGCAGGGCATAACCCTGCTGTCAATAAAACCGAGGCTCCAAGCATTTGTAGCAGGCCAGCAACCCACTGTTATTAAAACTGAAGTGGGAAAATGCAAATTCTTTATTTGCATTTAAAGAATACACATACAGTTGCCTACAACTAGCGGCTGGCGAATGATATATGACACTGAACCAACATGGCGCCCACAGTTGAAATACCCCTACCACAACCTTCACGCTCCCTTACCAGCGTTCAGAAAGGGCCCAACAAAGCAAGCTCGAGGCCTTGAGGCTCGAACCTCAGGAAATGCAATGTCATGCACGCGCCTGCATTTCTGCCATTAGATTTTATGCTCAATGAAGGACTCTGAGTGCCGGAGGCATGTGAGCTTTCTGAACTCTGATAGTAAGAAGCCCAGGAGGCATTCCCATCTATCCCCTCTCTGATCATAACATAAAGAAATGTTCTCCATACCCAGAAAATCCCATTTCCTGTAGAACCGAGCCATTTCCTCGAGTCTGGAGACCTTTCTTTTGCCTACAAGGTTGTGATGACCGGACTGACTGTCCATAATGCTCATGAATTTTGTTTACACTTTTAAGAGTACAAAGCGAAAGTATGCTTGCTGGTGACATCAATGTGTACACAGGGAATGGTGGGACTGTGGTTTTAAACATAGGGGCCGATTCCGATCTGGGTCGGAAAGCTCTCCGACCGATCCGGATTGTTTTCCGACCGAGCCGGACCTCTGCAGTCCGACCGAGCGAGTACGATGCGGCCGTATGCTGCCGGACTCGGTTCGGCCGGACTCCCATTGAAGTCAATGGGAGCCGGTCGTCCGACGCGTACATGGGCTCCCATTGACTCAATGGGTATGTTGCGCAAAGGGTGCCCCCTGTAGTGGGTACGCGTTGGTGCCATCCGCACCGTACACGCATGTATAGGGGGACCCATGTGTCCCCCTGTGTCCGACTCGTAAGGCTACGGGTGAAGGGGGGACCGGCACGGACCCCGAAGTCCGCTTCCGAGAGCTTTCACGTGTCGGAGGCTCCGACTCGATCCGGCTGTCCGGATCGTGCATCGTACTGGCTCGGTCGTAAAACGTCTCCATTGCGCGGTACGAATCGAGTGCGAACTAGTCGGACGGAGCGGTTCGGACCCGGAAACGAGTCGGTCGGCGATTTCGCGTTCAATCGCATCGTACTTGGGCGTCCGGACCTCTGTACTACTCGGTCAGAAACAAAGCCTCCGACTCGGATCTGGTAACGCCGAATCCGATTCGAAGCCCTACCGACCGAGATCGGAATCGACCCCATAGTGTCTATCACAAGGTCATTGGCCAAAGAAATCTGAAGCCTTGGGCAATGCCAAAGAAGGTATATTTGCTGTAATCATAGATGTAGTCTTGTAGGTTACAAAAGAAGCAGGTTTATTATGTTCAGATCAAGTTACAGGAGAATCAGGTAAAGCCCCACCAGGAGGAGCATCCTGCTGCTCAGCCCTTTGCACTCCAAGTGTCCACTCATCCAGGCTCAAACACTCTTAACATTCCAACCATCCAATGGCCTCACTGGCTGAGCAGCAGGGACTTGGAACTCTGGGGAGGATGCACAGTAACTAAGACAAGTCACAACAATATTCAAGTGCCCGTTTCCACACAGCCATACCATCATGCATCTTATCTACAGGAATCCCATTTGTGTTACTTGGTTGCTGTGTGGTACCATATACCACTATTTTGATCATCGCCTTCCTTCCCAGGCCTTTGGCCCTCCAGATATCGAACACTCCTTTCTCTGTTGATGGAGGCAATACAGGGTTAACTATTATTGGTGAGAATGGATAGGGAATTGTACAAAGCCCTTAATGCACCACAACCCTGTTTCACACTGCTAAAGTTGCTCTTCTAATGGGTGATAAATCTTGAGCACAGGCTCTGTGCTTTTTAACAAGCCATTGAACTTTCTGAATATTGATCCCTGAATCAATTGGTCCAGAAAACACCAATGCTTCTCAGACTCAGGCATCTCCCGCACTACTATACATCAAGGCTGGGCTCCTTGATAGTATCTTTTGATGTTAGGCAGTCCCCACCGCCCTGCCTTAGGCGTTTGATGCATAACAAGTCTGGCCAGTCATGGTGTCTTCCCTGCCCATGTACAGTTATCTCTGGCTCCTTGGAGCTTTAGGGGATTCTAGGCAAGGGTGTCATTTCGACAGCTGCAAGCCTGCCACACAGTGAAAGGCCCTCATGTGCTGTGCTTGCAGATGCTGTTGTACCGCCTGTAGGAGTGAAGTAAACCAGCCAGTATTATGTGGTCAGTGGAGGGAGCAGTCTATATTCCCAGGTATATTATGGTTCCTGTGGTCATGTGAAAATGAATTCATGCTGTCAGTGAAACCACCAGCTCACGTGGGACAAAAATATTCAGAATCTGAGATTTTGATGTGTTGATTTTGAATTCTGAAACCTTGCCATCTTCCTCCAGCTCCTACATCAAGATAGGGATGGAATAAGATGGGTCCCGTTATTGACACCAGTGTCATCAGCATACATTGTGAGAGTGTGCGTTTCCCACCCTATCCTGACTGCTCATATATACACATTACTGTACAAACCACAGCTGGTGCAAATAGGATTGGGACGAAAGGACACCGGAGCCTGGTGCCCCTCTGAATCTCTGCTGGAGGAGAAGAACCCCCATTGATTCTGACTATAGTAGTAGGCCTCTTGTATCTGCAAAGAACCCAGTCTTGGAATCTAAGCCTGAAGACAAAGGCTTCAAGGATTTTATTTATTACCTGCCAGTTTATGCAATCTAGCAGCTTCTCTGCATTGAGTGACAAAAGCAAGGCATTCTTTCTAGTTATCCTGATGTTATTGATCATTTCAAAATGTTCTTTGGATTTTCTGTGAATTTCCTCCCAGAGACAAAACCCATATTAATTCTGATCAACCTGCCATAGAAGCCACCCCTAACCCAGCTGCAAGATTGTCAGTGAATATCTACGCGTCCATATGACAGCAGTCACAGCGCGGAGATACTCCTATCGGAGTGATTCGGGCGCTCTATAAGCTAATAAATATCAAATAATATATCAAATATTTAACAAGCATATCAGTCTGTAAGAGCTGCACAGGGAGTGGTCCTTATCGGTTAAAACCCTTCCTCCCTCAAGACGACTTCAAATCAGCAGACTAAGCTCTAGTCATCCCTAGGTTGGACTATGGAAGTGCAACCCTTAGTGGCCTTTCCAGATCAAAGTTGGCTACTCTGTGGACATCGCTCAATCCGGCGGCCAGACTCATCACAGAAACAAAAAGAAACAAACACATCACCCTGGATCCAAAAGTTCTAAAATGGCTCCCTTATGAAGCAAGGATTCAGCTAAAACTTGCTTGCATAACCCATAAAGCACTTCATTACAACACCCCAAGGTACTTGGTTCAAAAGCTAGAATTATCTGGTGGATGCAGATCCTCTAGAAGCACCAGCACCTTGATACTGAAACCACAAAAATTCCATAAAAGAAAACTTGCAACAGGGCCTTCTCGGGTATATCTCGGAGAATTTGGAATTCCCTACCACCCAATATCAGACTGATTCCCTCAACTGCATCTTTTAAAAAAAAGTGAAATAACTACTTATGAACAAGTTTCTGCCCTAGGTCATATAATTTGACTTATGATCTAAATCCATGATTATTTCTAAACTGTCAGACCTCGTCCATTATCCAGTTGACCTGTCCCAGAAATATTACTTTCCTCAATTTGTGAACTTACACAGTTTGTACCTCTCTTGATTATGCGGTTGCTCGCTTCTTGTTCTCTTTTTCCTGATCTCCCTGAGCTTTGATCTACTCCAATGATTAATACTAGACTGTCGGACCATGTCCAGTGTCCCGGCGACTTGTCGCAGAGATATTACCTTACTCAATTTTGCGAACCTACACTGTTTTTTTATCTCATGATTATGTTGTCGAGTGCTTTCTTGTTTTCCTTTTTGTTCCAACAATCTGTAAAGCACTCTGATACCCTCATAAGTCAAATTCGCGCTATATAAAACTTTATAAATAAATAAATAAGATAATCATGTTAAAATAGGGGCATGAATTTGACACAAGGGCTTATAAAACAATGATGTCAGGGCCAAGTGACTTACACGTCTTGAGTCTAGGTATATGGGTTTTGACTTCCTCCAGTTTGTTGGGTTGGTGAAGTACTTCTGTTTGCATTTCCGACAGTCGCTGCATTTGTGTGTCTATCAGATATGCATCAACCCGGCTGGGGAAACTTCTTCTGCTTTGTATATGTCACAGTTAAAGGTCATCATAAAAGAGCATCCTTTCTCAAAGACTCACTTGAGCCTCTGGTTGTTGCAGTTCTTTCTTTCACCACATTTGCTTGCAATTTACAAGCTAACAATTTGCCCCTTTAATTTCCTCCACTCTCATTTTGCTGCTTGATTCGAAGCAAGGTATATTCTGCCTTATCAGTATGTAACATTTTGACTTGGGTTCTTAACGCTGAGAGCTTGCACACCTTAAGTTCTGTTAGCTGTGATTCTAGGGTTTCACACTTTTCCTTCCTGTCTTTCTTTAACCTGATTGAAGATGATAATGTGCTCCCCCTAACAACAGCCTTATGCACATCCCACGTGGCCTCCCTCAGACCACGCGGGAAACTAATGATCAAAAACTCCATGTTATGTGAAGTAAATGTATCCCTTCTTCACTTGCAAGTCTGACCATGAACCATCTGTTTCTAGAGTCAAGCTTCACTTCCCTCTAGCCTCCTTGAGTCGCATCAGCACATCCACCTTGGCTGCTTCCATTGCCCCAGGAGACAGTCTCTTTCTTCTGCTCGGTTTCATCCATTGCCATATCACATCTAAGAGCACATTCCGTTAAAGTATGAAAGCTTACCCTACATTAACGCTTTACAAACCATCATAGGCTATGGAAGCTTAGGAACATTGGTAGGTGGCACCTGTAAGTGTGCCTATAGCTCGACTGACAGGGAGCTAGGCTTCAGCACTACACTTCTGGGTGGTTAGGGTAGGAAACAATTGATACTGGGAATCCGTGCCAAGCAATATCACAAGGTTGCTGATGCTTGTCCAACCTTCACTCTAGTTTGCCTCTTGTTCCTGCAACTTTAATTTATTTTTTCTTCCAGTTCCCCTCGGGTTCTCTCTTTGCCCTAGATTAGGGTACTTACCTTTTGCACCTTCAACTCCTGGTAGTCTTGGCTCTTCAGCATTCGCGGATTTTGGGTGAAATTCCTGGTCTTCTCAAACGTTCATTAGCATCCTCCCAACTATGAAAATTGGTAAGAGTAACTGAAACTGTACTTACCTATTTATTGGCATTATATGTACTTGTTGATTAAGTCACACTGTTGGTTGTCTTTAGCATGAGCACAAGAGATGCGTGAGGCTGATCTAATACTTGGTTTGAAACCAAAAGCACCAACTAGAAGCTGCTATGTCTGCTGGCTGTTTCTCTCCTAACTTTCCCATGTTCCCCTTGGTGCTTCTCCCTTTCAGAGTTGTGGTACTGTGGACCTGAGGCAGGGCTTCAGGGAAGGTGTAAGGTTTACAGTCTTGGGCATATCCCACCTTCATGGCTGGTCTGACTGTCAGATCACCCTCAATATATTTTGTAAGTTGGTTTAATCGCTTTGTGTTACACGGATGTCCACTGCAGCATTAATTGGCAGGTTAGATGATGTCTTGGAGCAAGACCCTAGACCATGTGATGTGAATTCAGATATGTACAGCTATGGATGTTCCATTTTTTCACCCTGGGCTGGTGCATTACAATGGAAATATCTGACTCCACCAGCTTTTCATATTTTAAGACCTTGCTCACAGAGTTGCCAAAATTGGAGCAATGCAATGGCAGCCAGATGCAGGGACGTAGACACCATGTGCAGCTAGAAGCTCAGAGCTCTCAAGTTATGGGAGTAGCTGATACAGTCCTGTTTGTTCCTTTCCATTCCAATTCCTTTGGTACTGCATTTACAATAAACATAATCTAAGCTACAAGTGGTGTAGCGTAAAGTAAATGAAAACATGACTGGATGAATTACTCACACCTAGAATTAGAATGCTTATGATGCCTGGGGGTACTTTGCTTTGCCTCCTTGAACATTAACTCTTGTGCAGCGCACATCGTATACTGAATTGCTTCTAACGCACATTTACATATTAGTAGGTAGGGGAAATAGAGGCATACGTGCACAGACATGTATCCAATGACACACAAATTAAGTAAACAGGGAACTCATGATTCTTTGTCTCCTGGCTCCTCAGCTTTGAACTTAATGAGTAAGCCTTATGCCTTATCAAGCAACCCTCCCAATGACCTGCTAATTCCAACCCACAGCCTTGCACGCTCATTGCACAAATGAGGACCCCTTTGGAAATTCACGATAAGATAGCTATATGCGGCATGGCCGCCAGTCATATGTGGCACCATCATCAAGTTATGGCTTTTCAGACAATGATACTTTACAGTCTGGAACTTGAATTTTTATGTTTTCATTTACAAGTGTAAAGTTAAATATCCCAGAATGCAGTGTTCAAGGCAAAGCTAAGACTGGACGATTAGGGTACAAGGGTAACATATGACATGAAAATGTTAGGCAGCTCTATGACTACAAGTACATCAGCTATTTTAGTTGATATTCAAGTTCTTTTAGAAAATGGAGATTTTCAAAAAGTAAATCTACAATACAGAAGAAAATATTAACCTGACATCAGTGGCTTCTGCCTTTTTTAAGTGTTCTTTTGATTTTTAAATGTGTTACGTGTTTCTTTGTTTGGTGCAAATAATGTATTATATGAATGTGACAGCGACCTACACATTGTTTAAACACCTAGGTCCTAGGGCACTTTTCCATGCTAGTAACTAAGGGCCTGATTATGACCCTCGCGGTCCGTGAACCGCTGTTGCTTTCTGGCGGTCTTACCGCCCGCATACCTGGCGGTCCAACTGCCGGACTACGAGCGGGGCAGGGGGACCGCCTCAGGACCGCCACCTCCGCCACCATTCCTGGAGCTGGAGAGGCAGACAATGGAGACGGTCCCTGCTCCTACACTGCCGACCACATTACGACCTGCCGTTCCGTCAACCTTTTCATGACTGTTAGACTTGGCATCTTTTGGCGTGTTTCCCCTGAGTTTTTGCTTTCTGACCTCCCGGTTTTGACTCTGTTTGTGCTGGCTTAGTGTTTCTGCGCACTTTTCTCACTGCTGATCAGTGGTAAAGTGCAAGTGCTCCTGTGGTAAAATGTGTTATGGATTGGTGTTTCCATGATTGGATATTTGATTTACTTGTTAGTCCCTAGTAAAGTGCACTGAGTGTGCCAGGGCCTGTAAATCAAATGCTACTAGTGGGTCTGCAGCACTGATTGTGCCACCCACGTGAGTTGCCCTGAAAAGGTAACTCAGACCGGCCATTGCAGAGTCTGCGCGCAGTCTGGTACTGCCATGTCGACTTGGCAAGTGCACCCACTTGCCAGGCCCCAACCTTCCCTTTTCTTACATGTCAGCCACCCCTAAGGTAGGCCCAAGGTACCCCTGTGGGCAGGGTGCAGTGTATGTGAAAGGTAGGACATGCCCTGGTGTGTGTGGCATGTCCTGATAGTGAATTACTGCCAATTTCGTTTTTCACTATTGCAAGGCTACCTGTTCCCCATAGGACAGAATGGGAAGTTTGTTTATAACATCTTATAAACATAACTGGCTATGGGAACTTAGTAAGAAAATAAAGTTTAGTATGCCTGATCTCAGAATCTAAAGATGCATCTTTTAGTGAAGGTGATTTTTACATTCTGTGTTTGAAAATACCACTTTTAGAAAGTAGGTATTTTCTTGCTCAGTCATCCTGTGTGCCTCTGTTGGAATGTGGATTGCCTGTCTGGGTTTTGGATGACAGAAGGCTGGGGAGCAGGAGTGGCTCCAGATAGTCTAGGTGGGTCAGGAAAGGGCTGAATAGACTTGGGCTGCAACTGGGGAAGGGGGAGAAGATTTTCTTGCACCTCAAAGGGCCTGGTCTGCCTCTGACAATGCCGTCTCCACCTCCTGCCAGGAAGTCACACCAGAGAAGGCAGAACTGGTTCTGGCTGGGCACAGACACTCTCTGCCTAAAGGATCAAAGGACTTTGGGATATAAATATTGGGGCCCAGACCCCTGAACTTTAGAACTCTTTTGGATCAAGAAGACTGCCAAGAAGAAGAGCCAGAGAAGCTGTGAGGAGGAACTACCACTTTGCTGTGTGCTTTGCTGTGTTGGCCTGCAGTGGCTGCTTCTGTCTTGGGCAGTGAAAGGACTGGACTGAACTTTCTGCAATCTACTTTGTGAGTCTCTCCAAGGGCTGGAGGTAGAGCCTGCCCCCTGTTCAAGAAGTCTCAGGAACAGCAAAGACTTCAAGCTCTTCTGCCCTCAGCACTGGGGACTGTGTGTTTTGTGCTGCAACAGAAGAAAAGCAACTCAACGACGTCGACGACGCCGCTGCCGACTCCGTCGACGACGCCGCTGCCGACTCCGTCGACGACGCCGCTGCCGACTCCGTGTCCTGAAGGCACCGCAGAGGGCACCGCCGCAACGCCGCACCGCGACCCTGGTCTCACCGACGACGCCTGCTGATGCGGCCACCGAGCCGCTGCTCGCACCACGACCTGTGGGCACCTCACTCCGCACCGCTTCACGACGACGCCTGGGCACCGCAGAGGGCACCGCCGCACCGTGACCCTGGTCTCACCGACGATGCCTGCTGAGGCCGCCACCGAGCCGCTGCTTGCACCGTGACCTGTGGGCACCGTACTCCGCACCACCTTGCTTCACCACGACGCCTTGGTATCCCCGACGACGCCGATCCACGCCGAAATCTACGCCGCTGCTTGCACCGTGGTTCGAGGGCACCGCTCGTAAAGTTACACGACACACCGCCCTCATCCCGCACCGCAGCCTTGGCCTACCGACGCCGGCAGAGTTGACTCCAGTTCGTCAGCCGAAGACAGCGCTTCAACAACGACAACGCCGCTGCTTGCACCGTGACCTGCCAGCACCGTGACGAGCACCGCCTTCATCTCACACCGCGACTCTGGTCTCACCGACGACGCCATCCGACGACGCCACCGAGCCGCTGCTCGCACCGTGACCTGAGGGCACCGCACGCCACACCGCTGCACTTCGCACCGCAGCACCCGGCGCCTGCCGACGCCAGCGCTCCTGACTTCAGCAGCGAAGAGATCGATCTGCAATGCGTGTGACTTCGAGGGCCCGACGACTCCTGCACCGACCTCCGGAACCGACGCCTGCGGACGCCGTGCTTTCGGAAGCTCAACGAGATGTCGCCGATGCCCGGCATTTCTAAAAGGTACTGTTTGCGGGTCTTCCCGACACCGTAGCTGGCCCGCGACGCCGCGACGCCGCGACGCCGCGGTAAGCCAGAACTGTTTGGACTTGTTTGCTCACGACGCCGTGATAGCCCCGGACGGAGCTATCGACATCAAGGAACTGTTTTTAAAGCATATTTTGATAACTGAAGATTTTTAAGTACTGTATTGTGGATTTTTATCGTTTTTGGTCTTGTCTTAAGTATATAAAAATATTGGATATTTTTCTAAACTGGTGTGGTGTCCTAACACTGTATTACTGTTGGTTATGTGCAAATGCTTTACACACTGCCTCTAAGATAAGCCTGACTGCTCGTGCCAAGCTACCAAGGGGGTGAGCAGGGGTTATTTTAGTAGTGTAACTCCCTTACCCTGACTAGGAAGAAGGGTCCCTATTTGGACAAAGGTGCAAGCCCTTGCCAACTAGAGACCCCCATTTCTAACAATGACGGTGACACCGCCATGAAATACTCAACTGAAAGGCAGGTAATGAGCCCAAAAAAATGGCTCTAGGAAGCAAAAGCATGTGTGTAATGTGGCTGGTGCCCGTGTTGTACCCTCCAATGCCAACAACGTTGATGGGTGCACGGTTTTACGTGCACAACATGGCGCACAGAAACAGTGCGCCCGACTGGCTGGAGACACCATTATGGGCGGCATTGGCTTCTAACTCTTTCTCAAAGCCGAAGCTTGCTGCTGCCATGACTTCGAAACACACACGCCGCCAGCCCTGCGGAAACATCGTAATGCGCAATTTGGGATGCCGCCAGATTGTCGGTGTTTTCTCAACCGTGATGACGAGCTGGCGGTGTATCCGTCAAACACGTAATCGGCCCCTAAGTAAAATATGTTTGTTTTGGTGAACATGATGTCCATTTGAACTTTGTAAAAAAAACCGCACTAAACAACTCAAGGAAATTTAAGTTTGGTTCATCAAATCATATTTCTTAAATACCGAAAAATACAGCATTCCCTTGCACTTACTATTTTGTAAATTCAAAGTGGTCACTAGTTGTGGGAGCACACATCTGCTGCTGCAGTGCAAAGCCTGGTTGTGTGAACAAGTCAACACTCCTCTCTGAGGCTGCAATAGCTGGAGACGCTCAAGTCTCACTTCAGACTAGTCTGTCTTTCTAAGGCACTTCTAAGCAAGGTAGGGCCTCAAGGGCCAGCAAATGGATTTTTTTTATTTACAGTACTGGCCTTTCGGGCAGTCTGGTACTGCCAGATGGGCCAGCTTGACCAGGCCAATGTGTGGGCCCTTTTTTATGTCCCGTGAGCCATGAATGGACCAAGAAACCCAGCCCACACACTGGCCCTTTCCAGCTGGCCCATTTGGCAGTACCAGACTGCCCGAAAGGCCAGTCCAGCACTGTTTAACTATAGGGACAACGTTTTTTAATGATGCATTTTCTCTGCAGTGTGCAAACAATGGCTTTGTTCCTAGCCCCCAGATTCTATCCATTTCCTGATCACCTGACTCTTCAAAGATGGATGTACACTTACTACCCCTAGTTCACACTCCCAGGAGGCAGAAACCTGCAGATAGTTTTTCTACCCGAGTCGCCACTAGTGCGGGGCATGTATGTAAGGGAATAACTGGGCTATTTCCTGTTAATCGGCAAGATCTAGACCAGGCTGTGCTGGCTAGGCTGCTCTTCACTCTATGTTGCTGGATTCAATGGACCTCAGAGTCCTTATCCAAGAGTAGGGCCTCTGCGAGCGCTTTATGAACCACAACTTCGCCAATGGAGTGGACCTATTCTTGATCTTAATTGGAGCTGGACTGTCCCTCCTCCTCCTTTACTGGGTCAAGGACTGGTGACTCAAGCCAGCCCTCCCTAACCTCTGAATGTGGGCGTGGCCTGAGCAGGGCCATCTACATAACCTTTAGAGTAACCCTAGACCTTTTTTACTTGACTGGGTGACTGGGGATCCACCTGCCCGGATAAAAGGAGATTTCACGCACCCTGAACTCCGCTACTCAGTCCATTGTCTTCTTCCACTCAGGGCGGTGGGCAGTGGCGGCTGGTACCCCAAATATTTGGTGGGGCAACAAACCCAAGAACAAACAACTGGAGAGCTCACTGCGCCATGACTAACAATTGGCAGGTGTGAGACGCAGTTTGACCAGCACGCGTGCGTGCACTGTAACCCCGTTTAAGTCCATGCAGCGTTCGTTTCCTTCAGAATCTGAATCCAGAGGTTTCAATCCGTTTAAAACACTACACTCCTTAAATATATCATGCTGACAGGCTGCTAGTGCGGATACCAATGCACTCGACCCCTGACTTTTTGGCATGAGATTGAGACAACTGAAGAACTATTCTGCTCACAAGAAAAAGAGTAGAAGTGCTTTTCAACCCGCAAACCTGTCACCCCTTTTCTAAACTTGACTTGTGCAAGTAACCTTCCTTTATCTGCTTGACGTGTAATTTAAATCCACTGCGCCTTTTTCTACATTGTTTTATGCAAAATGGTTTTAATTAACCAAAATAAATGTCTTACTTATTGACTAAACTGCTTACAAGTCTGCAACACCTCTTGAATGCACACTACTAAACACAACCCCCTACATTTGCAAGGCTACCACCCCTCATACAGACCCTTCTATGCATGCGCACCTCTATGTACACAAACACTAGCACACATATTTGTATATATACTCACCCCGTTACACACACACACACACACACCTTTATGCCTCCTCCCCACACACTTTATGAAAGACTCTTTGTGCGCTCTTCTGCAGCAATAATTAAGCTATGTAATGTCCATCACTCAGCACCCTTAAGTTCAAACTGAAGCCTTTTGGTGCATGTCGGACATAAACGCTGACCTGCTCCCCTGCCTCTTTAATGAATCTCAGTCCCTGCAGAGAAAAACTGTTGGAAGACTTTCCCTTTCCCGCGACAAGAAACAAACTATAACGATCGGCCCTGCATCAACCGAATAACCACAAGTCGTTCGGTAACGTGTAAGTGTCATATCAAATGGCAATATTTATAGGCAGCCCCATGCAGGAATAACACCGCAGCCTCCGTCTTCAGAGCACGCACATGATTTGCATGGAGCAAAGCGGCCTCCTAAAACATTGTAATCAGTCTAACGAGGACCCAGCTTTGTATTCATGATGGACAGAAGAGAGCACAACCACCTTCTGTAAATACCTTGCTCTTGTAAATCCAGCCACTTAACTTAAGGCCATTCATTGGACCTACAAAATAGTTTTGAGAATTGGGTCTACGCTTTTTACTGAAGAAGCAGCGCAGCTCTTATCTGGTCTTACAGTCTATTCCCCTGAGGTCTATAACTAAACTTGCTAAATGTGAGAGATGGCTGACGCACACGCCGTGGCCTAGTATCAACGACGTACTAATTTCACCCACGCTTGGGACAGACATTTACAAGAACAATGGGCTAAAATTGCCGAGTTTAAATTCAAAATATGAAAGAAGCAGAACATGTCATTCCAGGGATCCCGACCTCTCGCCCAGTTAAACAGCCGCGGCTCGCAGTACTCGCGGGGGATTTGGGGGGGGGTTCGCGCGGGGGTGGGGGGCCGAGGGAGAATACAATACAAATTTAAGAAAACTTACCTGACCGCCTCTGCTCCTGGTCCGCGTTGCAGCAATGGCGCCTCTTCGATCAGGAGTGGAGTGGCAACCCCTCAGCCAATGCTGGCGCTGCTGCAGCGCCAGCATTGGCTGAGGGCTACGGCTACTCTTCGCCCGCTGCCTGCCCATTAGGAGACCGAGGGGCTCCTAATGGGCATGCGCAAGCCAGTGGAAACACAAGTGCGCATGAATGGGCCCGGGCGAAAAATTCGCTCACCTTCCCCACTCATGCGCACTTGTGCTGCTGCCTGTCCCTGGCTGGTCTGCAATGCACGTCAGTCAACATGACGCCGGACCGCCCACCCCCTTCAGACTCTGAAGGGGGTGGGCGATCCGCGTCATGCTGACTGACATGATTGTCAGACTCAGTTCTCCCTCGATGACGGCATCTCTGAACTTAAGTAAACTAAGTTCAGAGATGCCGAGGGAGCTGCGGGCACGGGCGGGGGGTAACGCCCCAATGCCCCCAATGGACGCACCGCCACTGGCGGTGGGATCGGTGCGACCGCACCGGGCGTTGACTTGGGGTGGGGGTGGGGGCGTCATTTTTGAAAATGTGTATTATTTTAAAAGCACCTGCTGCCTCATTCCTGGCCTCCAGCAACTTTCAGACATCAATTAAAATGTCAAGAGAAGTCCGGTGATTAATCCTCTTTCTGGAAAGGGACCGGAGGTTTGTCTAGTGGACGTTTTGACTCATCCTAAGGTAGTTCAGAGGGTTAAAATGCCTGCTGCTAAGAACATGTACCATGCAGATAACCAAGTGCATATAATGTAAATAGGTCAGTGGGTTACTGCTTCTGTAAGAGAGCTCTTTTTGTTACTTGTCGTTTATAAGTCAAAATCCTAATATAGAACATTGCGCTATTAACTGTCACCCTAGAGCTGCTGCAAACTGCAAGGTATATGTTAGAGCTATATGTTTTTTGCCCAGTCTTTCATTATCCTAATCTTGTGAAAAGGGTTCATTTGGGTAGAAAACAATTCTGATTATGAAAGAGAACCCCTAACAATGATGTTACGTTTTAAATTCAGAATTTGTGCCTTTCCTGAATAAGAACTTTAACTATATTGCCTACCAGTATCGATAACATGTTACTCCTACACTACACCTTGTAGTCCTGTCTGATGTAATATTTCCTATACACTGGTTTACACACATATGATTGTCTCTGTGCAATGTGTGTGTGGTGTAAAGTGCTCTGACACCTTACACTGGTATGAGTGGTGCTATAAAACTAAATGAATCTGAGAGACAGTGGTTCTGGAGACTTGAGAGGCACTGTTAAAGGTGCTAGTGAGGGAATCCGTGGTAAAGGTGGTCATTGGGGGGGGCGCCAACAGACATTGTCGCACAGGGCGCCACCAGCGCTAAAGCCGGCCCTGCTTCCACTGAAGGGGACATCAGCGGTCCTAGCGATGCTCAAGCACCCATCTGCTGTACTGCACATCGCCCCCCTTTTGACTCTCTCAGAAGATGTGTGGACGCGCTTCCCCACCACAGCAAGCACACATGTGCTGCATGGGGTCTCACTGTCGATCCAGGTCATGAAGCTTATAGGACAAGATTCATACGGTCAGGCCTTCTCACAATGATAATAAAAATCCATTACCATCCAATGGTCCTTCAAGACCATTGAGATAACAAGATCTTCACACATAAGATTATGCTTCTTGCCTCTGCAAACTTAACATAGTAAAATGCTCGGGATGAAAGGGGGTCCATGGTGGGAGCATCCGAGAAACCATTGCCATCATAGCCTGCAGCTAGGAAGGCATAATCCTTGGCAAAAATAAAATATGGCCACTGAGTTGTACCGAACCCCCCCATACCACCCAAAATCTTAATGGAGCCAGTGCTTGATTTGTAACACCTAGGCCCGCCCGACCCGCAACCAGGGCTCTTGAATTCCCACATTTGCAAATACCAAGGCTAGGGGTCATGATTCCACCTCATGCCTTTTTATTTCCCCATCCTGCACTTCCCTCTTATCCCTTCCACTTATCTCGCTCTTGAGGGTTCAATGTCATCCCCCGTTTCTCCCTCTGTGACTGTTTTCCTATCTTTCTCTTCCTTCCTTTTATGACTTTATCTCTCATGCTCTGGGTCAAAGGCCGATGATGTAAAATAAGTCCTGGTCCCCAAGTTGAGTGCCGGTGCCGACCGGCACAAATTAAGTACTGCATGGTTTGAATTGTAATGTTAATGAGCGTGCTGTTTACAGTGTATTTCAAAGAGAGGATATCTAGGCAGGGGAGTGACAGAGAATGCATTGCAAGACAGAGAGGAACGTAAAAACACAACATCCTGTATTTGTATAATGAAAGGACACCAGAGGGGCCCACATTATCCTGCTGTTGCTGTACTCACAGCTTTCCATAAGTTGCATAATTTGTGGAAGTGGTGGACACTACACAACTGCACAGGACGAGGCTGCTTCTACTTTGCAAGGTGCCTACACAAGATGGGGGCAGGGTCAAAAGGAACTCGGACAAGCAACATGGAGCTAAAGGAACTTGCACAAGAGCACAACTAGAAATCAGCAATGTTGAGGGAGCGATAGAGACTGAAAGAGAAATGCGGCATGCTGGGTAGGGATGGGGTGCAGGTGAAGAGACATGAAGGGTGTAGGGCAGTGCTTTAAATGGGCCGGTACTGCCCGGTACAGAGTACTGGCACTTTTTTATTTTGAGAGGGAGAGTACCGGCACTTTTTTATTTTGAGAGGGAGAGTACCGGCACTTTTGGAGACCGAGGTAATACTTTTAATTGGAGAGTACCAGCACTTCTCAGTGACAAGCAGGTACTCGGCTACAGAGTACCTGCACTTCAATTTTCCATTTCAAGCACTGGTGTAGGGTGGAGAAATGTAAGGAAATCAGATTCGGCAGGTAGTAGCTCATTCCTCACCAGGAGACCGTGTGAGCAGAGCCGATATCTTGTGGCACACGGTGCACCGTGTGTGTTGGCAGGTCTGCAGATGGTCTGGGAATACAGCCACAACAGGAGGAGTGTGGACGTCCAATGTTATGTTATGTCTATTTGTATAGCGCACTAATCACGTTCAGGATGTCCAGGCGCTTGAGCAGGTGTGTAGGCAGGTGGTCCCCTGGAGTTATTTGTGGGATGGAAGGGTATGGGGGGCTTTGATGGATGGGAGCAGGGAAGTCAGACATAGCGAGTAGGGGGGGGGGGGTGGAAGCGTAAGGAAAAACTGAACGCCATCTGATCATATAATGAGTCAGCTGGAGTGGGGTACCTCCCAGAAGCACTAATTCCTGCAGACCGCCTAACACGAGGGGCTGGTTAAAGAGGCCGCTGGGTCCGGGCGGGGCGGAGCTCGGCTCCTTAAATCCGCCACGTGAGATCTCGTCGGATAATGACACATCTCAGCCAGGCCTGACCTCTTCCGCCTCCCTTCTAAGAAGAGGAAACCACAGGGCAGACACGTGTCGGTGCCGTGGCCGGCCTCAGGCGCTTTCCCACCAAGAGGGCTGTTTATACCCGCCTTCTGCACACCAACACTTTAATGTTGCAAAATATTTAAATGATTTACCTCTAATGATCTCCTATAAGTACCCTGTATAACAGCGTTAAACATCTACTCTGATTGGAAGAGAGAAATTAGAAATAATCTGAAATCTCCTGATTAGAAACTATTAATAAATTAAGAGGCCAAATCATCATTTGCACCCCGCACTAGGGTTAACAAGCACAGGCAAAGCCCAGTGGCATAATTCAAAATGACGGGGGCTCCTTACAGAATGGGACGAGGAGCCCCCGAGTCTCCTATTTCCTATAGATACTCATTGACCTTCGGCTGAATAGGGGGCCCCCTGAAGGGTTGGGGCGCCTGGAGGGTTGGGGCCCCTGAAGGGTTGGGGCGCCTGGAGGGTTGGGGCCCCTGAAGGGTTGGGGCCCCTGAAGGGTTGGGCCCCCTTAAGGGTTGGGGCCCCTGAAGGGTTGGGCCCCCTGAAGGGTTGGGCCCCCTGAAGGGTTGGGGCCCCCTGAAGGGTTGGGGCCCCTGGAGGGTTGGGGTGACTCCTACTCCGCAGGGGCTGCAGGTTGCCCCCCAGACAAAGCCAATAAGTCTGGCGAGCATTTTGAATCCTGACTATAACATTAAAAAGCAAACTAAAAAAATGATAGTTTTTCTGTGTGAAAAGCATTTATGAGATAAAGAATGTAATGTACGTTTACGCAGCGTACTTTTGGGATGTAAAATAGTTCCTCAAGCAACTACCAATACCAGCGAGAGGGAAATAGTCCTCTGAGAGGAGCCACAGCCAGGGTTGGATTGGTAAGGCGGGCACTCGGGCAATGGGCGAGGGGCCGGCATCCGAGTTCCAGCTTAGGGCGCGTTTTTGGGCAGCATGGGGCCCGATTTGGGCGGTGACTGTGCTGTTAGGATGCCGCCGCCGGCCCTGTGGGTGCCTAAGTGGCCTTTCTGGAGACAGATGGGCCTCTGTTTTCTCCTTTTTACCAACAGGGCAGAGGTGTCACTCCCTTTCTGTCGCTGGGCCGGCCCATTATTGTATGCAGATTGAGCGGGGCAGGGGGCCTGAGCAGAAGTGGTCTCACTTGTATTCAGGTGTGTGGTTCACCTGTGTGAACTTATCCATGCATTTTTTTTATCTAAGTGAAGTTAAGAAAAGATGCCTCTGTCAGAGACCCCCCCCCCCTTCTTTTCATATAACTTTGCCAAAGCAGTGTTTTGCGGAAAGTTTCCCCGCAAATGTGGGCCAACTTTTTTAGCGTGCCTGGGCCGATTTTGTATTCCAATCCAACCCTGACCACAGCCCACTATGGGCCTCATTTATGAGACCGATTGCGCCGTCGGAATGTCACTTTTTGTGACGTTCCGTGGCATAGGAGCCTGCTACATATTTATGAGGCAGCACTAAGCCACATTTTTGGGCTTAAAGCTGCCTCGTAAATATCATCCCCTTTAACGCAGTTTTCTGCGCTAAAGGTTTCCCTTCCTGCACAAAAACAATCATCCCCTCAACGCAGGCACCCTTGCACCATGGTGCAAAGGTGTCTACGTTGGCGCACAGCAGCCTATTGTGCACCGGCGCAGGGGAAAAGGACAGGAATGCGCCATATCTCAAAGATACGGCGCAATCCTGCCCTTTTCTTTTGCTGTAGGGCAGCGCAGCAGGAAGGCCCGTTGCACTTCCCTACGGCAAAAACACATAAATGAGGCCATAAGTATATTTGAAAAGATTGGTAACAATAGGTCACAGACAACTGTGCTGTCAAACCAGACCTAAAAGAAGCTGCAAACGGTATTTGTGCGTATGTTAGCACTTAGAAGATAGTCGAAGCAGCACTCGCTTCTTTGCAGAAGCAATTACTACTAAGTTTACCCCATGATAATCGGGAAAGTTTTCCTTTCACATTTTGCCAGGAGAAACCTGGCAAATACCTCCCCCGGTGCATTTATTTAGTTGATTTGTACCGCCAGGCTGAGGTTAAATCAAGCATTCCTTCCATTATCTTGTTGTTTGTTGCAGTAGATGCCCTAGGTGTAACGAGGATGCCTAGATATGGGTCCCGTGCTCGCTGTGCCGCACGACTCAAGCCACTCCTGACTGACGAGGCCTAAATAAGTGGAAACCAGCCTGGGTTGCTTGTGATCCCGTCTGGAGGGGACCAGGCCTGGCCATTCGGACTGGACTCTTCCTATTGGAACAGGAATAAGAGTGGTTTGCATGTGACAGGTCTTTGTCTGGAGTGGCTTATTGAGTGAAAAACAATGAACTGGAATACGACACCCAGCAATTTCCACTGATTGACATTAATTCAAGCATTCCTTCCATCATGTTGTTTGTTGCAATCACCACTTCAATGTAAATAGGTGTGCTAGTCTTTTGTTTTGCAGAAACCATTTTATGTTCTGCAGTTAAAAATTGGATTTAGTTTGCAAACCAGCTTCTAAGGACAGGAGCAATTTCCGAACGAGTCATGTAAGCAGAGAAAAAGTGGGTGATGATGATGACATGGAACAAATTATTTGACATTAGATTTGTTATTTGGAGGTCAACACTAGAAAAAGCATGGTGATTAGGTAGTAGTCTTCATCTCAAAACCCACATCAAATAGCAGGTGAGTCAGAATTCCAGGCAAGGAGTCAAAGCAAACTCTAGGTTTTTAAGTAACACACACTTTTTGCGAGTGTTCCCGTACCCTATTTTAGGATCCTTATTTACAACCAAATTAGCTTGGAGGCACCTCATTTGTCCACACATATATTAAAAAAACTGAAAAATTAGATTCAGCTATTGCATCGCGTCTCCTACGTCATAGTTGTAAATGTAGACTTTGGGGATGATGACTAAAGCTTTTTTCCGGCGTAGGTTTGATTTACGCCTGGAATAGAAGGCAGAATGCATGGCATGCATGAGCAGCTTACACACCTTTCGCAAAATCAAAAACACGTAGATTACACATGCAGGAGCGTCCTCATGTCCAGGTTAGGTACCCCTTATTTAGTAATATATGTGTGCATGAGGAGGGTGCGAGTAAGTGTGAAAGCGTGGACTTCCAAGGGCTGCAGCCATGAAAAGAAGAGTGTGTCAGATGAAAGCCCAAGGACAAGAAATGCACATTTTTGAATACTCACAGAGTAATAGACAATATAGTAATTCACAAAAACCTTTGAAGAGCCCTTATAACATATTTGGGAATGTGTATCTTACGCCTAAATGGGAGTAATGCGTAAAGGGACATCAGACTCATGTGGGGAGGAGTTTATTAGCGAAATGAAGAAGGGAAGGAAAAAAATACAAAAATAGCAATTATGGAACCATGCAAACGCGGAAAATACTCATTGTCTAAATACTGTATTCGTGTGATATGGAAATAGGCGTACGTCACTTTTTATGTGAATACTAAAAAAGGGCACGCATATTTACAAAAGTTTTTTTGTCTATTCACCTGTGACTCAGGCAGCTTGTCTGCTCCCAGCACATTAATCTGTGAAAATGAGGAACATGTTGAGTTCAAATGAGGAACTGACAATGGACAGGAGCCCAAACGTTGAGGTTAAGAATATCTTACATCTTCTCAAAAAGGTCTTTGTTGGTGTTAGAGGCCAGGAGAATTGTGTACTTTACGTACAGTGGTACATTTAATTTGACTAGAAAAATGAACATAGTTGGTGACGGAAACAAACCAGGGGCTACAAGACATTTGTAGGTGTGTGACTCCAGCAAGTCAAAGCATGTCTGATTTCTTTTCACCGACCTACCTCATAGCATTGTGGTACTTTTAGTCAAATCTGTTTTCATTTATGCAGTTCCAAATCCTGACACATGTTTTGCTTCTCTTTTGGCTTATCAAAGGAATACAGCAGGCATAGAAGTGGTGGTTTATATGATGTTCAGTCACAATAAAAGGCTAGCACCAGGGCACATTCTGCACGTGACTCCATTCTCACAGTGTGAGCCATTAGGCCCCAGAAACCAGGGCCACCAGAAGGGAGAGGCAGAGTGGGTATTATTCCCCACACCCCACACTTTTTCAGGTTCCCACATTGTGCTCCAAAATGTATTTATAGATGTTGGATCAAGCTTGTCCAAACCTTGTACTATACCAGCTTATGTACTTTACTAGCTTCTTGAAAAGTAACTCACTTGGCTATTCATTTTTTAATGAATTTCCTTTTTTTGTGGTATCTCTAAATGACTTAAGTGCCTCAAGATTATCCGCAGCAAGACTTGCTTTTTAACAGTGGCGGTTGGCATCAACAGAGAGGGGGCGGGCGCACAAGCTGAAATAAACTTAAAATATATTAAAAGTAAACTTACCTTCCAACAGGACCTCCTGCTCTGGACCTCTCGCGACTGCAGCCCAGCCACCAGGAAACACCCTTGACCAATCCTGGCGCTGCGCTCATGCAGTGACAGCAGCGCCCTGATTAGAGGGAGCTGCCTAACTTGGCGCTCCACAGCGCTCTGGAGGCCTGCCCTTGCTCTAAGCTAGCTGTCTTTAAACAGCTGGGTTAGAGGTTTCAAAGTGCGCATGTCTGGCTGGCGTCTCAAGTCGGCCGGCCAAAGGGACATGCGCACTTATAAAAGTGCACATTCAGCCCACCCTCCTCCCTGCTGCTGCTCTCAGTAAGATCCGCCCCCGTTCTGACGCTCAGTTCAGGGCGTGAGGATAAAAAATAAAATGGTAATGAATTACCATTTTATTTTTTATCTTGGGGCTCGGGGACATTTAAGTGGGGTGATGCTCCTCCGCTCCAACAGAGGAGCCACCCCTGCTTTTTAAGCAATCTGGCAGTGCCAGATGAGCCACTCTGACATCAGAGAGAGAAAGAGAGAGAGAGAGAGTGTGTGTGTGTGTGTGTGTGTGTGTGTGTGTGTGTGTGTCAGCTTTGTGAGTAAGTGTGGGGCATTTTATGGCATGATGGGCCAGTTATGTGGATAAGTGGGGCCCAGTTTTGTGGTGTGTTGAGCCAGTTTTGTGGCGTGGTGGGTCATTTTTGTGAGCATCTTTTTAGAATGACTAGGAGGCAGCAGCAGTCAGCACTGTGCAAGTGATGGTACATTGCACTGGACACACAGACTAGCACAGGCCAGGCACAAGGAGTGGAAGGAGCTGCATCATATCAGTGCTTTGCGGCAGGTGGTGCAGCTGTAATTTGAAAGTCCTTAAGCCTCTGGCTCTACCCACCTCTAGTAAGGGTGTCAGTGAATGCCCATTGCCCAATTCCACCGTGTGCTGCTAATTGGCTGTAGGTTGGTGGGTGGGGCTCAGTGGGCAAATGGGCTGTTGCATGGGATAGGCACCTTAGAAGTGTGATAGGTGAGATGCCTCCTGCCTGGCAGTTTCAGCCACGCAGTGCTGTATGAGGGTGCATGAGTGAGTGGACAAGTCTGATTAGAGTCACTCATTCACTAATATTTAGTCATGGTTTATGTGAGTGAGTCAGACCCACGTCAACTGGAAATAGTGAAAAAAGAATTTCCCCAACTGACATCAGGTATGAATGGTGCTAATAATGCCTCCCACTTGCCTCGGTAGGGTTGTAAATTCTTTAATCACCTTACACTAAGGTGGGTTAGTTCTAGGTGGGGAGGAAGGAAGGAGGTCTCTGGCAGCACAGCTTCACAATGACAGTTCAGGGACCTAGCTTGGTCACCCATTATGTACCCTTCACATAGAGGGCAGTAGCATAGGTGTCTGCTCTTTGAAAGGATCTCAGTGCCCGTGGATGGAGAAATAGAGTTCACTTATGTCAGTACAAAAATCACCAAGTAACTGATAGTGCTACAGAGTGGCATATGCTATGGTGGCCGATAGGGTTAATGCACCCACTGACGGGATCGCCCTCCCGGCCACAGATATGAAACCCAACAAGACCATTCGGCATTTCATCCTTCCGACGTTAAAAGGAGTACCACTGAGTTTGGTAACAATATACATCTGTTGCTCAGTCAAGGTGTAGAGTATGCCTAGGTCTAGGGTTTTGAGTAGTTCCTCCGCATATATTTACCAGTGTTGACACGGTGCCCTGCTGGGGTCTGGATCCAGATTGAAAGTTACCAAGAAGGACATTTGATCCCAGGTGTGAGACAAATTGACAAATCTTCCAAGTGCAATGGCAGCACAGGCTAAGCCTGAGATAGGTCGGGTTTGATTAGCAGTTAATGCGTTGCAAGAGTACTCTGAAAGACGGGCTAACCACCATCCCATGAGTTACCTTTTGGTGCAAACACTTTAGTGAATCAAATAAATACAAATAATGACAGGGAAGTTTCTTGGAGAGCATCAAGATTTCTCTAATATCAACAACTGCGGAAAACCTGCAAAGAGGGGTAGAGCAGGCGGGTACTGTTGGGTGAGGGACATCCGGCCAAAGGCAGGGGAAGAGATCCTTTCTCTTTGTTGGTGAAGAATGCCAGGCGGTTGTCCCACCAGTTGTCTGAGGCACCTGGAGGCTTGTAGCTAGGCTAGGGGGTACCATCTCTAAGGATATGAAAATGCTCTTTGGTCGAGTTACCAATGTCGTCTCAGTGTGCTCTGGTTTGAAGCTTCAATTGCAGAAGATTATCTGTGAAGCAGTTATTGTTGTCATGGAATTAGGCTTGAGTGCGGTCAAGGGGCATGAGTACCTAATGCACAAGGTACTTTCTTTTCGGTATGTGCTAGGATAGCCTCATTTTTGCTCCACGTTGAAACCTATTTCACGTAGAGCTCCACCGGGAACCTCTGTGAATCCTACCCTTTATAATCTTTATGGGTGCCTGCTTGACAATCTTATTGCATCTTTTGGTTTGACTTTTTCAGCTTATGCTGATGACACACAGATTATCTTGAAAGTCCAAAGCCCCTCGTATTCTCTTCGGACACAGGGCCAAAAGTGCCTTTACTCATTAGCTGCAGGGATGAAAGCCAACTCTCTATGCCTTAACACAGATAAAACAGAAGTTTGGAGTTTTGGGAATCCCGCGATCTGGTCCTCTTGTTGGTGGTGCAGTTCCTTTGGCACGTGCCCGACTCTGGTGTTGTTGGCTAGCAATCTGGGGGTCATGTTTGACCCCAACCTTTCTTTTAAAGACCATATTTTGAAGCTCACTGCTGCATGTTTCTCATGATCCAAGTTATAACAAATGATTTCCTTTCTCCCTTCATCTTCTAAACAGATTTAAGTGTAGTCGCTAATTCTTAATAGACTGGACAATTGCAATTTTCTTTACATTGGTATTCCTTCTTCTTCTATTCACAAATTGCAGCTTATCCAAAATGCAACTGCTTGTCTTACTACAGACTCTAGTAAATTCTCTAGTGCATCTCCTATTCTTTCTTCTTTTCCCTGGCTTCCTCTTCTTGCTAAACTGTACCGTAATGTTTTCTTCATGCATAGTTAATTAAAACCATTACATGTACATATAAAACACACTAAACTATTACCATGGTAATACAATACTACATTAGAATCATTAAAGCATCTCAATTGAGAAAACAGCTCAACAGTGCATTTTATCAAGTTGGATTTTGAGCCATGGAGGCGCACACAATAATAATTGAATACACTCAATTAAAATCCTACATCTAATATAATAACAATAAACCAAGGCTTGATTCAAGTGGGAAACACCTCCGTTACCTAATTGTAAAGTGCCACTGTGCTGTGCAAACATGTTGCCATAAGGTGCTTTTGCGCAGTCTTATAATAGACTGAGGAAAGTGCTATTTTCCTGACAGGAGATTCTAAAGGAATTAATAGGCTTAGAGTGTGTGGGGTGTTACAATCACCGGCCTGGTAGTGTAACTGGAATACAATGTTAAAATAATGATGAAACCTAAAGTGTACAAGTGATGTGTGCCGACTACCTCCAAGGCAAAGCACTGGCTAGAAACACAAGTCATAGAGTCATGTGCTAGATTTTTCAAGCTCCTTTGCAGCCAGGTTCAAGAATCTCACTGTCTTGCTTGCCAATTGCACTGAGACTCCCCCCAGTAAAGAAATGACAACTGGTCGACACTACCTGATTTGCAGAACTCTTAGTGATGGGCATAAGAGTCTTTGTGTGTTAACAAAGCCGGACAAACACACGGAAGATGAAGCAAAGATTCGTTGTTTTGGCCGCAGAGCCGGCACTCTGAAGTGGTCCAGTGCTGTTTCCATGGGGGGCGTAAGATCTTTCAACGTGAACACACCAAGGCGTATTAACATGAGGTTGTGTTTCCTTGCCTATGAGAAGTGTGCTGATAGATAGGGTTGGGCACCTCAAGTTGCGTAAGATGGCATAACTGCCCATGCATGCGCTTTGCTTGCTACAGTAGCCTTATCAATAGAAAATGATGAAACTTTGGCTGCTTTATTTGTAATATGTTTAAAAGCAGTATAGTCCAAGGGGGAGAGCCAGGCATCTTCTAATCAGAGAGCTGCAATTGAGTGCTGTAGTGCTGAAAACACAGAGTTCTTTATACGGGCCCGTCTTTCTATTTCCACCCAACACTGGTGTGTCAGCGAATTAACTTCGGCTGCCCTCATCCCCCAGCAGAATTTAACCAGGGCACCCTGCTTGGTTGGGCCCTGATGGAACAGACCAAACTCAAGTCTAATGTGGGCTTGCGAGACATGCAGCGGGATCGAAAAGAGTTTTTTAAAGAGGCTTGATTGCAAGATGTTTAAGGTTGCAGTATCTTTCCCTTTAAACAATTTCGAGCCGTAAGATATTGAAGGCATGAATTTGGCTCCCACGACCTGAAGAAGACAAGACGTCGAGGTGTTTTGTGTCTTGTGTTTCAAAGTTTTAAATGCAAACAGGAGTTTGTTAGCGATGGCTCGTCTAGTATCTAGATGCAATTTGTAAGTTAAGTTGGAATCCAGATGGGCACAGAGATATTTATAGGTCTTAACCAATTCTAAGACGATGCCATCTGCCCACCAGTTAAATTTGGGCTGCCTGTTGCTACCTCAACATCTAAAGGGGAGAACCTTAGTTTTGCAGTAGTTCAGCCTCAGTTGCAGACTGTTGATATACCCTAATACTTGATCTATAGACCGCTGCAGCCCAATTGGAGTTTTGCTGAGGAGGACTATATCGTCGGAATTTTGCAAGCTTCTGATTTGTGCCGTGCCAAACCTAGGAGGATCTCCCTGCACTTGGGCCAGGTGGCTGTCGAGGTGGTCCATGAAGATCTTTAATGAACAGAATGCAAGAACGCACCCCTGTTTTAGACCCATGTTCGTATATATTTTTTGGTGGTTCTATGGCCGTCCCCTATCTTAACCTGAACCCATGTGTTGATGTATAGGTTGATAATTGCCTCCAGCAGTTTCGCCAGGGCACACCACCTTGCCATTTTCTCCAAAGGTGGGCTCTTGGAACTTTATCGAAGGTGGGTTATAGAACAGGAGAACAGCTTACAGGATTTGGCAGTTGCTTGGTCAACCAAGAGGATAAACGCCAACAGATTTGTTAGAATGCTCATTCCTGCCCTGAAGCCAGTCTGGGTTATCGGAATTATGTTAGTGCGGTAAACCCAGTTCTCCAAGTCAATGAGCAAATTTGAGGCATAGATCTTGGCTTCTACATCTGTTAAGGCGATTAATCTGTAATTAGACGGATTTGATCATTTCCCTGATTTGTAAATAGGCTGAAAGATACTGGCACAACAGGATTTGTCTCGCGTAGCGTTGCTGCGCACATGCACAGCTCGCTCGGCGAGATTTATTGCTAATGAGGAGTTTTAGAAAAGGGCTTGAAGCCCTGCCCCTTATTTCCATTGGCCGACGTCACCGTTTATGCTAAACGGTGGCCTGCCATTGGAAATAAGGGTTTTTGGTTGCCGCCCTTTGGCCTGCGATCCGGACTGGGTCGCCTGCTTCACGGCTGTCGTGAAGCACTTTCTTATCTTTATGGGGCCATGTGTTTAAACACATGGCCCCATAAAGACAAGAGATCCCCATGCTCCGGCTGCAGCGCGGTCCTCTTTCACTTTCGGGACCGCGCTTGTTTTTAAAGAGTCGACACCTAGTGTGAACACTAGTAAACAAAACACAATATAAAGACACGTTTCGCTGCATAACTTCGAGCAGCAAAAGAGGCTATCAAAAGTTCTATTAAAGTTCGAACAAGAGGGTTTGTTTCCTGCAGAGCGCAGCATTGCATGCGTGACACCAACTATTTCAGAGTGAAGGTAGAAAGAATCGTGTTAATAAAATTGAGTCACTTTTCGTCCTCACAAGACAAAAGCAATCACCGGTGGCTAATAACCTTTTGAAAAGATTCTGCTGAGCCCGAAAGTTTGCTTCAGAAGTGTGTGTGTCTCCTGCCCTCTACAGAGAGAGACAATCATGCCACAGTAATGTGCCTTTAATCACGTGGTGCGCACTCCCTCCCAATAATGTCCGCTTCCGTGCAGTATTACTGGCACTCAGCTGCCACAAGATCCGGTGCCCGGGGTGGTTGTGCGGGTGAGCCTGTCACCTGCTGCTGCGGTCTGTGGGGGAGCCCCCTGCAAACACACGTCCCTTCAGACGATCACAAACTTCCAACAGCCCAGTGTGAGCGCACGGGGAGGTCTCCCGCACAGGCACACGCCCACCCTTCCGACACTGCCCGTGTGAGTGTCTCCCGCCCAGACACACGCCCACCCTTCCGACACTGCCCGTGTGAGTGTCTCCCGCCCAGGCACACACCCACCCTTCCGACACTGCCCGTGTGAGTGTCTCCCGCCCACCCTTCCGACACTGCCCCGTGTGAGTGTCTCCGAGGGTGCGAGAGTCACCGCGTCTAGGCACTAGCGAGAAACCGCACCCGAGACAGCCGAGGGTGCGAGAGTCACCGCTGCATCAGAGACAACCGTGTGGTCACAATCCTGTCTGAGGCTCACCTGCCCCCGAGACAGCCCGGGTTCAAGAGAGCAACAGCCAGGCTCCGGCTCCAGGCGCTATACCAGAGCCAGAGACCTGTGGAGAGAGACTCGCGGCGCTATCTGAGCCGTCGACCCGCCAGCAGAGGGCGCCCCGCCGCTCCGCCCGCCCGCCCCATGCTGCCCCCCGGAGCTGTAGGTGGGCGCTGCATGCCGCTGCCCCGGCAGAGGGTGGCCCGGAGCTGGTTCTGCTCGCCCTGACTCTGAGCCCGCCGCAGCAGCATGGTGGACAGGGGCCCCGTGCTGACCTCCGCCGTCATCTTCTATCTGTCCATAGGCGCCACCATCTTCCAGGCGCTAGAGGAGCCCAACCTGAAGAGGGCCACCGAGAGCTACCGCCTCAGCAAGGAGGACATCCTGCGGAGGCACAGGTGCCTGAGCAAGGAGGTGCTAGACGAGATCGTGGAGGTAAGGGCGGGGGGTCTGGTCGGGGGGGCTCTGAGAACATTCACCATGGGGTCTTATAAATAGTCATGCTTTAACACAGGAGCGTTTCACCTCAGTACATCAGATTGTTTGAGAAGTATTAAAAGTGAGTGTTTTTAAACATGGACTGAGGTACATTCCTGCAGCCGCTATTCGTGAACTGAGTGGCAGGTCAGGTATGTGGGGCGGTGATACGGGAATATCGCACAGTGCTTCCTCCCTACCCCTAGTAGGGCAGCGAAACTTGGAATAGTTTGACAAAGTATTGCTTCGTGAGATTTGTGGAGGGGTAAAACACCTGCGCTGGGGTAAAACACCGGGCTGTGCGGGGTGAGTGGGTATCTTGAGATGCGCCTCGGGCACAAACAGCCAGCATTGCCGAGCCGCGGGCAGACTGCAGGCTGTGTGTGCTGAAACCACCCTCCGGCTCTCAGATCGACACATGCCACCCCTAAACTGGTAGTTGTGTGTGGCCCCACCTTCCCAGTGACCCCCCCCACACACACACCGCTCCACACCACAGTATGAGGTCACACCTACACACTTCCACAGAATGCTGTCAGACTTGGCCAAGTGTGCTTATATCTCGAAAGGGCTCTCCCCACCCCCACCCGGCTTCTCTCTTTCCGCTCTTTCTTTCTCTTTCCCCCTGCTCCTTCTCTCTTTACCCCGTGATCTTTCTCTCTCTGCTCTCTTGCTCGCTCTCTCTTGCTCGCTCTCTCTGCGCTCTTGCTCTCTTTGCTGTCTCTCACTTGCTCCCTCTGCACTCTCTTGCTCTCTGCTTTTTATCCCTCCACACTGTCCGCTCTTTCTCTCTGCGCTCGCTCCCTGTCGCACTCCTTCTCTCCCCCTCTCTCGCCTTCTCTCCCCCTCTCTAGCCTCTCTCTCTCTCTTCCCCAAAGTACTCTTTGAGTTGACACTTGGGCTTTTTGTCTATACCTGACTAATTAGGGCTAAGTTATATGATTCTGTATTTAAGCCTTCATGGCATTTCCATGCATTTTTCTCTGTACATCATTTACTTAAAATTCTGTTATCTATTTTTGCAATACTTTTGATTTACAACTCCGTCATTAGTGTTTCCTTATTTATTCTGATATGTATATTTTTCAGTGAAGAGAGTTATACAATACCATTAGCAAAGCAAATGGCTTTAACTTAATCAAAGGCGAGACCTATTGCATTTTCAATGCTTGTTAAAAAAGGCGTTTGGGAGGCCGTTGGGCCCAAGAGCTTCCTCCAACTGGAGCCTTTTTAGCGTTTGGGCTACCTGTTTATCGCTGATCGGTAGATAATCTGCCTCTGGCGGGAGCAGGCTTTATTGCTTCTCCCGGGCAGACTCAGCAAGTGGTAACGGAGATGGAGGGTCCTGGTCCACTAGATTAAAGACTGTAGCAATATGAGTTGACCAGGCCGCTTCTGAAATTTACGCATTGTGGTGACGGTTCTGCCCATTGATCAGTTTGTTTATTTCAGCCGAAAATAATTTGGAACTTGTTTGCTTACTTGCATGAAGTAATTTGATCCAAATGTCCATTCTGGAATTGTGTTTCGCCTCCCAAATCATTTTTTTGTAGGTTTGTTTCATTTTAGTTATTTTGGATAGTACAACCTGATATGGTTGCCACCCCGCAAACGGGAGCTCCTGAGCTCTCTATTGAGTTGTTTCTTCATAGTTTCTTCATTCTTCACTGGCTTCCTATTCCAAAAATTTCCATAGGGCTCTTTTCTGCTCTCAACCCAAAATGTTTTAACCTATGAGCCTGCCTGTCCCTTGCGCTCTTCAATTTCTTTTCAAGTGATGGTCACTCGCTTCAAGAAAATCTCACATGGGCACCATGCTCTCTCTAGAGTTACAGCTGAGACTTGGAACAGTCTCCCTCTTTTGATTAATTCAGAATCCCATCGGCTTAAGTTTTGTAGGATGCTAAAAACTCATCTGTTTACACAGTGGGTACTCACAAACATTTTCCATGGGGTTAAAAAGTATGGTCTGTGCCATGAACAAGGGCCGCATTGATGATAGCAGTGTGACTACTAGGGTGGTGTAAGGTGGACAAGGGGAATTGAAGCATGTACATGGTGTGGACAGTCGTGTAGATATTTTCAGGGTCAAATCATATCCTTCCTCTGCCTTTGTTCCCTTAATTGCCATTATGTGATAAAGGTGGGCGATCCACAGAAGGCTTGAGCCACGCTCGAGCCAGATACCTGGCTCTAGCTCTGGCTCTGCTCGAGGTTCTCATGGAGCCCAAAATGAACCGAGCCTTCATCTGGCTTCTGTTTGCCACCAACACTCGAACCTCATCCGCTAAGAATTAAAGACAAAGCATTAACTTGTGATGTAGAATATGAGAGGGAAAGGGATACCCAACTGGTGGTTGAACTGCACAACGTGAAACCAGAAATCCTGGGATAAATCCTGGCTACTCCACTTGACCAAATGGCCTGATCTTAGCCAATTATTTTATTTCACTAATCCTCCTTTTTCTTCATTATCTCACATGAGAGCATCTTAAAATACATGAACTCAGAATATGCACTGTACAAAACCTTTCATTGTGTATGATTTAATAAACTATCAAGTTATTTCACGTATATTAACAACCTAAGCCACGCAGAGGGTTCACATGACAAATGACTTGCCTCTTGGTTCACTAATGGCATTGGTGGCAGGGTGGGGGGGGGTGAATGTTTCTAAGTTCGTGCTTGAAAACTACCACGTCTAATAAATGGATTTCAATGCAATTATATAGTCTGATGTACTAACGGGAAAATCTTCTGCATGTTAATGAAATGCACTTTTTTGAATTTTGAATGTTTTTACATAGTTGTTGCACAATGCCTTTAAAATTGAATGACCTAAAAAAAGATGTGATGAAGGACAACTTATTTACGTCTTTTCCTTTACCTTAGTTAATATGTAATTCATTGCTTCCCATTTAGCAGCTTTCTGCCACAGCCCAGTGCTGCTGTTCCCCAAGGCGCTGCATGTAGAGGTCAGGAGGCTGCAAGCAGTCCCTGGACTGTACTTTGAGTGTCCTGAGTTTACACTATGATTTCTTCTTTCCCTTCTTTCACTAGCACCAGGACACCTTAGGGTATTTTTGTGCTTAATCAATTAGACATTAAAAGAAATTATTCAGTTAAGTGCTCCAAATGGGAGGCAGGTGAGTACAGAAGCAGGTGTGTGAAATTAGCAGGTTAGAGTTTACATAGGTTTCTGTGGAATGCAATGTTTTCAGGTGCCAGAGGAAAGAAGTTTTTTTTTTTTACAGAACTTAGTTTTGTTGAAAATGTTCTTTAAAATGAAATAACAGTGGGACTTCTCCCAAACGCCCCTACTAGCGAGCCCCGATCCGAGAGTGGTAGCCATATGACAATCATATGGCTGCATGCCAGTGCTTACTTGGAAAAGAAAAAACATAAGTGCCAGGGCTCTCGTCAGGAGGCCACTGCAGCTCGCACCGCACATTGCCCCTACTATGCTGCCGAGGATACTAACAACACAACTACTAACCATCACACGCCTACATGTGTGACAATTCGGACTATATCAAGCTCACAAAGCTCTAAGGCTGGCTTGGGCGGCAGGTAATAGTCAGTTTTAATGTATATTGAATTAATAATTAACTGCTGTGGTGGTCCTCTCTAAATTAGCCAGACAGCGCCACCTTGTGGCAGATTGTAACAAGCCCCGGTGTTGAGCACCGGAAACCACCGGCTCAAATTAAGCACTGTTGCCTGCAGCACTCTACTTACAGCGCTGTTGCCCAGTGCCAGATAGCTCTACGCCATACTCTCTCCCATTGCCACTAGTTACCATTTTCTGATGCCCGACAAAAACAGAGCATGCAGCCCATTCCCAGGACGGGTACCAGTCTTAGGTGGCGAGGAGACCCCAGGCCAATCCACTTACTCCCTTTTCTCCTATACTTCATGCAATATTTTCTAAGGATAAAATCATCCCCAAACATGTACGTTTAAGGCATGGGTGCAGTGGGCAATTGCCCCGTGCCCCCAGTTTCCAAGGCCCCCCTCCCCACTCTGTCTCTATTTGACCTCTCTACTGTATTTCTCTATTTGAACCTCTCTCCAACTCTCTGCCTCCCTCTGCCTCGCCACCCCGTATCATTTTAAGTATTTTTGTGTCCTGGCTAAGACATATTTAAACTTTTTCAGCGTGATTCTGTTAAAGTTTTACCATTAAATTTAGAATTGTTTAGCATCATGCAGACTTGTATTAGCAGTAAGTGGGTATTAAAATTTAAAGTTGCTCTCTACAGGGGCCTCCAAAATATGTCTTGCCCGGGGCCCCCAAAATCCTTAAAATGACAATGCCCCCAGAGTATAATATCCAATCTCTGGGCCAGGCTGTCTTCTTAGTCCAGAAGCAGTGCATCATCTGCTTGTCATTTTTGAGGGCCCTTGCGTGGCTCATGAGTAGTCAGGCAGTGCAATTTGCAAACAGATATTTACCAAAATGACAATAGGTAAGAATGCTGCTGTTAACCCCCCACCCACTTGCTGGGCTGTAATTTTATTAAATTAATTTACATGATTCTAATAGAAGTAAAAAAGGAAGGTGTGGCCTGAGCTAGTCACACATAGGGTCGGACTCTGCTTTCTCTCTCCTAAAATGGCAGCTGCCACCATTATAGAGAATAGAGGCAGCGCACACATCTGGGCTGGAGGGCCATTTGGCAGACCTCGCAATCTTGGAAATATTTTCAGGGTGGCATCGGATTTGCCAGAGATAGGTTGGCAGTTTTGCTGAATGTGAAATCTAGAGATTAAGTTCTGCCCATCTGTAATGGACAAACCCTATAGCAACACTCTTTTATAATTATAGGAACAGGTGCATATATAGCCATACAGAGGCACCTACCATTGTGTTTCTACTTGCCACTTGCTATTACAGTAGTGCAGTTTAATAGCAATTTTAATAGGAAGTCTGTGGTGTTCATTTCATCCACCCTAGAAGAATGAAAGGCTGAGTTGGCAGCAACAAGATTCAAACCTGGTATCTCGGCATGACCTCGGATAATCACAACAGAAGCACGGGATATGTGTGTAACCTGCTGCTCATACATGTGCGTGTGGCAAAGCTCTGCGTGAAGCCTTCGGATCACATACAACACCCTAAGAAGGCGGAGCGGTCACCTTCAGTGCAAAGGTGGTGCCTGTAGACGGGAAGGGGCCGGGGCCAGAAGTGGGGGCGGGGAAGACTCACATAAGGAGGAAGGCGCCTTGTGAATGCTGTTATATCTTCACAGGCAGCGTCGACGGAGCAATAGTATGTTGTGGGTAGAAAGGCAAGAACATGTTCATGTTTTTAATCATAGTGCTACGGAACGAGCGCCTCCTCGCCTCAACCCCCCCTACACAGACACACGCAGACACACTCAGACGGCATGTCTTAAAACTTTCAGAGCTGCCTAGAATGGGGGCTATTTTTATTTTGGTCCCCGGTCCTATTTGTCTGACCCAGTGCCGACACTGATCCGAAGAAACCAAAAAGCCACGCGTTGTGCGAATGTAACCATGTTAAAACAACCACCATTTTCTTACTGGAACAAGTTGGGAGTCGATAACAGTTGCCCGGTGAACCAGCAAATACAAGAACCAGTTCCATCCTAGCCCCGTTTCCCAACTTGTGTGACTCGGGGCAAAAACACTTCATCTCCCCCTACTTCTGTTGTTCTCTTACTTGCAAATAGGTATAGCGCTTAGAAAACGACGGCCGTCATCATGAAGCGCCCTCCCGCTCCACCTCAGACAGACATCTCTCCCCATCTTCAAAAGAAACCTCAAAACCTGGCTCTTCGACAGACCCCCTCCTTGATGGACTGGAACCTGCGAAACCCCCCTCCCCCAGCGCCTTGAGACCCTTACGGGTGAGTAGTAGCGCTTAACTGATTGATTGATTGAATTGGACATTTTATTGTATCAAAGAAACACCATCAAACACATGCACTGTCTGACTCAACCTCTCCAGAAAAGTAGTGTTCGGTGAAAGAGACCCAGTTAGTGCAAAGGTGGGAGGCCTCCATAACTCACCTCTGGAAAAGACCCCTTGGCGTAGACCATCAGCAGAGACGTCTTCCCGCAGCCCCCGTCTCCAACGATCACAATTTTAACTTCTTTCTTCCCAGAAGTGCTCTTTTTGGCCCCGCCAGGTGCAACACCGTTGATTGTGCCATTAGCTTCAGTCATGTTCTTGCTCAACAAGGGGTAACACGCCCGTCCCCTCTCATCAGGGATGAAATGCGGAGCCACAGAGGCGCAGCTCAAACTCCGTGCATGTCTGCGGCTGCTGCTTCCTGGGCACTGCACTGAAACGGAGCAGCAGCCTGCGAGGCTGGCAGTGACGGCGAGAAGACAGCAGGATGTGGGTGCGCTGAGCAGCGCCACGGGAACAGTTTTTCGCTTGCTAAACCTGCCGAAAAACATAGCCTCAGGGCGCCCCCTGCTGGAAGACGTGGGAAGCACAGATAATTAGGCCCCGTACTCCACCTCCGGCAGGCAGCACACACTGGAAGAAATGAGTATCAGAGGGCCCTGCACCAGCTTTCCACCTGCTCAAGATATCAGCGGCACACGTGCCCAGCCCGAGAGCCCCACCTCGTGCGTGCAGCACACAGGGCCCGGCCACAGGAGGACTGCACCTGCTGAAAGACATGAGAAGCACAGAGAAACCATGCCCAGTGCAAAGGCTCCAACTCTCCACTTGCTAGAAGACACTTGCAGCACACAGATCCCAGTCAAAGGTGCAGCACCTGTTACAGTAGCATAGTGCATCACCAGGACACCACCTACTGCATGCAGCACACAGGACCCAGCTTCCGTCTCCGCCTGTAGGGGGTACATGAGCAGCATATAGGATCCAGACCTAGGGCTTCACCCACTGCATGCAGCTCACGGGACCCAGCACCAGGACTCCATCAGCTGTATGCAGCACATGGGTTCCAACACCAGGACTCCATGTGGCTTACAGGTCCCACATAAAAGCTCCACCTCCTGAGGGACATCAGCAGCACACAGGGCCCAACCAAAGGTACAATCCCTTCTACTGCAGCAACGAACAAATGTTCCAGTTGCCAAAGGACACTTGCAGCGCACAGATCCCAATCAAAAGAACAAAACATGTTCCAGCAGCATTGCACAGCACCAGGACTCCATCTGCTGCATACAGCACACAGGGCCCAGCCCCAGGGCTTCACCTACTGCATGCAGCACACAGGACCCAGCACCAGGACTCCATGTACTCCATGTGGCTTACAGGTCCCACATAAAAGCTCCACCTCCTGAGGGACATCAGCAGCACTCAGGGCCCAACCAAAGGTACAATCCCTTCTACTGCAGCAACGAACAAATGTTCCAGTTGCCAAAGGACACTTCCAGCGCACAGAGCCCAATCAAAAGAACAAAACATGTTCCAGCAGCATTGCACAGCACCAGGACTCCATCTGCTGCATACAGCACACAGGGCCCAGTCCCAGGGCTTCACCTACTGCATGCAGCACATGGGTTCCATCACCAGGACTCCATGTACTCCATGTGGCTTACAGGTCCCACATAAAAGCTCCACCTCCTGAGGGACATCAGCAGCACTCAGGGCCCAACCAAAGGTACAATCCCTTCTACTGCAGCAACGAACAAATGTTCCAGTTGCCAAAGGACACTTCCAGCGCACAGAGCCCAATCAAAAGAACAAAACATGTTCCAGCAGCATTGCACAGCACCAGGACTCCATCTGCTGCATACAGCACACAGGACCCAGAACCAGGACTTCACCAACCGCATGCAGCACACAGGACCCAGCACCAGGATTCCATCTACTGCATGCAGCACACATGGCCCAGTCCCAAGGCTTCACCTACTGCATGCAGCACACAGCACCCAACACCAGGACTCCATCGACTGCATGCAGCACACAGGACCGAGAACCAGGACTCCACCCACCGCATGCAGCACATAGGACCCAGCACCAGGACTCCATCTACTGCATGCAGCACACAGGGCCCAGTCCCAAGGCTTCACCTACTGCATACAGCAAACAGCAGCCAACACCAGAACTCCATTTACTGCATGCAGCACACAGGACCCAGAACCAGGACTCCATCAACTGCATGCAGCACATAGGACCCAGCACCAGGACTCCATCTACTGCATGCAGCACACAGGGCTCAGTCCAAAGGCTTCACCTACTGCATACAGCACACAGCACCCAACACCAGGACTCCATCAACTGCATGCAGCACACAGGACCCAGAACCAGGACTCCATCAACTGCATGCAGCACACAGGACCCAGCACCAGGACTCCTTCTACTGCATGCAGCTCACGGGTTCCATCACCAGGACTCCATGTACTCCATGTGGCTTACAGGTCCCACATAAAAGCTCCACCTGCTGAGGGACATCAGCAGCACACAGGGCCCAACCAAAGGTACAATCCCTTCTACTGCAGCAACGAACAAATGTTCCAGTTGCCAAAGGACACTTGCAGCGCACAGATCCCAATCAAAAGAACAAAACATGTTCCAGCAGCATTGCACAGCACCAGGACACCATCTGCTGCATACAGCACACTGGGCCCAGTCCCAGGGCTTCACCTACTGCATGCAGCACACAGGACCCAGCACCAGGACTCCTTCTACTGCATGCAGCACATAGGACCCAGCACTGGGACTCCATCTGCTGCATACAGCACACAGGACCCAGAACCAGGACTCCATCTACTGCATACAGCACACAGGACCCAGAACCAGGACTTCACCAACTGCATGCAGCACACAGGACCCAGCACCAGGACTCCATCTACTGCATGCAGCACACAGGACCCAGCACCAGGGCTTCACCTACTACATGCAGCACACAGGACCCAGCACCAGGACTCCTTCTACTGCATGCAGCACACAGGACCCAGCACCAGGACTCCTTCTACTGCATGCAGCACACAGGACCCAGAACCAGGACTCCATCTACTGCATGCAGCACACAGGACCCATCACCAGGACTCCTTCTACTGCATGCAGCACACAGGGCCCAGTCCCAGGGCTTCACCTACTGCATGCAGCACACAGGACCCAGCACCAGGACTCCTTCTACTGCATGCAGCACATAGGACCCAGCACCAGGACTCCATCTACTGCATGCAGCACACAGAGCCCAGTCCCAAGGCTTCACCTACTGCATGCAGCACACAGGACCCAGAACCAGGACTCCTTCTACTGCATGCAGCACATATGACCCAACACCAGGACTCCATCTACTGCATACAGCACACAGGACCCAGCACCTGGACTCCATATACTGCATGCAGCACATATGACCCAACACCAGGACTCCATCTACTGCATACAGCACACAGGACCCAACACCAGGACTCCATCTACTGCATGCAGCACACAGGACACAGAAGCAGGACTCCATCTACTGCATGCAGCACACAGGGCCCAGTCCCAAGGCTTCACCTACTGCATGCAGCACCCAGCGCCCAACATCAGGACTCCATCTTCTGCATGCAGCACACAGGACACAGAAGCAGGACTCCATCTACTGCATGCAGCACACAGGGCCCAGTCCCAAGGCTTCACCTACTGCATGCAGCACACAGCGCCGAACACCAAGACTCCATTTACTGCATGCAGCACACAGGACCCAAAACCAGGACTCCTTCTACTGCATGCAGCACATAGGACCCAGCACCAGGACTCCATCTACTGCATGCAGCACACAGGGCACAGTCCCAAGGCTTCACCTACTGCATGCAGCACACAGCGCCGAACACCAAGACTCCATTTACTGCATGCAGCACACAGGACCCAGAACCAGGACTCCATGAACTGCATGCAGCACACAGGACCCAGAACCAGGACTCCTTCTACTGCATGCAGCACAGAGGGCCCAACACCAGGACTCCATCTACTGCATGCAGCACATATGACCCAACACCAGGACTCCATCTACTGCATGCAGCACATAGGACCCAGCACCAGGACTCCACCAACTGCATACAGTATACAGGGCCCAACATCAGGACTCCACCAACAGCATGCAGCACACAGTGCCCAGTCCCAAGGCTTCACCTACTTCATGCAGCACACAGCACCCAACACCAGGACTCCATCAACTGCATGCAGCACACAGGACCCAGAACCAGGACTCCATCAACTGTATGCAGCTCACAGGACCCAGCACCCAGACTCCATCTACTGCATACAGCACAGAGGACACAGAACCAGGACTCCATCAACTGCATACAGCACACAGCACCCCACACCAGGACTCCTTCTACAGCATGCAGCACACAGGGCCCAGCACCAGGACTCTGTCTACTGCATGCAGCACACAGGGCCCAGCACCAGGACTCCATCTACTGCATGCAGAACACAGGACCCAGTACCAGGACTCCCTCAACTGCATGCAGCACACAGGGCCCTGTCCCAAGGCTTCACCTACTGCATGCAGCACACAGGACTCAGTCCCAAGGCTTCACCTACTGCATGCAGCACACAGGGCTCAGTCCCAAGGCTTCACCTACTGCATGCAGCACACCGGACACAGCACCAGAACTCCATCTACTGCATACAGCTCAAAGGACGCAGCACCAGGACTCCATCTACTGCAGGCATCACACAGGGCCCAGTCCCAAGGCTTCACCTACTGCATGCAGCTCACAGGACCCAGAACCAGGACTCCATCAACTACATGCAGCACACAGGACCCAGCACCAGGACTCCACCAACTGCATACAGTATACAGGGCCCAACACCAGGACTACATCAACCGCATGCAGCACAAAGGACCCAGAACCAGAACTCCATCAACTGCATACAGCATACAGGACCCAGAACCAGGACTCCACCAACCGCATGCAGCACATAGGACCCAGCACCAGGACTCCATCTGCTGCATACAGCACACAGGACCCAGAACCAGAACTCCAAAACTGCATGCAGCACATAGGACCCAGCACCAGGACTCCATCTACTGCATGCAGCACACAGGGCCCAGTCCCAAGGCTTCACCTACTACATGCAGCACACAGGACCCAGCACCTGGACTCCATCTACTGCATACAGCATACAGCATACAGGACCCAGAACCAGGACTTTATCAACTGCATGCAGCACACAGGACCCAGAACCAGGACTCCATCAACTGCATACAGCAGACAGGACCCAGGACTTCATCAACTGCATACGGCACACAGGACCGAGCACCAGGACTCCACCAACTGCATACAGCACACAGGACCCAGAACCAGGACTCCATTTACTACATGCAGCACATAGGATCCAACACCAGGACTCCATCAACTGCATGCAGCACACAGATTCCAACACCAGGACTCCATCTACTGCATGCAGCACACAGGACCCAACACCAGGACTCCATCTACTGCATGCAGCACATAGGACCCAGCACCAGGGCTTCACCTACTGCATGCAGCACATAGGACCCAACACCAGGACTCCATCTACTGCATGCAGCACACAGAACCCAACACCAGGACTCTATCTACTGCATGCAGCACATAGGACCCAACACCAGGACTCCATCTACTGCATGCAGCACACAAGGCCCAACACCAGGACTCCATCTACTGCATGCAGCACAGAGGGCCCAACACCAGGACTCCATCTACTGCATGCAGCACATATGACCCAACACCAGGACTCCGTCTACTGCATGCAGCACACAGGACCCAGCACCTGGACTCCATCTACTGCATGCAGCACACAGGACCCAGCACCAGGACTCCATCTACTGCATGCAGCACACAGGGCCCAACACCATGACTCCATCTACTGCATGCAGCACACAGGACCCAGCACCAGGACTCCATCTACTGCATGCAGCACACAGGGCCCAACACCAGGACTCCATCTACTGCATGCAGCACATATGACCCAACACCAGGACTCCATCTACTGCATGCAGCACACAGGACCCAGCAACTGGACTCCATCTACTGCATGCAGCACACAGGACCCAGCACCAGGACTCCATCTACTGCATGCAGCACACAGGGCCCAACACCAGGACTCCATCTACTGCATGCAGCACATATGACCCAACACCAGGACTCCATCTACTGCATGCAGCACACAGGACCCAGCAACTGGACTCCATCTACTGCATGCAGCACATAGGACCCAACACCAGGACTCCATCTACTGCATGCAGCACACAAGGCCCAACACCAGGACTCCATCTACTGCATGCAGCACAGAGGGCCCAACACCAGGACTCCATCTACTGCATGCAGCACATATGACCCAACACCAAGACTCCATCTACTGCATGCAGCACACAGGACCCAGCAACTGGACTCCATCTACTGCATGCAGCAGACAGGACCCAGCACCAGGACTCCATCTACTGCATGCAGCACACAGGGCCCAGCACCAGGACTCCATCTACTGCACACAGGGCCCAACACCAGGACTCCATCTACTGCAGGCAGCACACAGGGCCCAGTCCAAAGGCTTCACCTACTGCATGCAGCACACAGGACCCAGCAACTGGACTCCATCTACTGCATGCAGCACATATGACCCAACACCAGGACTCCATCTACTGCATACAGCACACAGGACCCAGCACCTGGACTCCATATACTGCATGCAGCACATATGACCCAACACCAGGACTCCATCTACTGCATACAGCACACAGGACCCAACACCAGGACTCAATCAACTGCATGCAGCACACAGGACCCAGCACCAGGACTCCTTCTACTGCATGCAGCACACAGGGCTCAGTCCCAAGGCTTCACCTACTGCATACAGCACACAGCACCCAACACCAGAACTCCATCAACTGCATGCAGCACACAGGGCCCAGCACCAGGACTCCATCTACTGCATGCAGCACACAGCGCCGAACACCAGAACTCCATTTACTGCATGCAGCACACAGGACCCAGAACCAGGACTCCATCAACTGCATGCAGCACACAGGACCCAGCACCAGGACTCCATTTACTGCATGCAGCACACAGGACCCAGAACCAGGACTCCATCAACTGCATGCAGCACACAGGACCCAGCACCAGGACTCCATCTACTGCATGCAGCACACAGGGCCCAGCACCAGGACTCCATCTACTGCATGCAGCACACAGGGCCCAGTCCCAAGGCTTCACCTACTGCATGCAGCACCCAGCGCCCAACATCAGGACTCCATCTTCTGCATGCAGCACACAGGACACAGAAGCAGGACTCCATCTACTGCATGCAGCACACAGGGCTCAGTCCCAAGGCTTCACCTACTGCATACAGCACACAGGGCCCAGTCCCAAGGCTTCACCTACTGCATGCAGCACACAGGACCCAGAACCAGGACTCCTTCTACTGCATGCAGCACATAGGATCCAGCACCAGGACTCCATCTACTGCATGCAGCACACAGGGCCCAGTCCCAAGGCTTCACCTACTACATGCAGCACACAGGACCCAGCACCTGGACTCCATCTACTGCATACAGCATACAGCATACAGGACCCAGAACCAGGACTTTATCAACTGCATGCAGCACACAGGACCCAGAACCAGGACTCCATCAACTGCATACAGCAGACAGGACCCAGGACTTCATCAACTGCATACGGCACACAGGACCGAGCACCAGGACTCCACCAACTGCATACAGCACACAGGACCCAGAACCAGGACTCCATTTACTACATGCAGCACATAGGATCCAACACCAGGACTCCATCAACTGCATGCAGCACACAGATTCCAACACCAGGACTCCATCTACTGCATGCAGCACACAGGACCCAACACCAGGACTCTATCTACTGCATGCAGCCACAGGACCCAGCACCAGGGCTTCACCTACTGCATGCAGCACATAGGACCCAACACCAGGACTCCATCTACTGCATGCAGCACACAGAACCCAACACCAGGACTCTATCTACTGCATGCAGCACATAGGACCCAACACCAGGACTCCATCTACTGCATGCAGCACACAAGGCCCAACACCAGGACTCCATCTACTGCATGCAGCACAGAGGGCCCAACACCAGGACTCCATCTACTGCATGCAGCACATATGACCCAACACCAGGACTCCATCTACTGCATGCAGCACACAGGACCCAGCACCTGGACTCCATCTACTGCATGCAGCACACAGGACCCAGCACCAGGACTCCATCTACTGCATGCAGCACACAGGGCCCAACACCATGACTCCATCTACTGCATGCAGCACACAGGACCCAGCACCAGGACTCCATCTACTGCATGCAGCACACAGGGCCCAACACCAGGACTCCATCTACTGCATGCAGCACATATGACCCAACACCAGGACTCCATCTACTGCATGCAGCACACAGGACCCAGCAACTGGACTCCATCTACTGCATGCAGCACACAGGACCCAGCACCAGGACTCCATCTACTGCATGCAGCACACAGGGCCCAACACCAGGACTCCATCTACTGCATGCAGCACATATGACCCAACACCAGGACTCCATCTACTGCATGCAGCACACAGGACCCAGCAACTGGACTCCATCTACTGCATGCAGCACATCGGACCCAACACCAGGACTCCATCTACTGCATGCAGCACACAAGGCCCAACACCAGGACTCCATCTTCTGCATGCAGCACAGAGGGCCCAACACCAGGACTCCATCTACTGCATGCAGCACATATGACCCAACACCAGGACTCCATCTACTGCATGCAGCACACAGGACCCAGCAACTGGACTCCATCTACTGCATGCAGCAGACAGGACCCAGCACCAGGACTCCATCTACTGCATGCAGCACACAGGGCCCAGCACCAGGACTCCATCTACTGCACACAGGGCCCAACACCAGGACTCCATCTACTGCAGGCAGCACACAGGGTCTAGTCCAAAGGCTTCACCTACTGCATGCAGCACACAGGACCCAGCAACTGGACTCCATCTACTGCATGCAGCACATATGACCCAACACCAGGACTCCATCTACTGCATACAGCACACAGGACCCAGCACCTGGACTCCATATACTGCATGCAGCACATATGACCCAACACCAGGACTCCATCTACTGCATACAGCACACAGGACCCAACACCAGGACTCAATCAACTGCATGCAGCACACAGGACCCAGCACCAGGACTCCTTCTACTGCATGCAGCACACAGGGCTCAGTCCCAAGGCTTCACCTACTGCATACAGCACACAGCACCCAACACCAGAACTCCATCAACTGCATGCAGCACACAGGGCCCAGCACCAGGACTCCATCTACTGCATGCAGCACACAGCGCCGAACACCAGAACTCCATTTACTGCATGCAGCACACAGGACCCAGAACCAGGACTCCATCAACTGCATGCAGCACACAGGACCCAGCACCAGGACTCCATTTACTGCATGCAGCACACAGGCCCCAGAACCAGGACTCCATCAACTGCATGCAGCACACAGGACCCAGCACCAGGACTCCATCTACTGCATGCAGCACACAGGGCCCAGCACCAGGACTCCATCTACTGCATGCAGCACACAGGGCCCAGTCCCAAGGCTTCACCTACTGCATGCAGCACCCAGCGCCCAACATCAGGACTCCATCTTCTGCATGCAGCACACAGGACACAGAAGCAGGACTCCATCAACTGCATGCAGCACACAGGACCCAGCACCAGGACTCCATCTACTGCATGCAGCACACAGGGCCCAGCACCAGGACTCCATCTACTGCATGCAGCACACAGGGCTCAGTCCCAAGGCTTCACCTACTGCATACAGCACACAGGGCCCAGTCCCAAGGCTTCACCTACTGCATGCAGCACACAGGACCCAGAACCAGGACTCCTTCTACTGCATGCAGCACATAGGATCCAGCACCAGGACTCCATCTACTGCATGCAGCACACAGGGCCCAGTCCCAAGGCTTCACCTACTGCATGCAGCACATAGGACCCAGAACCAGGACTCCTTCTACTGCATGCAGCACATAGGACCCAGCACCAGGGCTCCATCTACTGCATGCAGCACACAGGGCCCAGTCCCAAGGCTTCACCTACTGCATGCAGCACACAGCGCCGAACACCAGGACTCCATTTACTGCATGCAGCACACAGGACCCAGAACCAGGACTCCATCAACTGCATGCAGCACACAGGACCCAGAACCAGGACTCCTTCTACTGCATGCAGCACATAGGACCCAGCACCAGGACTCCACCAACTGCATACAGTATACAGGGCCCAACATCAGGACTCCACCAACCGCATGCAGCACACAGTGCCCAGTCCCAAGGCTTCACCTACTTCATGCAGCACACAGCACCCAACACCAGGACTCCATCAACTGCATGCAGCACACAGGACCCAGAACCAGGACTCCATCAACTGCATGCAGCTCACAGGACCCAGCACCCAGACTCCATCTACTGCATACAGCACAGAGGACCCAGAACCAGGACTCTATCAACTGCATACAGCTCACAGCACCCAACATCAGGACTCCTTCTACAGCATGCAGCACACAGGGCCCAGCACCAGGACTCTGTCTACTGCATGCAGCACACAGGGCCCAGCACCAGGACTCCATCTACTGCATGCAGAACACAGGACCCAGTACAAGGATTCCCTCAACTGCATGCAGCACACAGGGCCCTGTCCCACGGCTTCACCTACTGCATGCAGCACACAGGACTCAGTCCCAAGGCTTCACCTACTGCATGCAGCACACAGGGCTCAGTCCCAAGGCTTCACCTACTGCATGCAGCACACCAGACACAGCACCAGAACTCCATCTACTGCATACAGCTCAAAGGACGCAGCACCAGGACTCCATCTACTGCAGGCATCACACAGGGCCCAGTCCCAAGGCTTCACCTACTGCATGCAGCTCACAGGACCCAGAACCAGGACTCCATCAACTACATGCAGCACACAGGACCCAGCACCAGGACTCCACCAACTGCATACAGTATACAGGGCCCAACACCAGGACTACATCAACCGCATGCAGCACAAGGGACCCAGAACCAGAACTCCATCAACTGCATACAGCATACAGGACCCAGAACCAGGACTCCACCAACCGCATGCAGCACATAGGACCCAGCACCAGGACTCCATCTGCTGCATACAGCACACAGGACCCAGAACCAGAACTCCACCAACCGCATGCAGCACATAGGACCCAGCACCAGGACTCCATCTATTGCATGCAGCACACAGGGCCCAGTCCCAAGGCTTCACCTACTGCATGCAGCACACAGGACCCAGCACCTGGACTCCATCTACTGCATACAGCATACAGCATACAGGACCCAGAACCAGGACTTTATCAACTGCATTTAGCACACAGGACCCAGAACCAGGACTCCATCAACTGCATACAGCAGACAGGACCCAGGACTTCATCAACTGCATACGGCACACAGGACCGAGCACCAGGACTCCACCAACTGCATACAGCACACAGGACCCAGAACCAGGACTCCATTTACTACATGCAGCACACAGAACCCAACACCAGGACTCTATCTACTGCATGCAGCACATAGGACCCAACACCAGGACTCCATCTACTGCATGCAGCACACAAGGCCCAACACCAGGACTCCATCTACTGCATGCAGCACAGAGGGCCCAACACCAGGACTCCATCTACTGCATGCAGCACATATGACCCAACACCAGGACTCCATCTACTGCATGCAGCACACAGGACCCAGCACCTGGACTCCATCTACTGCATGCAGCACACAGGACCCAGCACCAGGACTCCATCTACTGCATGCAGCACACAGGGCCCAACACCATGACTCCATCTACTGCATGCAGCACACAGGACCCAGCACCAGGACTCCACCAACTGCATACAGTATACAGGGCCCAGAACCAGGACTTTATCAACTGCATGCAGCACACAGGACCCAGAACCAGGACTCCATCAACTGCATACAGCAGACAGGACCCAGGACTTCATCAACTGCATACGGCACACAGGACCGAGCACCAGGACTCCACCAACTGCATACAGCACACAGGACCCAGAACCAGGACTCCATTTACTACATGCAGCACATAGGATCCAACACCAGGACTCCATCAACTGCATGCAGCACACAGATTCCAACACCAGGACTCCATCTACTGCATGCAGCACACAGGACCCTATCTACTGCATGCAGCCACAGGACCCAGCACCAGGGCTTCACCTACTGCATGCAGCACATAGGACCCAACACCAGGACTCCATCTACTGCATGCAGCACACAGAACCCAACACCAGGACTCTATCTACTGCATGCAGCACATAGGACCCAACACCAGGACTCCATCTACTGCATGCAGCACACAAGGCCCAACACCAGGACTCCATCTACTGCATGCAGCACAGAGGGCCCAACACCAGGACTCCATCTACTGCATGCAGCACATATGACCCAACACCAGGACTCCATCTACTGCATGCAGCACACAGGACCCAGCACCTGGACTCCATCTACTGCATGCAGCACACAGGACCCAGCACCAGGACTCCATCTACTGCATGCAGCACACAGGACCCAGCACCAGGACTCCTTCTACTGCATGCAGTACATAGGACCCAGCACTGGGACTCCATCTGCTGCATACAGCACACAGGGCCCAGTCCCAGGGCTTCACCTACTGCATGCAGCACACAGGACCCAGCACCAGGACTCCTTCTACTGCATGCAGCACATAGGACCCAGCACCAGGACTCCATCTACTGCATGCAGCACACAGAGCCCAGTCCCAAGGCTTCACCTACTGCATGCAGCACACAGGACCCAGAACCAGGACTCCTTCTACTGCATGCAGCACATAGGACCCAGCACCAGGACTCCATCTACTGCATGCAGCACACAGGGCACAGTCCCAAGGCTTCACCTACTGCATGCAGCACACAGCGCCGAACACCAAGACTCCATTTACTGCATGCAGCACACAGGACCCAGAACCAGGACTCCTTCTACTGCATGCAGCACATAGGACCCAGCACCAGGACTCCATCTACTGCATGCAGCACACAGGGCACAGTCCCAAGGCTTCACCTACTGCATGCAGCACACAGCGCCGAACACCAAGACTCCATTTACTGCATGCAGCACACAGGACCCAGAACCAGGACTCCATGAACTGCATGCAGCACACAGGACCCAGAACCAGGACTCCTTCTACTGCATGCAGCACAGAGGGCCCAACACCAGGACTCCATCTACTGCATGCAGCACATATGACCCAACACCAGGACTCCATCTACTGCATGCAGCACATAGGACCCAGCACCAGGACTCCACCAACTGCATACAGTATACAGGGCCCAACATCAGGACTCCACCAACTGCATACAGTATACAGGGCCCAACATCAGGACTCCACCAACAGCATGCAGCACACAGTGCCCAGTCCCAAGGCTTCACCTACTTCATGCAGCACACAGCACCCAACACCAGGACTCCATCAACTGCATGCAGCACACAGGACCCAGAACCAGGACTCCATCAACTGTATGCAGCTCACAGGACCCAGCACCCAGACTCCATCTACTGCATACAGCACAGAGGACACAGAACCAGGACTCCATCAACTGCATACAGCACACAGCACCCCACACCAGGACTCCTTCTACAGCATGCAGCACACAGGGCCCAGCACCAGGACTCTGTCTACTGCATGCAGCACACAGGGCCCAGCACCAGGACTCCATCTACTGCATGCAGAACACAGGACCCAGTACCAGGACTCCCTCAACTGCATGCAGCACACAGGGCCCTGTCCCAAGGCTTCACCTACTGCATGCAGCACACAGGACTCAGTCCCAAGGCTTCACCTACTGCATGCAGCACACAGGGCTCAGTCCCAAGGCTTCACCTACTGCATGCAGCACACCGGACACAGCACCAGAACTCCATCTACTGCATACAGCTCAAAGGACGCAGCACCAGGACTCCATCTACTGCAGGCATCACACAGGGCCCAGTCCCAAGGCTTCACCTACTGCATGCAGCTCACAGGACCCAGAACCAGGACTCCATCAACTACATGCAGCACACAGGACCCAGCACCAGGACTCCACCAACTGCATACAGTATACAGGGCCCAACACCAGGACTACATCAACCGCATGCAGCACAAAGGACCCAGAACCAGAACTCCATCAACTGCATACAGCATACAGGACCCAGAACCAGGACTCCACCAACCGCATGCAGCACATAGGACCCAGCACCAGGACTCCATCTGCTGCATACAGCACACAGGACCCAGAACCAGAACTCCAAAAACTGCATGCAGCACATAGGACCCAGCACCAGGACTCCATCTACTGCATGCAGCACACAGGGCCCAGTCCCAAGGCTTCACCTACTACATGCAGCACACAGGACCCAGCACCTGGACTCCATCTACTGCATACAGCATACAGCATACAGGACCCAGAACCAGGACTTTATCAACTGCATGCAGCACACAGGACCCAGAACCAGGACTCCATCAACTGCATACAGCAGACAGGACCCAGGACTTCATCAACTGCATACGGCACACAGGACCGAGCACCAGGACTCCACCAACTGCATACAGCACACAGGACCCAGAACCAGGACTCCATTTACTACATGCAGCACATAGGATCCAACACCAGGACTCCATCAACTGCATGCAGCACACAGATTCCAACACCAGGACTCCATCTACTGCATGCAGCACACAGGACCCAACACCAGGACTCCATCTACTGCATGCAGCACATAGGACCCAGCACCAGGGCTTCACCTACTGCATGCAGCACATAGGACCCAACACCAGGACTCCATCTACTGCATGCAGCACACAGAACCCAACACCAGGACTCTATCTACTGCATGCAGCACATAGGACCCAACACCAGGACTCCATCTACTGCATGCAGCACACAAGGCCCAACACCAGGACTCCATCTACTGCATGCAGCACAGAGGGCCCAACACCAGGACTCCATCTACTGCATGCAGCACATATGACCCAACACCAGGACTCCGTCTACTGCATGCAGCACACAGGACCCAGCACCTGGACTCCATCTACTGCATGCAGCACACAGGACCCAGCACCAGGACTCCATCTACTGCATGCAGCACACAGGGCCCAACACCATGACTCCATCTACTGCATGCAGCACACAGGACCCAGCACCAGGACTCCATCTACTGCATGCAGCACACAGGGCCCAACACCAGGACTCCATCTACTGCATGCAGCACATATGACCCAACACCAGGACTCCATCTACTGCATGCAGCACACAGGACCCAGCAACTGGACTCCATCTACTGCATGCAGCACACAGGACCCAGCACCAGGACTCCATCTACTGCATGCAGCACACAGGGCCCAACACCAGGACTCCATCTACTGCATGCAGCACATATGACCCAACACCAGGACTCCATCTACTGCATGCAGCACACAGGACCCAGCAACTGGACTCCATCTACTGCATGCAGCACATAGGACCCAACACCAGGACTCCATCTACTGCATGCAGCACACAAGGCCCAACACCAGGACTCCATCTACTGCATGCAGCACAGAGGGCCCAACACCAGGACTCCATCTACTGCATGCAGCACATATGACCCAACACCAAGACTCCATCTACTGCATGCAGCACACAGGACCCAGCAACTGGACTCCATCTACTGCATGCAGCAGACAGGACCCAGCACCAGGACTCCATCTACTGCATGCAGCACACAGGGCCCAGCACCAGGACTCCATCTACTGCACACAGGGCCCAACACCAGGACTCCATCTACTGCAGGCAGCACACAGGGCCCAGTCCAAAGGCTTCACCTACTGCATGCAGCACACAGGACCCAGCAACTGGACTCCATCTACTGCATGCAGCACATATGACCCAACACCAGGACTCCATCTACTGCATACAGCACACAGGACCCAGCACCTGGACTCCATATACTGCATGCAGCACATATGACCCAACACCAGGACTCCATCTACTGCATACAGCACACAGGACCCAACACCAGGACTCAATCAACTGCATGCAGCACACAGGACCCAGCACCAGGACTCCTTCTACTGCATGCAGCACACAGGGCTCAGTCCCAAGGCTTCACCTACTGCATACAGCACACAGCACCCAACACCAGAACTCCATCAACTGCATGCAGCACACAGGGCCCAGCACCAGGACTCCATCTACTGCATGCAGCACACAGCGCCCGAACACCAGAACTCCATTTACTGCATGCAGCACACAGGACCCAGAACCAGGACTCCATCAACTGCATGCAGCACACAGGACCCAGCACCAGGACTCCATTTACTGCATGCAGCACACAGGACCCAGAACCAGGACTCCATCAACTGCATGCAGCACACAGGGCCCAACACCATGACTCCATCTACTGCATGCAGCACACAGGACCCAGCACCAGGACTCCATCTACTGCATGCAGCACACAGGGCCCAACACCAGGACTCCATCTACTGCATGCAGCACATATGACCCAACACCAGGACTCCATCTACTGCATGCAGCACACAGGACCCAGCAACTGGACTCCATCTACTGCATGCAGCACACAGGACCCAGCACCAGGACTCCATCTACTGCATGCAGCACACAGGGCCCAACACCAGGACTCCATCTACTGCATGCAGCACATATGACCCAACACCAGGACTCCATCTACTGCATGCAGCACACAGGACCCAGCAACTGGACTCCATCTACTGCATGCAGCACATAGGACCCAACACCAGGACTCCATCTACTGCATGCAGCACACAAGGCCCAACACCAGGACTCCATCTACTGCATGCAGCACAGAGGGCCCAACACCAGGACTCCATCTACTGCATGCAGCACATATGACCCAATACCAAGACTCCATCTACTGCATGCAGCACACAGGACCCAGCAACTGGACTCCATCTACTGCATGCAGCAGACAGGACCCAGCACCAGGACTCCATCTACTGCATGCAGCACACAGGGCCCAGCACCAGGACTCCATCTACTGCACACAGGGCCCAACACCAGGACTCCATCTACTGCAGGCAGCACACAGGGCCCAGTCCAAAGGCTTCACCTACTGCATGCAGCACACAGGACCCAGCAACTGGACTCCATCTACTGCATGCAGCACATATGACCCAACACCAGGACTCCATCTACTGCATACAGCACACAGGACCCAGCACCTGGACTCCATATACTGCATGCAGCACATATGACCCAACACCAGGACTCCATCTACTGCATACAGCACACAGGACCCAACACCAGGACTCAATCAACTGCATGCAGCACACAGGACCCAGCACCAGGACTCCTTCTACTGCATGCAGCACACAGGGCTCAGTCCCAAGGCTTCACCTACTGCATACAGCACACAGCACCCAACACCAGAACTCCATCAACTGCATGCAGCACACAGGGCCCAGCACCAGGACTCCATCTACTGCATGCAGCACACAGCGCCGAACACCAGAACTCCATTTACTGCATGCAGCACACAGGACCCAGAACCAGGACTCCATCAACTGCATGCAGCACACAGGACCCAGCACCAGGACTCCATTTACTGCATGCAGCACACAGGACCCAGAACCAGGACTCCATCAACTGCATGCAGCACACAGGACCCAGCACCAGGACTCCATCTACTGCATGCAGCACACAGGGCCCAGCACCAGGACTCCATCTACTGCATGCAGCACACAGGGCCCAGTCCCAAGGCTTCACCTACTGCATGCAGCACCCAGCGCCCAACATCAGGACTCCATCTTCTGCATGCAGCACACAGGACACAGAAGCAGGACTCCATCTACTGCATGCAGCACACAGGGCTCAGTCCCAAGGCTTCACCTACTGCATACAGCACACAGGGCCCAGTCCCAAGGCTTCACCTACTGCATGCAGCACACAGGACCCAGAACCAGGACTCCTTCTACTGCATGCAGCACATAGGATCCAGCACCAGGACTCCATCTACTGCATGCAGCACACAGGGCCCAGTCCCAAGGCTTCACCTACTACATGCAGCACACAGGACCCAGCACCTGGACTCCATCTACTGCATACAGCATACAGGACCCAGAACCAGGACTTTATCAACTGCATGCAGCACACAGGACCCAGAACCAGGACTCCATCAACTGCATACAGCAGACAGGACCCAGGACTTCATCAACTGCATACGGCACACAGGACCGAGCACCAGGACTCCACCAACTGCATACAGCACACAGGACCCAGAACCAGGACTCCATTTACTACATGCAGCACATAGGATCCAACACCAGGACTCCATCAACTGCATGCAGCACACAGATTCCAACACCAGGACTCCATCTACTGCATGCAGCACACAGGACCCAACACCAGGACTCTATCTACTGCATGCAGCCACAGGACCCAGCACCAGGGCTTCACCTACTGCATGCAGCACATAGGACCCAACACCAGGACTCCATCTACTGCATGCAGCACACAGAACCCAACACCAGGACTCTATCTACTGCATGCAGCACATAGGACCCAACACCAGGACTCCATCTACTGCATGCAGCACACAAGGCCCAACACCAGGACTCCATCTACTGCATGCAGCACAGAGGGCCCAACACCAGGACTCCATCTACTGCATGCAGCACATATGACCCAACACCAGGACTCCATCTACTGCATGCAGCACACAGGACCCAGCACCTGGACTCCATCTACTGCATGCAGCACACAGGACCCAGCACCAGGACTCCATCTACTGCATGCAGCACACAGGGCCCAACACCATGACTCCATCTACTGCATGCAGCACACAGGACCCAGCACCAGGACTCCATCTACTGCATGCAGCACACAGGGCCCAACACCAGGACTCCATCTACTGCATGCAGCACATATGACCCAACACCAGGACTCCATCTACTGCATGCAGCACACAGGACCCAGCAACTGGACTCCATCTACTGCATGCAGCACACAGGACCCAGCACCAGGACTCCATCTACTGCATGCAGCACACAGGGCCCAACACCAGGACTCCATCTACTGCATGCAGCACATATGACCCAACACCAGGACTCCATCTACTGCATGCAGCACACAGGACCCAGCAACTGGACTCCATCTACTGCATGCAGCACATCGGACCCAACACCAGGACTCCATCTACTGCATGCAGCACACAAGGCCCAACACCAGGACTCCATCTACTGCATGCAGCACAGAGGGCCCAACACCAGGACTCCATCTACTGCATGCAGCACATATGACCCAACACCAGGACTCCATCTACTGCATGCAGCACACAGGACCCAGCAACTGGACTCCATCTACTGCATGCAGCAGACAGGACCCAGCACCAGGACTCCATCTACTGCATGCAGCACACAGGGCCCAGCACCAGGACTCCATCTACTGCACACAGGGCCCAACACCAGGACTCCATCTACTGCATACAGCACACAGGACCCAGCACCTGGACTCCATATACTGCATGCAGCACATATGACCCAACACCAGGACTCCATCTACTGCATACAGCACACAGGACCCAACACCAGGACTCAATCAACTGCATGCAGCACACAGGACCCAGCACCAGGACTCCTTCTACTGCATGCAGCACACAGGGCTCAGTCCCAAGGCTTCACCTACTGCATACAGCACACAGCACCCAACACCAGAACTCCATCAACTGCATGCAGCACACAGGGCCCAGCACCAGGACTCCATCTACTGCATGCAGCACACAGCGCCGAACACCAGAACTCCATTTACTGCATGCAGCACACAGGACCCAGAACCAGGACTCCATCAACTGCATGCAGCACACAGGACCCAGCACCAGGACTCCATTTACTGCATGCAGCACACAGGACCCAGAACCAGGACTCCATCAACTGCATGCAGCACACAGGACCCAGCACCAGGACTCCATCTACTGCATGCAGCACACAGGGCCCAGCACCAGGACTCCATCTACTGCATGCAGCACACAGGGCCCAGTCCCAAGGCTTCACCTACTGCATGCAGCACCCAGCGCCCAACATCAGGACTCCATCTTCTGCATGCAGCACACAGGACACAGAAGCAGGACTCCATCTACTGCATGCAGCACACAGGGCTCAGTCCCAAGGCTTCACCTACTGCATACAGCACACAGGGCGCAGTCCCAAGGCTTCACCTACTGCATGCAGCACACAGGACCCAGAACCAGGACTCCTTCTACTGCATGCAGCACATAGGATCCAGCACCAGGACTCCATCTACTGCATGCAGCACACAGGGCCCAGTCCCAAGGCTTCACCTACTGCATGCAGCACATAGGACCCAGAACCAGGACTCCTTCTACTGCATGCAGCACATAGGACCCAGCACCAGGGCTCCATCTACTGCATGCAGCACACAGGGCCCAGTCCCAAGGCTTCACCTACTGCATGCAGCACACAGGACCCAGAACCAGGACTCCATCAACTGCATGCAGCACACAGGACCCAGAACCAGGACTCCTTCTACTGCATGCAGCACATAGGACCCAGCACCAGGACTCCACCAACTGCATACAGTATACAGGGCCCAACATCAGGACTCCACCAACCGCATGCAGCACACAGTGCCCAGTCCCAAGGCTTCACCTACTTCATGCAGCACACAGCACCCAACACCAGGACTCCATCAACTGCATGCAGCACACAGGACCCAGAACCAGGACTCCATCAACTGCATGCAGCTCACAGGACCCAGCACCCAGACTCCATCTACTGCATACAGCACAGAGGACCCAGAACCAGGACTCCATCAACTGCATACAGCTCACAGCACCCAACATCAGGACTCCTTCTACAGCATGCAGCACACAGGGCCCAGCACCAGGACTCCATCTACTGCATGCAGCACACAGGGCCCAGCACCAGGACTCCATCTACTGCATGCAGAACACAGGACCCAGTACCAGGATTCCCTCAACTGCATGCAGCACACAGGGCCCTGTCCCACGGCTTCACCTACTGCATGCAGCACACAGGACTCAGTCCCAAGGCTTCACCTACTGCATGCAGCACACAGGGCTCAGTCCCAAGGCTTCACCTACTGCATGCAGCACACCAGACACAGCACCAGAACTCCATCTACTGCATACAGCTCAAAGGACGCAGCACCAGGACTCCATCTACTGCAGGCATCACACAGGGCCCAGTCCCAAGGCTTCACCTACTGCATGCAGCTCACAGGACCCAGAACCAGGACTCCATCAACTACATGCAGCACACAGGACCCAGCACCAGGACTCCACCAACTGCATACAGTATACAGGGCCCAACACCAGGACTACATCAACCGCATGCAGCACAAGGGACCCAGAACCAGAACTCCATCAACTGCATACAGCATACAGGACCCAGAACCAGGACTCCACCAACCGCATGCAGCACACAGCGCCGAACACCAGAACTCCATTTACTGCATGCAGCACACAGGACCCAGAACCAGGACTCCATCAACTGCATGCAGCACACAGGACCCAGCACCAGGACTCCATTTACTGCATGCAGCACACAGGCCCCAGAACCAGGACTCCATCAACTGCATGCAGCACACAGGACCCAGCACCAGGACTCCATCTACTGCATGCAGCACACAGCGCCGAACACCAGAACTCCATTTACTGCATGCAGCACACAGGACCCAGAACCAGGACTCCATCAACTGCATGCAGCACACAGGACCCAGCACCAGGACTCCATTTACTGCATGCAGCACACAGGCCCCAGAACCAGGACTCCATCAACTGCATGCAGCACACAGGACCCAGCACCAGGACTCCATCTACTGCATGCAGCACACAGGACCCAACACCAGGACTCCATCAACTGCATGCAGCACACAGGACCCAGCACCAGGACTCCATCTACTGCATGCAGCACACAGGGCCCAGCACCAGGACTCCATCTACTGCATGCAGCACACAGGACCCAGACACCAGGACTCCATCTACTGCATGCAGCACATAGGACCCAGCACCAGGACTCCATCTACTGCATGCAGCACACAGGGCCCAGTCCCAAGGCTTCACCTACTGCATGCAGCACATAGGACCCAGAACCAGGACTCCTTCTACTGCATGCAGCACATAGGACCCAGCACCAGGGCTCCATCTACTGCATGCAGCACACAGGGCCCAGTCCCAAGGCTTCACCTACTGCATGCAGCACACAGCGCCCGAACACCAGGACTCCATTTACTGCATGCAGCACACAGGACCCAGAACCAGGACTCCATCAACTGCATGCAGCACACAGGACCCAGAACCAGGACTCCTTCTACTGCATGCAGCACATAGGACCCAGCACCAGGACTCCACCAACTGCATACAGTATACAGGGCCCAACATCAGGACTCCACCAACCGCATGCAGCACACAGTGCCCAGTCCCAAGGCTTCACCTACTTCATGCAGCACACAGCACCCAACACCAGGACTCCATCAACTGCATGCAGCACACAGGACCCAGAACCAGGACTCCATCAACTGCATGCAGCTCACAGGACCCAGCACCCAGACTCCATCTACTGCATACAGCACAGAGGACCCAGAACCAGGACTCTATCAACTGCATACAGCTCACAGCACCCAACATCAGGACTCCTTCTACAGCATGCAGCACACAGGGCCCAGCACCAGGACTCTGTCTACTGCATGCAGCACACAGGGCCCAGCACCAGGACTCCATCTACTGCATGCAGAACACAGGACCCAGTACAAGGATTCCCTCAACTGCATGCAGCACACAGGGCCCTGTCCCACGGCTTCACCTACTGCATGCAGCACACAGGACTCAGTCCCAAGGCTTCACCTACTGCATGCAGCACACAGGGCTCAGTCCCAAGGCTTCACCTACTGCATGCAGCACACCAGACACAGCACCAGAACTCCATCTACTGCATACAGCTCAAAGGACGCAGCACCAGGACTCCATCTACTGCAGGCATCACACAGGGCCCAGTCCCAAGGCTTCACCTACTGCATGCAGCTCACAGGACCCAGAACCAGGACTCCATCAACTACATGCAGCACACAGGACCCAGCACCAGGACTCCACCAACTGCATACAGTATACAGGGCCCAACACCAGGACTACATCAACCGCATGCAGCACAAGGGACCCAGAACCAGAACTCCATCAACTGCATACAGCATACAGGACCCAGAACCAGGACTCCACCAACCGCATGCAGCACATAGGACCCAGCACCAGGACTCCATCTGCTGCATACAGCACACAGGACCCAGAACCAGAACTCCACCAACCGCATGCAGCACATAGGACCCAGCACCAGGACTCCATCTATTGCATGCAGCACACAGGGCCCAGTCCCAAGGCTTCACCTACTGCATGCAGCACACAGGACCCAGCACCTGGACTCCATCTACTGCATACAGCATACAGCATACAGGACCCAGAACCAGGACTTTATCAACTGCATTCAGCACACAGGACCCAGAACCAGGACTCCATCAACTGCATACAGCAGACAGGACCCAGGACTTCATCAACTGCATACGGCACACAGGACCGAGCACCAGGACTCCACCAACTGCATACAGCACACAGGACCCAGAACCAGGACTCCATTTACTACATGCAGCACACAGAACCCAACACCAGGACTCTATCTACTGCATGCAGCACATAGGACCCAACACCAGGACTCCATCTACTGCATGCAGCACACAAGGCCCAACACCAGGACTCCATCTACTGCATGCAGCACAGAGGGCCCAACACCAGGACTCCATCTACTGCATGCAGCACATATGACCCAACACCAGGACTCCATCTACTGCATGCAGCACACAGGACCCAGCACCTGGACTCCATCTACTGCATGCAGCACACAGGACCCAGCACCAGGACTCCATCTACTGCATGCAGCACACAGGGCCCAACACCATGACTCCATCTACTGCATGCAGCACACAGGACCCAGCACCAGGACTCCACCAACTGCATACAGTATACAGGGCCCAGAACCAGGACTTTATCAACTGCATGCAGCACACAGGACCCAGAACCAGGACTCCATCAACTGCATACAGCAGACAGGACCCAGGACTTCATCAACTGCATACGGCACACAGGACCGAGCACCAGGACTCCACCAACTGCATACAGCACACAGGACCCAGAACCAGGACTCCATTTACTACATGCAGCACATAGGATCCAACACCAGGACTCCATCAACTGCATGCAGCACACAGATTCCAACACCAGGACTCCATCTACTGCATGCAGCACACAGGACCCTATCTACTGCATGCAGCCACAGGACCCAGCACCAGGGCTTCACCTACTGCATGCAGCACATAGGACCCAACACCAGGACTCCATCTACTGCATGCAGCACACAGAACCCAACACCAGGACTCTATCTACTGCATGCAGCACATAGGACCCAACACCAGGACTCCATCTACTGCATGCAGCACACAAGGCCCAACACCAGGACTCCATCTACTGCATGCAGCACAGAGGGCCCAACACCAGGACTCCATCTACTGCATGCAGCACATATGACCCAACACCAGGACTCCATCTACTGCATGCAGCACACAGGACCCAGCACCTGGACTCCATCTACTGCATGCAGCACACAGGACCCAGCACCAGGACTCCATCTACTGCATGCAGCACACAGGACCCAGCACCAGGACTCCTTCTACTGCATGCAGTACATAGGACCCAGCACTGGGACTCCATCTGCTGCATACAGCACACAGGGCCCAGTCCCAGGGCTTCACCTACTGCATGCAGCACACAGGACCCAGCACCAGGACTCCTTCTACTGCATGCAGCACATAGGACCCAGCACCAGGACTCCATCTACTGCATGCAGCACACAGAGCCCAGTCCCAAGGCTTCACCTACTGCATGCAGCACACAGGACCCAGACACCAGGACTCCATCTACTGCATGCAGCACATAGGACCCAGCACCAGGACTCCATCTACTGCATGCAGCACACAGGGCACAGTCCCAAGGCTTCACCTACTGCATGCAGCACACAGCGCCCGAACACCAAGACTCCATCTACTGCATGCAGCACACAGGACCCAGAACCAGGACTCCTTCTACTGCATGCAGCACATAGGACCCAGCACCAGGACTCCATCTACTGCATGCAGCACACAGGGCACAGTCCCAAGGCTTCACCTACTGCATGCAGCACACAGCGCCCGAACACCAAGACTCCATTTACTGCATGCAGCACACAGGACCCAGAACCAGGACTCCATGAACTGCATGCAGCACACAGGACCCAGAACCAGGACTCCTTCTACTGCATGCAGCACAGAGGGCCCAACACCAGGACTCCATCTACTGCATGCAGCACATATGACCCAACACCAGGACTCCATCTACTGCATGCAGCACATAGGACCCAGCACCAGGACTCCACCAACTGCATACAGTATACAGGGCCCAACATCAGGACTCCACCAACTGCATACAGTATACAGGGCCCAACATCAGGACTCCACCAACAGCATGCAGCACACAGTGCCCAGTCCCAAGGCTTCACCTACTTCATGCAGCACACAGCACCCAACACCAGGACTCCATCAACTGCATGCAGCACACAGGACCCAGAACCAGGACTCCATCAACTGTATGCAGCTCACAGGACCCAGCACCCAGACTCCATCTACTGCATACAGCACAGAGGACACAGAACCAGGACTCCATCAACTGCATACAGCACACAGCACCCCACACCAGGACTCCTTCTACAGCATGCAGCACACAGGGCCCAGCACCAGGACTCTGTCTACTGCATGCAGCACACAGGGCCCAGCACCAGGACTCCATCTACTGCATGCAGAACACAGGACCCAGTACCAGGACTCCCTCAACTGCATGCAGCACACAGGGCCCTGTCCCAAGGCTTCACCTACTGCATGCAGCACACAGGACTCAGTCCCAAGGCTTCACCTACTGCATGCAGCACACAGGGCTCAGTCCCAAGGCTTCACCTACTGCATGCAGCACACCGGACACAGCACCAGAACTCCATCTACTGCATACAGCTCAAAGGACGCAGCACCAGGACTCCATCTACTGCAGGCATCACACAGGGCCCAGTCCCAAGGCTTCACCTACTGCATGCAGCTCACAGGACCCAGAACCAGGACTCCATCAACTACATGCAGCACACAGGACCCAGCACCAGGACTCCACCAACTGCATACAGTATACAGGGCCCAACACCAGGACTACATCAACCGCATGCAGCACAAAGGACCCAGAACCAGAACTCCATCAACTGCATACAGCATACAGGACCCAGAACCAGGACTCCACCAACCGCATGCAGCACATAGGACCCAGCACCAGGACTCCATCTGCTGCATACAGCACACAGGACCCAGAACCAGAACTCCAAAACTGCATGCAGCACATAGGACCCAGCACCAGGACTCCATCTACTGCATGCAGCACACAGGGCCCAGTCCCAAGGCTTCACCTACTACATGCAGCACACAGGACCCAGCACCTGGACTCCATCTACTGCATACAGCATACAGCATACAGGACCCAGAACCAGGACTTTATCAACTGCATGCAGCACACAGGACCCAGAACCAGGACTCCATCAACTGCATACAGCAGACAGGACCCAGGACTTCATCAACTGCATACGGCACACAGGACCGAGCACCAGGACTCCACCAACTGCATACAGCACACAGGACCCAGAACCAGGACTCCATTTACTACATGCAGCACATAGGATCCAACACCAGGACTCCATCAACTGCATGCAGCACACAGGATTCCAACACCAGGACTCCATCTACTGCATGCAGCACACAGGACCCAACACCAGGACTCCATCTACTGCATGCAGCACATAGGACCCAGCACCAGGGCTTCACCTACTGCATGCAGCACATAGGACCCAACACCAGGACTCCATCTACTGCATGCAGCACATAGGACCCAACACCAGGACTCCATCTACTGCATGCAGCACACAGGACCCAACACCAGGACTCCATCTACTGCATGCAGCACACAGGGCCCAACACCAGGACTCCATCTACTGCATGCAGCACATAGGGCCCAACACCAGGACTCCATCTACTGCATGCAGCACACAGGACCCAGCAACTGGACTCCATCTACTGCATGCAGCAGACAGGACCCAGCACCAGGACTCCATCTACTGCATGCAGCACACAGGGCCCAGCACCAGGACTCCATCTACTGCACACAGGGCCCAACACCAGGACTCCATCTACTGCAGGCAGCACACAGGGCCCAGTCCAAAGGCTTCACCTACTGCATGCAGCACACAGGACCCAGCAACTGGACTCCATCTACTGCATGCAGCACATATGACCCAACACCAGGACTCCATCTACTGCATACAGCACACAGGACCCAGCACCTGGACTCCATCTACTGCATGCAGCACATATGACCCAACACCAGGACTCCATCTACTGCATGCAGCACACAGGACCCAACACCAGGACTCCATCAACTGCATGCAGCACACAGGACCCAGCACCAGGACTCCATCTACTGCATGCAGCACACAGGACCCAGCACCAGGACTCCATCTACTGCATGCAGCACACAGGGCCCAACACCAGGACTCCATCTACTGCATGCAGCACACAGGACCCAACACCAGGACTCCATCTACTGCATGCAGCACACAGGACCCAACACCAGGACTCCATCTACTGCATGCAGCACACAGGACCCAGCACCAGGACTCCATCTACTGCATGCAGCACACAGGGCCCAACACCAGGACTCCATCTACTGCATGCAGCACATATGACCCAACACCAGGACTCCATCTACTGCATGCAGCACACAGGACCCAGCAACTGGACTCCATCTACTGCATGCAGCACATAGGACCCAACACCAGGACTCCATCTACTGCATGCAGCACACAGGGCCCAACACCAGGACTCCATCTACTGCATGCAGCACAGAGGGCCCAACACCAGGACTCCATCTACTGCATGCAGCACACAGGACCCAGACACCAGGACTCCATCTACTGCATGCAGCACACAGGGCTCAGTACCTGGACTCCATCTACTGCATGCAGCACACAGGACCCAGCACCAGGACTCCACCTACTGCATGCAGCACACAGGACCCAGCACCAGGACTCCATCTACTGCACACAGGATCCAGCACCAGGACTCCATCTACTGCATGCAGCACACAGGGCCCAGTCCCAAGGCTTCACCTACTGCATGCAGCACACAGGACCCAGCACCTGGACTCCATCTACTGCATACAGCATACAGGACCCAGAACCAGGACTTTATCAACTGCATGCAGCACACAGGACCCAGAACCAGGACTCCATCAACTGCATACAGCAGACAGGACCCAGGACTTCATCAACTGCATACGGCACACAGGACCGAGCACCAGGACTCCACCAACTGCATACAGCACACAGGACCCAGAACCAGGACTCCATTTACTACATGCAGCACATAGGATCCAACACCAGGACTCCATCAACTGCATGCAGCACACAGATTCCAACACCAGGACTCCATCTACTGCATGCAGCACACAGGACCCAACACCAGGACTCTATCTACTGCATGCAGCCACAGGACCCAGCACCAGGGCTTCACCTACTGCATGCAGCACATAGGACCCAACACCAGGACTCCATCTACTGCATGCAGCACACAGAACCCAACACCAGGACTCTATCTACTGCATGCAGCACATAGGACCCAACACCAGGACTCCATCTACTGCATGCAGCACACAAGGCCCAACACCAGGACTCCATCTACTGCATGCAGCACAGAGGGCCCAACACCAGGACTCCATCTACTGCATGCAGCACATATGACCCAACACCAGGACTCCATCTACTGCATGCAGCACACAGGACCCAGCACCTGGACTCCATCTACTGCATGCAGCACACAGGACCCAGCACCAGGACTCCATCTACTGCATGCAGCACACAGGGCCCAACACCATGACTCCATCTACTGCATGCAGCACACAGGACCCAACACCAGGACTCCATCTACTGCATGCAGCACACAGGGCCCAACACCAGGACTCCATCTACTGCATGCAGCACATATGACCCAACACCAGGACTCCATCTACTGCATGCAGCACACAGGACCCAGCAACTGGACTCCATCTACTGCATGCAGCACACAGGGCCCAACACCAGGACTCCATCTACTGCATGCAGCACATATGACCCAACACCAGGACTCCATCTACTGCATGCAGCACACAGGACCCAGCAACTGGACTCCATCTACTGCATGCAGCACATCGGACCCAACACCAGGACTCCATCTACTGCATGCAGCACACAGGGCCCAACACCAGGACTCCATCTACTGCATGCAGCACAGAGGGCCCAACACCAGGACTCCATCTACTGCATGCAGCACATATGACCCAACACCAGGACTCCATCTACTGCATGCAGCACACAGGACCCAGCAACTGGACTCCATCTACTGCATGCAGCAGACAGGACCCAGCACCAGGACTCCATCTACTGCATGCAGCACACAGGGCCCAGCACCAGGACTCCATCTACTGCACACAGGGCCCAACACCAGGACTCCATCTACTGCATACAGCACACAGGACCCAGCACCTGGACTCCATATACTGCATGCAGCACATATGACCCAACACCAGGACTCCATCTACTGCATACAGCACACAGGACCCAACACCAGGACTCAATCAACTGCATGCAGCACACAGGACCCAGCACCAGGACTCCTTCTACTGCATGCAGCACACAGGGCTCAGTCCCAAGGCTTCACCTACTGCATACAGCACACAGCACCCAACACCAGAACTCCATCAACTGCATGCAGCACACAGGGCCCAGCACCAGGACTCCATCTACTGCATGCAGCACACAGCGCCGAACACCAGAACTCCATTTACTGCATGCAGCACACAGGACCCAGAACCAGGACTCCATCAACTGCATGCAGCACACAGGACCCAGCACCAGGACTCCATTTACTGCATGCAGCACACAGGACCCAGAACCAGGACTCCATCAACTGCATGCAGCACACAGGACCCAGCACCAGGACTCCATCTACTGCATGCAGCACACAGGGCCCAGCACCAGGACTCCATCTACTGCATGCAGCACACAGGGCCCAGTCCCAAGGCTTCACCTACTGCATGCAGCACCCAGCGCCCAACATCAGGACTCCATCTTCTGCATGCAGCACACAGGACACAGAAGCAGGACTCCATCTACTGCATGCAGCACACAGGGCTCAGTCCCAAGGCTTCACCTACTGCATACAGCACACAGGGCGCAGTCCCAAGGCTTCACCTACTGCATGCAGCACACAGGACCCAGAACCAGGACTCCTTCTACTGCATGCAGCACATAGGATCCAGCACCAGGACTCCATCTACTGCATGCAGCACACAGGGCCCAGTCCCAAGGCTTCACCTACTGCATGCAGCACATAGGACCCAGAACCAGGACTCCTTCTACTGCATGCAGCACATAGGACCCAGCACCAGGGCTCCATCTACTGCATGCAGCACACAGGGCCCAGTCCCAAGGCTTCACCTACTGCATGCAGCACACAGGACCCAGAACCAGGACTCCATCAACTGCATGCAGCACACAGGACCCAGAACCAGGACTCCTTCTACTGCATGCAGCACATAGGACCCAGCACCAGGACTCCACCAACTGCATACAGTATACAGGGCCCAACATCAGGACTCCACCAACCGCATGCAGCACACAGTGCCCAGTCCCAAGGCTTCACCTACTTCATGCAGCACACAGCACCCAACACCAGGACTCCATCAACTGCATGCAGCACACAGGACCCAGAACCAGGACTCCATCAACTGCATGCAGCTCACAGGACCCAGCACCCAGACTCCATCTACTGCATACAGCACAGAGGACCCAGAACCAGGACTCCATCAACTGCATACAGCTCACAGCACCCAACATCAGGACTCCTTCTACAGCATGCAGCACACAGGGCCCAGCACCAGGACTCCATCTACTGCATGCAGCACACAGGGCCCAGCACCAGGACTCCATCTACTGCATGCAGAACACAGGACCCAGTACCAGGATTCCCTCAACTGCATGCAGCACACAGGGCCCTGTCCCACGGCTTCACCTACTGCATGCAGCACACAGGACTCAGTCCCAAGGCTTCACCTACTGCATGCAGCACACAGGGCTCAGTCCCAAGGCTTCACCTACTGCATGCAGCACACCAGACACAGCACCAGAACTCCATCTACTGCATACAGCTCAAAGGACGCAGCACCAGGACTCCATCTACTGCAGGCATCACACAGGGCCCAGTCCCAAGGCTTCACCTACTGCATGCAGCTCACAGGACCCAGAACCAGGACTCCATCAACTACATGCAGCACACAGGACCCAGCACCAGGACTCCACCAACTGCATACAGTATACAGGGCCCAACACCAGGACTACATCAACCGCATGCAGCACAAGGGACCCAGAACCAGAACTCCATCAACTGCATACAGCATACAGGACCCAGAACCAGGACTCCACCAACCGCATGCAGCACATAGGACCCAGCACCAGGACTCCATCTGCTGCATACAGCACACAGGACCCAGAACCAGAACTCCACCAACCGCATGCAGCACATAGGACCCAGCACCAGGACTCCATCTATTGCATGCAGCACACAGGGCCTAGTCCCAAGGCTTCACCTACTGCATGCAGCACACAGGACCCAGCACCTGGACTCCATCTACTGCATACAGCATACAGCATACAGGACCCAGAACCAGGACTTTATCAACTGCATGCAGCACACAGGACCCAGAACCAGGACTCCATCAACTGCATACAGCAGACAGGACCCAGGACTTCATCAACTGCATACGGCACACAGGACCGAGCACCAAGACTCCACCAACTGCATACAGCACACAGGACCCAGAACCAGGACTCCATTTACTACATGCAGCACACAGAACCCAACACCAGGACTCTATCTACTGCATGCAGCACATAGGACCCAACACCAGGACTCCATCTACTGCATGCAGCACACAAGGCCCAACACCAGGACTCCATCTACTGCATGCAGCACAGAGGGCCCAACACCAGGACTCCATCTACTGCATGCAGCACATATGACCCAACACCAGGACTCCATCTACTGCATGCAGCACACAGGACCCAGCACCTGGACTCCATCTACTGCATGCAGCACACAGGACCCAGCACCAGGACTCCATCTACTGCATGCAGCACACAGGGCCCAACACCATGACTCCATCTACTGCATGCAGCACACAGGACCCAGCACCAGGACTCCACCAACTGCATACAGTATACAGGGCCCAGAACCAGGACTTTATCAACTGCATGCAGCACACAGGACCCAGAACCAGGACTCCATCAACTGCATACAGCAGACAGGACCCAGGACTTCATCAACTGCATACGGCACACAGGACCGAGCACCAGGACTCCACCAACTGCATACAGCACACAGGACCCAGAACCAGGACTCTATTTACTACATGCAGCACATAGGATCCAACACCAGGACTCCATCAACTGCATGCAGCACACAGATTCCAACACCAGGACTCCATCTACTGCATGCAGCACACAGGACCCTATCTACTGCATGCAGCCACAGGACCCAGCACCAGGGCTTCACCTACTGCATGCAGCACATAGGACCCAACACCAGGACTCCATCTACTGCATGCAGCACACAGAACCCAACACCAGGACTCTATCTACTGCATGCAGCACATAGGACCCAACACCAGGACTCCATCTACTGCATGCAGCACACAAGGCCCAACACCAGGACTCCATCTACTGCATGCAGCACAGAGGGCCCAACACCAGGACTCCATCTACTGCATGCAGCACATATGACCCAACACCAGGACTCCATCTACTGCATGCAGCACACAGGACCCAGCAACTGGACTCCATCTACTGCATGCAGCACACAGGACCCAGCACCAGGACTCCATCTACTGCATGCAGCACACAGGGCCCAACACCAGGACTCCATCTACTGCATGCAGCACATATGACCCAACACCAGGACTCCATCTACTGCATGCAGCACACAGGACCCAGCAACTGGACTCCATCTACTGCATGCAGCACATCGGACCCAACACCAGGACTCCATCTACTGCATGCAGCACACAAGGCCCAACACCAGGACTCCATCTACTGCATGCAGCACAGAGGGCCCAACACCAGGACTCCATCTACTGCATGCAGCACATATGACCCAACACCAGGACTCCATCTACTGCATGCAGCACACAGGACCCAGCAACTGGACTCCATCTACTGCATGCAGCAGACAGGACCCAGCACCAGGACTCCATCTACTGCATGCAGCACACAGGGCCCAGCACCAGGACTCCATCTACTGCACACAGGGCCCAACACCAGGACTCCATCTACTGCATACAGCACACAGGACCCAGCACCTGGACTCCATATACTGCATGCAGCACATATGACCCAACACCAGGACTCCATCTACTGCATACAGCACACAGGACCCAACACCAGGACTCAATCAACTGCATGCAGCACACAGGACCCAGCACCAGGACTCCTTCTACTGCATGCAGCACACAGGGCTCAGTCCCAAGGCTTCACCTACTGCATACAGCACACAGCACCCAACACCAGAACTCCATCAACTGCATGCAGCACACAGGGCCCAGCACCAGGACTCCATCTACTGCATGCAGCACACAGCGCCGAACACCAGAACTCCATTTACTGCATGCAGCACACAGGACCCAGAACCAGGACTCCATCAACTGCATGCAGCACACAGGACCCAGCACCAGGACTCCATTTACTGCATGCAGCACACAGGACCCAGAACCAGGACTCCATCAACTGCATGCAGCACACAGGACCCAGCACCAGGACTCCATCTACTGCATGCAGCACACAGGGCCCAGCACCAGGACTCCATCTACTGCATGCAGCACACAGGGCCCAGTCCCAAGGCTTCACCTACTGCATGCAGCACCCAGCGCCCAACATCAGGACTCCATCTTCTGCATGCAGCACACAGGACACAGAAGCAGGACTCCATCTACTGCATGCAGCACACAGGGCTCAGTCCCAAGGCTTCACCTACTGCATACAGCACACAGGGCGCAGTCCCAAGGCTTCACCTACTGCATGCAGCACACAGGACCCAGAACCAGGACTCCTTCTACTGCATGCAGCACATAGGATCCAGCACCAGGACTCCATCTACTGCATGCAGCACACAGGGCCCAGTCCCAAGGCTTCACCTACTGCATGCAGCACATAGGACCCAGAACCAGGACTCCTTCTACTGCATGCAGCACATAGGACCCAGCACCAGGGCTCCATCTACTGCATGCAGCACACAGGGCCCAGTCCCAAGGCTTCACCTACTGCATGCAGCACACAGGACCCAGAACCAGGACTCCATCAACTGCATGCAGCACACAGGACCCAGAACCAGGACTCCTTCTACTGCATGCAGCACATAGGACCCAGCACCAGGACTCCACCAACTGCATACAGTATACAGGGCCCAACATCAGGACTCCACCAACCGCATGCAGCACACAGTGCCCAGTCCCAAGGCTTCACCTACTTCATGCAGCACACAGCACCCAACACCAGGACTCCATCAACTGCATGCAGCACACAGGACCCAGAACCAGGACTCCATCAACTGCATGCAGCTCACAGGACCCAGCACCCAGACTCCATCTACTGCATACAGCACAGAGGACCCAGAACCAGGACTCCATCAACTGCATGCAGAACACAGGACCCAGTACCAGGATTCCCTCAACTGCATGCAGCACACAGGGCCCTGTCCCACGGCTTCACCTACTGCATGCAGCACACAGGACTCAGTCCCAAGGCTTCACCTACTGCATACAGCTCACAGCACCCAACATCAGGACTCCTTCTACAGCATGCAGCACACAGGGCCCAGCACCAGGACTCCATCTACTGCATGCAGCACACAGGGCCCAGCACCAGGACTCCATCTACTGCATGCAGAACACAGGACCCAGTACCAGGATTCCCTCAACTGCATGCAGCACACAGGGCCCTGTCCCACGGCTTCACCTACTGCATGCAGCACACAGGACTCAGTCCCAAGGCTTCACCTACTGCATGCAGCACACAGGGCTCAGTCCCAAGGCTTCACCTACTGCATGCAGCACACCAGACACAGCACCAGAACTCCATCTACTGCATACAGCTCAAAGGACGCAGCACCAGGACTCCATCTACTGCAGGCATCACACAGGGCCCAGTCCCAAGGCTTCACCTACTGCATGCAGCTCACAGGACCCAGAACCAGGACTCCATCAACTACATGCAGCACACAGGACCCAGCACCAGGACTCCACCAACTGCATACAGTATACAGGGCCCAACACCAGGACTACATCAACCGCATGCAGCACAAGGGACCCAGAACCAGAACTCCATCAACTGCATACAGCATACAGGACCCAGAACCAGGACTCCACCAACCGCATGCAGCACATAGGACCCAGCACCAGGACTCCATCTGCTGCATACAGCACACAGGACCCAGAACCAGAACTCCACCAACCGCATGCAGCACATAGGACCCAGCACCAGGACTCCATCTATTGCATGCAGCACACAGGGCCCAGTCCCAAGGCTTCACCTACTGCATGCAGCACACAGGACCCAGCACCTGGACTCCATCTACTGCATACAGCATACAGCATACAGGACCCAGAACCAGGACTTTATCAACTGCATGCAGCACACAGGACCCAGAACCAGGACTCCATCAACTGCATACAGCAGACAGGACCCAGGACTTCATCAACTGCATACGGCACACAGGACCGAGCACCAAGACTCCACCAACTGCATACAGCACACAGGACCCAGAACCAGGACTCCATTTACTACATGCAGCACACAGAACCCAACACCAGGACTCTATCTACTGCATGCAGCACATAGGACCCAACACCAGGACTCCATCTACTGCATGCAGCACACAAGGCCCAACACCAGGACTCCATCTACTGCATGCAGCACAGAGGGCCCAACACCAGGACTCCATCTACTGCATGCAGCACATATGACCCAACACCAGGACTCCATCTACTGCATGCAGCACACAGGACCCAGCACCTGGACTCCATCTACTGCATGCAGCACACAGGACCCAGCACCAGGACTCCATCTACTGCATGCAGCACACAGGGCCCAACACCATGACTCCATCTACTGCATGCAGCACACAGGACCCAGCACCAGGACTCCACCAACTGCATACAGTATACAGGGCCCAGAACCAGGACTTTATCAACTGCATGCAGCACACAGGACCCAGAACCAGGACTCCATCAACTGCATACAGCAGACAGGACCCAGGACTTCATCAACTGCATACGGCACACAGGACCGAGCACCAGGACTCCACCAACTGCATACAGCACACAGGACCCAGAACCAGGACTCTATTTACTACATGCAGCACATAGGATCCAACACCAGGACTCCATCAACTGCATGCAGCACACAGATTCCAACACCAGGACTCCATCTACTGCATGCAGCACACAGGACCCTATCTACTGCATGCAGCCACAGGACCCAGCACCAGGGCTTCACCTACTGCATGCAGCACATAGGACCCAACACCAGGACTCCATCTACTGCATGCAGCACACAGAACCCAACACCAGGACTCTATCTACTGCATGCAGCACATAGGACCCAACACCAGGACTCCATCTACTGCATGCAGCACACAAGGCCCAACACCAGGACTCCATCTACTGCATGCAGCACAGAGGGCCCAACACCAGGACTCCATCTACTGCATGCAGCACATATGACCCAACACCAGGACTCCATCTACTGCATGCAGCACACAGGACCCAGCACCTGGACTCCATCTACTGCATGCAGCACACAGGACCCAGCACCAGGACTCCATCTACTGCATGCAGCACACAGGGCCCAACACCATGACTCCATCTACTGCATGCAGCACACAGGACCCAGCACCAGGACTCCATCTACTGCATGCAGCACACAGGGCCCAACACCAGGACTCCATCTACTGCATGCAGCACATATGACCCAACACCAGGACTCCATCTACTGCATGCAGCACACAGGACCCAGCAACTGGACTCCATCTACTGCATGCAGCACACAGGACCCAGCACCAGGACTCCATTTACTACATGCAGCACATAGGATCCAACACCAGGACTCCATCAACTGCATGCAGCACACAGATTCCAACACCAGGACTCCATCTACTGCATGCAGCACACAGGACCCAACACCAGGACTCTATCTACTGCATGCAGCCACAGGACCCAGCACCAGGGCTTCACCTACTGCATGCAGCACATAGGACCCAACACCAGGACTCCATCTACTGCATGCAGCACACAGAACCCAACACCAGGACTCTATCTACTGCATGCAGCACATAGGACCCAACACCAGGACTCCATCTACTGCATGCAGCACACAAGGCCCAACACCAGGACTCCATCTACTGCATGCAGCACAGAGGGCCCAACACCAGGACTCCATCTACTGCATGCAGCACATATGACCCAACACCAGGACTCCATCTACTGCATGCAGCACACAGGACCCAGCACCTGGACTCCATCTACTGCATGCAGCACACAGGACCCAGCACCAGGACTCCATCTACTGCATGCAGCACACAGGGCCCAACACCATGACTCCATCTACTGCATGCAGCACACAGGACCCAGCACCAGGACTCCATCTACTGCATGCAGCACACAGGGCCCAACACCAGGACTCCATCTACTGCATGCAGCACATATGACCCAACACCAGGACTCCATCTACTGCATGCAGCACACAGGACCCAGCAACTGGACTCCATCTACTGCATGCAGCACACAGGACCCAGCACCAGGACTCCATCTACTGCATGCAGCACACAGGGCCCAAAACCAGGACTCCATCTACTGCATGCAGCACATATGACCCAACACCAGGACTCCATCTACTGCATGCAGCACACAGGACCCAGCAACTGGACTCCATCTACTGCATGCAGCACACAGGACCCAGCACCAGGACTCCATCTACTGCATGCAGCACACAGGGCCCAGCACCAGGACTCCATCTACTGCATGCAGCACACAGGGCCCAACACCAGAACTCCATCTACTGCAGGCAGCACACAGGGCCCAGTCCAAAGGCTTCACCTACTGCATGCAGCACACAGGACCCAGCAACTGGACTCCATCTACTGCATGCAGCACATATGACCCAACACCAGGACTCCATCTACTGCATACAGCACACAGGACCCAGCACCTGGACTCCATATACTGCATGCAGCACATATGACCCAGCACCAGGACTCCTTCTACTGCATGCAGCACACAGGGCTCAGTCCCAAGGCTTCACCTACTGCATACAGCACACAGCACCCAACACCAGAACTCCATTTACTGCATGCAGCACACAGGACCCAGAACCAGGACTCCATCAACTGCATGCAGCACACAGGACCCAGCACCAGGACTCCATTTACTGCATGCAGCACACAGGACCCAGAACCAGGACTCCATCAACTGCATGCAGCACACAGGACCCAGCACCAGGACTCCATCTACTGCATGCAGCACACAGGGCCCAGCACCAGGACTCCATCTACTGCATGCAGCACACAGGGCCCAGTCCCAAGGCTTCACCTACTGCATGCAGCACCCAGCGCCCAACATGAGGACTCCATCTTCTGCATGCAGCACACAGGACACAGAAGCAGGACTCCATCTACTGCATGCAGCACACAGGGCTCAGTCCCAAGGCTTCACCTACTGCATACAGCACACAGGGCCCAGTCCCAAGGCTTCACCTACTGCATGCAGCACACAGGACCCAGAACCAGGACTCCTTCTACTGCATGCAGCACATAGGATCCAGCACCAGGACTCCATCTACTGCATGCAGCACACAGGGCCCAGTCCCAAGGCTTCACCTACTGCATGCAGCACACAGGACCCAGAACCAGGACTCCTTCTACTGCATGCAGCACATAGGACCCAGCACCAGGGCTCCATCTGCTGCATGCAGCACACAGGGCCCAGTACCAAGGCTTCACCTACTGCATGCAGCACACAGCGCCGAACACCAGGACTCCATTTACTGCATGCAGCACACAGGACCCAGAACCAGGACTCCATCAACTGCATGCAGCACACAGGACCCAGAACCAGGACTCCTTCTACTGCATGCAGCACATAGGACCCAGCACCAGGACTCCACCAACTGCATACAGTATACAGGGCCCAACATCAGGACTACATCAACCGCATGCAGCACACAGTGCCCAGTCCCAAGGCTTCACCTACTTCATGCAGCACACAGCACCCAACACCAGGACTCCATCAACTGCATGCAGCACACAGGACCCAGAACCAGGACTCCACCAACTGCATGCAGCTCACAGGACCCAGCACCCAGACTCCATCTACTGCATACAGCACAGAGGACCCAGAACCAGGACTCCATCAACTGCATACAGCTCACAGCACCCAACACCAGGACTCCTTCTACAGCATGCAGCACACAGGGCCCAGCACCAGGACTCTGTCTACTGCATGCAGCACACAGGGCCCAGCACCAGGACTCCATCTACTGCATGCAGAACACAGGACCCAGTACCAGGATTCCCTCAACTGCATGCAGCACACAGGGCCCTGTCCCAAGGCTTCACCTACTGCATGCAGCACACAGGACTCAGTCCCAAGGCTTCACCTACTGCATGCAGCACACAGGGCTCAGTCCCAAGGCTTCACCTACTGCATGCAGCACACCGGACACAGCACCAGAACTCCATCTACTGCATACAGCTCAAAGGACACAGCACCAGGACTCCATCTACTGCAGGCATCACACAGGGCCCAGTCCCAAGGCTTCACCTACTGCATGCAGCTCACAGGACCCAGAACCAGGACTCCATCAACTACATGCAGCACACAGGACCCAGCACCAGGACTGCACCAACTGCATACAGTATACAGGGCCCAACACCAGGACTACATCAACCGCATGCAGCACAAGGGACCCAGAACCAGAACTCCATCAACTGCATACAGCATACAGGACCCAGAACCAGGACTCCACCAACCGCATGCAGCACATAGGACCCAGCACCAGGACTCCATCTGCTGCATACAGCACACAGGACCCAGAACCAGAACTCCACCAACCGCATGCAGCACATAGGACCCAGCACCAGGACTCCATCTACTGCATGCAGCACACAGGGCCCAGTCCCAAGGCTTCACCTACTGCATGCAGCACACAGGACCCAGCACCTGGACTCCATCTACTGCATACAGCATACAGCATACAGGACCCAGAACCAGGACTTTATCAACTGCATGCAGCACACAGGACCCAGAACCAGGACTCCATCAACTGCATACAGCAGACAGGACCCAGGACTTCATCAACTGCATACGGCACACAGGACCGAGCACCAGGACTCCACCAACTGCATACAGCACACAGGACCCAGAACCAGGACTCCATTTACTACATGCAGCACATAGGATCCAACACCGGGACTCCATCAACTGCATGCATCACACAGATTCCAACACCAGGACTCCATCTACTGCATGCAGCACACAGGACCCAACACCAGGACTCTATTTACTGCATGCAGCACACAGGACCCAGCACCAGGGCTTCACCTACTGCATGCAGCACATAGGACCCAACACCAGGACTCCATCTACTGCATGCAGCACACAGAACCCAACACCAGGACTCTATCTACTGCATGCAGCACATAGGACCCAACACCAGGACTCCATCTACTACATGCAGCACACAAGGCCCAACACCAGGACTCCATCTACTGCATGCAGCACAGAGGGCCCAACACCAGGACTCCATCTACTGCATGCAGCACATATGACCCAACACCAGGACTCCATCTACTGCATAGAGCACACAGGACCCAGCACCTGGACTCCATCTACTGCATGCAGCACACAGGACCCAGCACCAGGACTCCATCTACTGCATGCAGCACACAGGGCCCAACACCATGACTCCATCTACTGCATGCAGCACACAGGACCCAGCACCAGGACTCCATCTACTGCATGCAGCACACAGGGCCCAACACCAGGTCTCCATCTACTGCATGCAGCACATATGACCCAACACCAGGACTCCATCTACTGCATGCAGCACACAGGACCCAGCAACTGGACTCCATCTACTGCATGCAGCACACAGGACCCAGCACCAGGACTCCATCTACTGCATGCAGCACACAGGGCCCAACACCAGGACTCCATCTACTGCATGCAGCACATATAACCCAACACCAGGACTCCATCTACTGCATGCAGCACACAGGACCCAGCAACTGGACTCCATCTACTGCATGCAGCACACAGGACCCAGCACCAGGACTCCATCTACTGCATGCAGCACACAGGGCCCAGCACCAGGACTCCATCTACTGCATGCAGCACACAGGGCCCAACACCAGGACTCCATCTACTGCAGGCAGCACACAGGGCCCAGTCCAAAGGCTTCACCTACTGCATGCAGCACACAGGACCCAGCAACTGGACTCCATCTACTGCATGCAGCACATATGACCCAACACCAGGACTCCATCTACTGCATACAGCACACAGGACCCAGCACCTGGACTCCATATACTGCATGCAGCACATATGACCCAACACCAGGACTCCATCTACTGCATACAGCACACAGGACCCAACACCAGGACTCAATCAACTGCATGCAGCACACAGGACCCAGCACCAGGACTCCTTCTACTGCATGCAGCACACAGGGCTCAGTCCCAAGGCTTCACCTACTGCATACAGCACACAGCACACAACACCAGAACTCCATCAACTGCATGCAGCACACAGGGCCCAGCACCAGGACTCCATCTACTGCATGCAGAACACAGGGCCCAGCACCAGGACTCCATCTACTGCATGCAGCACACAGGGCCCAGTCCCAAGGCTTCACCTACTGCATGCAGCACCCAGCGCCCAACATCAGGACTCCGTCTTCTGCATGCAGCACACAGGACACAGAACCAGGACTCCATCTACTGCATGCAGCACACAGGGCTCAGTCCCAAGGCTTCACCTACTGCATACAGCACACAGCACCCAACACCAGAACTCCGTCAACTGCATGCAGCACCCAGCGCCCAACATCAGGACTCCATCTTCTGCATGCAGCACACAGGACCCAGAACCAGGACTCCATCTACTGCATGCAGCACACAGGGCCCAGCACAAGGACTCCATCTACTGCATGCAGCACACAGGGCCCAGTCCCAAGGCTTTACCTACTGCATGCAGCACACAGCGCCCAACACCAGGACTCCATCAACTGCATGCAGCACACAGGACCCAGGACCAGGACTCCATCAACTGCATGCAGCACACAGGACCCAGAACCAGGACTACATCCACTGCAGGCAGCACACAGGGCCCAGTCCAAAGGCTTCACCTACTGCATGCAGAACACAGCACCCAACACCAGGACTCCATCAACTGCATGCAGCACACAGCACCCAACACCAGGACTCCATCAACTGCATGAAGCACACAGCACCCAACACCAGGACTCCATCAACTGCAGGCAGGACCCAGAACCAGGACTACATCCACTGCAGGCATCACACAGGGCCCAGTCCAAAGGCTTCACCTACTGCATGCAGAACACAGCACCCAACACCAGGACTCCTTCTACTGCATGCAGCACATAGGACCCAGCACCGGGACTCCATCTGCTGCATACAGCACACAGGACCCAGAACCAGGACTCCATCTACTGCATACAGCACACAGGACCCAGAACCAGGACTTCACCAACCGCATGCAGCACACAGGACCCAGCACCAGGATTCCATCTACTGCATGCAGCACACAGGGCCCAGTCCAAAGGCTTCACATACTGCATGCAGAACACAGCACCCAACACCAGGACTCCATCAACTGCATGCAGCACACAGCACCCAACACCAGGACTCCATCAACGGCATGCAGCACACAGCACCCAACACCAGGACTCCATTAACTGCATGCAGCGCACAGGTCCCAGCACCAGGACTCCATCACCTGCAGGCAGCACACAGGGCCCAGCTTCCGTCTGCACCTGCTGGAGGACATGGGCATCACACAGGATCCACTCATGGGGCTTCACCTACTGCGTGCAGCACACAGGACCCAACACCAGGACTCCATCTACTGTATACAGCACACAGGGCCCAACCAAAGGTGCAGCACCTTCTACTGCAGTGCAAAGAACACAATCCCCCAGTTGCCAAAGGACACTTGCAGCGCACAAAGCCCAGTCAAATGTGGGAAACCTGGTACAGCAGCATTGCGCTGCACCAGGACTCCACCAACTACATGCAGCACCCAGGGCCCAGATTCGAGCTCCACTTGCTGGGGGACATGAGCAGCACATGGGATCCAGCCACAGGGCATCACAGTTTGCATGCAGCTCTTCGACCCCTAGATGCAACACTTGTTGCATGCAGCACACAACACCAGTGATCCACCTGCTATAAGCAGCACACAGGAGCACAGCTGTGCCTCAGGCTGCACTTGCTGGGGGACAGGAGCAGCATACAGGGCCCAGCAAAGGCATATCGCCCTGTTACAGTTAGCACACATCACTCAGCCCTAGACAACACCTGTGCATGCAGCTCATACTGCCTAACCAGCAGGGGAGCAACTAGGGTTCAGACCTTGGAGGGCAATGTAATAGGGCATGGATAACTCGACTAGTGACAACAGTGATTGAATAGCAAAATGCACAGACTCCCAGAATCATTGTCAGACCACTGTAGGCTACAGTGGAAATCCAAAGAAGAAAATGAAATGTTTTATTGAAAGAATCTATGAATAAAGGATCTCTTTTTAATTAAGAAAAATATTCTGGGAGTCTGTGCATTTTGCTATTCAATTACTGTTGTCCCTAGTCGAGTTATCATTAATCATAAAATTGTTGGTGTGTGGGTGCTGAGTCACTTTACTGTTGAATTTGATGGAGATTTCGCTCCTGGTTTTGGAGACTGAGGGGCATATTTACAAGGGGATATTGCCACCAGAACGTCACTTTTAGCGACGTTCTGGTGGCGATATGCCCGTCTCCATATTTACAAAGTGCAGTTAAGCCACTTTTTGTGGCTTAATGCTGCCTTGTAAGTAAGGCCCCTTTACAAGCATCACTTAGCGTGAAAGGGGCGTGCAATGGGTGTTGCTGTGGGTGTTCCACCGCAACACCCATTGCTTTTGAGGCTGCCCCAGATTTACAAGGAGGTGTAAATCTGAGGCTGTGCCAAAAACTAACGCAGGTCTTAGAATGGCGAAACAAGGAGAAATACTTTTATTTCTCCTCGTTTTTGCTTTGCCTGCATTTCTGCACTCTGTAGCACACATACAAATAGTAAAACTCCATTAATGATTGTTTATGTGCAGGAAGGGACACCTTCCTGCATATAAACAATCGTGCCCTGCAACACAGGCACCCTTGCACTATGGTGCACGGGTGCCTGTGTTGGTGCTAGACAGCTATTTTTAGCGCCTGCGAAAACACAGGGGTGTGCCGTATTCTTGTGAATATGGTGTATCCCTGTGTTTTGAAAATGTCGGAGCTGCCAAATTTGGCACAGCTCCACGCTCCAAAATATTCTTGTAAATATGCCCCTCAGATGGCTGGTCCCCAAGACTCGAGCATCACTATGCTTTGAACAAAGAGTAACCCTTACATGTGTTGCGTGCGGTATCTTTGTGCCTCAGCCTCCTCTTTGTAAATCGCTTAATATAATAGGGCATGTTGCTGGTCATGGAATGAAGCAGGGGCATGACTAGAGTGAAGAGGATTCAGGTGGGTTAGGATAATGGTAGCGTGGTGCAATGGTACCACCACTGTATTGAGGCATTGTATATTTATTTCTGTATAATCCAAATATGTCACAGGATGGTTGTCCCAAGAAGGCATTGCTTCAAACTGCATGAAATATTCATACGTTCAGCACAGATGAAAACCAATGGCTATTCTCTCTGTGATGTTGTGATACTTGTAGCGTCAATGCTGGGTCTAATGGCTCAGTGGACTAATGCGTCCACTGCAGGGGCCTGTGTTTGATCTCATGGTCACAGGTTCAAATCCCAGCAGGTCCACTGAGCCTTTCATCCATCTGAGGCTGATAAAAGGAGTACCATTGAGTTGGGTAACAATAAACAACTGTTATTCAGCGCCAAGATACCTACGGGCGAATGTGCGCCTTACAAATGCACATTTTATGTTATAGCGTCATAGTGCCTCCGAGTCACAAAATTCTGTGTGAGGTTTTGGAGGTTCTTCTTAGGTTAATATGAGTTAATACTCTTTCTTGAGTAGTGCATACTGCAAACTGGATCACATCTGCTCTCCAGGAATATTTACAAAAAAGTCCAAAATGTTCCACACATATGTAAATGACAATATGTAAGCCAAATTAGAGCCCGGATATGGCTTCAAAGTTGCAAATGAGAAAACAAAAATAGAATGTTATCAATCCCAACTGGTGTATGCAATAGTGCTCAACAGAGGTTATAGAATTATTCCACTTAAGCCAAGAATGTGTCCCATATGAATACTCTATGTGCCTCCCTATTACCCTGAAACTGCTCCTATATGGAATAAGGCGTCCCAAGATTGCTCAAAAGTTAGACCTGTACCTTGAAGAGTCAGAATATGGTTCTACATGAGTCATGATATTGCCCATACAATATTTGAAACTGAGCCCTCACAAGTCATGAAAATGGGCACCCACATAAGACAAAGAAAAGGAAAATAACTTGAAAAGAGATTACATTCACTGTAAAAACCAGCTGATGGCTCAGTGTGAATCATGTGCACACTAAAGGGAAGTCAAGGTTCAAAACACTCTCCACATTAGTTACATGTTCACGTAGCTTAGTGAGGTTTCCTACCACAACACAATGTTAGTGGCTTATGATATTGCGGTTGAAATATTGGTCTGAAAAACGAATGATTCGCCAATAAAGTCTACCACTGTATTGTCAAGATACGTAGATGTGAATTTAATAATAGTACATTTATACTAAATTATATATACCTACCTTGACGATATAGTGGTAGTTAATTTTGTGGACGCCATATTGCTGTAGGTCAATAAAGAGGTGTGTCTCTTTCCTAATTTAGAGCTCAATTAAGGTGGTCCTTATTGTAACAGGCTTGTTGTTCAGTTCCTGGGCGGAAAGCTGGAGAAGGCATTTTGCCTTTTTTTTTTCTTTTTTACACCCCCTTTCCTCTAGCCTGATGGTTTTCTGGCTCAGATTACAGCAATAGCCACCAAAGCTCTACCAACGTTGAGTTCAACAGCTCTTCGTTTAACCTCCCATAATCTGGAAGAGGAACCTAAAAAACGTCGGTCCTGACTTACTCGCAACCTCTAGTCCCAACTTCATGCCTCCATCAGAAGGGTTAGACGAGGTCAATGATCTGACTAATCACTACTTCCACTCTATGAACATGGCATTAGACAATCTAGCTCCCCTACAACTGAAAAGAGTCACCACAAAAGACTCAAAACCCTGGTATGATGGTAGGCTAAATGAAGACAGAAGATCACTAAGAGTAATTGAACGACAATGTAGATCGGCACCATCCTCTGACCACCTCAAGTTACTAAGAAGCACGAGGAACTCCTATTACACAAAGATTAGACGATCAAAAGCAGACTTCTTCAGTAAACAATTAGACCAAGCCAAGAATCGCCCCAAAAGGCTATTCAAACTAATCAAATCTCAATCTAAGGGTCTCTCCCACTCGCCCCAAGTTAATCCAGATACACTGCCCAACTGCGAGGAATTTGCCTCCTTTTTCACAACAAAGACAGAAAACATAAAGACAGACCTGCTTAACGATCTATTATCCCATACCGACCCTCATAAGATCTCCTCACTGACCCCGCTTGTGACCCCTCTTAGTGGCGCTGCAAAGTTTGACCTAAAAAACAACGCAGCCTGGGCCTCCTTCAACACCTACAGCGAAGAAACTATCCTAAAAACGCTCACGGCCCTGAATCCCTCCAATCACTTCTCAGACCCTCTCCCAGCAAACCACCTAAAAGACTTCATCCCAATGCTAGTGCCTCTATGGACGAGGATTATAAACACCTCTCTCCTGCAAGGAACCATCCCAGACATCCTTAAAGCAGGTCAGGTATCCCCCATCTTAAAGAAGCCATCGGCGGACCCATCAGACCTGAATAACTATCGCCCAATATCCAACATCCCCACCTTGGCCAAACTACTAGAAAAATGTGTTCACACACAGCTTAGCAACCACATAGACCACTTCAACCTGCTTGATCAATTCCAATCAGGTTTTCGTGCAGGGCACAGTACCGAATCAGCCATGACCCACATAATAGATGACGCATTAAAAATCCTGGACCAAAACAAAGCCTGTTTACTAATCCTGCTTGACTTATCCTCGGCCTTCGATACCGTCAAACACGACAACTTACTAGATCTCCTGAAACACAGAATGGGACTATCTGGATCGGTCTTAAACTGGTTCACCTCCTTCCTTCAAAATAGAACACAAAGATTCAAGGTCAATCAATCCTTATCCAAGCCCGTCCCAGTCACTTTAGGAGTACCACAGGGATCATCCCTCTCACCTACACTTTTTAACCTGTTTATGGAACCACTCACCGATCTTCTCAGCTCCTCGAATGTCCACTATCACATGTACGCAGATGACACACAACTTTACATAAAGATCCATTCACTTGAGGACATCAAATCTCTCAATTCAACTCTCCAAGAAACGCAGACCTGGTTGGCCAATAACCACTTAAAACTAAACACCCTTAAAACCGAATTCCTCTTAATCGCTCCCCCCAGCCAATCAACCATCATCCTCGAGTGGATGCAACACCTAACTGCACTCAACGGTCAACCTCTCATCATCGACTCTGCAAAATCGCTGGGAATAACTCTGGACAATAAGCTAAACATGCAGAAACACATCAGCGCCGCGACTAAAGGAGCACATTTTCAGATGAACACCCTGAGGAGATTGAAACCCTTCCTGCCCGCAAATGACTTCAAACAGGCAGTTCAAGCTCTAGTAATCCCCAGAGTGGAGTATGGGAGTGTCGCTCTCTGCGGCCTTCTCAGATCGACGACGGCCCCTCTAAGAGCCTCAATCAACGCAGCTGCTAGACTCATCACAGGCTCCAAAAGAAACTGTCACATCTCCCCTGACCTTCGTGCCCTCAACTGGCTACCTTTTGAGGCCAGAATCCATTTGAAAATAGCCTGTATGACGCACAAGGCTTTACATCACAAAACCCCGAGATACCTAGCTGAGAAATTGGTACTATCAGGTGGTAACAGAACCACCAGGAGTTCCTATAATCTTCTACTGAAACCACAATGATTTACCAAGAAAAAAACATACAACAGGACCTTCTCAGGAATGGCTCCCAGGATTTGGAATGCCTTGCCCCCAGAAACGAGACAGAACCCGTCCACGGCATTTTTAAAAAAAGAAGTGAAATCGATTCTCCTGGCCAAATTCACTTGAACTACTTAGACAATGTTGTATATATCCATTTGAGCTATTTATACAACTGTGTATATATTTTGCCAGTCTGTGATAGCTACTATTTTTGTATTAGTCTAACCTATATTATTTTTATGTGTATTTCTGTCACCTTTATTTGCCATGTAAACTGCTCTGATACCCGCAAGGGTCTTGTTCGCGCTATACAAAACCTTCAAAATAAAATAAAATAAAAAATAAATCCCTCCTCCTTTGACAGGCTCTTTGACCTTCAACACAGAGCAAACTCTGCCCATCCTTTTCCCATTGACTTCCAGATCTAGTTGAACCAAGATCAGTGTCCTGTGGCAATCATGAAATTGACCACTAACTCTGTTATCTCCCCTCTACTGGAGATCTGCAGCTCCTACCTGGTTTAGTTCCCGTCTGCTGGAAACAAACAACAGTTTCACCTTTCCTGAAAAGCCTAACACAGATCCCACTTTCCAGTCTAATTATTGACGTATCTCTCTTTTACCTTAAAAATTACCAAATCTTCGGTATATTCACAATTTTCAAATTTTCTAGCACAAGAATGATACGCTTTTGCAGTTTTACCAGCAAGTACAACTCAGTTTTAGACATCCAAAACCCTCTGCAAATTGCAAGCTAAAGCCAATTTACCAGGACGTCAAGAAGTCTGTAACCCACGTACCACCCCTCGTATAATTGTGAATAGTGCATATAAAATAATGCTTAGTCCGGTGGAACTACAGGATTATATTTACTACTGATTTCCAGAGCCCCTTTCCCCAATGGATGAACACACACAAGAACTCAACGATATATTTTTAAAAGGATCTTATCAAAAACTAAAGGTCTAATCTAGTGCAGACTAGATGAATGGATGTTCCTACAAATATAAACATAATGTTTGTAATGAAACAGGAGATTAAACAGTAAATTAAAAAGAACTGCAGTATATTATATGGTTTTATGATGGTATTCATTAAACCAAAGCACTGAATTATAAACACAACCTATGCTACCAAGCCCTCCCTGCCTAATTCAACTATGCAGCATGGTGCACAACCAAAAATTAATCAAAAAGGGATTAAAAAGCAAAAGCTGGTTAAAGACGACTATATATGGAAACAGCAGCAGCTATTGTTCATCCTTCTCATGTTTTACTGAATTCATTTAATTCTGAAACTGATGGCACATACAAATATGAAACTTTTAAACCTGCAGCATGGAAGAGCAAAGCCAAAGGTAGGGGCAATGATGTTTGACAAGTCAACGTGCATTGCAGAAAGCTGGAGATGTTGAAACTAGTTGCACTGATACTGGAACTCACCAATTGTAGATGATGGGGATGCAAGGACATGACTGAAGATTGAAGCTAAAGGACCCGCTGGGGAGGATGGCATTCGGTGTGGCATCACAGGCGGAGTTGAAGGTTCAATGATAGGACTGATTTACGAAGTGACACTAAACATGTCAGAGAATGGTGAGAGTGGCAGTCCCACAATTGTCATTTGTGGCACATGGGCCAACACAAGTAATGAATCAAAAGAAGCAGCTTTGACAATGGACATTTGCCCTGCATTGCAAAGCGCCTTATGCTCTTTAATTGGTAAAATAAATTCCCAGCAATCAACAAGAAGCACAGCTTGTTGTTCCCGGGATATGTTCAAGACAACAGTCTGAAAACAGTTCAAGCATTGAAATATGCACTCAATTTAGAAAGTCAATCTCATCTCAGACAGAGGGTACGAGCTTTCCACTGTTATTGAGCTGGGTAAGGTGTTTTGCTGTTCATGTTGATCGCTTTAGCCGAACAAAAATGAAGAAAATACACCTCATGTTGAGAAGAATCATCGATATTCCATCAAATAACTTTGAAAACAAAGAACTGAAAAAGGCAGGAATAGTCCTCAAAATAAATGTAAAGGCAGTTAATAAGCCAGAACTGATAGTTTTAAAAACATACACAATGCCCGGTAAGTTTGAAGCATGGAACACAACTTGCAGCAGGTCAGCAAAGTGAGTCCAAAACTGAATGTGCAAACGCTGATGTATCTCTGCGGTAGAGTTGCTGTTTGAAGAGCAAAGGTTTCCGCTGCAGACGTCAATGGTGCTTCGTTTTGGGTTAGAATTTATTGAGGTGGGTATTTGATATATCAATTTATATCCATGAGATGAATTGCCATTAATAAAGCACTGGAATTCAAAAGGAAAGTGTTCAGCATGTTCCAAAAATGTGTTGTGTATATGTTCATACCATTCAAGAGGCATGCATCTGCGACAGCCATAGGAATGAAATGCAAAGATAGGCAAAACATTACTCTATGCAATAGCCATGAGGACCCAAGGGAGTAGCCCGAAAATTAAAATAACCCCCACTTTGAAATAAAGCTCTGATGACAACAAACAAGAGAAGTAAGTGAGCCAAATTCTCACAAGAAGAGCTCTCTTGTCCTTTCCATCCGACAATCTATCATTCATCCTTTCAACCTTCCATTCACCCACTGATATTCACTATTTCACCTTTACATTCTGTCATCCATTTGTTCTTTCATCCATCATTCAATCTTTCCCCTTCCATCCATCCACCCTGCCATCCATCCAGCCATCCATCCATCCTGTTATCTACCTATCTACTCTGCCATCCACCCATCTACTCTACTGTCCAACCATCCACTCTGCCATCCATCCATGCATGTTGCCATCCATCCACTCTGACATCCATCCACCCATTCATCCACTCTGCTGCCCATCCATTCATCCATCCATCCTGCCACCCATTCACTTATCTACCACTCTGCCATCCATTCACTCATCCTTTCACCCACTCATCCATCCATCCCTTTACTCTGCCATCCTTTCACCTGCCAATCTACCTATCCACCCCTTTACTCTGCCATCCTTCTACCCATCCATCCATCTATCCATCCATACATCCCCTGTACTCGGCCATCCTTTCACCTGTCCATCCACCCCGTTACTCTGCCATCCTTTCACCTGTCCATCCACCTATCTATTCACTCACTCACTCATCCATCCCATTACTCTGTGATTCTTTTACCTGTCCACCCACCTATCAATTCACTCATCCTTTCACCCACTCATCGACCTATCTACCCATTCATGTATCCATTCATTCTTCCCCCCACTCCTCCATTCTTCCTTTCACCTTTCCTTCTTTCCCTTTTCTATTTACCCATCCTTCATGTTACCTTCCTCCTGCTTGCTCTTTAATTGATGCTGTATTCCTTTATAGCAAAGCCTGAAGAGGCCCATAAAGAACCCCAACCCCGCTGAAGCTGCCAAAGCGGGTGGTTCACAGGGCCCCTATGAGGACCAGCAGAAATTGAAAAAGGTGCATTACTTATTTGTTCAATTGAGAGAAGGCTATATGAAGCACCTTTATTAGAAATTGATATCTGTGTGTTGAAGTGAGACTGTAGGGAAGAAAGATAGCTGTTATACTAATTAAAGACCATATATTATTTTATGTGACTAAAACATTTGTGAAATGAACTGTGTCAGTGCACTCATTTGATCGTGTCCATGCTGCAAAAAACTTAAATCATCTTGAAAAAGATTCAGGGTAGAGGAAATGACAGAACAGATAATATAGACGTGTTTAGATAAAGATTGAAAGCTATTATCAATAACTTTAAAAGGTGTTTGCAGTATTTCCTAATCAGCCTCCCTAATTTCCCTGCAACTTCTCTCTATGAACACCCTTGTTCTTCTTTCATAGCTGCACAGATTGTTGTAGCTATCAATCTTTTATTTTTCACATAATGTGGCCTTAAAAGAAAATCACTCAAACCTATATCATCACTTATCTTTAATATATGTTTTTTTTTCACAGCATTCAGACTTGATCGTGATAACCACCTCTGACAAGGCTTAGCCAGAATACAGGTTGTCTTTGTCAGAGGACAATGTGTAGTGTACCTAGGATCTGGTCTATTTGCTAACAGACCTGTAGATTCAGACAGAAACCTGAACCCACCTACATTATAATCTATTGGAAATAGGGCCCTCCCGTCTGAACCAAACAATGTTATTTTATAAGTGCCATTGTGAACCATGTTATTCAGATCTTAAGCTGTCACATTTTTCTTTTATTTCTAGTTGGCAAAACGTGTCAAATTAATTTTTGCAACTGATGTTGTCTTTAAATCTAAAAGAGAAGCAAAGCTTGTGCAAGTAATTTGCACCACTGTTTTATTTATAAGCTAATTTTTCTAAGCTACATGCAAGAAGGAAAAAGGTGTCAATTCCCTGAATCTACCAAAATGAAGTTCCCCAGGCACTTTTCTCATTAATATTCTCCTTCCAATATGTATAAGATTGTTCTAGAAATCGGAGACTCCACTGTGGGCGGGTCATTGTCTGGCATGGGAGGCGAACCTTGAGGGGTTCCGGGGAGGGGACCGGGTGGCATCTCGCAGTTGGAGATGTGTGGGCCATGGGCCATATTCACTCCTTCCAAGAGCTGTAGACTGAGTTCCACATGCACAAATTCCAGTTTTCCATTTCCTGCGGTTTAGGCACTCCCTCTCCTCATATCAGGATACCCCTGGGTATATTCTGGAGTATAGCCCGGGTGCTGATGGGTCCGGTAGGGAAAGGAGGGATCTCACAAACATACAAGACCCTGGTCACACACTCACCGGTCCAATTGGATATCCTAAAGGGGTGCTAGGAATAGTGGGTGGATCCACTGGATGAGGCAGACTGGCAGGACACCTGCATGGCCCTTCCCACCTTGGCGATTTTGGCAGGACTACACCTCCTCCAGTTTAAATACTTACACCAAGCATATCTCACACCCTATCACCTCTGAAGGGCTGAGGTGAGCCATTTATCAGTGTGCTTGCACTGCCCGGAGCCCAGGGAAGACTTCTACCATGTGGTATGGGATTGCTCAGATAGACAGCAATATTGGAAATGAGTCCTTTCCACACTGTCTACGGTGGTGGGACAGCACACTGAGATTAACCCTAGGCTGGCGCTACTTGGCATCCTTGAGGATATGGGGTGACCCCGTGGGGACAGGATTCTGGCGGGGATAGGGACGATGTTGACTAAACAAGACGGTCTACACTGCTTTTCTAGTTGTTTTTCTTTGGGTTTAGGGGGCCAGGTCAGCACAGTTTAGTGCAACTAATGCAGAGTTTGAAATGTCAATCATAGATCATGATCATAAAAAATTGGCAGCAGGCCTATTCAAACAGAGTCAAAATATAATGACGGAGACAACCAAAACTCCACCTAAAGACAGCTTAAAGATGAAGTTTGCAATATTAGAGAACTTGAAAAAAGCTGAACTCTCAAAGTGGTGGGATGGAGTAACTCTAAAAAGTTACATTGAAAACAAACGCATCCCGAGAGGCTTGCGGATTTTAATCTTCCCCACATTTGACAACTTAGAGGAGGACCATCTGAAGGAATGGGAGGATAATTTGTATTCAGCCTAATTTTGCATGATGCATATATTAATTAAAAATTCTGAAAGAAAGGTGGAAAAATTTAAATGACAAATACTTTAACTAGAGAAGTAGATCAGAGATATGAAGGTTAAGGATCTCACAGATAAGAATTATGAAATTTCGAAAGAGGTAAACAGCAAACACACGTTTCTGATTAATGAAAGAAAATTAAATAAAATCAGGAGATATTAAAAAGTTTACAGCACTGGTCTTATTTTCACATTTGCAAGGAGCTTTGATGAGGCAAATAAACCAAAAAAGTTTACAAAATAGTGAACAGGTAGCTGAAATGAGCTCAATAAATTACAGTAGCTCTGATTTACCTTCCAATGATGATCCTGGTCTCAGTAACATGGCAGGACTTAAACCGCCTCAATACTCTTCTTTTTCCAAGGAAATTCAGCAAATGAAGCTAGGGAGGAGAAAAAACCCAGGAAAACAAGGAGGGGCAGAAGAAAACACAGAAAATATAAGGATGGGAACTCGCAGTCAGAACAAGAACAAAGCCTAATTCTGAATGAGGGAAATTCACTAACTAGGTTAGACAGGGATGATGTCTTACAAGTAGTAAATATTTCAGATAGAGCTCTCAATGAAATAGAATTGAAGGTTCTGCAACGTGGTCTTCCCTTTTGTCCTGACAGACATTGTGATTTTACGGAATTACAGATTGACTTTTACAAAATTGGCAGTCGTTTGAAGCTAAAAAGCTTTTTTGCAACTAAGGAGAAACATGATGTACCTGTACAAAGACAAATGAAAAAAATATTAAACCTTACCATATTTGATGTTTATGATGTACACTCACTTTTATCTCTTTCTTATGATGACCAGTAGGAAGTAGAGGATTTATCTGCCATGGTTGATGTTGAGATGGATTACAGCTGTACTAGTGGTTTATCATTATCCTCTAAGTTTGTACCACAAGGGAATGACTTTGCAGCCATTGTTTTATTTGTTAAAAAAACTTTTGAAGATTTGCATAAAATAGAGGATAATAGATCGATAGAAAATGAACACCATAACAGATGGACTAATCTAACACATGAAGAGAGGAAGACTTTAATCAATTTGGGTTCTGAATGATTCTTCTATTGTAATAAGAGAGGCTGACCAGGGGGGATATATTGTTATTATGCAGAGGATTGATTATAACAATGAAATAAGAAGACACGTGAATATGTTCAGTGCTATAAAAAAGTTCTGAATAATTCCACTTGGGAAGCGGGTAGGCTCATTTCCAACAAACTATACTCCTGGAAAGAGATTGGGCTACTTGACAAAAGTGAATTCAGATATCTTAAAGTCACCCATCCTAAGATTCCCTTCATTTATATTTTGCCTAAAATTCAGAAGTCATGAGAACATCCACTGGGCAGACCTATAATTTCCAGTATGGGAAGTCTAACAGAACATCTTTCTGAATACGTGGATTGATTCTTAACACCTCTTGTTGTGAATCTACCCTCATACATCCGTGATACCATGGATGTATTAAACAAGTTACAAGATGTGGTCTAGTATCAGAGCTTCATAACATTAGATGTGGTGGGGCTCTATACTTGCATAAAAAATGATTTGGGCCAACATGCATTGAAATACTTTCTGTTTAACAGAAGTGCTAGCCTTATGGAGCACTCCCAAATGCTGTTGGAAATGAGCAAATTGATTCTGAAAAACAATTTTTTTCTTTTTGAAAGAGAATGGTACAGCCAGGTTCAAGGCACTGCTATGGGGTCCAAGTTTGCTTCCTCTTATGCTAATCTCTTTATGGGATGGCTTGGATTGCCTTATGGAGCACTCCCAAATGCTGTTGGAAATGAGCAAATTGATTCTGAAAAACAATTTTTTTCTTTTTTGAAAGAGAATGGTACAGCCAGGTTCAAGGCACTGCTATGGGGTCCAGGTTTGCTTCCTCTTATGCTAATCTCTTTATGGGATGGTTTGAGAGCATGCCTGGGCCTCATCAGCTAGGAAGTAGATGGAATACATCCTTTTCTGGGGTCATTTCATAGACGATGTACTGATTATCTGGACAGGCATCAAGGAAAGCCTCAAGGAGTATGTAGAAAATTTCAATGACAATAGGTACAATGTGCTTTTTACGATGTGCTATGATCATGACAAGATTAATTTCTTACATGTACAACTGTACATTTCGGGAGATAATATACAAAGTAAATTGAATCATACAGAGACAGCCACCAATAACATCTTAAGGGCGGATACTGCACATCCTGTATCTATGGTCGCTGGAATTCCCCATGGAGAGATGATCATAATTAGAAGATATTGTAGTAAAGAAAGTGATTTCAATGAATGTTTGGGTAATCTGAAAGACAGATTAAGGACACATGAATATCAGGAGCCTGTATTAAAAAAAGCTGAAAGGAGAATCTGGGGTGTGAATAGAACTGACACTCTGGTGCAAAAGCCTAAAATAGAACGCCAAGATAGACTAGCCTTCATATCTACCTTTAGCCAAGAACACAATCTGATTTACAATGTATTATGTAAGAACTGGTCTCGCCTGAGGAGTGTCCCTGGCCTACCAAATGTGATTCTTGAATAGATAAAACCAATGTCACATATAGGAAGGGCTAAACAATAAGAGATAAAATAGTGAGAAACTATCTGAAACCTTAGAAAAATTCTAGTTAAGATTGGTTATCAGTACAGCCCAAGGGATTTTTACGCATGTGGAACTTGTGTCATATGTTATCATGGGTATAACAAACAAGGAATTCAAGTATAATACTCCGTGACTATATCACATAAATCAATTTATTAATTGTAACAGCTGAAAGTATATGTAATTGCTTCAAGATTTACATTGGAAGCTCTATGAGGCAACTGAAGTTAAGAGTTCAAAAACATCGTAGAGCCTTACTGAGTAGGGATGAGTGGTCACCTTTGGCGCAACATATGAAAGAGTACCATCCAAGTAATATAGATTTTAAGTTTCACTGCATTCAGGGAATTTACAAAGATGTGAGGGGAGGTTACATGGTACTTAAACACTTACAGGAAAAGGCCAAATGGTTTATCAGATTGAGGACTGTGCAAGCTAGTCTAAACCTTCAAAATGAACTGTACTATTTTTGTAGAGAAATTAGTCTAATACTTGAAATGAGTATTTTTATTCAAGCAAAGCTCACATCAGTCGTACTGAGAGCAATCTGATTGTGTAGTGTGATTTGATGGCGGACCCGGAGATATGTGCCCATTGACTTAATCTGAAAAGAAATTAAATTGGCTTTGGCACACAAGATGATGTATTTTTGAGTGGTATTACTTGAATTAATATTCTCCTAGTAGCCTTCTTGAAGTAGATGATACAGGTATTTCAATGGTGAGAACAGGCAAACTACTTACACCAATGAGTTAATGTTATGATTTAGTATACGCCATTTGGATTCAGTGTGATATGCTGTTGCTGTCTAGTGTTAGTGTTCCCCCATAAACTAACATTTCCTTTTTAGTGGTCAAACTGTGTCAGACCATAGTGGGAACGACATTCAGACAGTATGCCTTGGCCACCTGCACTCGCTGCCCACCGAGGGCTGGCTCTGGAACCCGAGGCTGGACGCTGGGTAACAACCTGGTTATGAGCCGCGTCCCTGGTTCGCCGACGCCGCCCGGCTGCCTCGACCCTGCTGAGGGAAATCTCATTGCCATGCTTTGCAGCCCGGGTTCGGCCGTGCTCCTCCCCCCGAGGGCTTCAACCACGTCCCTGGCCCGCGGTCGCTGCCCGGCTGCCTCGACCCTACGGTGGGGAGGCCTCACATCCTGGGAAGCCCGGGAACGGTTGTGCTCCACCCCCAGGGGGCTTCAGCTTCAACTGCGACGACACTGGATGGCAGCTGGGAGTCCCCGGTAGCCGCCTTCTGCCTTTGCCCGGAGGTGGGGTGGCCTCACATCTCTATCATCCCGGGAGAGATCGGGCTCCTCCCCCCAGGAGTTTTCTACTGGAGGCTCTTCATTCTTTATTCACCGGCCACCACGATGTTTTCTCGACCGTTGGCCTGGGGAAGCGGACGGCCTGCTGAGCGCCCCATCAACTGCAGGCAAGCGCAGGCTTCGCACGGCTGGGTTGAACACGTCTAACTCCTGCTGGGAGGTGGGCCCGAGGAGCGGGGAGCTCACACCCTACAAAGAGAGCCGTATTGTTAGCGCTGCACCGTTGTTGATATAGCGAACCGGCACTCACTTTGAGGAGGCTCGCGTGAGATATGACTCCTCCTACCCCTATTAGTAGTCACACAATCTGGCTGTGAATAGCATCAAAGCGAGCGCCGGTCCACAACAGACAGATTATGTACATATGAGCGTTTTCCGGCTGGCACTGTTACTCATTTTATTTTATTTTTATTACTCTCTCCTCCACTTTACTATACAAAATGCTGCAGAATTTAAAAACATGGAGAAAAGACCACTCAGGGAAGGATACTAGAAAGACAGAGCCCTGTGACTCATCCCTATTACTCACCAAAGAGGTAAGGCTGAATGGGCCAATCAAAACAACACAAATTGAATCTATAACAGGATTCCCCCCCAGGACATCCCATTAATGGAAAGTGCTATAGGACTAAATATAAGCTATCTTCTACAGTAAATGGTGCGGCCATCTTGGACTGACCCACTCTCTATGGGTTGATCCCTAGAGGATTCAACGCCCCGACTCTTCACTCCACAAATACGCAGGTGAGAGTTTTTCTTCTTATCAATAGCTACCTCAACTACACAGTTCGTGCTTTACGACCCCTATGTAGACCTGAGCCAGTCATACTCTACCCCCATCTCCCTCCCTACATCCCATGACCAGATACCTAACCCCACCTACTCATACATTCACCCCTCGCTCCTCAGTAATCTATCCATTTCCACTCCCTCCCATACAGAATATCCCCCCCATCAAAGCTACAGGACGAGATGCCCTTAACCCCCATATTCTAGCTCCGCCCCCTCATGTCACGCCCTACACTAATCTATTCCTTCCCACCACCCCCTTCACAGAACATTCCCCCATCAAAGACATAACCCCACAACCACGCCTCTCCCCCAACCCTACCTCTTCTTAACCGCACTCCGCTCCCATACTCTACCCTCCTCCCCCACCCTCACATCCTTTCACCCTATATCAACCTACCTCACGCAGTCCCCAGTACATGCCCTACCCACAATAACAGTGCCAATTATACGATGTAACGCCTGGGACTTCATACTCACACCATTAATTACCCCTCTAACCTCACAAAAAAAGCAGCCAAATGCTTTAAACATAAACTGTTAAAATCACACCCCGAAACACTAATCTCAGACCCATACTGGTCAACAAACAAAAGGTTACTTATCTAATGACTTCATCTTCTACACTAAGCGAAGAGCCCAATGGAGGAAAGCGTTTCTTGCCATGCTCTCGATCTCTTCCACCAGAAAACAGCACATGGTCTCATGATCTCCATCATCCCCTCCCCAATTTATAAAGCCTCAGCAACAATCACCATTCATCATAATGGTATCATCCTCATTCAATCCTCGGACCGTAGCCTAAACCTCCTAGATAACATCTTTCCACTCATCAAAAAAAAAGTAGCAAGAACCCATCCCCCCTCCCCAGCTGATCTCAATCTCAGTACGCCTACTAACTCCCCGCCTAAATCCCCCTCAAGACATCTCCCTCTTATGACCCAACCGGCACACACACCTATCCCAGACCCATTAGACACCCCTAACCCCAACTCTACCCCCAACACCCTTAACATTCCCACTACATCCAACACTCACTCAACTACACCACACTTACATCCGCGTCTCTCCCAGAGAGATTATATACACTCTCCCAAGCACATCTCCACCCCTAACACCATCAATTCCCACACTGTCCCAACAACACCACACATCCACCTGTCTCTCACCACCTCACCTCCTGACACTCCACCCCTCCCCACCTCACACCCCCCTCTCCTGACAACCACACGACCTACCCGCACTACAACGACTCTGATCACGATTCCCCCCTATACTCATACATGGTCTAAGCACACCTCCCTTACCCACAGTCCAAACATTATGTGTGTCACCACCCATACCAGACCCCAGACTTGACGAGATATTACTATCACTACAACAAGTTAAAGACGACATCCAAAACCTACACGACCTGATTCTACATCAACCCAAAGTCAAACGTGCTGAACAAGAATCTAATATAAAGCTCCACAGTGACCACTCCATACTCATCCAACAGTTACACGAACGCACTCCGAACCATCAGCCCCTAACCTGGAAAACAGTACCCTAACAGTGCCTTAACCTGTCCGATCCGTAGGATTAATCATTTGTCGACTAAAGATATAATCTCCCTACTTCGCTCCTATGACCTCCCGCAGCTTACCCTCAACACAGCGCACTCAGTTAACTTACCTACACATTCCCTAATCCAAATCATCCTCTCCAATACTCACAGAGCTACAAAACACAATTCAAGAGGCATAGTTGACAATAACCTTATGCGAGTCCCCCTCACACAAGATCCCAGCTCAACCTCCAGTAAAGCTCGTCTTAAGTGCATACTTCTAAACTGTAGATCGGCCTCAAAACATGCAACCGATATAGCTGACCTCATACTCACTCATGAACCTGATCTACTAATACTGACCGAAACCTGGTTAAACGAGTCATCTACGCCCATCATCGATATACTGGTACCCCCCAACCATGTTATCACCAGACTTGATAGAACTGACAGGCCAGGGGGCGGTATAGTCTGCATACATCGATGCAATCGCTCAGTGAACCGATCTCACTCACCTGCACTATCCTCCTGTGAATACCTTTGTCTAGATATCACGAGCAACAACAAACCAGTGTGTTCGCTACACACTTTTTACCACCCACCAGGAGATAATCTCACCTTCATAGAGCAACTCATGGATATTATATCTACAAAGGCTGGACAACAAAATACTCAAATATTCCTCGGAGACCTCAATCTCCACTGGAATGACCTTAATGACCCAGCGGTCAATAGCCTCAAAGCTTTCCTCTCAGACCTTGACCTCACCCAAATCTGTAACAGCCCCACACATGATTAAGGCTCAATACTAGATTTAGTCATTTCCAAGGCGGACTCCATACTGTTGCATCTTAACATGGTATCTTGGCAACTTGCTCAGCATTCCTTCCATGGTAACCAGGATGCTTTGTTCTGAGTTGACCAGGAGAGGAGAGCTGGCAGTTGCAGAAGGAGGACGTGTCTAGGGGTTGTTCCTGTGAGCTTAATAAAGTTCTTCCACAATAACCCGTCTGCGCCTCTTAAAAGTGGCGACGAGGATGGGATGTACATTCCCAGAGGGCAGACTGGTCGTGCAATGAAGTGAGACGACAACCCCTGGACCGATCACTACCTAACTGGCACTTAACGGCACCAACTACTGTGCTGTGGCACTACATTGCTGAGGAACGTGCTGCTGTGCTAGAATATTCGAAGACTGATACAACTGGCATCATTGCTGAGGAACGTGCTGCTGTGCTGGAATATTGGAAGACTGACACAACTGGCATCGGCAAATAGAACTTGCCACCATCCGCCGCTGCAATCGTATAGGAAATATCTATACACGTGTGGATCGGGTAAGAAGTGACCATTCACTTATACTCCTCTGGGTGCCTGAACTGTATTGGTCAAGCGTGGAGCCAACCTGTCTCCGCAGTAGTGCCGATTCTGCAGGAGCAGCATTGGAGTGTGTTGAGGCGGAATCTGGGAGCTGATTGCTTGGGGTGCACACTGAGTGGAGCGGGAGAACTTGGGAGCAGAGGAGCATCGACGGGGGTGCGAGGAAACCACTGTTGGTGGTTTTGTGAATTGCGTCAACTGAAGCTTTCCCCTGAGGCAGCGCTGGGACCGCGAGTACTTCTTGTTTTTCTTCAAACCAAACCCATGTTATGTTTTAAATTTGCTCACCGGTTGCTCCTCGCGTTGTGGATGTCTCCATTCCATGGTTTGTGCTGCGCGTCACAGTGAGAAGACGTGCAGCTCTTGAATTCCGACGCGTCACCAGCGCAAGGCAGTGTGGGTGCCGCGCTGCGTTGTGACGTACAGCGTATGCCGACGCCTGCAGGAAACAGTGAGAGGTTGTCATAACAACCAAACACGAGAGAGTGTCACGACTAGGGAGAAACAGAGCCGGTGTTGCGCTCCAAGAAGACAGCAGACAGAACTGTATACTTCAGCAGGGAAAAAGGAAGTTGCTCATTGCAAGGAGGAGCAAATAGGAACTATGTTACATAGACGACGGTGACTACATTAATTTTGTTAGTTTTTTTTCTTTCTCACCTTATCTTTCAGGTAACCTAAGATCTGTGAACAGTGAACATTATTACTTAAATCACCAGAACACCATAACGTGCATAACTATTGTTGGTACATATTACTGTATCGTTAGGACACTAACTGTGTGTTGTTTAGGAATAACAATAGCCACAAGCACATTTTACTTTACAGTCTGGTAGCATAATCAGTATGGACATGTCGTCTATCACTGCTCCACCCAAGTTTTTACAAAATCCTGGGGAACCCACCTTACCATGGGAAGACTGGATAGAGTCGTTTGATACTTATTTAGAGGCCATTGGTGGAGAGGATTTTATAGCGTCCAGGAAAGTGGCACTACTCAAACATAATTTAGGAGTAGAGGGTAGGAAGGTGTTGAAAACACTACCCATTAACAATGATAGGAAACAAATAATTATTAAAGAGAATACCAGCGAAAATGAGAATAAAGAAGAGGGTGAAGAGGGAAGTAAAAAGAGGATGTAGATGTAAGCCTACAGTATATGAGGTGATTTTTAGTGATGAGTACATTGAGGTGGTCAAAGCTCTAGAAGAAAATTACGGTAAAAAGATTAGCATAGTAGTAGAAAGACATACATTTTTTTCTCGATCCCAACTACCGGGAGAGTCCGTGGAGCAATATATTTCAGTGTTGAGAACACTTGCGGCCACCTGTAAATTTAGAGACCTTCATGAGGAGATCATAAGAGATCAATTTATAAACAGAACAAGTAACACCAAAATTCAAGAGAGACTACTAGATATGAAGGATCCCTCTCTACTAAAAACTATACAAGTAGCAAGGCGAGTCGAGAATACTTCCAAGTACATCAAGGAGTTAGGCTCAGAGAAACCTGTCACTAACAAGGTGTGTACGGTAGAGAAAAATTCCGTGAAAAAGAAGGAAAGTAGTAAAACCACTTTCATATCTAAAAATAACAAAGTATGTTACAGATGTGGTAGCATGAGACATACTGCCGATTCTGACAGATGTTTTGCAGTCAAAGAAAAATGTTACAAATGTAAAAAGATTGGCCACTTAGCACGCATGTGCAAAGCTGGATCATTACCTAATACAAAATGGAAGCCACCTGTGAACACTATTAGACAAAATAGTGAGGAAGAAAATTCTAACAATGACGGAGAAGTTGAAGTAATGGTTATCTGCGATAATGTTATAAACGATGTGTCTGAGGGTTACAACCCACCCAAATGCGACTTAGGTATTGATGGGACTAAGATAACTGTGTGGGCAGATTCTTGCTCCCCTTATACCATTATAGATAAGAACACATGGGAGAAGGTAGGAAGTCACAAATTGAGTCTGCCTGATGTAGAACCAGTTGGGTATTGTGGTGTCAAACTTCCATTATTGCAGAGGTCTTCAAACTGTGGGGCGCGACCCCCAGGGGGGTCGTGGAGTCCTAGGAAGGGGGTCGCAGATTCCCCAGCTTCACTTGTCCCTGTAAAAATACAGCCGTCCTGGGATGGCTAATTAAGATCGTTAACAGCTGCTTGCCTGAATGAAAGGCAAATGCGCCTTATCTGGTAATCTGAAAGTGTAAAGGATTCTTGGGGGCAGTTCTGGCTCTTTGTGAAGGCAAAGATGCGTGTTTTTTTAGTGGAAGTGCAAAGAGTTAACTACTGGGCTGGGAAGCTCTTGCTTTTAATTTTAACTGCATTTACACAGCCCTTAGTGCCCCTAAAGAGGTGTTGAAGGGACAGTTACGTAAAAAAAGAAAACTGCATTACATACGCTCTGGTATTATTAAAACCTACATTTCGAAAGCACCATTTTATTGTAAAACTATGCGCACGTTTTGCAGCATTCTATCTTACTGTGTGTGTAATGCAAGTATAAAAAATTGACTTACATATTCACAGTGCTTTCCGTCACAGGCTGTGACTTCGTAGCACTAAAAATACACATCACTATTCTCCACTGCACCAATCAAGTTTTAATTCTGTGGTTCTCTGGTTACACACAGACCTCTGCAGTGCATTAACTAATAGAGGTTTCATAATGTACTACAGTGCATTTCCCACTGAGCAATAACTTTTTTAAATTTATTTTTCATTTACGCTGCCCATTATTTTATATGTAGATACCTGAAGGTGAAAGACCTAAAAAACGTACAGAATATTTTGGGCTTATTTATGAGAGGCGTGCATCGCCAAAGCATCACTTTTTTTTGATGCTCCGGTGGCGTAAGCATCTCAACCATACCTATGAGGCAGTGCAAAGTCACCCTGCATGGCTTTGCATTGCCTCATAGATATGGAGTAAGACATAGCAGCGCAAGTCACTGCGTTGCCTTACTCTGCGTCAAGGAGGTGTTCCATGGGCTTTGCGTGGGGTTCCCATGCAAAACCCATGGATTTTGATGCTGCCCCATATTTACAAAATCACGTAAACCTGGGGCAGCTCCAAAAACTGACGCCTCTCCAGGAGAAATTAAAACATTTCTCCTCGTTTTTTCCTCTTTCCATGTGTGCTGCATTCTGCAGCTCTCATAGAAATAGGAAAACGCCCCTCAGGATTGTTTTGGTGAAGGAAGGTGCCTCTTCCCGTACAAAAACAATTCTGCCTACGTTGGTGCTAGGTAGCAATTTGTGAAGGGAAAAGGCCTGGAATGCACCGTATTTCATAATTACAGTGCATTCCTGCCCTTTCACATTGGCATAGGGCAGCGCCGCAAGAAGACTTGCAGCGCTGCCCTACACCAATTCCTCATAAATGAGACCCTTTGTTTTTAGCTACACCTTTGGCTACACCCCTACGCTCAATGACCTTTGGTTTGCTAATTTAATATCATTTCCCCACCGTAAAAATGATTTGCTGTGGTAATTGGGGGCTGTTAGAAATGGGGGTCTCTAGTTGGCAATGGTTTTCACCTTTGTCCAAGTAGGGACCCTTCCTTCTAGTCAGGGTAAGAGGGATACACTACTGAAATAACCCCTGCTCACCCCCTTGGTAGCTTGGCACGAGCAGTCAGGCTTATTTCAGAGGCAGTGTGTAAAGGATTTGCACATAACTAACAGCAATACACTGAAGACACTACAAAAGGACACCACACCAGTTTAGAAAAATATCCAATACTTTATATATTCAAAACAAGACTAAAATGATAAAAATCCAACATACAGTACTTAAAAATATGTACTTTGCGGGGAGCTGGCGTCGGTCGGTCCGGACTGCGGTGTGGGACAGGGCAGTGTGTCGCAAGACATACGAGCAGTGCCCCCAACCCACGGTGTGGTCACGGTTGTCGAAGTCAGTGACGGCATCGGTGAGACCAGGGCGGCGAAGTGAAGCGAGGCGGTGCGGAGTGCGGTGCCCACAGGTCACGGTGCAAGCAGCAGCTTGGCGGCTGTCATCAGTGAGACAAGGGTTGCAGTTCGAGATGCAGCGGTGCCTTCTGGGCACGGAGCCAGCAGCAGAGTCAGGGATGGAGTCGGTTGCTTTCCCCCTCTGTGGCAACTGAAACCACGGTTTCAGAGGCGGTACTCAGAGGTCAGTGAAGTCTTAGCGGTCCCTGAGACTTCAGAACAGGAGGCAACAAGTAAAGAAAGTTCAGTCCAGTCCTTTCACTGCCCAAGGCAGAAGCAGCAACTGCAGGCCAAACCAACAACGCAACAACACAGCAAAGATGCAGTACTCCTCTTGGCAGTTCTTCCAGCTCTTCTTCTTGGCAGGTTCCTTGATTCCAGCGAGTTCTAAAGTTCTAGGGTCTGGACCCCAATATTTATACTCAGTTTCACTTTGTACTTTTGGGCAGAGAGTGCCTGTGCCCAGCCCAAACCAGTTCCATCTTTTCTGGCCCAGCTTCCTGGCAGGAGGTGGAGACAGCATTGTCCAAGGCAGACCAGGCCCATTCAGGTGCAAGGAAATCTCCTCCCACTACTATAAATACAGCCCAGGTCTATTCAGCCCAGGCCTGACTCATCCAGGAAAGGCAGGACACACCTTGACCCCCCAGTGGCTGTCTGATGAGAATGCACATCCCCAGCCCCTGTCACTCCAAAGCCAGACAGTCAATCCACAAACCCAGCAGAGGCACACAGGATGGCTAAGCAAGAAAATACCTACTTTCTAAAAGTGGTATTTTCAAACACAAGACTATAAAAATCATCTTTACTAAAAGATGCATTTTTATATTCTGAGTTCAGGCATGCTAAACCCCATTTCTCTATCTTGTCCCAATGGGAAGATATGCTTATAAGATGTTATAAGTAAACTCCCATTCTATCCTATGGGACAGATAGCCTTTCCATAGTGAAAAACGAAACACACTGTAATTCACTACCAGGACATGTCTCACACACACCAGTACATGTCCTACTTTTAATATACACGGCACCCTGCCCACAGGGGTACCTTGGGCCTAACTTAGGAGTGACTTACATGTAAGAAAAGTGAAGATTAGGGCTTGGCAAGTGTGTGCACTTGCCAGGTCGACATGGCAGTTACAAACCGCGCAGACACTGCAGTGGCAGGTCTGATAACCCTTTTCAGGGCTGCATGGGTGAGTGGCACAATCAGTACTGCAATCCCACCAGCAGCATTTGATTTACAGGCCCTGGCACCCTCGGTGCACTTTAGTAGGGACTTACTAGTAAGTCAAACATGCCAATCATGGAAACACCAATACATAATATAATTTACAATAGGAGCACTTATATTTTATCACTGAAAAGCAGTGAGAAAGTGTGCAGAGACACTGAACGAGCAAAAACAGAGCCAAAACTAGGTCAGAAAGGAAAAAAACAGGGGAAACATGCCAAAAGATGCCAGTTCTAACAGGGGCATTTATGGTTGTCGATAGATGTTGATGATGAGGAGAACCAGTTTCTAGAAAATTTTGTCAGAAGGGGTCCTTATGCCTAAAAAGGTTTGACAAGGGGGTCTCGACATCAAAAAGTTTGAAGACCACTGCATTATTGGGTTTTTTCAAATGCACCTTGTCCCACAAAGGAAAGGTAGCTACCAGCAAGGTGTATGTAGTTGAAAAAGGAAGGGCATTGCTTGGATGGTGTGAACAAAAATGTTGGGTATCACCCTAGATCCTAACCACCCACAACAAGTATTAGCTACTGAAGAGGATGAAATAAGCAAATGGAGCTCTAAGTTCCCTAAATTATTTGAAGAAAAATTAGGTTGCTTAGAAAAATTTGAACACCGCATTGTACTTAAGCAGAATAACATTCCGTGTGTGCACAAAGCAAGGAGTGTGCCTTTACGCTTAGAGAGAAGTTGAAATTAGAATTACAAAGGTTATGCAAGGCACAAGTTATTGAACCCATTGAGTCGTCTGAATGGCTTAGTCCGGTGGTTTTGGCACAAAAACCGGACGGCAACTTACGAATGTGTATTGACTTGAGAGACCTCAATCGTAATATTTTAATTGACAGATATCCTTTACCCCACATCAATGAAATGGTGTCTTCTGTAAATAATGCCAAATTTTTTTCTTTGATTGACCTGTCTAATGCATATCATCAGATCAAATTACATTCATCCTCAAGACATCTTACATCTTTCATAACGCCAGAAGGAGCGTTCCAGTTCATCAGAATGCCATTTGGTTTGGCATCCGCCTCGGCGGTCTTCCAAAGAGTAATGTGTAGAATATTGGTGGGACTACCTAATGTGCTGGTGTTCCAAGATGATGTATTGGTGTGGGGGTCCAATCGAATTGATCATGATTCAATGTTAACAAAAACTTTGGAGAAATTGCAAAATGCAGGTTTGACGGTTGGAGTTAAGAAGTGTAAATTTGGTGTTACGCAAATTGATTATTTAGGGCACACCTTATCCAGGGATGGAGTTAAACCTAAAAAGAAATGATTAAATGCCATCACAAATGCCCCATCACCGCAAGACAAAGAACAATTGCGTTCTTTTCTGGGTCTTGCGGAATTTTATTCCAAATTTGTTCAGCATTTTGCTGACAAAGTTCACAGGCTCAGAAACTTAATGAGAAAGGGGGGGGTCAAATTTGACTGGACAGATGAATGTCAAGTGGATTTTAATTCCATCAAGGAACAAATTGTCAAAGCGGTTTCCTTGAAACCTTTCAATCCTTCTCATCAGAGCATAATTGTAGTGGATGCTAGTGCGTATGGCCTAGGAGCAGTGTTGATGCAAAAGCACTTGGGACATGAGCGAGTAGTAGCGTTCGCATCCCGTACCCTCAAGGGTGCGGAAGCTACTTACTCGGTCATAGAAAAGGAAGCACTTGCATGCTGGTGGGGAGTAAACTATTTCAAGAATTATATATGGGGCACACGTTTTGAAATTAGATCTGACCACAGACCGCTTATAGAGTTGTTCACCACCAGAGGAGCTGCAAAGGCAACACCCAGAATTGCCAAATGGATATTTAGGCTTCAAGGATATGATTTTTCATTGCAATATGTCCCTGGTATTCGCAATGTTAATGCCGATTGTTTATCACGATTACCATTAGAATGTGATGATGATGACGTAGATTCAAACGATGATTGCGTGGTAGCAAGTGTAGTTGAGTCATGTAAAGGTGCAATATCATGCGATGAGTGGAAAGATGCTGTAACAAACGACACTATCTTCAAGGAACTTATTATGGAATTGTCAAATCCATCTGGATCTAATTTCATTCTAAAAAAAAAAATTGGGGAATTTTGGACAGTATGGACAGAACTTTCAGTTGTGGATGGTGTGCTACGCAGAAGTAGTAGGTTAGTGGTTCCGCAAAGCTTGCAAAATAGACTATTGAAGTTATTACATGAGGGACACAGTGGTATGTCAGGAATGAAGAGGAAAGCTAGAGAACCCTTTTGGTGGCCAGGGATGGACAAAAACATAGAGGAGCATGTACGTGAATGCATGGAATGCATGTGCAGTGACAAAACCCATAGAGCAGAGGAGTCACCTATATCTCCAACCAATTTTCCCAACAGACCATGGGAAAAGGTTGCCATAGACATTTGTGGTCCATTTTCGGCCAAAGGAATATTAAACAAGTATGCATTGGTGTTAATTGACTACCACTCTAAATGGCCAGAAGTGGCATTTACGGGTGACATTAAAGCAGGTAATGTCATTGAATTTTGTGACAAAATCTTTCGCAGAGAGGGATGTCCAGATAAATTAATCACGGACAATGGTCCACAATTTATTTCCAATGAATTCAAGACATACCTTACCAAGATGGGCATTACTCATCATACCACAGCCGTTTACAATCCCAGGGAAAATGGTCTTGTGGAAAGATTCAACAGAGTACTGAAAGAATGTGTACAATTATTGAGGAGAGTGGTGGAGATAGTAAAGAGGCGGTGAAGGAAATGTTGTGGAGCTACCGCACCACACCTCACTCAGTCACTAATGAGTCCCCATTCAAACTCCTGAAAGGTAGACAACCAGGCACGAAGGTTGCTCCTGGGTGGATGTTTAAGGATTTCTCACGACCTGTATGCAGTAAGAGTTTAGAGAATAGGGTAAAGAAACATCAGGATAAATATGTGCACAGGCACAACGACAAGTTGAAAAAGAATCCTCGTATCTTTGCAGTTGGAGATTGGGTAAGAACGTACAGTATGGGATTGCAAAAAAGAGGTATGTCAAAATGGTCTGTACCAAAATGCATAACCAAAGTCAGCGGTAACAGTGTTTGGCTGAGTGATGGCAAGGTGTGGAACATCCGTAGTGTAACTTTGTGTAACAAAGTGGAAGTCAATACCTGGTTGGAAAAAGAAGGTGATAATCATTTAGATAAAGGAGGTGATAGTGTGAACATTGACAAACGTGTCAGGATGGTTCCAAAGTGGCACAGTGACTATGTGACCTATTGATATACTTTATGCATTACATATTGCAAATGATGTTAATATCTTATTTATTTATTCTTTGTTGTATTGTGTTTTCTTCTGTACCGTAACCTGTATTTAATTTGTATGATTGTTAAGGAAGGAAGATGTGTTGCATCTTAACATGGTATCTTGGCAACTTGCTCAGCATTCCTTCCATGGTAACCAGGATGCTTTGTTCTGAGTTGACGAGGAGAGCTGGCAGTTGCAGAAGGAGGACGTGTCTAGGGGTTGTTCCTGTGAGCTTAATAAAGTTCTTCCACAATAACCCGTCTGCGCCTCTTAAAACATACAGCTGGAAACGATCCTCCCATGTGATTGGTCTGACCACCACATCATCACATTCCTCATCAATGAACCAGTAAAATTACTCTCTGTCCAACCCACGAGAACTAAAATATGGAAGAGAAACCTAAAAAATGTCGGTGCAGATTTAGTCACAACCTCCAGCCCAAACATCTTACTCCCCCCTGAAGGCCTAGCAGATGTTCAAGATCTGACCGAACACTACTTCCACTCCATAAACCTGGTTCTAGACACAGTCGCTCCCTTACAATTGAAGAGGTCCTCCACAAAAGACTCTAAACCATGGTACGACGGCAGACTCAATGAGGACAGAAGATCCCTTAGATTAATTGAACGGCGTTGGAGATCATCTCCTTCTTCCGAACACCTCACACTCCTAAGAACCACGAGAAATTCCTACTACAGAAAGATCAGACGTTCAAAAGCAGTCTTTTTCAGTAATCAACTAGACCAAGCCAAGAATTGCCCCAAAAAAACTATTCGAACTAATCAAATCTCAATCAAAGGATACACCTCACCCACCCCAAACTAACCCAGGCTCACTACCCAGCTGCGAAGAATTTGCCTCCTTCTTCACTATGAAGACAGAAAACATAAAGACGGAATTGCTCAACAACTTAATAACCCACACTGACATCCACATGGACAAAGCATCATCCCCCCCAAGAGCCCTACCTAAATGCTCATCAAAGCTCGACCTCAAAAACAACGCCTCCTGGTCCTCCTTCAACACTTACACCGAAGAAGCTATAGTAAAAACACTCATGTCTCTTAATCCCTCCAACCACTTCACAGACCCCCTCCCCTCAAACTACATGAAGGACTTCATTCCCCTGCTGCTGCCCCTATGGACCAAGATTATAAATACCTCTCTCCTGCAAGGAATCATCCCAGAAATCCTTAAAACTGGACAGGTATCCCCCATCCTAAAGAAACCGACGGCGGACCCTTTGGATTTAAATAATTACCGCCCAATTTCCAACATTCCCACGCTGGCCAAACTCTTAGAAAAATGTGCTAACATACAGTTTAACAACCACATAGACCACTTCAACCTGCTTAACCAATACCAATCTGGCTTCCGGGCAGGGCACAGTACGGAAACAGCCATGACCCACATAATAGACGACACACTAAAAATCCTTGATCAGAACGAAGCCTGTTTGCTAATCTTGCTGGACCTATCTTCGGCTTTTGACACCGTCAAACATGACAACTTGCTAAAGCTCCTGAAACAAAGAATGGGATTATCTGGTACTGTTCTAAACTGGTTCAGCTCCTTCCTGCAAAATAGATACCAAAGATTCAAGGTTAACCAATCATTGTCCAAGCCCGTCCTAGTCACTTTAGGAGTACCACAAGGATCTTCCCTCTCTCCTACACTTTTAAACCTTTTCATGGAACCGCTCAGCGAAATTCTCAGCTCCTCTAATGTCCACTATCACATGTACGCAGACGATACACAAATATATTTAAAAATCCACTCATTAGAGTACATCAAATCTCTCAACCTAACGCTACAGAAAACCAAAACCTGGCTGGCCGAAAACCATTTGAAACTAAACACTCTCAAAACTGAATTCCTCCTAATCGCTCCCCCTAACCAATCGATCATCATCCGAGACTGGCTGATACACCTAACAGCCCTCAACTGCCAACCCCTCATCATCGACTCAGCGAAATCGTTGGGAGTTACTCTTGACAAAAACCTAAACATGCAGAAACACGTCAGCACCTCAACAAAAGGAGCACACTTTCAAATGAACACCTTGAGAAGACTCAAACCCTTCCTTCCCGCAAATGACTTCAAAGTGGCAGTTCAAGCACTAGTAATTCCAAGAGTGGAATATGGGAGCGCTTCTCTTTGCGGTCTCCCTAGAGCACGACTGCCCCCCTAAAAGCTTCAATCAACACAGCAGCTAGACTCATCACCGGCTCAAAAACAAACTGTCACACCTCCCCTGACCTTAGAGCCCTCAACTGGCTACCTTCCGAAGCCAGGATCCACCTAAAAATCGCATGTATGACATACAAGGCCATACATCACAACACTCCAAGTTACCTGGCACAGAAACTGGTACTCTCTTGTGGCAACAGATCCTCTAGGAGCTCCAGTAACCTTCTACTGAAACCACAACGATTCGCCAAGAAGAAAACTTATAACCGGGCCTTTGTTTCCGATATACGCCTGTAAAGCGCTCTGATACCCGCAAGGGTCTTGTTCGCGCTCTATAAAACCTTCAAAATAAATAAATAAATAAGTGTTGACACGATGAACACGTATGGGTGTTTGATTGGCATACGTACTATATGATTTATATAATACATTAATTAAGGAGTCATTAGCACTACGCATGAATTTGCGCACATTTATGCGATTTCTAAATAAATAATTTTCAGTAGAATATACATGTACAGGTAATTTTTGTTGATATGTGGATGGATGGCTGAGGTTAGCCACCGATTGAATCTAACTATATAACCATTTGCCGCACGATGGGAATATCTATTTTTGTGAGGATGGTTTGGATTGGTGATCAGACCAGAGTGGGAACATGAAGAACAATAAATTCATCATATGTCCGTAATGGATAGTTTTCTTCACGCAATGGATTACATGTAATTGAAAATAGGTTTACGAATCATATTTTGCTTGTTAATATGAGACAAGGTTTGTTTTTTAAGCAAAAGACAAGCATTCCTGTTGACATTTCAATTATGGAGGAAAGCAACCTATCCCATCTAGCGTTATGGCTATCTGACTCACGGTGTAAATACTACTTGTTGTGAGGACATTTTTGATTGGACATTAAACAGGTCGGACCAGAGAGGGAACTGGACGTACTATTAATGCATTTTACATCCGCTATGGATAGTTTCTTTCACGTGCTAAATCACATATACTTCGCAAGAGACAATGCTTGTTTTTTTAGTGAAAGACAAGCATTCCTGTTGACATTTTGATTATTGAGTAAAGCAACCTATCCTATCTAGTGTTATAGCTATATGACGCACGGTGTAAAAACTACTTGTTGTGAGGACGTTTTTGATTTGACATTACTCGTCAGACCAGAGAGGAAACTGGATGTACTATTAATGCATTATGCGTCCGCTATGGAGAATCAATTTCATGCGCTAAATCGTATGTTTTTCTAAAAATAGTTTAGTGAGCATTATTCTGTTTGATAATTGGATATTAGGGACTGTTGGGTGCATGTACGAGCTACGTAGCAGACAGTAGCGGACTGGAAAAGGAACTTCACCCTGTTTTAAAATTGGAAAATGACTGTGCTCTATGATTGGTGCAATTTCCAATAAATTCAAGCATTAAGGAACAGGTTCGGATGTTACGCAGGTTTAGATACCTACCCAGACCCGGAGAATTAATGGCAGAAGATGATTGGCTGCCGCTTAGTTTAAATAAGGAGTTTGGGAACGGGTGATTTCACTAAAGATTTCTGGTGTTTGTTGCTGTGTCCACAATAGTGCAGGCCAGAACAGAGTGTGCCATACTAGTTTTAAGGATAGCGAATGAATGTTTGCGACTTTAAAATATGTAATTTGTATATTGGGTGATTATTTCAAGGTGAAAGGTAGATGTTTAAGTGATATTCTCAGTTTAGTGAAATTATGGTTTGAATGGTTATGTATGAAAGTGGCATTTTAAGGTGGTGAAGGAAATTTTGTTGTTTCATAATTAGGGATATATGATTATATTCTATAACATTTTAGATCCCACTGGGGAAGAATAAAGCCACATGGAATTTTGATTCTACTGCTCATTAATCTGGCCACAGAAGGCTTTGTGAACTACTTTGAGATACTTAACACATGGATATACTAGGTGAGTGAACATTTTATGAGTAGTAGTAAGAAATACCCTCTCTAGTATCAATACATAGGGCATTGTAATAAGTTAAATGAGAAATTAAATTACTGTGAACTAGAATGCATTGAAATTAATAAGGGAACAGAACACATTGTCAGATGTGGTTAAACTTGTGTTTATATGAAAATATTTCAAATTTGTGACATAGATTTTAACAGGATTGCTCTCACTTTAGGTATACGGTGGTATTGTTGTAAGGAGTCGTGTAGTCCATGTCAATTGATTTATGTAATGTGTGCCATTATTTTATATGCTATTGTTGTAAAACTGTACATATATATGTATTATTATTATTATTATAATTATATGTTGTTTGTATATGTTTTAATCTGCAGCCCTGATGAAGTCCCTTGTGGATGAAACGTGTTGGCTGGGCTGAATGACATTTGTCAAAGAAATCAATTAAACTGGATTTGGATATTAACACAGGACTCCTTCACTCGATGATGGACTAAATTTGATTGGATGTTTGATATTTGAGACTTTCTGAAGAATATATTTTTTCTTTTCTATTGGACCTCCATTTCTCAAATGAGATAGACAAATTGTGATTATCAGCGCTCCTTTTTCAGTTTGTGTTGAAATATTTTGGCTAAAAAAGACATCGCTAAACACTTGAAGTCCTCTACCGCACCGCCTCTGGCGGCCTGGAGGAAGGGTTTGGACTGGTGTGCAAAGTTGGATGAGACAATTTACATTGCCCGAGGTTGCCCCCACAAATATGACAGAGTTTGAGGCAAATGGTGGGCTTATTATGGTCTAGAAGGATATGGCTGAGTATAGCAATATAACCACGCCAGGGGTGGCACCTGGGGGTCTAATTTGGTAGGTGGGTCCATTGGGAAAGCTGTGTATTCATTGTGATGGTTTGGTGAAAGCAATGCTTGCTTTGTTGAAAATCAATAAAAATTTTCTTATTAAAAAAAAATTGTTCCAGAAATTAATCTATAAACTGTGATGAACATATGATGAGTGTCGGGCTTGTTCCGCTCCCGATCGTGTGTGCGCGAGGGGTGGAGCAAGACAGGAACAAAAGAGGCTAAGCAGGACGGAAGAGCGCTTCGCATTCTAGTCAACGCGTGCGTGTCTCCCGTCCTGCCTCTCTTCACTTACCTGACTTTCTTCCAGGTGGCTGCGACGTTCGTTGGTGTGCTCTTGCGGAATCTTGTTCTTCACTAGTGCTTTTCGCCTTCAGAATCCTTCCTAATTATGGCGGTTCGTCCAACGCCGCGGGGGCCTTCTCTCTCCTCCCGATTACGGCGGTTCACCTGACGCCGCTGGGGCCTTCACGATGTTTCCTGGAAAGTAAACCAAAGGAAATTGATTATTCACAAAGAATTCACGCTCTTTTAAGCGATAACATTCATTTTACTTTGCATAAGTTAAGCATGGTACTTATCTGAAACAGTCTCCACGGTGTATGGAGATTCTGCTCCCTTGCTGACATTTCTTGATGGCTATAAGTAAGAAATATATAAAATTAGTCTCCTGAGATTGAAGGGGCTGAATTGTTTTCTTAGTACTTTAGCCCTGCACATTTTTGTGTATTTATTTTATTGTTTTTCTTATCCTTTCCGGGAGAATATGTTTTGGGGTTTTCTCCTGGTTTTATTGGATATTAATAAGTTGGGGCCTACTTGGATTCCATGCTGAACCTCTCTTAGGATAGTCATGCTATATACCTCTTTGATTACTGTGTCTTGTTATAAGTAGTAAGCTCATAATTACATATCTCATTCACATATATATATATATATATATATATATATATATATATACCACTGACCCTGCTTTCTGATACCGACATACCTAAGCAGAAGAGGGATCTTTACAGGTAGTTATCCCATAGCATCAGGGCCTGGCATACACTTTCTACGCCTAGACCGGAGCCTGTTTTCAATCTTTCAAAGATTTTTAACCCTTCAACCTCTATAGAAAAGAATTGCCAAATTATCGAATGTGATATTTTAGAAGTACTTGATAAGCAGATTTCCTTTACGACCCAAATACCTCGCATAGGTTTGTCCGCCCCCTGGTACAATACAGCCTTAAAGGAGGCAAAACAAATTTGTAGGCAACTCGAAAGGAAATGGCGGCGGCCTTATCTAGACGAAGACAAGATCCGTTTAAAGATATCCTTAAATGATTACAAAAATAAAGTCAGGAAAATAAAAGCTGATTACTACTGTGGGATAATTTCGGCTGCCTCTAAGAAGGCTAAAAAGATCTTTTAATTACTTTGCGATCTCACAAATCCTTCCTTTCTCAAGCAAGAGATTACATCATCTCAGAAGTTATGCGATGATCTATCAGACTTTTGAAAAAATAAAATCAAGTGGATTTTAAAAGATGTTGAAAATTCTTTTGAATTAGAGGCTCTAGCCTCCAATACAAGTGGCTTACCACCCACCTTAACAGTGGCATCAATGAGCAACCCAATCTTTGGAACCACGTACCACAGTCGTCCGACTTCTCTAAAGCAATGTTAAACAGTTTCTACCCAATTTCCATAGATGTGTTCAACAAACTGTTTAGTTCGATTAGGTCTGGATCCCCTCTTCACCCCGTTCCTCCAAAGCAATGGAAAAGATGGGAAGACGAACTGTCGTCCTCTTTGTTTCAACTTTGTAACCAGTCTCTTGAAACCAGTGTGGTGCCAAAATGCTGGAAAAGGGCTATAGTTAAACCACTATTAAAGAAAGCTTCAGTGGATCCTACAATCTTGGCCAACTAGACCAATTTCCCTCCTCCCTTTTCCAGTAAAGATACTAGAACAACACGTTAGCAAAATTTTGTCCCAATTTTTGGAGGATCACTCATGGTTAGAGGAAGAGCAATTTGGCTTTCAACCTGGCCATGGCACTGAGACCGCATTGCTATGTGCCACTGATGAAATGCATAGGATGACAGATAGCGGACACTCAGTGGTACTTGTCCTCCTTGATCTGTCAGCAGCCTTTGACACGGTAAACCATCACACTCTACTTTCTAGACTATCATCAGTGGGTGTTGGTGGTCTAGTGGCAAAGTGGCTAAAGTCATATTTACAAGACCGCTGTTAGGCTGTGGCTATGCCCCCCTTCAGCTCTAAATTCAGAACAATTCAAAATGGCATTCCCCAGGGATCCTCACTCAGTTCAATTTTGTTTAATGTCTACATCAAGCCATTAATCTCTCTCATCAAATCTTATAAGATCAAGGTTTTCAATTATGCAGATGACACTCAACTGATTCTTTCACTTAACAATAATCAGTTGGACTCAATCAGTAATTTTCAGGCCTGTATATTAGACATTTCTAATTGGATGAGTGTAAATTCCCTGAAGTTAAATTGAGCTCCTCTGCTGTCTTCCCAGTAAAATCCCAGGATCTGTACCCTCCCATTTCTGGCCTCTCCGACAGAGACTCCTCTTGGTGTCTCAACGATGGCTCGGAATCTGGGAGTAATGCTGGATGAAAATCTTTCACTCGAGAAGCACGTGAATGGAGTAGTTGGGGTTTGCTTCGCCTTTGTTCGGGGCCTCAGGAAACTGTACCCAATGCTACCTGCCCAAGGAAGATCCCTAATTTCCAGGTGTGTAGTACTCAGTAGGTTGGACTATTATAATGCCCTCCTTCTGGGAGCCTCTAACTACCTGTTAAAGAATTGGGAACGAGTCCAGTTAGTTACAGCCAAATTAACATTAAATAGACCTCAGAACTCCTCCGCCTCTGGTGCTCTTAGAGATCTCCATTGGCTAACCATTGAACAGAGGATTATTTTCAGATCACTCTGTATTGTTTCTAAAGCTCTGCATAATAAAGGTCCAAAGCTACTGCAGGCTAGGCTGAGGAAATACACCCCAGGAAGGTTGCGTCGTTCAGCCACACTCAATTTTGTCCAAGAACAGAAACTTAGCAAAGTGCGGCAAGGAGGACGTGCCTTTACTGTTAAAGCGATACCAAAGGGGATGATGGACGGAGCGTTAGAGCAAATCAAACACTCACCCCCAGTCAACTGATCTGGGTTTAATCCATCATCATTCTTTAGCTCACTCCACCACCCCAGTTCAGACATGGCGTTATGCAAATCAGTCTGACCCTGTGCCTCATGGGAACAGTCCAGCCCGAACTGCCAAGCCATGTCTTCCCTGGACCGGAAACAAGCATCCTGGGACCGGTTTCGGGTTCAAAACCCTCATCAGCCAGGCTATCTTGAATCCAGTGGCAAAGTGAGCAAGGGACCCACGTCTGGGCATACCCTGCCAACTTAGGGCGAACAAAGCGATACCAAAGGGGATGATGGACGGAGCGTTAGAGCAAATCAGTCACTCACCCCCAGTCAACTGATCTGGGTTTAATCCATCATCATTCTTTAGCTCACTCCACCACCCCAGTTCAGACATGGCCATATGCAAATCAGTCTGACCCTGTGCCTCATGGGAACAGTCCAGCCCGAACTGCCAAGCCATGTCTTCCCTGGACCGGAAACTAGCATCCTGGGACCGGCTTCGGGTTCAAAACCCTCATCAGCCAGGCTATCTTGAATCCAGTGGCAAAGTGAGCAAGGGACCCACGTCTGGGCATACCCTGCCAACTTAGGGCGAACAAAGCGATACCAAAGGGGATGATGGACGGAGCGTTAGAGCAAATCAAACACTCACCCCCAGTCAACTGATCTGGGTTTAATCCATCATCATTCTTTAGCTCACTCCACCACCCCAGTTCAGACATGGCCATATGCAAATCAGTCTGACCCTGTGCCTCATGGGAACAGTCCAGCCCGAACTGCCAAGCCATGTCTTCCCTGGACCGGAAACAAGCATCCTGGGACCGGTTTCTGGCTATTCAGCCGTCATCAGCCAGGCTAGCTTGAATCCAGTGGCAAAGTGAGCAAGGGACCCACGTCTGGGCATACCCTGCCAACTTAGGGCAAACAAAGCGATACCAAAGGGGATGATGGACGGAGCGTTAGAGCAAATCAAACACTCACCCCCAGTCAACTGATCTGGGTTTAATCCATCATCATTCTTTAGCTCACTCCACCACCCCAGTTCAGACATGGCCATATGCAAATCAGTCTGACCCTGTGCCTCATGGGAACAGTCCAGCCCGAACTGCCAAGCCATGTCTTCCCTGGACCGGAAACAAGCATCCTGGGACCGGTTTCGGGTTCAAAACCCTCGTCAGCCAGTCAGTTGACTGGGGGTGAGTGTTTGATTTGCTCTAACGCTCCGTCCATCATCCCCTTTGGTATCGCTTTGTTCGCCCTAAGTTGGCAGGGTATGCTCAGACGTGGGTCCCTTGCTCACTTTGCCACTGGATTCAAGCTAGCCTGGCTGATCACGGCTGAATAGCCAGAAACCGGACCCAGGATGCTTGTTTCCGGTCCAGGGAAGACATGGCTTGGCAGTTCGGGCTGGACTGTTCCCATGAGGCACAGGGTCAGACTGATTTGCATATGGCCATGTCTGAACTGGGGTGGTGGAGTGAGCTAAAGAATGACGATGGATTAAACCCAGATCAGTTGACTGGGGGTGAGTGTTTGATTTGCTCTAACGCTCCGTCCATCATCCCCTTTGGTATCGCTTTGTTCGCCCTAAGTTGGCAGGGTATGCCCAGACGTGGGTCCCTTGCTCACTTTGCCACTAGATTCAAGCTAGCCTGGCTGATGACGGCTGAATAGCCAGAAACCGGTCCCAGGATGCTTGTTTCCGGTCCAGGGAAGACATGGCTTGGCAGTTCGGGCTGGACTGTTCCCATGAGGCACAGGGTCAGACTGATTTGCATATGGCCATGTCTGAACTGGGGTGGTGGAGTGAGCTAAAGAATGATGATGGATTAAACCCAGATCAGTTGACTGGGGGTGAGTGTTTGATTTGCTCTAACGCTCCGTCCATCATCCCCTTTGGTATCGCTTTGTTCGCCCTAAGTTGGCAGGGTATGCCCAGACGTGGGTCCCTTGCTCACTTTGCCACTGGATTCAAGCTAGCCTGGCTGATGACGGCTGAATAGCCAGAAACCGGTCCCAGGATGCTTGTTTCCGGTCCAGGGAAGACATGGCTTGGCAGTTCGGGCTGGCCTGTTCCCATGAGGCACAGGGTCAGACTGATTTGCATATGGCCATGTCTGAACTGGGGTGGTGGAGTGAGCTAAAGAATGACGATGGATTAAACCCAGATCAGTTGACTGGGGGTGAGTGTTTGATTTGCTCTAACGCTCCGTCCATCATCCCCTTTGGTATCGCTTTGTTCGCCCTAAGTTGGCAGGGTATGCCCAGACGTGGGTCCCTTGCTGACTTTGCCACTGGATTCAAGCTAGCCTGGCTGATGACGGCTGAATAGCCAGAAACCGGTCCCAGGATGCTTGTTTCCGGTCCAGGGAAGACATGGCTTGGCAGTTCGGGCTGGACTGTTCCCATGAGGCACAGGGTCAGACTGATTTGCATATGGCCATGTCTGAACTGGGGTGGTGGAGTGAGCTAAAGAATGATGATGGATTAAACCCAGATCAGTTGACTGGGGGTGAGTGTTTGATTTGCTCTAACGCTCCGTCCATCATCCCCTTTGGTATCGCTTTGTTCGCCCTAAGTTGGCAGGGTATGCCCAGACGTGGGTCCCTTGCTCACTTTGCCACTGGATTCAAGCTAGCCTGGCTGATGACGGCTGAATAGCCAGAAACCGGTACCAGGATGCTTGTTTCCGGTCCAGGGAAGACATGGCTTGGCAGTTCGGGCTGGACTGTTCCCATGAGGCACAGGGTCAGACTGATTTGCATATGGCCATGTCTGAACTGGGGTGGTGGAGTGAGCTAAAGAATGATGATGGATTAAACCCAGATCAGTTGACTGGGGGTGAGTGTTTGATTTGCTCTAACGCTCCGTCCATCATCCCCTTTGGTATCGCTTTGTTCGCCCTAAGTTGGCAGGGTATGCCCAGACGTGGGTCCCTTGCTCACTTTGCCACTGGATTCAAGCTAGCCTGGCTGATGACGGCTGAATAGCCAGAAACCGGTCCCAGGATGCTTGTTTCCGGTCCAGGGAAGACATGGCTTGGCACTTCGGGCTGGACTGTTCCCATGAGGCACAGGGTCAGACTGATTTGCATATGGCCATGTCTGAACTGGGGTGGTGGAGTGAGCTAAAGAATGACGATGGATTAAACCCAGATCAGTTGACTGGGGGTGAGTGTTTGATTTGCTCTAACGCTCCGTCCATCATCCCCTTTGGTATCACTTTGTTCGCCCTAAGTTGGCAGGGTATGCCCAGACGTGGGTCCCTTGCTCACTTTGCCACTGGATTCAAGCTAGCCTGGCTGATGACAGCTGAATAGCCAGAAACCGGTCCCAGGATGCTTGTTTCCGGTCCAGGGAAGACATGGCTTGGCAGTTCGGGCTGGACTGTTCCCATGAGGCACAGGGTCAGACTGATTTGCATATGGCCATGTCTGAACTGGGGTGGTGGAGTGAGCTAAAGAATGATGATGGATTAAACCCAGATCAGTTGACTGGGTGTGAGTGTTTGATTTGCTCTAACGCTCCGTCCATCATCCCCTTTGGTATCGCTTTGTTCGCCCTAAGTTGGCAGGGTATGCCCAGACGTGGGTCCCTTGCTGACTTTGCCACTGGATTCAAGCTAGCCTGGCTGATGACGGCTGAATAGCCAGAAACCGGTCCCAGGATGCTTGTTTCCGGTCCAGGGAAGACATGGCTTGGCAGTTCGGGCTGGACTGTTCCCATGAGGCACAGGGTCAGACTGATTTGCATATGGCCATGTCTGAACTGGGGTGGTGGAGTGAGCTAAAGAATGACGATGGATTAAACCCAGATCAGTTGACTGGGGGTGAGTGTTTGATTTGCTCTAACGCTCCGTCCATCATCCCCTTTGGTATCGCTTTGTTCGCCCTAAGTTGGCAGGGTATGCCCAGACGTGGGTCCCTTGCTCACTTTGCCACTGGATTCAAGCTAGCCTGGCTGATGACGGCTGAATAGCCAGAAACCGGTCCCAGGATGCTTGTTTCCGGTCCAGGGAAGACATGGCTTGGCAGTTCGGGCTGGACTGTTCCCATGAGGCACAGGGTCAGACTGATTTGCATATGGCCATGTCTGAACTGGGGTGGTGGAGTGAGCTAAAGAATGATGATGGATTAAACCCAGATTAGTTGACTGGGGGTGAGTGTTTGATTTGCTCTAACGCTCCGTCCATCATCCCCTTTGGTATCGCTTTGTTCGCCCTAAGTTGGCAGGGTATGCCCAGACGTGGGTCCCTTGCTCACTTTGCCACTGGATTCAAGCTAGCCTGGCTGATGACGGCTGAATAGCCAGAAACCGGTCCCAGGATGCTTGTTTCCGGTCCAGGGAAGACATGGCTTGGCAGTTCGGGCTGGACTGTTCCCATGAGGCACAGGGTCAGACTGATTTGTATATGGCCATGTCTGAACTGGGGTGGTGGAGTGAGCTAAAGAATGATGATGGATTAAACCCAGATCAGTTGACTGGGGGTGAGTGTTTGATTTGCTCTAACGCTCCGTCCATCATCCCCTTTGGTATCGCTTTGTTCGCCCTAAGTTGGCAGGGTATGCCCAGACGTGGGTCCCTTGCTCACTTTGCCACTGGATTCAAGCTAGCCTGGCTGATGACGGCTGAATAGCCAGAAACCGGTCCCAGGATGCTTGTTTCCGGTCCAGGGAAGACATGGCTTGGCAGTTCGGGCTGGACTGTTCCCATGAGGCACAGGGTCAGACTGATTTGCATATGGCCATGTCTGAACTGGGGTGGTGGAGTGAGCTAAAGAATGATGATGGATTAAACCCAGATCAGTTGACTGGGGGTGAGTGTTTGATTTGCTCTAACGCTCCGTCCATCATCCCCTTTGGTATCGCTTTGTTCGACCTAAGTTGGCAGGGTATGCCCAGACGTGGGTCCCTTGCTCACTTTGCCACTGGATTCAAGCTAGCCTGGCTGATGACGGCTGAATAGCCAGAAACCGGTCCCAGGATGCTTGTTTCCGGTCCAGGGAAGACATGGCTTGGCAGTTCGGGCTGGACTGTTCCCATGAGGCACAGGGTCAGAGTGATTTGCATATGGCCATGTCTGAACTGGGGTGGTGGAGTGAGCTAAAGAATGATGATGGATTAAACCCAGATCAGTTGACTGGGGGTGAGTGTTTGATTTGCTCTAACGCTCCGTCCATCATCCCCTTTGGTATCGCTTTGTTCGCCCTAAGTTGGCAGGGTATGCCCAGACGTGGGTCCCTTGCTCACTTTGCCACTGGATTCAAGCTAGCCTGGCTGATGATGGCTGAATAGCCAGAAACCGGTCCCAGGATGCTTGTTTCCGGTCCAGGGAAGACATGGCTTGGCAGTTCGGGCTGGACTGTTCCCATGAGGCACAGGGTCAGACTGATTTGCATATGGTCATGTCTGAACTGGGGTGGTGGAGTGAGCTAAAGAATGACGATGGATTAAACCCAGATCAGTTGACTGGGGGTGAGTGTTTGATTTGCTCTAACGCTCCGTCCATCATCCCCTTTGGTATCGCTTTGTTCGCCCTAAGTTGGCAGGGTATGCCCAGACGTGGATCTCTTGCTCACTTTGCCACTGGATTCAAGCTAGCCTGGCTGATGACGGCTGAATAGCCAGAAACCGGTCCCAGGATGCTTGTTTCCGGTCCAGGGAAGACATGGCTTGGCAGTTCGGGCTGGACTGTTCCCATGAGGCACAGGGTCAGACTGATTTGCATATGGCCATGTCTGAACTGGGGTGGTGGAGTGAGCTAAAGAATGATGATGGATGAAACCCAGATCAGTTGACTGGGGGTGAGTGTTTGATTTGCTCTAACGCTCCGTCCATCATCCCCTTTGGTATCGCTTTGTTCGCCCTAAGTTGGCAGGGTATGCCCAGACGTGGGTCCCTTGCTGACTTTGCCACTGGATTCAAGCTAGCCTGGCTGATGACGGCTGAATAGCCAGAAACCGGTCCCAGGATGCTTGTTTCCGGTCCAGGGAAGACATGGCTTGGCAGTTCGGGCTGGACTGTTCCCATGAGGCACAGGGTCAGACTGATTTGCATATGGCCATGTCTGAACTGGGGTGGTGGAGTGAGCTAAAGAATGATGATGGATTAAACCCAGATCAGTTGACTGGGGGTGAGTGTTTGATTTGCTCTAACGCTCCGTCCATCATCCCCTTTGGTATCGCTTTGTTTGCCCTAAGTTGGCAGGGTATGCCCAGACGTGGGTCCCTTGCTCACTTTGCCACTGGATTCAAGCTAGCCTGGCTGATGACGGCTGAATAGCCAGAAACCGGTCCCAGGATGCTTGTTTCCGGTCCAGGGAAGACATGGCTTGGCAGTTCGGGCTGGACTGTTCCCATGAGGCACAGGGTCAGACTGATTTGCATATGGCCATGTCTGAACTGGGGTGGTGGAGTGAGCTAAAGAATGATGATGGATTAAACCAGATCAGTTGACTGGGGGTGAGTGTTTGATTTGCTCTAACGCTCCGTCCATCATCCCCTTTGGTATGGCTTTGTTCGCCCTAAGTTGGCAGGGTATGCCCAGACGTGGGTCCCTTGCTCACTTTGCCACTGGATTCAAGGTAGCCTGGCTGATGACGGCTGAATAGCAGAAACCGGTCCCAGGATGCTTGTTTCCGGTCCAGGGAAGACATGGCTTGGCAGTTTGGGCTGGACTGTTCCCATGAGGCACAGGGTCAGACTGATTTGCATATGGCCATGTCTGAACTGGGGTGGTGGAGTGAGCTAAAGAATGATGATGGATTAAACCCAGATCAGTTGACTGGGGGTGAGTGTTTGATTTGCTCTAACGCTCCGTCCATCATCCCCTTTGGTATCGCTTTGTTCGCCTAAGTTGGCAGGGTATGCCCAGACGTGGGTCCCTTGCTCACTTTGCCACCGGATTCAAGCTAGCCTGGCTGATGACGGCTGAATAGCCAGAAACCGGTCCCAGGATGCTTGTTTCCGGTCCAGGGAAGACATGGCTTGGCAGTTCGGGCTGGACTGTTCCCATGAGGCACAGGGTCAGACTGATTTGCATATGGCCATGTCTGAACTGGGGTGGTGGAGTGAGCTAAAGAATGATGATGGATTAAACCCAGATCAGTTGACTGGGGGTGAGTGTTTGATTTGCTCTAACGCTCCGTCCATCATCCCCTTTGGTATCGCTTTGTTTGCCCTAAGTTGGCAGGGTATGCCCAGACGTGGGTCCCTTGCTCACTTTGCCACTGGATTCAAGCTAGCCTGGCTGATGACGGCTGAATAGCCAGAAACCGGTCCCAGGATGCTTGTTTCCGGTCCAGGGAAGACATGGCTTGGCAGTTCGGGCTGGACTGTTCCCATGAGGCACAGGGTCAGACTGATTTGCATATGGCCATGTCTGAACTGGGGTGGTGGAGTGAGCTAAAGAATGATGATGGATTAAACCCAGATCAGTTGACTGGGGGTGAGTGTTTGATTTGCTCTAACGCTCCGTCCATCATCCCCTTTGGTATGGCTTTGTTCGCCCTAAGTTGGCAGGGTATGCCCAGACGTGGGTCCCTTGCTCACTTTGCCACTGGATTCAAGCTAGCCTGGCTGATGACGGCTGAATAGCCAGAAACCGGTCCCAGGATGCTTGTTTCCGGTCCAGGGAAGACATGGCTTGGCAGTTTGGGCTGGACTGTTCCCATGAGGCACAGGGTCAGACTGATTTGCATATGGCCATGTCTGAACTGGGGTGGTGGAGTGAGCTAAAGAATGATGATGGATTAAACCCAGATCAGTTGACTGGGGGTGAGTGTTTGATTTGCTCTAACGCTCCGTCCATCATCCCCTTTGGTATCGCTTTGTTCGCCTAAGTTGGCAGGGTATGCCCAGACGTGGGTCCCTTGCTCACTTTGCCACCGGATTCAAGCTAGCCTGGCTGATGACGGCTGAATAGCCAGAAACCGGTCCCAGGATGCTTGTTTCCTGTCCAGGGAAGACATGGCTTGGCAGTTCGGGCTGGACTGTTCCCATGAGGCACAGGGTCAGGCTGATTTGCATATGGCCATGTCTGAACTGGGGTGGTGGAGTGAGCTAAAGAATGATGATGGATTAAACCCAGATCAGTTGACTGGGGGTGAGTGTTTGATTTGCTCTAACGCTCCGTCCATCATCCCCTTTGGTATCGCTTTGTTCGCCCTAAGTTGGCAGGGTATGCCCAGACGTGGGTCCCTTGCTCACTTTGCCACTGGATTCAAGCTAGCCTGGCTGATGACGGCTGAATAGCCAGAAACCGGTCCCAGGATGCTTGTTTCCGGTCCAGGGAAGACATGGCTTGGCAGTTCGGGCTGGACTGTTCCCATGAGGCACAGGGTCAGAGTGATTTGCATATGGCCATGTCTGAACTGGGGTGGTGGAGTGAGCTAAAGAATGATGATGGATTAAACCCAGATCAGTTGACTGGGGGTGAGTGTTTGATTTTCTCTAACGCTCCGTCCATCATCGCCTTTGGTATCGCTTTGTTCGCCCTAAGTTGGCAGGGTATGCCCAGACGTGGGTCCCTTGCTCACTTTGCCACTGGATTCAAGCTAGCCTGGCTGATGACGGCTGAATAGCCAGAAACCAGTCCCAGGATGCTTGTTTCCGGTCCAGGGAAGACATGGCTTGGCAGTTCGGGCTGGACATTCCCATGAGGCACAGGGTCAGACTGATTTGCATATGGCCATGTCTGAACTGGGGTGGTGGAGTGAGCTAAAGAATGATGATGGATTAAACCCAGATCAGTTGACTGGGGGTGAGTGTTTGATTTGCTCTAACGCTCCGTCCTTCATCCCCTTTGGTATCGCTTTGTTCGCCCTAAGTTGGCAGGGTATGCCCAGACGTGGGTCCCTTGCTCACTTTGCCACTGGATTCAAGCTAGCCTGGACGATGACGGCTGAATAGCCAGAAACCGGTCCCAGGATGCTTGTTTCCGGTCCAGGGAAGACATGGCTTGGCAGTTCGGGCTGGACTGTTCCCATGAGGCACAGGGTCAGACTGATTTGCATATGGCCATGTCTGAACTGGGGTGGTGGAGTGAGCTAAAGAATGATGATGGATTAAACCCAGATCAGTTGACTGTGGGTGAGTGTTTGATTTGCTCTAACGCTCCGTCCATCATCCCCTTTGGTATCGCTTTGTTCGCCCTAAGTTGGCAGGGTATGCCCAGACGTGGGTCCCTTGCTCACTTTGCCACTGGATTCAAGCTAGCCTGGCTGATGACGGCTGAATAGCCTGAAACCGGTCCCAGGATGCTTGTTTCCGGTCCAGGGAAGACATGGCTTGGCAGTTCGGGCTGGACTGTTCCCATGAGGCACAGGGTCAGACTGATTTGCATATGGCCATGTCTGAACTGGGGTGGTGGAGTGAGCTAAAGAATGATGATGGATTAAACCCAGATCAGTTGACTGGGGGTGAGTGTTTGATTTGCTCTAACGGTCCGTCCATCATCCCCTTTGGTATCGCTTTGTTCGCCCTAAGTTGGCAGGGTATGCCCAGACGTGGGTCCCTTGCTCACTTTGCCACTGGATTCAAGTTAGCCTGGCTGATGACGGCTGAATAGCCAGAAACCGGTCCCAGGATGCTTGTTTCCGGTCCAGGGAAGACATGGCTTGGCAGTTCGGGCTGGACTGTTCCTATGAGGCACAGGGTCAGACTGATTTGCATATGGCCATGTCTGAACTGGGGTGGTGGAGTGAGCTAAAGAATGATGATGGATTAAACCCAGATCAGTTGACTGGGGGTGAGTGTTTGATTTGCTCTAACGCTCCGTCCATCATCCCCTTTGGTATCGCTTTGTTCGCCCTAAGTTGGCAGGGTATGCCCAGACGTGGGTCCCTTGCTCACTTTGCCACTGGATTCAAGCTAGCCTGGCTGATGACGGCTGAATAGCCAGAAACCGGTCCCAGGATGCTTGTTTCCGGTCCAGGGAAGACATGGCTTGGCAGTTCGGGCTGGACTGTTCCCATGAGGCACAGGGTCAGACTGATTTGCATATGGCCATGTCTGAACTGGGGTGGTGGAGTGAGCTAAAGAATGATGATGGATTAAACCCAGATCAGTTGACTGGGGGTGAGTGTTTGATTTGCTCTAACGCTCCGTCCATCATCCCCTTTGGTATCGCTTTGTTCGACCTAAGTTGGCAGGGTATGCCCAGACGTGGGTCCCTTGCTCACTTTGCCACTGGATTCAAGCTAGCCTGGCTGATGACGGCTGAATAGCCAGAAACCGGTCCCAGGATGCTTGTTTCCGGTCCAGGGAAGACATGGCTTGGCAGTTCGGGCTGGACTGTTCCCATGAGGCACAGGGTCAGACTGATTTGCATATGGCCATGTCTGAACTGGGGTGGTGGAGTGAGCTAAAGAATGATGATGGATTAAACCCAGATCAGTTGACTGGGGGTGAGTGTTTGATTTGCTCTAACGCTCCGTCCATCATCCCCTTTGGTATCGCTTTGTTCGCCCTAAGTTGGCAGGGTATGCCCAGACGTGGGTCCCTTACTCACTTTGCCACTGGATTCAAGCTAGCCTGGCTGATGACGGCTGAATAGCCAGAAACCGGTCCCAGGATGCTTGTTTCCGGTCCAGGGAAGACATGGCTTGGCAGTTCGGGCTGGACTGTTCCCATGAGGCACAGGGTCAGACTGATTTGCATATGGCCATGTCTGAACTGGGGTGGTGGAGTGAGCTAAAGAATGATGATGGGTTAAACCCAGATCAGTTGACTGGGGGTGAGTGTTTGATTTGCTCTAACGCTCCGTCCATCATCCCCTTTGGTATCGCTTTGTTCGCCCTAAGTTGGCAGGGTATGCCCAGACGTGGGTCCCTTGCTCACTTTGCCACTGGATTCAAGCTAGCCTGGCTGATGACGGCTGAATAGCCAGAAACCGGTCCCAGGATGCTTGTTTCCGGTCCAGGGAAGACATGGCTTGGCAGTTCGGGCTGGACTGTTCCCATGAGGCACAGGGTCAGACTGATTTGCATATGGCCATGTCTGAACTGGGGTGGTGGAGTGAGCTAAAGAATGATGATGGATTAAACCCAGATCAGTTGACTGGGGGTGAGTGTTTGATTTGCTCTAACGCTCCGTCCATCATCCCCTTTGGTATCGGTTTACTGTTAAAGCGGCACAGTTGTGGAACAAGTTACTGTTGTAATGCAGGTCCCGCTCTTCCCCCCTCCCTTCCCTCCCCTTCACCACCCCCTGGGCACCCTTACCCTCGCGCGTGCCACTGTTGTTATGACGTATCAGCTGGCGTTCTAGAACGCCAGCTGAGAGGGGAGTGGAGTATTGAGTGAGGCGTTGACACGCTGTGGTGACTACGTTGTCCGCCTCATGTTTGATGTGCTGTTACTTCTTGAAGAATAAACTTACTTGGTACTACTACTACTTGAATTCTTCATTAAAATGGCGACGAGCGCAGCACATCGACGAACCTACGCATAAAGGCGAATTTTCTTCACGTCTTCAGGTGACTACTTGGCAGCAGAGAACGAATCGTCTCCTACTGGACCAGCTGTCGGCGAATTAACAGAGGTACTGCATGCCATTGCCAAAGCTCCAACGCTGCGCAGCTTCTGCTCCCAGTGCTTTCCCCTGTGGACACTGTTTAAAAGGGGCTACTCCTGGATGCCACCTTGCCACAGCAGCGTTGCGGCGCATTCCACGGCGCGTCTCTGAAGCCTGTTTTGGGGCGCATCACACCTCTCTGAGTGCACCCGCTGTGGAGTCTGTACTCATGGGCTGCTTCTGTGTGTTTGGCTTATTTGGGACTGCCTTCCCTCACACGCCTGCCACACGTCTGTGGCGCGCCTGTAGAAAACCTGCATGCGTGTTTTGGTGCACAACGCTGTTCGACCTGATACCCCACGGGCAGCAGATCACCAAACACGAATTTTCATCAGCTGCTCTAGCGCATTAAAACGCCGCGCCTGCTGCGTCACCCCTGCAAGCTCCCTCGTCATTTTCAAGAGAGGGAGTTACATGCCAGATGCCATCTAGTGGCAAAAATAATTATTGCCGCGCTTCCTCGGGCAGCTGATCGCCTCACAGGAATTCCTCTCAGCTGTTTTGGCGCGTTCAACCGCCGTGCCTGCTGCATCACACACCGAAGCTCAGTTTCATGAGGGGGAGTTCCATGTTGGACGCCATCTAGCGGTCTTGGGACTTACTGCAGCGCTAACACAACTAATTCGCCTCAGAATTCTGGTTACAAAACTTACTGTTGTGCCACTCTTGCTCGGCTATTTAGGGCCCCTGCTTTTCAATCTGGAGACGTAATTTTGAACTGAACTGGCCAGTACTTTTCCCGTGGTTACTTTACTCTAGTTACACTGGATTCCTCACCAGAAGTATCAACCTCCAGTGCAACCCCCTTCCCTCCCACTATGGCTTCAGGAAAAGTGTTCAATTTATCACCACCACAAGCATTTCTGCCCGCAACTGGGGAACCTGTAGTAAAATGGGAGGTGTGGCGAAAATATTTTACAAATTATATTTCCACATTTGAAGATGAGGACTATGCGGTTACTCCGGAGAAGAAAAAGAAAATATTGATGCACTGCTTAGGAGCTGGGGGGCTTAAAGTTTATAGTCGCATAAACAAAAAAATACGCCAAAGTGGTCAGGGGGATGTATATTTGAACGCATTGTAAGATTTAGACAATTACTACAAGCCTACGGTGTGCGTTGCTGTAGATAGGTACAGATTCTACCACAGGAAACAAGGCAAGGACGAGTCAGTAGAGGATTATGTTGCGGTTCTCAAGAATTTGGCTCTAACATGTCGTTGGGGAGATCTACATGATGATCTCATAAGAGATCAGATTGTCATGTGCTCGTCCAATCCTGCCATCCAAGACTCATTATGGGCAAAAGGTGAGAAGCCCCTACAGGAAGTCATTGATATGGTTAAGAGAGCTGAATTAACTGGTAGGTGTGCAAAAGCAGTTATGGCCGAAAGCAAATCCAAGCAAGAAGAACCTGCGACAGTGGCAAGAATTAGTGGAGTGAAGCATCGATCTCAGCCTTCGCCAAACAACAGGTGGAGAAATACAGATTCATCAAAGCTCCAGAACTTCACGAAGGAATCGGAACAGAAGAAGTGTTACAGATGTGGTAGTACTGAACATTTGGCTGACGACAAATGGTGTCCTGCACGCTCACAAAAATGTAGCAATTGTGGCATTATAGGGCATTTCACGAAGGCTTGCAGAAGGAAGAAAGCTAACAATAGAGTCAAATTAGTAGTGCAGAAGGAGAAGTATGATTCTGATTCTTGCGATGAATCTGACATTAACATGTACGTTCTTAATGTGGTGGAAACCCAGGTGCTTAACATAGACACGGGTGACGGGAAAAGAAAGAAACCCATATGCAGCATGGCTATAGGGGGCGTGGACATAGAAATTGTGGCGGATTCAGGCTCCCCTTACACCACAGTTAATAAGGATGTGTGGAAAAAGTTCGCACACACTTTGGGCCAGGACTTAACCCAATCGGACGTGTCTTTGAAAACATTCACGGGGGAACCCATTGAGATGTTAGGCTATAGGAAATTGAAATTTGTATTAAAAAACAGAGACGCCCTAGGCAAATTATATGTGTCTGTCACGGGTCCCTCGGTGTTGGGCTGGAGGGATCAAGGGAAATTAGGTATTACCCTGGATCCTAACAGCCCGGAACCAGTATTAATCACACAGACAGAAGATAACCCAGGCATGCTCATGTCAAAGAAATTTCCAGAGATTTTTAAAGGTAACATCGGGAAACTTAAAGGGTTTAAGCATAGAATACAACTTAAGGCAGATGCTAAACCATGCATACATAAAGTATGGAACATACCCTTTACATTGAGAGATGAAGTAATGTTAAGAACAAAACAACAATCATGAACATTCTGCGCCATCTTGTCTGATGAAAGTTCCTACGTGCACATAAACTACAGTCATTCTGATTGACCACAGCCATTTTGTACTTTGTTGGTCACCTTCATTTCACCCTGTCCTCTCAGCCTTCTGACTCTCTGACCAAACCTGATATGTGTGCTGGGGGCTATAAACTATCTCCACGACAAACATCAACATCACCTGCTGCCTCAAACTCGTCTTTCCTCTCATCCCTGCACAAACAGGTTACAAACACCAAACAGACTCTTGCAAGCATGGTTTATTGCACTGCACACAGCAAGACTTGTTTTTTGCCAACAATGGGACCTGTTTTTATCAACAGAACGGACTCTTAGATCTGGCCGGTCTCACTCGTTTTTAGACCCTGAAGCAAGGTCCAGCTGCAATTAAATTGTCTGTTTTTGACCCGGGCGGGAAGAGAGTTAATGTTGGGCTTGTGTAACCATGTTGATGAAACAATGTCGGGCTTGTGTGACAACCTGCCCGGGGCGGAGACTCCAAGCTTGTAACCATGATAAATGAAACAAATACATTGTGTAAAACCTGTATAAAAGGAAGAGCCAAAAGCATTGCCAGCAGAACACCTCACTGAGACATCCCAGTGTCTCAGTTGACGCGATCTCCTCATGAGAAATAAACCTTCTTCTTGTCTTCCAGTTTCCAGCGCCTTGCCTCATTATTTTGATAGCGAACCCAAAGTGAATTAGAGGTGGAACCCTGCACCGGGCAGCATTGAGGGTCTTAGAAGACTCGCTGCCTTTCACAAATTGGCGCCCAAGCGTAGGGGCCCATCAGCGACGCACGGGTCCGGTAGAGAGGTCCTAACGACGGAGTGAACAACTAAACGATTGGGGTATACCTGCCTGAGAAGACCCTTGTCTGGCTGCCGATCGACTGAACTTCACCAGTTCCGAACGGACCTCTCTCGAGTGACCCGCGGTCCTGACTGGGACCTTAGAGGAACGCCGCATTGATTGTTGGAGTGAGAGGACAACCAGGCGCTGGAAGGGGAAGACTAAGAACTGTCCATACGGTCCGGGTAAGATCGTGAAAAAACGACTTAAATTGATTGATTGATTGAATAGTTTGATTGAAATACTAGTATTCCTTTTTTGATATCGAGTTATTTGAGACATTCCCTGCTTGCAAACAACGTAGAATAGGAATATTCTCTCTTTGCAGACAGCGAAGGACAGGTAGTGCAGACTTTTTGTCTAAATTGATTGATTGAGATATTCATTTTGACCGATAAATACGTCATGCCTGTTTTCTCTAGATTGTTTGATTGTAATTGTTTTGGACCAGACCGTTTGTTAGAGGTCAATCAGCCGGCACCGCCGGAAGGCACCCCTAACAAGGACATGTACGTAAAGTATGGATTAGCCAGCGTAGCTTATAGCAAACTATGGCATAAATACACTAGGAAGGACCGGGTAAATCAGTGGCCACTGACGGGATCTTTCCATCCCGCTAAAATAGAAATGTTAGAATTAGCTCTCCACAAAAAGAAAACTAGACCAGCCATGTTTGACAGTTTTGGTTTATGGCGAAAAGAGGCAGCTCAGAGAGAGAAAAGGGACGAGGCTACACAAGATAAAGAAACGCGAAAATCAGCTTACCAAGCCTGTAAAAGATTAGAAGAAAAACTAAAAGAAAAGGAAATCGATAAAAAGGAACAGGAATCAAAAATATCAGGTCAATGCCCTGTTAGAACGCCCTCGACTCTTTACCCCAAGTTACCAGCAAAACAAAGGGTAGATGATGATTTATTGTTAGGTCCCCCAATCATATACATGCCACCCCCTTATGCCCCTACTCATCCCGTAGTACAACGACAGGACCACCAAAGTATAGCTGGAGATGGCACGATCGCCTCAGTCTCCACCGCTTCTGCTCCCACCGAGTCACCCACACCAAATGCCTCATCAAAGGTTACAGTAGTAGAGGTAGGATCAAAAGAAAAAGGAGCGCCCAGGGTCCCGCGATTAAGTAAAAATGAGCGAGCAGGCATTGATAAAATAGTTAAAACCCTCATAGATAGGAAAGAAACAGAAGAATACGTAACTGACATATGCGACTCCTATGTTGAAAACCGCAAACGATACTTTATTGTACGTCTCTGTTACCACACCCTTACGGCATATGAAGAGAAGTACCAAGACGTAGGGCCCGAGCGATTAGTGGCTCTCTACAGGAAGGTAGACATCGGAGATGAAGACGACAACGATGTTGCAGAACTATTTTCATCCACACTAGAAGTATTGCGTCACCTCATAGAACAAGGACAGATAGATAGGGACAGGACAACTAAGGTAGCAGGACCCCCAGTGGAAAAAACAGATAGCATGATGCCAATAAAAGAAGCTGCCCCTTACTGGGTACCTCCTAGAGGACAAGGGACTAATGACGATATAAACCATCGAGACGCTAGAGGAAGGGTGGTCTACAATTGGGTGTATCAACCATGGGACAGACAGGACATTTTGACGTTCCGTAAATCTCTACCGGATTTACGAAAAAAACCACCGCCTTTTACACCGAGCTAGGTACCGCTCTGGGATCAACAATAATGACACTTGCCGACATAGACTTGTTCTTCGGGTTATGTTTGCCAGCAGATGTGTGGAAACAGATTAGGAAAATAGACCATACCGAACTGCTTGGTCATACCTGGGAACAACTTAACACACTAGATAAACAGCGGAACCCTGGTCAAAAACCGGTTAAAGCAATATTGGACCTCCCTGACAAAATAGTGCAGAAAGTGAAAACGCTGATCCCAGAGAAAAAGATAGACTGGTCCATAGTCACCGCGTGCCGCCAGAAACCACAAGAGGATGTCTCAGAGTATTTCTCCAGATTTGAAACAGTGTTCTCCGAATACAGTGGACAAGACATGTCCACCGCAACCGGACACCACTTATTTGTGCAGAACTATGTCAAAGGACTACTGCCAGATGTATCCCAGAAATTACAAGCCAGCGAAAGTAGTTGGGCAGCATCTAAACCGGCGGCCATTCTCCAAATGGCCCAGTACTATGAGCATCAGAAAAACGAAAATGACAGGGCTACAGAAAGGAAAAAGAAGGACTTGAAGGAAAGGGTAATGGTAGCACAACTCCAGGGGGCGAATACAGGAAGGGAGCAATATAGGGGAGGATACCAGCAGAATACCCCTAGAGTACAGCCACCTAGTAACAATTCATCGACATCATATGTAGGCGCCAAGACCTAGGACAGGATCAATGTGCATTTTGCAAAGAATATGGACACTGGAAAACCCAATGCCCGGCTTTGTTAGGAGCTGGTAGGGGCAGAGGGGCGAGGGAAATAGCAAGTGGACAGAGAGGAAGAGGACGTGGGAGAGGGTACACGAGTGAAGCAAGCAAGGAAAGGCCAGGAAGAGTGAACACATTTGACCATCCCAAACAGAATCAGTACCAACAGACAGATTATGACAATACGTACGACTTTGCATAGGACAGCCAGGGGCAAGGGAGGGATCCAGTCGAGCTCTATGTTGATCAGCAAGGCCCTTATGTTACCGCTGAGGTCCTGGGCACAAAGTCGCCATTTCTGGTAGACACGTGAGCAACACTTAGTGCACTATCCAAACGACTGATTTCAAAGGCACCCTTGTCAGGCTCACATGTGACCTCAATAGGATTTGACGGTACGCCCTCCACCAACCCTTTGTCCCGACCGATCTTAGCGACTGACACGACAGTTAACATATACACCGACAGCCAATATGCCTTCAGGGTGGTTCACCATTTTGGAATCTTATGGAAAGAAAGAGGGTTCCTGACTTCACACGGTACACCCATCCTGCATGGAGATTTAGTCTCCGCCTTGACGCAAGCAGTCCTCCTCCCCAAGAAGTTAGCAGTGATAAAATGCCAAGCACATAGGAAAGTGACTGATCTCATTGGACAGGGAAATGCACTAGCAGACGTTACTGCCCGAGCCACGGCAGGAGACAGAACTACGCAGATTACTTGCATAAATTGACAAACGAGCTAACAATTATCCACCAACAGGTGCAGCAAGCCTTGCCTGACTATCCAGGGGCCCGGGACATGAAATAAAGCCAGGCGACCATGTTTGATCTGCAACTTCCAAAGAACGAAGAATCTGGAGCCTAGGTGGACGGGCCCCTGGCAAGTCCTGAGCACCACCCTAACTGCCCTCCGAGTGGAAATAAAATTAAACTGACTGCACGCTCCATTGCAAACGAGTCCCTCCAACCCTGGCAACCTGTGAAGGGGTGGAGGTGCAAGAGGAAGTACTCGCGAGAGACCGACCAGCTCTGAGTTGCTACCCACAAGAAGACACCCTTGAACTATCAGAATTTCCCGACCCCACGGTGCCATCCAGGAAAGGGTTCAACCTAAGATCGACGAAAAGGGGGAGCTCCAACAACCAGGCCACTAACTGAGTCAGAGTCTCAGATCGGTAGCACAGCCAAACAACGCTACCAGGAAAAACACCAGACAAAAGTCTGTGGTCCTAACAGTTGGTGAGCTCCTCGAAGATGATGGAAGAAACGGAACACCTGCAAAGCCACCGCAAAGACACCAAGACTTTTGAACTGCACAGTACAAAGACAATTGCACTTGTAGCTGCATTTCTCACCTGCCTCCTGCTAATGGTCACACTCTGGATCATTGAAGAGAATGCACCTGCATACAGAACATTGTCACCAACCATGCAACCAATCACAAAGAAAGAACACTACCTGGTATCACTACCGCCACATCTCCGAGAACGACGCAAAGAATTCTGGAATCATTCTTTCGTACAGATGCTGCACCAGCACAATCTTGCCACCAATGCCACTAACTGTTGGGTCTGTGGGCTGCTACCACATGCCACTGAACATTCCATCCCTTTCATCCCTCCACCCTTTTCTGTTCATGGATCTTGCCTTGCCTGGATGATGCTCCCACAAGAAAGTTACAAAGACAATGCCACTTCCGATGGGACAACCGCTCAGTTCTACAACGAGTTCTGGCTAAACCAAACAGGAAGAACAGCAGCTCCCTTTTGCCCTCACACCTCCAATACGACATTCCCAATGAATGTCCCCTCCAAAGAACGAGTGGAAATACAAGTGTTCAATAATCCTGTCAGAGCCACATTTTCCTACCTGAAGAAAAGAACTGCTGCAACACTCACTGTGGCCCTATCTGTGGTGAACGTCTCTGGCCTTGTATGCATTGAAGGCCGTGGGACTAAGAATGTGGGTCACAGCACTTGTAACATTGTAAGGACTTTGAACACTGCCAACCCTCCAGCATTTGTTGCATCACCCAATATGTACTTTGTTTGTGGAACCAAAGCCTACACCTGGCTCCCAGGAAACTGGGGGGCACGTGCTACATCGCCTTTGTTCTGCCACCAACCTACACAGCCCCCTGCAGAGCATCATCGAGAAAAGCGTTCTAAAGACATTGATCAAACAGACTCTGCCTCATCACAGTTCCTCGACGCAGCCTGATAATTCACCTTCTGTCTATGAAGCAATCGAACATCTCCATAGACTATCTTCAGAAATTCATCAAGGATCAGAGACTTGGACAATTGGAAGTTGGCTTTGGGGCATCTTGAAGGAGTGGGGTTGGAAAATATCAATGATTCTCTTGGTCCCAGTATTGACAATATGTGGTTGTTGTTTGGGTATACACTGTATACCACCTTTGTGTTATCTTTGCATAACTACCTTGCACCCTAAGACTATGGACACTCAGCTAACAAAAATGAGAGTAATGTATGATCAAGAGATACAGGACATTATGGAGATCGAAATAAACTGACAAGCTGGCTAGTTATGTTCAAAGGGGCGACTGTTAAGAACAAAACAACAATCATGAACATTCTGCGCCATCTTGTCTGATGAAAGTTCCTACGTGCACATAAACTACAGTCATTCTGATTGACCACAGCCATTTTGTACTCTGTTGGTCACCTTCATTTCACCCTGTCCTCTCAGCCTTCTGACTCTCTGACCAAACCTGATATGTGTGCTGGGGGCTATAAACTATCTCCACGACAAACATCAACATCACCTGCTGCCTCAAACTCGTCTTTCCTCTCATCCCTGCACAAACAGGTTACAAACACCAAACAGACTCTTGCAAGCATGGTTTATTGCACTGCACACAGCAAGACTTGTTTTTTGCCAACAATGGGACCTGTTTTTATCAACAGAACGGACTCTTAGATCTGGCGGTCTCACTCGTTTTTAGACCCTGAAGCAAGGTCCAGCTGCAATTAAATTGTCTGTTTTTGACCCGGGCGGGAGGAGAGTTAATGTTGGGCTTGTGTAACCATGTTGATGAAACAATGTCGGGCTTGTGTGGCAACCTGCCCGGGGCGGAGACTTCAAGCTTGTAACCATGATAAATGAAACAAATACATTGTGTAAAACCTGTATAAAAGGAAGAGCCAAAAGCATTGCCAGCAGAACACCTCACTGAGACATCCCGGTGTCTCAGTTGACGCGATCTCCTCATGAGAAATAAACCTTCTTCTTGTCTTCCAGTTTCCAGCGCCTTGCCTCATTATTTTGATAGCGAACCCAAAGTGAATTAGAGGTGGAACCCTGCACCGGGCAGCATTGAGGGTCTTAGAAGACTCGCTGCCTTTCACAGTAAGAACACAACTTGAGGAGTTGCTCAAAGCGGGTATTATAGAAACCACTGAATCCTCTGAGTGGGTTTCGCCATTGGTCGCAGTAAGAAAGGCCAATGGCAAATTAAGACTTTGCATTGATTTGCGCGACCTCAATCAGAGCATCCAAGTGGATCAGCATCCCCTGCCCAAGATCAATGAAATGTTGGCTCATACTAAACACATGCAGTGGTTCTCCACCATCGACCTCACTGCAGCCTATCACCAGGTGTCCTTACACTCTGAGAGCAGAGCACTCACAACATTCATAACACCATTTGGGTGTTACAGATTTAAGAGAGTTCCCTTTGGGCTAGCGTCAGCAGCCGCTATGTTTCAGAGGCTCATGCACGTGCTATTCAAGGGTTTTGAAAGTCTGCTGATCTTTCAGGATGACATTTTGGTGATGGGTAGGAGCAAGGAGGAGCATGACCTTAATTTATGTAATGTGTTGCACAAATTGCAGGAAAAAGGTTTGACAGCAGACTATAACAAGTGTAAATTTGCACAGAAACAGGTTACATACTTAGGCCACGAGATCACTCAAGACGGTATCAGACCCAAAACAGAATTGTTGTGTGCCATAAGAGAGGCTCCGGTGCCTAGAAACAAAGAAGAGGTACGTGCCTTCTTGGGGTTGGTGGAATTTTATTCCAAGTTTGTTAGATGTTTTTCAACTAAAACGTATGAAATCAGGCAATTGTTAAAAAGTAAGAACAAATTTGAGTGGACCCCTGAGTGTCATAGAAGCTTTGTTTCTCTTAAAGAGGATGTCTGCAACGCTCCCGCCTTACAGGGGTTCGATCCCAACCTACCAAGCATAGTCACCACAGACGCCAGAGGGAGGGGCATTGGGGCGGTACTCACCCAGAAGAAAAGGGATGGAAAGGAGGACACCATTGCATTTGCTTCACGCTCGTTGACACCCACAGAGGAGAAGTACTCTGTTATCGAGCGTGAAGCTCTGGCATGTGTATGGGGTCTAGAACACTTTCGCCAATTTGTCTGGGGCAAGAAAGTGTTGTTGAGAAGCGACCACAAGCCCCTTACCAAAGTGTTAACCACCAAAGGATTGAACAAAGCATCACCCAGATTAGCCCGCATGTCGGTGAGATTGTTGGATTTTGATTACGATGTGCAGTATTTACCAGGTACCAAGAATGTGGTAGCGGACTTCTTGAGCCGCCTGCCAATCCCCATGAATGAATGTGTTGAGGACGTGGGTGAGGAGTTTTGTGTGGCCAATATCATTGAGGAATTCCCTGGGATTTCCAAGGATGAGTGGACGAGAGCAAAAGGTGAAGACGACACGCTGCAAGAATTAAGCAAAAAAATACAGGGTGGTTGGCCAGAAAAGAGAAAAATCTGCACAGAGTTAAGACCCTTCTGGGAACTCAGAGACAAATTGTCATTGGAAGGGGGCCTAGTTTTGAGACAAGGCAAGGTAGTACCCCCAGAAATCTTAAGACGAAGGATCTTAGAGATTTGCCATGAAGGGCATTTAGGAATAAGCAAAACCAAGAGTAGGGTCAAACTGTGGTACTGGTGGCCTGGATGTGACATTGCAATTGAGAGACAAGTGAGGGACTGCATTAAATGTGAGAACTCAGATAAGTCACAGGTTCCTTTCAGGCCCATGTTACACCCCATATCTAGCCCTGACATGCCCTGGGAGAGAATTGGAATTGATTTAATTGGACCCATGAGGGAGCAGGATGATCAGGTGCACATTGTGGTGGTGGTTGATCATTTCTCAAAATGGCCTGAGGTGGGCATACTCCATAAAACTGACTCTTGCAGCGTCACCAAATTCCTCGACAAGATTTTCATAAGGGAAGGTTTGCCCAAGACCATCATAAGTGACAATGGGCCCCAATTCGTGTCTGACAACTTCAAAAGGTATTTGGAGAGGAATGGCATAACGCACAAAACCACTTCGGTGTACCACCCTGCTGGTAATGGTGCAGTGGAACGGTTCAACCGTGTTATCAAGGGCATAGTGCAGCTGGCAAACAATAATGGATTGGCCTGGAAAAACGAATTGTTCAAAATGGTGTGGGCATACAGAGTGACTCCGAATGAATGCACAGGCTCAAGTCCCTTTGTCTTAATGAGAGGTAGAACACCCATGTGTAAAGACAATGTTGGTTGGCTGGAAACAGGCAAGAGGTCTAAATGGTCCCCGGAGATGGTGAAAGAGAACTTGTTACGTTCACAAGAAAGTAGCAAGGAACATCACGACTCTAAACACAGATGCAAACCAGTGTCCCTGGAGGTAGGTGACATAGTTAGAGTAAGACGCACGGGGTTCATAGAAAAAGGGCAGGGTCGCTACACCCAACCCTTAGAGGTAAAGAAAATCTTGTGCAATTCAGCCTTGCTGAGCGACGGTAAGGTCTGGCACTTTTCGGCACTCTCTAGGAGTAAGAGTAAGAGTGTGCGGTTGGACCAAAGCGATACTTACACTGACCCAGGAAATGAGGAGGTTGGCATGCACGGAAGAATGAGTGTGAGAAATGGGTATGATGATGAATCGGACGTAGACTCCCACGGTGTCATTGACCAGACCCAGGGTGTGGATGGGACACCCGTGGAAGCAACCCCAGAAGAGAGTGTAGCCAACAGTGTTGCAGGTGTGAGGGAGGCTCAGAGTCTTGCCACAGAGAGTCCGCCCGAAACCTGCGTCCCGTCTGGGGCAAACAAAACTAATAGTGCAATCAGCACGACCAGGACTGGACGTGCAATAGCCAAACCATGTTGGTTTAAAGACTTCGAGTGTTATTAGCAAAGGGCCACTTGGCTCTTCTACCTTCCTGGTTTTCTATAAAGTGTATAGAAAATTGATTCCTTGTACAACTGTTTTTGTTTGGTTTAACTGCTCTGCAGCTGGATGTTCCTCCCCCTTCTTCTTTTCCCTTAGGAAGGAGATGTGTTGTAATGCAGATCCCGCTCTTCCCCCCTCCCTTCCCTCCCCTCCACCACCCCTTGGGCACCCGTACCCTCGCGCGTGCCACTGTTGTTATGACGTATCAGCTGGCGTTCTAGAACGCCAGCTGAGAGCTGAGTGGAGTATTGAGTGAGGCGTTGACACGCTGTGGTGACTACGTTGTCCGCCTCATGTTTGATGTGCTGTTACTTCTTGAAGAATAAACTTACTTGGTACTACTACTACTTGAATTCTTCATTAAAGTTACCATCCCAAGTAAGATCCCAGACAGACTTGCTCAAGTTCAGGAAGGCCCTTAAAACTTGGCTCTTCCCTAACTAACATTGGGAGGACTTTTTGGACTTCTGCTGCTGCACCCTTTTTCACTATTTCTGCTTTCATCGATGAGTTTTAGCAATATTAGCGCCAGGATACCATTCTGCTCACAGTGCGCTCTATAAATAACCAATACAAATACAATACAAATCATATTAATTGGGCATTAGTGTTATTTTCCTCCTACATGCTTATTGTAAAGCATATAACCTTATCTCCACTACAAGAATCACATAAGGACCATCCGACAAGAATATCCATACCTGATGCGTGTTGGTGACGTGTCTTCCCTTCTCCATTTCCTTGTTTTGTTCCCCTTTTCCCCAATTTTATAGTGTTAGCTTTGATGCTGTTGGGGTGACACCGGTGGGTGTGGGAAGTTGGGACCTTGCTACAGAATTTTCATTTCACCCCTGCAGAAACAACAGGTGAGAATTGCAATGAGTAACCACTATATTTATAAACTTTTCATGTACATGCAATAATAAACTGCAGATGGGTCTGATCTGTGATCGCTATTAAAATAGGGAAACCTATTTCAAAAACTTTAGGGCTTTTAAATCAGCGGTGTTCCACTGTGCGTCTCTTTGGCTATTTGATCAATGAATTTAGTGATGCTCACAATGATGAAAGCAGAACAGCGCCTGATGATTATCTGTATCAAGATACCGATCTTCATTATCGAATGAAACATAACAAATGTAATCAGTCAGCAGTTGTTTAACAGCATTGAAGGCCCATGAACTTGAAAATTAACCTGTTGGGACAATTCCATCTAATGACATTTTCAAAACATATAAAATTTGAATCATTTCTATAGGGGCCCAGAATACGATGGGGCACCCTTTCCCAAATAACTCCATCAGATAATGGAGATGCAGTGATGCTAACTGCATGAAAGTCTCTTTTAGCTCTGTGTAATAAATGTTTGTAACTCCTGTATTACAGGAGATGGTGTCAAAGTTTCAGGAAATAATGCCCATGCACCATCAACAAAATAATAATCGTCACAGTAAGCTATGAAAGAAATGTTGATACAGTAGCAAAGATTCAAATGTAGGACCTTGGTGGGCTAATGGATCTGTAACAACCCAAGCAACATACAAGACTCCATCAATATCGTTGTCTAATTGCAGAAGTTGATGTTTCTCATGTTTCTTAGAGAGACAGAAGGAAAACAGCTCCTATTTCAGGATCTGGATTGGGCTCATTCCAAACATATTGTAATTTTTCAAAAAATATAGCAATTTCTTGCATCGATATAATTTCAATTGCTATAGATTCTTTTGGTGGTGGACATAAGGTTTTAGTTGTAGCACCCTTCATTGATGTTGCAGCATGTTTAGTTGTTGAAGATGTTGCTTCAACAGTACTGAATCAGTACTTGATGATGGGTGTAATGTAAGAGACACAGCAGGCTCACCAGTCTCCGTCATAGGACCAATGATTTCAATTTACTCCTTTTGGGGTAATTCTTGACTAGGAAGAGGATATAGTGGACCAATCTGGAGGCACTTTGGCATTGGCGGTGGGCTGCTCAAGAGAATCGCTCACATAGTGTTTCTTTTTATGATGAGTGATACATTTCTGTTTTTCTTCACACCAGGCTATTAGTGGCAGGATTACAATGTGTGTGCCATCTACCCCATGACCTGGAACAGGTGGTCTATAGATGGATCTATTCCCGAACTAGCTATCTCATTTTTGGGAGCTGCCCATCAACAGCTGCTTTCTCTTCAGTGACTGAGTGAGAACCTTTAACCTTTAGTTTTG